>CM031239.1:844292300-845492300 GCA_018340775.1 Taxus wallichiana var. yunnanensis
TTGTGGTTGAAGTTCCAAATCAATTTTCCCATGTTTTTACTTTTTTATTTCGCTCGAGTGTTAAAAGCCAATTTTGGCTCATTTGTAACAAAGTTGTTCATTCTTTCTAATCTTCCCTCCCTTCTTTTCTACCCCAGGGTTGAAAATGGAGTTTGAACCTCCTCCCGACTTTATAATTGCATTTTTCCTCTTACCCATGAAATGATGTTTTGTGTAAACTTTTGGAGCAATAAAAACATGTTTTGTGATGCATTTGTCCATCCTTGCTCATTTTTCTTGTTTTCTTCTTACCTCTCTTCATTGTAGGTATTTGTGCATGTTTGGATGTTCATTACAGGTTTTGGAGTTGTGTTCATGGAGTTTTGGAACATTTTTTGTGTGAAATCCATCCTTGGTTTTGTGATGCACTTGTCCATCCTTTCCATTACTCACCTCTCTTTGTTTCCATGGTAGTTTTGATAGATGTTCAACATTTTCCTTCTCTGGTGTATCACCATTTTAGTGTAGTCTCTGTTTTCCCTCTTTTCTCTCTCTATCTCCTTGGCATAGTTAGATTAGGATTAGATTAGCTTTCCTACACTGGAATAGCTTGTGGTAGGTAGTGTAGGAAGAGGAACCAGTCTTCTCTAGAGAGCTTTCTCCATTTGCAAAGGTCCCACACTTTGGGAAAGCTCAATGTTGTGCATTCACACCAAATGACATTGCCTTAGAAAAGTAAATCCATAGGTCATTTTGGGGGTGCTATGAATTTGCACTAACAATTTTGGCATGCCCAGTGGGACCTTAGAGGTCTTCCACTTTATTTTTGACAGGTTGGTGTGTTCCTGTTAAAGATTTAGCCTTTGGAGGAATATTCAAAAGCACATCCGCGACTTCATTTGGGAAACAACTCATTCTCTCGAGTCAGCAGAACTGTTTTCCATTCATTTCCATTCATTATTCTTTCCATCCCTTTCACTCTTTTCCATTCTATGAAGTTGTGCAATCATGACTTCATTTCCATCATGGAATTCACATTTACAATAGTAGTGCATTCCACCTCCAACATTTTTACAACTCCTTCAAATCAGCATTTTTAACAAATTCAAAATCAGCATGCATACCCATATGAGCAGCAATGCCAAAGTCGGTTTGGCTTTAAAACATATCAAGCACAAGAGTATGCATATGATGAGGGCAATCAAGAAGAAAATGTAAATTTTTGGAGAAGATCCAAAAATGGAGATTGGCATGGTGCAATCAAGGGCTCAAGCACAAATGAAGGCATTTTAGATTGGTTTTAGAGCACCCTATCCATGGGGAGGCCCTTTTCCAAGACACTTCAGCCCTCAGGAGAAGTTAGACTTCATGATTGAGATGTTGCCCCAACTTACACAATGGACAACAGAGATAGAGGCCTACAAACTTGGTGCTAAGCAACCTTGTCAATAGGTAAGTTCTACACCATCATCTAGTATTTCTCCTTCCATTCCTCAAACAGCACCATCTCAATCTGGGATTCAAATTCCAAGTTTCCCATTGAAATGCTACCCCAAGTGTTGATTCCATTTCTCCATTCCCTAGTCTTCCACCCCATCTCAATTCTTGTCCTTTTCCCTTCCAAATATCCATTCTCTCTAAAGAAACAAGAATTTATACCTCCTCCACCACCACAAACAAATGTAAAATTGGTTGAACTCTAATATTTTTCTCCTCTTTCTTTCCCAATTCCATGTGGGGAAGAATAAATTGCAAAAATCAGTCATGAAGGATGAGAAAGAAGAAGAACCAAGCAAAGAAGGAATGATTAAGAGCTTTGTAAGTTTGGCTCTTAGATATGGGATTGAAAAAATTCCTTTTCTGGTGAAGCCTACAGAGGAGGTAAAGGTTGAAGAACAAGTGGTGGCCAAGGCTGATTTTGAAGAGAAAAAAGAAGAAGCAAATCAGCAATCAATTTTCTTAGAATGTAGTTTCCATGTTTGCACTTTACTTGAAGGAAATGTTGATCCAATTCAAGTTGCATAATCAGTAATGGAAAAAGAAGATCTTGCAGTCCCAACTTGTCCTCTAGAGTAGTAGATTGAAGAGTTTGATTTGACAAACTTCATGCAAGAGGAAGAGTTTAATCAAGAGCAAGATGGTCTTCAAGCAGCAAAGGAAGGAGAAGCTACTCCAAATCCAAAAGAATAGGAGCACATTCCAGCCATGGAGGAGGAAGAACAATCAGCTCCAAGTCTCATTGAAGAGGAGAAACTAGAATAAATCAAATCAAAATTGGAACTAGATGAAGGAAGCATTATTGAAGATTTTTTTCTTTCATTTTAAGGGCCTGATTTTATTTATTAATCCATTATGGAGGTGAAAAAAAAAATTCAAAGGCACTTTGAATCATGATTAGGTTACACAAGAAACCTCATGTTTCTCTCCCACGTCATCTCTCCAAAAATCTGATTTTTGGGATGAGTTCGAGCTGACAAGCTTCATGTTTGAATATGAAGCTCCACATGGTGAAAAAAATATAGATTTGAAGGTCACCATACAAAAGGGAGAGACCTTGCTGCAGCAGGACATTGAAGAGTTTGATTTTCCATCAGACTTAGAAGAATGTTTGGATGAAGAGCCAGCTGAAATTACAACATTTTATTCTTCATCATTTGTTCTCCAACAACAAGAACTTGCTGCCGTGGAGAAGAGGATTCAAGGACAAGGTAACTGCGCAGTTTGTACCATGCCTCTTGAATCAAAGTTGGAAGAATTTGATCTTTCAAAATCTACAATGGAGGAACTCCATAACCAACAATGTATTGCAATAGGTTACAATAATGCAAAATCAACTTCATTAAATGTTGCAATCAATAATGATGAGTTGTATATTATAGAAGAGATACATACTGCCATGAAGGAAGGAAAAGAAGACAAGGATTCCATCACCTCTTCCACATCATCCATCTAAGAAGGTCTATAAGAGGACTCCATTTGTGGAGTTGAAAATCAGAGCAATGGGCATATCAAATGGATCAAACCTTGCCCAATCAGGTATTTGGCTTCATTAGAGCCAAAGGAAAAGTCAAAACTAGTCATGCTTCCTTCTAAGCATGAGGATGAGCTACAAAGTACCAAGGATCAGTTGTAATACCTCTTCAATCCAAATGCAAAGCAACTAAAAGAGGTATTCAATTTACTTTCAGTTGACACCTTTCTAATTTGGGTAGAAGACCAGCTTCTTGTTGATTTTCCACTCATCCAAGCAGCCATACTCAACTCCAAATCATTTGCATGGCTACCAATTTTGAAGAAAGGAAGTTATTTTGCACAACCAATTGCAGGGTTTGTTTAGCTTACCTTTGCTTCCAGTTAGAGTAGAGTAGGTAGGTTTGCTTTCAGCAGAAGAAGTGCTTGTGCACACTCTGCATATCCCACTTGGGGTATGTATGATTTCCAATTTTGTACATAGTTTTTGGTGTTGTTGTATTGCTCTTGCACAGTCCATTTCAAGTGGCATTTTGGTGAAGATCAACTCTAAGTTTCAGTGGGTTTCCAAGTGGCTCAGAGGTCAGATTTTCATAGTTTAGATTAGAATCAATTTATCATGCTTGACTCCATGCACAATGGATGCTTCAAAGGCCATTGATCATTCAAATAGCAAGCAAATGACCCTCTGAGTCACCAAAATTGTTATCCAAAATGAGCCCCCTGCTTATTTTGGCTAACTTTCCTTCATTCTTTCCTTCCTTATGCTTCAACTTCAATTTTCACACATTTCAGGCACTCAAAGGTTTCTAGAAATGGATCCATCAAGTAGAAAATTTTCTCACCTTTCCAGAAAGGTAAAATTTTCCTCCTAACTCCTAATTTTTGAGTTATGGCTTACAGCAGAGTTTTTTGGGGAAATTTTCCCAGGACAAGCCCACAACCGGTGAAATGGTGCCCCGTGGCGGTGGAGGTCGGGCGGTGGAGAGAAGTTGGAGAATTTTCTAAGAAGGTTGGCAGAGGCATAAAAGAAAAAGCTAGCCTCGCACGCCCATGGAGGATGGAGAAAAAGTTGTGAAGGCCCCGCATTGAATGAGGATGCACCACATGTCCATGACAGTGGTGGGAATTGGTGGCGCAGAGGAAATTTAGGTTTTTTTCCAAAGTGTTAGAGGCGCAAAGGAAAAAATAGAGGCACACCCCCACCAAGAGATGAAAAAGCGCCACGTGTCCACATCAACAAAGAGCTCAAGTCAATGGGGATAGTTGGAAAATTTTCCATCGATAGGCGAAGAGGGAAAAATGTGTTTTGAAGCCCCAAGTTGAACCAAAAGCTGACATGTGTCACCGGGAGAGTGGGGCGCAAGGAAATTTTGGGAAATTTTCCCAATGAAAATCAAAAGGAAAAAGGTGAAGTCTAAGCCTGTGATTCCATCAGTGAACAAGGAAGTGACACATGGCAGCAGAGTGGTGGGGCATAGGGATTTTTGGGAAATTTTCCCAAATTCAAAAAAAAGAGGAAAATTTTCAAGTTTTGGCCCGCCAACCCAATTTTTAACCTAAAATTGTCATTTTTTCCCTAAATCTTCAGAGGGACATAACTTTCAATCCCGAGCTTAGATTTTCATGTTATTTATATCATTGGAAATCTGTTGAAATCCTCTACACGATGGAATCTTCAATTTTGATTTTTGATGGAGATTTTCCAGAGAAAAATGGGAAAACATCTTTGGCATGCAAAAACACATAAAACGACTCCAATCACCAAAATTAATGAAGTATGGGCCTCTCGCTTTCTCAAAGCAATGTACTTCAAAGTATGGGATTTTTCATGGAAACCCATCATTTTATAGGACAATTAGATGGATTTTATTGATGATTGAAGTTCCAAATCAATTTACCCATGTTTTTACTTTTTTTTTCTTTCTACTCGAGTGTTAAAAGTCAATTTTGGCTCATTTGTAACATGTTGTTCATTCTTTCTGCTCTTCCCTCCCTTATTTTCTTCCCTAGGGTTGAAAATGAAGTTTAAACATCCTCCCCTACTCTGTAATGGCATTTTTGCCTCTTACCCATGAAATGATGTTTTTTACAAACTTTTGGAGCAATAAAAACGTGTTTTGTGATGCATTTGTCCATCCTTGCTCGTTTTTGCTTGTTTTCTTCTTGCCTCTCTTCATTGCAGGTATTTGTGCATGTTTGGATGTTCATTACAGGTTTTGGAGCTGTGTTCATGGAGTTTTGGAACATTTTTGTGTGAAATCCATCCTTGGTTTTGTGATGCACTTGTCCATCCTTTCCATTGCTCACCTCTCTTTGTTTCCATGGTAGTTTTGATAGATGTTCAACATTTTCCTTCTCTAGTGTATCACTGTTTTAGTGTAGGCTCTGTTTTTCCCTCTTTTCTCTCTCTCTGTCTCCTTGGCATAGTTAGATTAGGATTAGATTAGCTTTCTGCATTGTAATAGCTTGTGGCAGGTAGTTTAGGAAGAGGAACTAGCCTTCTCTAGAGAGCTTTCCCCATTTGTAAAGGTCCCACACTTTGGGAAAGCTCAATGTTGTGCATTCACACCAAATGACATTGCCTTAGAAAAGTAAATCCATAGGTCATTTTGGGGGTGTTGTGAATTTACACTAATAAGGATCACTAAAGATCCTAAGCGGTGTGTTATGTGGGGATACCAGCCCCATGTAAGTGTTTTACGTTGGTGTTGTTGGGTTTTCAAAAACATATCAAAAATAATTACCTTTGATCCTCTGAAAAATGTAGTAGAATTTTTTTGTAATTATGGCATGCTCTTGCATCATGCCCGTGAACCCTATGGAAACCACAATACAAATTGGGATCATAATCTTGAGCCTTTTGTTTTGTACCTTGTTGCGGTCTGAAATTATGATTATTGTTCAATTATTGATTGTTATAATTAAAATTTTGGAACCCCTACCCTTGGTTTTGGAATTGGTTTGGATACCCGCCTGGGTATTGATTAGGGCCTTAGGTCTACACTTTTCTTAGTTTTTGAGGATGTTGTTGTTTTTGTTGAGGATGATTAAAATCCACAACATTAATTGAGGGTGAGAATTTTTATTCCTCTTATTATTTTCATTGTTGTTGTTTTTGGTAGCATTTGTATTGGGAGAACTAACAACATTGGATTTCTTGAGTTGATTAGTCACACCATTAGTTATAACCCCATGATTCTTATTAAGGGCCTTTGGTCCCTGATTATTTTGCATTGTTGGAGTAACCGTGGTTATTTTGGTTAGGAGTGACTAACCTCCCATTTGTTCCATAAATATTACTACCAGTTTAATGGTTTCTTGATCAATTCGAAAAGAACCCTCTAGTACCTCTTCATAGATCCTTAGTGGGAACTTTTTGGACTTCTTCCTTTGTCTCTCTATTGAGGGAGTGGAGGAAAAAATCACAAATCTCTGTCTGATCCATATTTAGAGTGCTTGTAGAGGAGTAGAGAACCTGTTGCCACCTTTGAATGAAGTGGGTTATAGACTCATTGTGCTCTTGTTTGATATGAAGGAATTCTCTTATTCATATCCTTAAAATTTTGTTCATATCAAAATCCTTAATAAACTCTAACATGAGTTGCTTGAAGGAGTGTATTAAAGCCTCTAGTATCCTATAGTACCAATCGAGAGCAATACCTTCTAGCATCTTAGGGAAAAGCTTCACAACAATCGCATCCCAAGGAGAAGCTCTCAAATGTCATTGCGTGCATAAGCTTTGATGTGAGCATTGAGATCGCCATCCCCTTTGAAATTTGGAATATCGAGAAAGGGTCTTGGGACCATGACAGTCGGATGGAAAATTATAGTGGCTCCTTAAGATATCCGAATAGGTCCCCATTATGTATGTTTCAACCTCTGAATATCCTTGTTGGGGAGGTGGAGGTTTCATTATTTGCTGAAATGGCATAGCGTAAAAATTTGTTGGGGCATATGGTATCCCCTGTGGCTGTCCATTCTTCTATATGTTGCACTCACTACCCTATGACACACTCTAGTCCCTTGGTCCATACTAGACTACTGAGGGTTTACAAATCAAATGGACTTTATCATACACACGCACTCATCATTCAACCTTCTCTAATGTAACATTAATAGGATAGTGGCATACGTTATACGCTAAATGATCACATGTTTCTTCATCTTGTAGTGGTACATGGTTTATGCTACATCACCACTCCCTCTATTTGTCTCATTGTGTTATATAATTTAAGCTACATCATCATGCATTTATATCTAGGTCGCATATCATCAACACACATACACACTCATCACAAAGTGCATTACATACCACAAACTATTCAACCATTTCTTGATGGAACACTCTCATTTTTTGTTCATTCATGACTGTTGAGGGGGCATACTAAATGAACCTCACTTTGCATATAACCTCATTCACTTAGGGGCACATGACTCCTTTCATCCATCTTGCATTCCATTCTATCCATCCACAAGCATATTTCATATCTTGGTTACTTTTACTCTTGTTTACATTTATTTTTTAATGTTCGCTTGGTACACATACTAGCTAGATCTCTTATATGTCATTATATTTACCATACACACATGCACATTCACATCCTTTTCTAGTTATGATCACAGATACAGGTCTCTCACACAAATCATGGATGCTTTAATCCTACCACTCCTACAACAGTTGTTGGGGGCATCCACATTCATCTCTTACATGTGTTATTGTTGGATTTTGTACTTTACACTTTACATATGGGTTATATTTCTAACATGTTAATGGGTGCTTCATGTGTAGCATTTGTTTACATGATTATTTACTTCCATGGATATATGTTGTTTATACTTGCTTTTTTATTACTATTCTATGCGGGCCTTGCCCTATGTTTGGTGTCTAAACTTTTTGTTTTTATGTATATATTATGGTCCTTGAGTGTCTTATGACATCATGAATGGTGTCTCATATTTTTAACCCACATTATGTGGCCTACTTCATCTTCTTCAGGTGTTTACATTACTATCCTTCTTGGTAGCTTATACATTGTTTACATAGCTTATACACTATCTTCTACGGGCATGTTTATTTCTACTAACACTTTTTGTGTGTTCCTTGGTTTCTTCTAAGCACTTTGCCTTCCCCCTATAGAGCATGGTTTATATGGTTGGTCCTCTTTCAGGGCCACATTCTCCTATCGTTGTCTTTGTCACATGTACCCCAAAGAGGGGGGTGCAAGTTTGGATTTTACACACTACACATTGCTTCTACATTGGTATAGTTCGGTTTAGTTTTTACATTGTGGGTTATACAGCAAGTGGGTTTAGACTAGTCTACGAGCCCCATACACAGTGGATTTTATGTGGCAGGTTGTCCTTAGCATTCTAGGGAGCAGTTACAGGTTAGAGGATAAAGAAAATTTCCTACCTAAAATACTTTTTCCGGTGGTGTCGATTGCCCAAAATACTAGGCATGTAAATATATTTCTTCACACATATACAGGGAAGTAGTTATCAGTTAGAGAATAATGCAGCTTTATCCTTACACTTCTATAGCTAGGGTGGCATGAAATCATCCAAAAAACTCGTAGTATAAGATATCCTTTTCTGCACCCTTTCTCTCATCGTGGATTAGGTGCACATGTTCCTTTTATAGTTTTCATACTTCCATTTACAGTATTTTTATTATATACATGCAATTTTTACATATACATGTGTATTTGAATACTTGATCATCTTCTCGTTTGTAAGTATGTTCGCATGAAAAGAAAGTAATCATGAAACTACAACAAAGACATCAACAAAAACAACATTCTCGTGATAACATACACCTCATAATAACATGTAGGTACATCACACACATCGTCAATTACACACATGTTTCTGCCCTAGGTTCACTCTCACCACTTTTTACACGTTATCATCTTTAGTTTCCACGCTCAACTCTTTTCTCATTCCATGCTTTGTCTACTCCATCAAGCACGCTTTCTACATCACTCTACATAGACATCGGTATGCATCTCCATCTAATTTATGTTACTAAGTATTTCATTCACCAACATTAAGTGGGGGAAATGTAAACACAAAATCATTCACTTTAGACATTATTTGATCCCGGTCTCATATTATTATTCATATGGTTTTGAGTGAAGAAAGAACTAATTAACCCATGTCTTTTGGCCATTTTATGTTGTTTTCTTTCGTCACTATTGACCTCCTTTATCTATTTACTCATTCAGTTCTTCCAATTTGGCATTGTTTTATCTTTGACTGGGCTGCCCAACCTAGTACAGGGTGCCCTGTGTGCCCTTGTCCCATTTGGGGCACCCTAAGTCTTTTACACTTTCCCACCAATTTTTGGGCACTTTTTCATCCATTTGAGCATTTTATCTTTTTAGTGGTTGGCCTTTTCAAGGTTAATTATGAAATAAGAATAAGATAACCATATAAATATAAAATTATGAGACCATAATGAGGGACCAAGTACTAATCACTACTATCATCACCGAAGGTTGCATCCATTAAAGGTTCCATTTCCATCCATCTAGCTCCATCACAAGGCACGAGGTTGGCTAATCCGCATCACACTACATATGAAGTAATTTTATTCTATTCCATCCACCATTTTATTACATTTCTATAGATAGTTATTGCTTGTTATTTTTACAAAGTGTGACTAGCACAAGAGCACTTAGGGCATGATTGCACACACACATATAGGACTATGTTAGGTTTGAGATGTAGTGCAATGCTCGGTTAATAAGTCCACCATTTTGGTAGCAAAGGAAAGTATGACCCCTTCATATACATCTTTATTTTGTAGTTGTTTCATGTTTTTCTTAGGGTTTTACAGGTCTTTTCCTCATCATTAATTATCAATGACATCCAACATAGTCCAGCAAATCTAGTGCGACAGGAAACAAAGTTAGGAAACCATCAAACAATACCTTAGAGGAAGGTTACTGAGATATTTTTCATTGACCATGGCACCCGGTTCTCATACCAGAGCACCCCAATTCTTCTCCAAGTACCCCAGTCCAGCCTATTTCTCTACATCTACATTTTTTAGAGCTTATGTGTGTTCACATCTTAATTCTATTCACCCTATTTATTCTGTGACATAGTCCTAAGGCATCATCAAATCATTTAAGCTCTTTCTAACTCTCCTTGGACATTAGGGTTTTCTATTTTCATAGCTTAGATTGCTTGGGTCATTTACTTTACGTATTTATTTGTTATTTATTGATGTTATTAATATTAGATTAACTATTATTGGAATAATAGAATAATTCCACATTTTATTTAATCGAAGACGCATTGGTAGGTGTAGTTCATTTCAGCTAGTCCCTTATTTTCTTTCGACATCGCTTTTGGTTTTGATGTTATGTATCATTCTTTCCATTGACTACCCCATGTTTATTTATTATGACATGAGGTAATCAACAGATTTTGGCATATGTATACAATTATTTTTTCATGCTTTCTATTTTCATACAAAGTTACTAAGAATTTCTCCTTTTAGGTTAGTGGTCGCTAATGCATCTATTTATGGAAAGGTTCCTTAAGGGGTTCATTCCAAGATAGTTGTATGGTTATTCATGTAACCATTGGGTTATGGATGATACATGAAGAGACAATGGAGTTTGGTCCTATTCATATCTTTCTTTTTCTTTTATATTCTTACTTTCCTTCACATTCTTTCGACACCATACTTACTCATGACCACATTACTTCTTCCTCGCATTCTCTTTGGTTTTCATAACACATTGCACACACCCCTTATAATTTCCCTCCCTAGCCGATGTCATCACCCATGGGTGATTGCATTAGGAGTTTTCAAATTCTTGGTCGATGCCTTCACCCACAGGTGATGGCATCAATATAAATACCCAAACTAACATTTTTACCACATAAAACATACTATAAATTCATACATGAAATCACCATTTTCTTTTCTCTTTTGCACCAACTTGCATATGTTCACTCAGCTCTTAGAATTTTTACATCTTGACTCTTAGATTGGATCTTCTTCTTGTTGAATTGGTTTGCTTACACTCTTGGGTCACCTATAGTGAGTTAGGACTATATTGTTTCCCCTTCTCCACCCAAAATCTATTCTCTCTTGGTGTATGGTCCTTTGGGAGATAGATGCATCAGTGACCTCCCCCAATAGGTAAGTTCTCTAACTCAACTTGTCATTTTGTATAGAGTAGTCTCCTATCTTTTCTTATTTAATTTATGTTAGCTTATTATTTTATGCACATGATAGGTTAGCATATTGTATTAAAGTTCTTTATTTTATGTTGCATGATTTACTATGGTTAGCATAGAATTTACATGTTTATCTTATTCTTAATTACCCTCATAGTGTTGATACCCCAATAGGGTTCCTTCCCCTTTTGACCTAGGGCCTTGGAAACCTTAGGTTGTTCTAGTGTAAGGGTTATTTCCCTTTGTGTATGTGATCTTAGAGGTCCATGTACCCTCTTTAATCCTATCTATTGTGTGTTAGTCTTGGTGTGTCTCTTACTTTTTGCCTTGATACCCTAGTTAAATAAATGATGAGAGCGGATGTTGTCTAGACACATTTGTTCCGCTTATATATAAAGCATATACAAATAGTGAACCTTGTGGAGAGATGAATAATTTTGTAATCGATAACGTGTTTAATGGATATTGTAGTTTGTGTTATGTGAAATCTAAGAGGGGATGAGAACCCTAGGGGTGACCTTGTGCACATAGTATAAATGATGCTTGTGTTTGTAACTTGGATATTACCTTTTCGTGAGTATCTTGTGCTTGAGATTACTCCTTGTTCTATTTGTTTTTCCTTTTGTTAGGATAAGGATGGACTTGAAAAAGAAGAAAAGTGTATTCAATTTTAATGATAAAAGAAATTAAACTTTAACTTAGTGAATATGAGAATAGAAATGTGTATGAAAAATAGATGAATCAAGGATGGAATACACTTTGAATGTCGTGAGAGAAAAGATGGAATTATTTATGTGTGTTCATTACCTTGGATATAGTTTTAATATCTTAGAGAGATCAATTCTCAAACTGGTTTGAATATAACGAGGATTTAGGTGTTTTTAATCATAGGAAGAGTGTTGGGAGATCTATAGGATTTACCCTCCATCCATTAACACTTCCCCATGGATAAGTGTCACTATAGATGGTCACAAACATAGTAGAAACTAGTCATGGATGATACATTTTTCCATGCATATCGTTGTTGTACATATTCCCTAGGTTCCACTCCTTGTTTGATACCGATAGAAAAGATGTAAATTAATAATTAAGAGTAATTAGTTCCCTTTATCAAAGTATGAAACTTACCACTATTTGTTTTCCTAGTGTACAAGATAGTTACATGTAACTAAGTATTTATTGTTGGATTTTGTTAAAACCTATCACCGAGAACCTATACAAATTATAGGGTGGCTATTTTTCCCCAAGAAATAACCACCTAGGTGGGACACTAGCACCCATCGATTCTATCTGTACTAGGCACTTTTGTCCCTATTATGTTTTTGGCCCAAGTCGATTATAAACCATTTCATTGTTTACCATTCTTTGTCTTGGTTTTGGACTATTGAGAGGGTGAAATAATCTGCATGATGATTTCCCCCACTCATTTGGGTGTGTGAGATAAATGAATGTGAGTGCAGCCCAAACGAGGAAAGCTGAAACTAATGTGTGCATCTGAAATAGAACTCCTATATGGGGAATAGTTAATGTGCATGGTAAAAAACATGGCACATGTAAAACAATGGAAAAATCAATCTTAAAGTGTTAGTGAAAAACAAGCATGGCATGATGTTATATCAAATAGTTAAAACACACAATAACATAGCAAAGAAATAGTAAGTAGTTGGTTGAATACATGGGACACCACTTAGAATGTTATAAGACACTTGAATCCTTCAAGGCTATATAAGTGTACAAGAAATCAAGCATAGGGAATAGCCCGTAAAAAATGAAAATAAAGATATAAACATAGAAAACAAGGCACAAACAAATCAGATATACATGGTTAGAAGTGATCCTGTAAGACACATGTTACACATGAAGAACTCATTAACATGTTAGGATAATTGATAGTATGTCACAATGTATAGAGCTAAATACAAATGAAAGTGGTATATTTTGCAATGATATCACTGAAAGATGGAAACATGTGGAAGTGTAGATTCCCCCAAGAGCTCAATGGGACTAGTAGAGAATAGTATCAAGTATCATGCATCATGCAATAACCTATAGATATCCTACATTCACCTCAAAGTACCATGTGAATTCACACACACACACACACGCACACACACATGTAAAAGGATAGAACATTTATGAATCAAAATAACATGATAATATAAGTGCAACATATAATAGTAAAAGTAAATAAGGATGTATCCAATCAATATTTAAGTTGTTTTTTTATTTTTACAAATGTTTAAATGTTTTCATATTATTAGGATGTAAGATACTATGATTAGGAAAGGAATCAATGTTTCCCTCTAATGTGAGTGTGAAAATTGATGTTCATGTAGGTAAGTGTGCCCTAAATAGTCATGTTTGAAACTAGAACAAGAGTGTCATTAGGGAGCAAGGGGAGAAATTATATCCCTCAAGTGAGAAGGCCATAGTGATCTAAGTGATATCATTGAGAAATTCATCTAAATATGAGTTGTTGGATTTGGTTTAGATTCATGGTATGCAAAATATTTTGGTTTATCTTTGAATAATCCCATAAGACGTAAGTCATACATGCCCATGACATATTCTTCATCGGTAAAAGGTGTACCAGGGTGCTTATGTGCATTCCATCATGAAAAATTAGGATTGTAATTAGGGAATGAATAAATACGAATATAAATACTCTTAGAATCCACTAGATAAGTAAGAATAGTATTATGCATATCGATAGTAATACCGATGTAATCTATCCAAGACTATACAAGTGTAAGTGTAAAAGACCAGGGATCATGAGTAACCCAAACCTTCATGTAAAAGAAACTTATACCATAAGGTACTAGGAGAAAGATATGGCCTTGATCTTCATTATGTGGTTCAAGAAAAGGTATGAAGTTAGTAGGGATGAGGTGTTAGGAAAAATATATATTTTAGTGTGAACAATATCTAATTATGTGTGTAAATGAGTTGTTAGTAACAACTCATAGAGATCTAGAAGTTAGAATAAGTCTCTTAGAGAGATAAGTGGGATTGTGTGTGAGTTGTACATGATAAGATTTGACTCCTAATCAATAGGATCAAGCTACTTGTATAAAGGAAAATCAAATATTGAATAAATATGTCCCAAATGAAATACAATATATTTGGTTTTATTATTTAACTATGCAATGTTTTATTTGTTTATTAATTAAATCATGCACATTTTCTAGATTTGGTATCAGAGTAGGTTAGACTGCAATGATTTCTGTAGGAGTTTGTGAGGTATTTTGATATGGAAGTAATTGTCTTCCGGTGCCATTGCTGGGAATAAATCTGGTTTGTGTTTGAGTTTCAAAACAAATAGATCATCTAAGTTCGATGGGGTCTCTCTCAAGTGAATCCATGTAGTTATTTGGATGTATGGAGGCATCAACGTCTCTCTCGGGTGAATCCTAGCTGTTTGGGTGTCTAGATGTGTCAATAGCTTTCTCGAGTGAATCCACAATAAATCCTGGGAATCTGGTTTTAGCTATAGTACAGATCCATTGTAACAGAGGTATTCTATCTGTTTATTTCCATTTATGGACATACAAGAAAAAACACAAGTAAAAAGAAATTTTCCATTTTTGGAAAGGGTCCGGAAAGAAGTTGAATTTAGAATTTGTAAGCACAATAACTTTCAACTGATAACTTGGATTGAGGTATCATTTTTTTGAAAATGTGTATTTTTTCAAGTTCTACGCATTGATCCTATTCTTTTTGTTACTCAATTAAAAAATATTATTTTTCCATTTTTGGCAAATTTAAAAAAAAAAAATTAAAAAAATTGTCTCACTTTTGTTTGGACACACTTTCACTTGTACGCGACGTCCATAGTGAGGGGGTGCATTATCGGTCGAAGCCGACACCCTGAAAACCCTTGTAATAAGAGCGCATTTTCGGTTGAAACCGACGCTCTAAGGTATAATGGACATTCCACTAGACAAATTCAATGGATTGAACTTTCACACCTGGAAAGTCAAAATCCAAATGCAATTAATGCATAAGAATCTATGGAGGATTGTATCAGGAGATGAATCAAAACCCACAGACACTACAAAACTAATAGAGTGGGAAACAAGGGATGATAAGGCAAAAGTAATAATAGGACTTTCCCTATCAAATATTGAGCTACACTATGTGGATCTGGAAAAATCCTCAAAAATAATTTGGGAACTACTCAGAAAAACATTTGGCTCAAATGCATTCAATGCTAAATTTTCACTAAAACTGCAACTATTCAAACTCAAGATGAATGAAAATGTGACAATGTCAAGCCACATTAATGAACTAAGATCACTCATAAGGCAACTTGTAGAAGTAAAATCTGTAATAGAAGACAAAGATGCTAAAGCCATACTTCTAAACAGTCTTCCACCTAAGTACAGTAATGTTGTGTTTACTCTTAGATAGATGCCCACACAATCACTTGAAGACATGATATCTACACTTCTAAGTGAAGAGAAAAGAACAAAAGAAGATGTAAAAGAAGAAACTGCATTGTTTGTTAAAAAGAGATACAAAACTTTCTCTAAAAACAAAGAAGAACCTGAATGCTTCTATTGTAAGAAAACAGGACATACAATGTTGTACTACAGGATTCGAGCTAAAGATCTACTCAATGGAAGTCTAAAAACAAATGAAGCAAATGTAGTGGTCAAAGAGGAATCAGAAAATGAAGAAGAAGAACAAGTGAAAGAAGACCCTGACTACAATTCGATGACTTCCTGTTCTAAATGAAGACATTGGAGGCAGGAGGAAAAGGAGGAGGAGGTTGATCAACATCTCTTGTTAGTCACCAACAAAGAGACTACTTCAAGTGTATTGGTGACCTTTTTTTCAGTTGTGTGTTTTCTTTCTGTTGTAATAATGAACAGTGGATTATTCCTGTTCACGATTGTAATCAATTTCCTATATGAAATCTCCTAAAAATGGGAATATGATGAGAGCTAAAAATAAACTATAAACAACATGATCTTTCTTGGTTTGTGGTAAACCACTTTGAAAACCACCCTTCTCTGGTTTATGGTAAACCACTTTGAAAAACCATTTCATTGGTTGATGATAAACCACTTTGAAAATCATCCAGGTCATGAGTCAGCATCAGGCGACAAGTTACAGTTCAAGATAATTTTTCCCCATGTTCACACTAAGGGGGTGATTGTTAGGAAAAATATATATTTTAGTGTGAACAATATCTAATTATGTGTGTAAATGAGTTGTTAGTAACAACTCATAGAGATCTAGAAGTTAGAATAAGTCTCTTAGAGAGATAAGTGGGATTGTGTGTGAGTTGTACATGATAAGCTTTGACTCCTAATCAATAGGATCAAGCTACTTGTATAAAGGCATATCAAATATTGAATAAAGATGTCCCGAATGAAATACAATATCTTTGGTTTTATTATTTAACTGTGTAATTTTTATTTTTTTATTGATTAAATCATGTACGTTTTCTAGATGAGGCCCGAGTGATTCATAAACTCATATGTGCATATATTTTCAAAGCAAGTACGATCATAAGGAACATGTTACCAATACTCTTGATTAATGTATAATGTACAAGTGAATCAATCAAAAGAGGGAAGTGACATAGTAGAAGAAACAATAATAGAAATAGTGCGATGCTCAATAATTATAGGGGTAATTGTAGGAGGAGTAATGGACTCAAGTGCACGCATGGTATTGTGATAAGGAATCATAGAAGTAGTAGTAGCCTAGGTAGCATGAGATTTGACTCAATATTCACCAAGACCAATAGCAATGTAATGAATATGAAATAGAGAATCATCAAATTCCATGGGAGTATAATAAAAAGCACTTAAGTTTTCATCGGTTAGCTAAATAGTATCATCATCATCATCATCATCATCATCATCGTATCATCGGTATCAACATTGTAGTATTGTAAATAAGTCTCTCCGGGAGATTGAGAATAAATGTGGAAGGTGTAGGGGGTATGGTGGGAGAGATGAGATCAGTAGTGTTGGTTTGAATAGAGAAATCAATAGGAGGTGGTGAAATAGGATTGGGATTTCTAGGTTTCCCCAATATCATGTATCAATATAATGAGAGGGAATTTGGTGAGCTAGTGGAATAACTATAGAAGTGGTAGTAGCCTTCAAAGATAAACTTGACACAATGATGTATTTTATAGGGAATATCCTATGACATGGACCCAAGGTTGATAAAGTAGGAGATTAAATTGTAATAGGAATCCATAACATAAAAGGGAGAAATGATATTGTGTGGTCCTACTTGCAATTTAAATTTGATAATATCAATGCATGCATGACTAGTGGTGTCATAGCCATAGACAACAAGAGTAGATTGTTCAATTTCACTATGAGGGATGTTGAGTTGAGCTAACACTAATAAGGGGAAAATATTCAATGTAGAACCATTATCAATGAGCACATGCTTAATTTGAAAACCTTAAACCCGAGCCATGATAAGAAGTTGAGGAGAGTCAACAGAGGACATGTGTGGCATATCCTCATTAGTAAATGCAATATAATTGCTTATTTTCTTGAAATATTCCATGAGATTGGAAAATGATACCTAAGGGTCATCACTTTGTATTTGAATGGATCCCAATGTGGTTTCTAGTGTATGAATACAATCACGGGCCTTACGAAAAATATCAAAGAGAGATATCTTAGTTGGGGTATTCTTTAATTTATTAATGATATCATAGTCTTTAGATGAATTAGTAGGTCAAGGAGTTAGTACACTAGTAGAAGGAAGGAGAGAAGTAGGAAGCCTCAAAGGTTGTTTATTTTGATGAGTGGCTATAACATTCGATTGGGTTTGCAAAGGTAGTGTGAAATGAGGAAGATCTTGAGTGATGAGTATTACATACTTATCTTAAATGGTTGCTTGGGAATAGACATAGGTGGGAATAAAAGAAGAAGAGATATCCATAACCTCATAAGAGATAGAAGAAATGAAAGGGATTTGATGAATGGTCATAATTGGGGTTCACCAAATGATTTAACATAATTAAATCTTAAGTATAGGACTGATATCAAATATTTATTATCATAAATACACAAGATCTAACATGCAATGGAAAACAAGTATAAGTAACAATGGAATAAGAATGAATTAGCTAATAACTTATTGTCTATGTAAGATCGGGATAGAGAAATGATAGAATATGATGGATTTGAGTTGTATAGGTTTCTTCTAGAGCACATAGATCAGAAAGTATATTGGACGATACCACCCAGAAGGGGACAGTACCACCTCAAATGCTAGTTTCTGTATTGGGTGTTAGTGTCCTAATAGTGATTTTGGATCTATTCTTCTCAAGGTCGTATCATGTCACATGTACTTCACTTTATATCACATCCACTTCATTTTAGGGTTCCTCTCTCACACTTGTGCCAATAAAACAAACCATAGCTACTTGTACAAGGCTCAAGCACACATTATATGCAATAGAATATGTATGTGCATGAGTCGAATTGACCTCAGTGGTCACCCTAATGTGATTATCATAGAGCATTGCACTATATATTTCATACTCAATGTAGTTATAGTGTATGTGTGATAGAATTATTTCCTTTAAAGCTAGGTTACCCTTGTTCAAGTCACACGAGAGATAGCGGGCTATAATTACGTGTTCTCTACTATGAATTTGTGTGATGGAATTCATAATTTTCCCTTCCTATGTAATAAATGATGCAGCCCAAATAAACTCCATGTTTTTTTCCTAATCATATAGATAAAAAGTAATAGCCCATTTTTCCTAGTTTTGTGACCACCCTTAGAATAGTTAGTAAGTCATGTATATATGTGATTACTTGAATCTTCTCATTACAAATCATAAAAGCCAACTCAAAGTGGTAATAATAGTTTTATAAAATATAATGGTTGATGTGGCATTTTAACATGGGAGAAGAGGGAAAGAGGAAACAAGCACCCAAAGGAGACAAGAGTGTCAAGGTGCTCTTATCCCTACTAGGCAAGTAGTTTTTGAAAATCTACGAGGATAAAAAAGGAAATACTGAGATGGGTAAGATATTGTGAAATTTCCAAAATTAAAGGTGTAGTTTCATAAAATAAAATGATGAAAGTATAAAATTATAAAACAATGTAAATCCAAACAAGTGTTGTTAATATCTAGTTTTCTTTCTTAGGAATCATGCAGATAATGAAATACTAGAGGTGTGATTTAATAGTACTAAGAGCATATTTTCATGGTGAAAATTTTATGGAAAAGGAGGTGCCCAACCCATTTTCTTTTTTGGAGAAGGAAGATCCCAACCTGGGAGTAGTATCCCACCGCACGTTGGTTCAAGGAGATATAGTTATTGCTATTTCGGTAAGAAATGCTTATTATTTTGCATCTAATTACATTTATACTATGAATACATTTATGGTAAAATCCTCTTTTAATTCCATTAATTATCATAAATCTTTGGCTTCATGTGTAATTTCCTTGTAAAAATTACATACTACATTTTGGGCTTGTCGGATGCTAATGTTGCAAAAGAAATAGCATTTGATAAGTGGGTGTCCCCATACTCTGCATACTTTACAATATTCCCTTCATCCCTCTATATATGTTTTAGTGAATTTATTATTATGATGTCCTTAATATCTATACTATGCGCACCATATATTTAGCATGGGTTTCTTTCCTTCTTTTCATTTCTCCATTCTATGCATTACTACATACAATTTTGTTGTTTATTCTGACTTACTACACCACCATCACAATCTTTTCCATTTTAATGACAGCTTGAATGGTTTCTTATTTTTTACTAAATTTAATTATCACAATTGTAAAATGTATCTTACTACATAATACTTCTATAAACCATGTTGTTTTTCTAGGCTCATCAAGAAACATGTCATTTTCTCGTAATAAACACTCCCAACTTTTACTTTATTTCTTTCTAATCTGAATAGTCTCTCACACATATTTTTTTGTTAACATCCTTTGTAAGTGCATCATGCAATTGTTTGAGATTCTTCCCACTAATATTTCTCAAATATATAAATTCCAAAGTGCCCTTCCATGAAATTATCCTATGAGTTCACATCTCTTAGTAGTATCATTTTCTACTCCCTTTTCTCCCCACCGCATGGCATGAGTTAGTAAGTAAAAATCTAGATCGGTAGCTCTGTCATATGGCTATAAAATTACATAAGGGTTAGGATAATGAGAAATGTTTCCTCCCATTCCTAGAAGACTTATTAGATTAATTTTCACAGATTATGGTTCAAACTACTAGTCCAAATTAGATTTAATTAGGCACTCGATTAATTATTACTCGCACTAGTACTTACATTAACCTTCTTTGGATTCTAGATTCTCTTCTTCTAACTCTTCAAATTCTAGAAATATTACTCGTGTCCTAGACTCGCATAAATTTTACCATTGCATTGCCACTCTTTTCTCTATTTCCACCTAATGTGAGTATGCACAACATATGTATGCACAATGTAAATTCTACTTCCTTTGAGATCTATTCCACACCTATTTCCTCAACACTGGTAGGTAAAAATTTATTTAGTATGGATGGTTATCTCAAACTTCTTTTCAATTATTGTAGAATTCTAATTTACTCCTAGTCATTTATACAATCCCAAATAATAAAATATTTATCCATCTCAAGGGTCATATATCCTAGGAGGGGTATTATCATATCTTTAGAATTTTTTCTTCATTTTGGACTAAATCTTATATTTTTGCGTGATACCATGGATTACATGTTGGATTACCTACATTCAACACCAAATGCCTCATTAACCTACCTCTAATCCCCTACCGTATTTCCTTCTTCATGTTCATAGGTTTCTTCGGGTTCCTTTTCGGTTTCACAACTGTGGTCTATGCCCCTCGTTTCGCACCCTCTTGGTCACTTCATTTTTCTCCTCCAATTTTATTTTTGGTTTCTTCAAATTTTTCTCTCCTCCTTCCTTGTCCATTTTCCTTAATCCTACTCACAATTAGTTTCATATTTCCTCCAATAGCACTTGAGATTCATTGTCTATTTTGTTGTGTGTATCCTCTCTATAATATTTACATTCTTATCTTTTCTTCTCTCTAATCCATTTTAGACCCTTCAAAATTCCTCTTTGATTTTAGACATTTCCCCTTCATCCCCCTTCTTCTAGTAATTCATCTCTTTTAGACCTACATGACTACGACATGTCATCTAGAATTAGCACCATGTTATTTTCCACGTCTAGCTTCTTGATTAAGAAAGTAATTTTCCTTTAAAACTTTCCTCACAATCTAGAAAAAAAAAAGTGATTCAGAGAATCAAATGAACATAAAAAATAGGCAGAAATTTCAATTGCATACCTATAAATAATGTTATCCATCTTATGATCTACAACTTGGGTCCATGGAATGTCCAATTTACACAATTTTTGATATTTTCCTTAGTTCATTCATATTCTTATTTTTCTTCGTACCTAAAATAGTAAAATTCCAGTTAATATATCTAAGCGGCTAATTGTTCAAGAAGATCACACCAAAACCTCTCATGAATACCTCCATAGATATATTACACCTAATTCTTTTGTTAAGAATTAACGTCATAGTCTCTTCATCTTCCAAAAATGTTTCATTTTCTCACACAACCATCATTCCACATCCTTTTGTCCTAGTAGCCATCTTAACATTTTCAATTCGGAAATGGAACCATTATTACTATAGGTCCCTAGGCCACAACATCATGACATACAACATGTTGTATTCTAGGATAGACTCATATTCTTCCAATTATATAGTGTGCAAAAGATATATATTATCTTGATTCCAAAGTGTGTGATAGCTAAATTATTGAAATAATTCAAGAAAGATAAGGACAATGAACTGGAATATGAACAAAATCGGAATATTGATTACTAAATTAGAAGTCAAACATATCTTATAATAGAACTTAAGGATTCAACGATAATTGCAAATCAAGATTAAACTTTTACGCAATGCACTTACATAGTTGTATACAATACGAGGTAATTGTTGAATTACAAGTCCTTTCTTTTTCCTTTTCTTCACAAAAGGGTCACTTTGCATTCTCTATCTATTCTAAAATAGCATTACATATTCTATATTTTGTCTTATATGGATTAGGAATATATATTAGGATTGCGAAATTATAAAAAAACCCTTATACATCATTGTAGACACCTAAAATTACTACCACTAATTCCTATATACGCATTCTCTAGCCCCTCAACATTATCACATCACTATCATATTATCTATTAAACCCTTATCCTAAGTCTTATTTCTCCCCCATCATATTTACTCCCGTAAATATCATTCTACAGTTATAAAATCATATTTTACTCCTCTTAAAACCACCCAAGCCACTTACAAACCAAAAATCAATAACTTCTTAACCATTTCACAACTACCCTAACTCATATAACCTTTTTCCAACACACTCCCTTCATCAAAACAAAAAAATCTCAATTTGAGAAGTAGTTTCAACCTTTTTCCCGTAAAATTTATATCATCGTGATCCGTCCGATCACTAGAGATCCATCTCCACTCACTATTGATCCTATATAAACAAGTCTCAGGCCTCCATTTTAGGTTAGATTATAGATGGATGTTGCTTAAGGACTTTAAATTTCATTTTATTTATATCATACCCACCTCACAGAATCAGAGATCATCATGGAAATATTTAAGACATCAATAATCTCTCCTTCATCCTTTCAAAAATGTAGGAATCGAATAAATGATACTCTTGCATCTACAATCCTCCTTTTCGGGTAAAATCATCCTCTTGCCATCATTTACTAACATATACAAGGTATATATCTTAATACGATTAATCATCATGTTTATGTATCATATCTAGGCCTAAATCAACCATTTTAGCATCCCTTTCATAGCCATGGGAGGAGGCTTAGACTCTAAATTCTACCCTAAGGAAGAAAGAGAGAGGGGGCAAGAGGAGAAACAAAGACCAACACTTTGAATATGTCCCTTCATTACAATATATAAGAAGAATGAGAGAGAGGAGGGAAGAATTCAAATCTTGCCTCAACAAACTTGAGATATGTATTAAATCCTACTTTGAAATCTCAACCACCATCAATCAATGCCCCTCTCAAATCTACCTACAATCTATTGATTCTGGTTCCCTAGCGGATCAAATTAAATCTAGTCTAGTAGTTGAAGAAATCAGATTTTGCATTAATGTCCTAGAATACATTTTCTAATTTTTACCAACTAAATCC
This sequence comes from Taxus wallichiana var. yunnanensis, assembly GCA_018340775.1. Taxonomy (NCBI): domain Eukaryota; kingdom Viridiplantae; phylum Streptophyta; class Pinopsida; order Cupressales; family Taxaceae; genus Taxus; species Taxus wallichiana. Next base: position 844,315,665 of record CM031239.1, read on the forward strand.
TATTAAGAATGATATTTTATGTTTCCATGGCATAGAGGGTGTCGAGATGTTTCCAAAAAGTCTTCTCCTACCCAAATCTGAGTTTCTAGTCAAAAGATATGGCCATTTGAAGATTAGGGTCATGGGTGCGCAATATTCAAAAACCCTATTCATACCGGGTCCACGTGGCAGCCTCACGCATCTTGGAGATTTGGCTCCTTCCTTATGCTCTTGAAATTGTGTCAAACTGACATGTGGCAGCTTAGTGAGCTCCTTGGGATCCTTTGTATTTTTCCAAAGTCTCCTTACTTGGCGGGGCCAAAAGTCTGACCCTGGACATGTGGAGGCTTAGCGCTTGTTTGGAAACCCACCCCAAATTTTACTTTTGAAGTAGTGTCATGTTGACACTTGGCTCCCTCCACTAGCCTACCTCTACTTTGACTATTCAACCCCTCAACTCTGTCCCTTTTTGTACCTAGGACACGTGGTGAGACCGCACTTGTTTGGGGACTACCTCCAGACTTTCCTTTTGAAATTGTGTCGATGAGACACATGGCAACTCCTGCTAGTTCTCTATACTTAGTCATTTTGGGCCCATTCTGTCCCATTTTTTAATTTGGACTATGTGGTGAACCCGCGCTCATTTGGGTCTCTGCTCTTTGGATTTATCTTTGAAGGTGTGCTGCTGGACACTTGGCACCTTCCACTGAGTCGAAGACTTTTCAATGGTTGGTGCAACTTTTGGGGCTTGGCACTTGTTTGAGCTTCCCTTTTGGATTTACCCTTTAGAGGTGTGCCTCTTGGACACTTGGCAGCTTCTGCCAACACCTTTATACTTAGCCAATTTTGGGGCTCGTTTTAAATCATTTACAGATCCCGAAGACTTTGAGCCTTCACCATTTCTTTTCCTTTGAGCCTCTGGTTTCTTGCACACTGTCTTGTCTTTCCCGACCCTACTATTCCATTTTAGAGCCACCTACAACATGTTTGTTGGATTTGAAGCATGGGTTCATTTGACAGAGCCATTTCTTTAATTTCTTCTTGCACGGGTCTTGTTTGATCAATTTTGTGGGGGACAAAATGAAGATAACAACATCCATTGGAGAATTCCTAGCATAGCCTAGAGAAGGGATTTTGATCAATCCCTTTGCTTTATAAGTAGGAAGTTGACACTAGCATAATAGAACTACACAACTACTAGGCACAAAGCACTTTTGATGATTTACGTACGCATAATTTCAAGTAGTATCTTCTAAAGAACACCATTCATATTCTACACAGACCACATGGCACTAAAGTACTTGGTGAACAAGCCCATTTTACATTGGCACATATGTCATTGGGTCCTTTTATTTAAGGAATTTGAGTTTTCAATTATGGTAAAACTAGAAAAGAGTAATTTAAGACCTAATCATTTATCAAGAATTGATTCAAGGGAGGACGCACAGAACATTAAGGATACCATGCCGATGCGAAAAAAGTTAGGTTACGACGTGCACCCTCCGACTTGGAGGATATTGAGGTGTTTCTTAAAACAAGTGTGGCCCAAAAAGGAATGAAGGATTTGGAGAGAAATTAGTTGGCTATACGTGACATGCCCTACATGTTAATTAGTGGATATTTGTACAAGTTAGGACCGAGATGAGTTTTTTAGCACCGATGATGTGTATTAGAACATGAGTGCATTGCAATTATGGAAGAATCATATGGTGGGATTACAGGAGGAAACTATGTATGAAATGCAACCGCGTGAAATATTCTACTTGCAAGGCTTTGGTGGGAGAGTATCTACCAGGATTATATTGATTTTTCCAAGGCCTGTGACCATTTTCAGTGCCTTGGCGAACCTAGAAGAAGGGATGAGATGCCCTTAAGACCAATAGCTAGTGCAGAACCATTTGAAAAATGGGAAATTGACTTTGTAGGACCTATTTCACATGTCACGCAAAGTACTAGCTCACATTACATCATCACTTACACTGACTACTTGACAAGATGGATAGAGGCAACACCTACAAAGGATTGCACTACAACGACAACAACTAAATTTTTATGGGAGAACATAATCAGTAGGTATGGATGTCCTTTGAGCCTAACTAGTGATAGGGGTACACATTTTCTAAATGAAACAGTAAGGATTTTGGTGGCAGAGCTTATGAATGCCCATCACAAGACCACCCCTTATCATCCCCAAGTGAATGGAACTACTGAGGCATTTAACAAAATACTAAGTCACACGTTAACCAAAATTTGTGATGTTGGAAGACAAGATTGGGATGATAAGGTATCATTTGTTCTATGGGCATACAAGACAACCTACAAGAGGTTGAACAAGGCCACACTATTTCAATTGGTATTTGGTGTGGAGGTTGTTTTACCAGTTGAATTTATGTTACCATCGTTGCAGTATAAAGCATGCACAAGAGGATTGGCTGATGAACAAGTGCTTAAAGAAAGGATTGATAAATTAATGCAACTAGATGAAAGGTGATCACTTGCTAGATGGATTCAAAAGACAAAGAAGGAAAGACAAAAATCATGGCATGATCATCATATCAAAAAAAAACAATTTGAGGTTGGGTAGATGGTTTTGTTATATGACTCTAAATTTATGCACCATCTTGGGAAGTTGAAATTCCATTGGTTGGGACCATACATCATCTCATACATCCTTGATTTAGGTTCTTTCCGATTCAAGCGTTGGATGGGATGAGACTACCAAGCCATTTCAATGGGAGTAGGTGAATCCCTACTATAAATAAGTCTTGTGTTTGTAAATAAGGTAGTTTTTCTAGTTAGCCTAGGATTTCCCTTAATGTATTTCTTTTCCTTTGTTTCCCTTGCTTTTCGCTTGTTCCTTTTTTTGTGTTTTTTTTACACACCTTGTGTACTGGTAACCACATTACTTTCAAGGGTTTTGTATGCACAAAGGGCCGCACATCTGTTTTAGTGTGGGGTGGAGTAGAGCGAAGTGAAATAGAGGTTGGAAGTGAAAGTTGTGTTTTAATGGCCGAGTTAAAATATCAAAATCATGTAAGGTATGAGAGCACACATGAAAAAGGTGGACAAAAAAATTTTGGTGTCAAGATAAGGCTTTACAAAGACCACATACAAAGGATAAGAAGCGCATGAACAACATGAGGTAGGTGAGGGAAAAATCAGGTCAAGGAAAAAGAAGTGCCTTTGATATTGCAGATGCATATATAATAATCTTGATAAGTAAGGATTTTTGTGCACCATAAGGTTGTAGAGATTTTTCACACAAGATTGGGCACATGGATAAGAATGCTTAAGGTCAGCTTTAGTGGAAAAATTCACATTTAATGCTAAGTACGTTTGGTAGGTGGCATAGCATTTATTTGGGAGATAGAAAAAAAGCTATAAGTAAAGGGTCGAGCACATCATTATTTACCTTGCTATTACGAGATTGAAGAGCTCTTGCAAACTAGGGCATCCACAAAGAAAGATTTGTGTGAAGGAAGAAGAGTGAAAATATGAAGTGCATGACTAGGGTGATCTGTGAACTAGAGTGGAAGGAGTACACATGGGCGTAGGGAGGTTTTTAGTAGAGTACATCGTCTTGTGGAAGATTTTTTTCAAGTTAGGGTTTTATAACTAGGGCATGAGAGTAGAAGGATTCTTTCACAAATTTGAGCCATAGATTTGAGTAGAGTGAGGAAGAGGAGAAAGGAAGAGTTATTTTTAACCCGACAAGAAGATGGCACCAAAGAAGGAAATTGTTTCACCTAAGAAGGGAAAGGGAAAAGGAAAACAAACTTCCACCACTAGTTTTAATGAGGAGTGGTATGCGGAGATGCAATACCCAGATGGAGTGTTACTTGGGAAAGAATGGGTATCCCATGTGAGGAAGATGGCCGTGAGTGACTACAACCATCAAAAAGTACCACGAGAGAAGGAGATGGCATTAGAGCTAGTTCATCCAATAGATAAGAGGACACCATAAGGGATGCCAATCTACAACGATGAGGTGAAGGTAAAATTAGAGAAGGTTGGGTTGTTGTAACTTTACGAGTTACCCTATTTTGGAAAGCCCGAGTGGCTATACCAATGGTTGATGTCATGTGTGCATGAGGACCACTTCTACTTTGTGGGCCACAAATGCGCATAACTCCCCAACTCATCTCTAAGTTTACCAGCCTTGATCTATGAAGGAGATTCATTAGATGATGACCTAGAGGATAAAGAGGCTATTAAGAAGACCATGGAAGAGTATGACTATAAGAAGGGGTCTCGCTACTTTGACATCCTTGATATCTTCGACCCAATGATGAGGATGGTGCCTAGTAACCAAGTTGAATGGTCAAGAGAGGTGGACACAGTAAACAAGGCATGGTTGAATGTGTGTTAGAAAATTTCAAAAGGAACCATCTATAACCTATCCGCCTACATTGTAGAAGAGATCATCAACCGTGCAAGAAGGAGATAAGATTATGTTTGGAAATGTTCTTCTCACCATCATCTTCTTAGAAATTGGAGTGCCCAATGGGCCAGAGAAGTTTGTATGGGAGTATCCAGATGAAGACCCCTCCCCCACGAAGAGGTTTGAAAAATACACATGCGACACCATGACGGCTACCCACAAGGTGTGCCTAGAGAAATGGTACAAGTGAATGCGTGATGCATTCGGGGTTGAGTGGAGGATACTGAATAGTTTCTAACACTAGTAGATGGAGAAGCTGAGTTCACTATCTATCAACACTTTTACATTGGCAGGTTCACTTTGTCAGATGGGACCAAGAGCCCATGGTGTAAATTACCCTTCTCTTTCACTACAATATTTCCAAGCAGGGTTCAACCACTTCAAGGAAGCTAAAATACTAAGGTTTGACCTTAGCTGAGGTGGACCAGGACCACCGTGACTTATGGAGAAATCTTGTATACCCCAAGAAGTGTGCTTATGTGGAGAAGTATGTCTCCCATGAGGTGTGCATGACAAAACCCATGACGTTGCCAATTGTTGGAAGAACCACAACAAGAGTATACTTACACATTAGGCCCAAGTATGAAAAGGGTGCTTACTTGGAGAATGATGTCTCCATCCCAGAGGATCCCATTGGTAGGAAGAAGGTCATGCCAAGGAAAGGGAGAGGGAAGAGGTGCTAGAGAAGAAAGCACCAAGTGTGTAGATAACACAATCTATGGGTGCACCAGAAGAGTCAAGCAAGCTGAGCACATACGTGCATAGGAAGAAGTCTCCCATCAAGGAGAAGGAAAAGACATCTGGAAGAGGTGTCTAGAGAAAGAAGATTTTCCAAGGAAGAAATCACCTGTTGGAGAGGAAGAAAAGGAAGAATCCCCAATTAAGAAGAAGCAGAAGATATGAAGAAGGAAGACTCAGAAGAGACAAGAGAGCTTGGAGGCCTACAGGGGAAAAAGAGATGATGGTGAGGATGAAGAAGTTTAGGATCATCCCATGTATGATATACATGACTCGGAGGAAGAAAGAAGTGAAGAAAAAGGGTGGAGAAGAGGAAGGTGCTCAAGGAAAAGGGGAGAGTGAAGAAGTAAATACTAAGGATTAGAGGACCCCAGCCTCACCAAGGAGCAGATAGAAGAGGCCATGGAAAGAGAAGTAGTGGGCATAATAGAGAAGTTAGTGGAGTAGGAAGTGGAGTGAAGCACTGATGAGATACTCAAGGAAATAGAGGAGGAAAGCATAGGGAAGGAGTATGGAAGCATGGGTGGAGATCCCAACCTAGCAGTGAGCTTTCCAAAAGTAGCACACACGAGAGGAAAAGGTGTGGTAGTGGCGACAAGGGAAAGGGATGAGCTACATCAATGACCCAAATAAGGTATTATGTGCACATTTCTAGAGTACTATGCCTATGGACCAACTCATTACATGGTCTTTTTGAAGAAGAGGGCACGTACCCTGAACCAGGAAAATGCTATCTTGGGCATTTGAGTCCCATGTCGATGAACCTAAGTTCAAAGTAAGCCAAGGGGTGTTGATGAAGGTACAGAGAACAAAGGAATAAACCCACTGGTGAATGCTCAACAATTTTCTCGATGAGAAAGTCTGCAATGCACTCAACAAGGTGTCAGTTGAGGTGGAGGCAAGACTTTGGGAGGAATGATAGGGTGAGATTCCTAGAAGGAGAATTGGAGAAGAAAAATGAGGAGCTCATTGAAAAAGAAAGGATCTAAAGCAAGAAGAGCTGATCAACACATAATTAAGGCGTGAGATGAGGAGGAAAAGGAAAAGGTGTGTGAGGTATACAAGAAAATTGAGATGATTATAGATGTTATTGTCTTGAAGCATCCAGATCTAAACCCGCCTAAATAAAAATATGAGTCGACCTTGCAATGCTTGGAAGATTTGACTCGCATCCTTACGATGGAAAGGTGGCCACTCACCTTAGAATCAGCAGAAGAGGCACTAGTGCGCCAGGAGAAAGAGGAAAAGTAGAAGGTTATGGAGATAGTTGCTCGATACACTAAGCTCCTTACCACCTTTAAAGGCCATGTGTAGATAGTTAAAGCTACTTATGAAATTGTGCTGATAAGGATAGAGTAGCAAGCATTCTAGTTGTTACACATGAGGTAGATCTCAAGGAGTTTTAGGAGAAAAATAAGGAAACAGGGAAGAGTAGGATAAAATCTTGGCTGAGTAGAGAAGAAGTTAGAAGCCATCGAGACCTTATGGGGCTCGATCAAAAACCGGCTTAAGGAATTATATCCCCAGATCACCCACAAGATGGATGCATTGGATGACCTCAGAAAATAGTTGGAAGACATTATGAGTACGTTGAATGCTAAGGATGATGAACTAATTTTTGATGAGGTAAGCACTCTAGTAGGTGACCTCTATCAATAGGCATAGGGTGAAGTGGATGCCTAGGAAAATATTGAGGTAGATATAAGGAAGGATTTCCCACTCATCCTTCAAAGCAATAAACAAATTCTTCTTCATTCCTCCATTCTTTATTTCTTCCATTTCTCATTCTTCATTCCTTCATTCTTTATTCCAACCATTCAAAGTCCCACCATTCTTTATTCTTTGGGAGAGAGGATGTTTCGAGGATAGAGAACAAGCTTAGTGTGGGGTGATGTTGGGCCTCAAAATATAATTGACTAAGTACCAAAGGGCACATGCGTGCATGGGACAGTAAAGAAGAAGGGCGCATGGGGAAAAGCACATAAGATAGGGGTTTTAGAAGGGTTTAGTAGAAACCATGGCATGCACATGTGCAAGGAAGAACAAAGGATCTCAAGACTTAGCCATATTCGGCTCTCCAAGAAGCACTTGAGGAAAAATGTGACCCGACTAGGTGTGCTGAGTGGATAAGGTGCCATCCTAGCAACTTGGTGGTCAAGGAAATAATATCCCACATGTAGAACATTCTCGAAAGACATCATTGCAGAAAGTGGAGAGCTCAAATCAGAAGAAGCATGCTCCATTGGAGGACCACATGGACACTTGGCAAGTAATCTACTCCTAGAGGAAGGCATGGTGGTGGGTGCTAAACCTATTTATAGAGATTCTCTAGAGTGAGGAAGACACACCTGAATGGAGAGAGGTCGATGAGAGGGAAGATTTAAGATCATCATAGAGAGGATGAAAGGTGAAATCCCCAAAAAAGAGTAGGAGGTTCTAAGGGTTGGGGTTACCATTAGAGGGCTGTAGGAATGATATCATATCTAGAGGGATGGGTCTGTGAAAATTTATGTAATATGGGAAGCATAGCTAGGGTCTCTGATACATGAGTCATGTCTATCTTGATACATTTGGTCTGTTATGACCCTTTTGAATGTAATGTGGTTACTAGAACTATGATCAATATAAATATATGTTCTGAATATATTGTTCATGGGTGCAAACCCTAGTATCTTTTCTTTATGTCATGACTCAAATATGCTCTTTGTATGATGTTTCTCTTATCTGAATGGGTATATTGATATAATAACTCATCCTATGCCTTTAGAATGTATGCATGATCATTTACTTAAAGCCAGGTCTTTCTACATTTAATCTATTATCAATGGCATCATCTTCTCATAATGCTCACATAAAGGAGGAGGGTCTTGGCCCCCGTGCATGCCTCGGGTGAGTGCCTAACGCCCATTGGGTGATAGGCCAGTGCACATTGGATTAGAGTGTTGTTTTAAAGGTACATAAAAATGACTATAGGTCATAACACGAGAGAGTTATAAAGTTCTTAAAGCCATAATCCAATGACTCTTCCTCATAAATGATTTTCTATGAGAAGAAGATCATCCTAATCCATCATTAATATCATCTACAGCTCCACCCTCAGTGCCCTCATCAACATATGCAGGACAAGGGGGTCATCTTCAATCTCATATTATTAAACCTTTACTAGGCATCTCATCAACACCTTCCATCAAGGTTCCTCAACATCTACTCCCACTTCATCGACAATGTCCTCACAAACATTTGCGGGACAAGGAGGTCATCCTCAATCATATCTTGGAAAATCCTTCTCATATGTATTTTCGCCACCTTCCCTTGAAGGTACATCCTCTCAAATAAGTATGGTTCATCCATCTACACAAATCAAAAATCGTCATACACGAAGAAAAGGAAAAACTAAATCTTCATCATCTACCCCTCCTCATCAATCATCCTCTCATACCTCATCTAGATTTTCAATGGCTCCTTTGTCAAAGGTTCTACATCCTCCTTTATTTACCATATACTCAATCAATCAACATCAAAAATTTCATCATCCTAAGCTGAAATACATCATTCCTTTCAAAGCACATGTTATCTCTAGCCACATCGTCATATTAGGGGGTCTCCTCTCTTTTATGACTTCAAAAGTCTTACCTTACACACCTTCCCTAGTTAATCCTCACCAACCCTATCCTCTCAATCAAATCAAAATGTCACTACTCTAGAAAGGAGTAAATGTGGAAGGTTTTTCCCTAACTGGATTAGTATATATAGTATGGGTTGGGACCTTATTATCTAGCCTCCCTTGATGGTACACCTGAAAAGGAATCTATGAATGCCTTACATTAACACCATTTCTCTATGTTAACACTTTGACCATCATAATAATAGTCATATCAAGGATCTCATTCCACCACCAACATGTCATTTTATCATCATAATGATTTGAAAGTATGTGGTTCTTTCTCTGTCACTATCCTTACAAACATTAAAGATGAGCACCATGGCTCTATTCATCGCGTCTTGTATATGGACAAGTTCCTCCTTAGCAGAACCCCATGATCATTACATTCATACACCTTGTATACCAACCAAAGACATGTCATGGGGCACACATGTGTAGTTTTTATACACATTCCTATCCCCTCCTTGAAATGGTCTAGTAGAATTTTTCCCTCAACTCAAATAAAGTCAAAAATATATATGGATGCTCTTATCAAAGTAAATAGATTGATCCCTTGAAGATAATATATTCAAATATAAAAATCATATTGTCAAAAATAAAAGTAGAATGATCTCTCAAAGGGAAACTACCTGTCAAAAATCATGATCGATCCTTCAAGGACGGATATCAAAAAATCAAAAATTCAAAATTGTTGACCACTCCCTCAAATGATGGCTACCTATGTAAAAAGGTTTCCCACATTGATCAACCTTCCAAAATTCAAAATATCAAAATTTGTTAGGAATTAGTAGAATATAATGTGGAATAATTCCTCGTAATCGTAATAATAAGAAGTATGAATAGAATTACGAAATTAAAAATGCACAACACGAAGACACTATTTAACGTGGTTCACCCAATGTGGGCTACATCCACCAAGAACACTTGCTCAAATTTTATTACAAGCCAACAGTCTTCACAATTATAATAATTAGATCTTGTTTGGAGTTGCGCTCAACAAACCCTCCCGAATTCACACTTGAATTCACACACACTATTCACCTTCACAAAACACACTCATATCAATCCTATTGTATGTCCATCTATTTATAAGTACATCAATAGGTAGCCAAAGAGGTGGTTTTACAAAACAATCGGTATCGAAAAAAACCATGGGCCCAAAAATAGCCCATAGCGGTTACCCATTACCCATGGGTTGATAAACAACCCATGAAAATTTGCTTCGAGGGCTTCACCCCCTGACCTCCTTGACTGCTCACCAAAGTGAGCGGGACCGCCATAAAAAAAAAAAATGAGTGTAACACATGGAAGGTGTACCAAACTCTAACATGAAAACAGGCTCCACAAACATAACAAAAGTACCCTAGAAAGCTTCCCGCATCGATCAACTTTCCCATTATAGAAAACATCCCACATCGATTAGTTTTCCTCAAAAATAAAAAAATCTATATCTAGGAATCTCCTATTAAATAATTAACAAGAGAGCCTTTTTATCCCTCACAACCTACATATGTTAACCCTTCCCATGTCCTAGGAAGGTATACATTTCACTTCCATCTATATCCAAGATCCTACACGTGACTACCCATTTTTAGTCATGTGTTAACATCTGTTATAAGGCTAAAGTGCAAGATCCTTCACCATATTTTATTCCCATATCATATGTATCAAATCCAGAGTAAAATCAATCACTCCATGTTTTAATCTTAACCATAATTAAATCACATTTTAATACACTCTTTGATCGCGTTAAAGTCAAATATGCCTCATATATCAACAAACATCCATTAAACACCCTTCGACATCTCTCACGCATAATATCGACATTTATCAACACAATCATAATCACATCTCAATATTACATTGTCACATCTCGAAACATCACATTAAAGTAACATCAACATATAAATCATAAATCTACATCACCGTGATATCATATCAACGTGTCTTTATACATCATCTAGTGTCTCAAAATCTTTGTATATCAAGACTATAGATTGAATAAAGGGCTTCACAAAGATCCCTATACATCAAAAATATCACATCTACTTAGTAAAATTAACATATGTCAACTGAATGCCTCCTCAAGTGTTACTTCCTTGACCACAGTTAGGCTCCCGCATAGTCCTTGTAAACCCACCTTTGTGACAACATCACATTATGGTACTTTGACCTCATTGAACCATCATTTTGGGAACCATGAAGTCATATTTCTATAGGGAATGAACCCTTTGGTTCCCCTATCACTTGACTTCCTGGCCCCGTAATCCCACCTTTGTGGCAACATCAATTTTGGTCCTTTGACCTCATCAAAACATCCTTTTATTCTCTTGTTGTCATAAAATTCATATGTCTATAGGACACGGACCTTTGGTTACCCTATCACTTGACTTCCTGACCTCGTAAGCTCACCTTTATGGAAAAATCAATTTTGGTCCCTTGACCTCATCAAACCATCATCTTTCCATCATTAAATTCATATGTCTATAGGACATGAACCCTTTGGTTCCCCTATCACTTGACTTCTTGGCCTCGTAAGCCCACCTTTGTGGCAACATCAATTTTTAGTCCTTTGACCTCATCAAAACATCATTTTTATTTCCCCTTACCATCGTTAAGTCATACATCTATAAGACACGAACCCTTTGGTTCCCCTATCACTTGATTTTATGACAACACCCATCTTGTTTATATACCTCATCCTGGGGCATCATTTCTCATCTCTCATCTTCCCATCCTTGCATATTTCATCCATCTATCTCTTTCAAACTCGTGATTGATTCCTTTTAGGTCATCAATCCCTAGTTTGAGGGGGATCACCTCATCATATAATTCTACATCTTTCACATCCCTATCTATCACATCTTGTTTTTATCTCGTGTCTTGTCTAAAAAAAACCACTCAACAAAAAGGGGCAAATGTAGACACCTAAAATTAGCACTACTAATTTCTATATCCTCGTTCACTAGCCCCTCAACATTATCACATCACTATTATATTATCTATTAAACCCTTATCCTAAGTCTTATTTCTCCCCCATCATATTTACTCCCCGTAAATATTATTCTACAGCTATAAAATCCTATTTTACTCCTCTTAAAACCACCCAAACCACTTACAAACCAAAATCAAATGAAAACAAAACAAAATCAACAACTTCTTAACCATTTCACAACCTCCCTAACCCATATAACCTCTTTCCAACACACACCCTTCATCAAAACAAACAAAAATATCGATTTGGGAAGTAGTTTCAACCTTTTTCCCATAAAACCTAGATCATAAATGATTTGTCCCGATCACTAGCGATCCATCTCCAATCACTAGCGATCCTATATAAACAAGTCTCAAGCCTCCATTTGAGGTAGTTGTACATTTCTTAAGAACGTTACATTACATTTTTTTGTATCATATCCATGTCACAGAGTCAGGGATCATCATAGCAACATTCAAGACATCAATAATCTCTCCTTCGTCCTTTCAAACATCAAGGAATCAAATCAATGATACTCTTTCATCTACTATTCTCCTTTCTTAGGTAAAATCATCCTCTTGTCACTATTTATCAACATATAAAAGGTGTGTATCTTCATTCATTAATCATCATTTTTATGCATCATATCTCATCCTAAATCAACCTTTTTAGCATCCCTTTTGAGCTCTATCTTTGTCCATTATCATTATGTACATTTTCAAAGTGGTCGCTAATGATCCACCAGATCATGAAGATTCCCATAATTGCTAACGATTCCCAAAATCACCGACAATTCCCGAGTTTATAGACAGATTTGACAATCAACTAAAATCACTTATGATCCACTAGAATTGTTTACGATTCTTGTCTTAAAGGTCTTTTGACCCCTAAGCTTGCCTTTTAGCCATCCATATCCCATCATTTATTACTATAAGGCCCTTCAAGTATCCGTTGAGTCATATCAAGATCCTTTGAGCCATCTTTAGTACTCTATCAATTATCTAAATCAAATTTATCATCCTGCTCACCTTTGTGAGTACACATCTATCCATATCTTTGCTCCTTTGAGGCATTTTGTGATCCCTAGACTCCCTTTGGATCAAAAATCACCATCAGACCATCATATAGTTGTGGACCACATTAGTCCCTTTTCCTTTACATTGTTGGTATTATCCTCTATTTTATCATTTTATCTTATCATTATCAAATTATTTCTTGAACGTGGATTGACATCCTTGTAAGTAATTCCATTGACTTCCGGGGACTGGCCTTTGCCATGAAATCCACCATATATCTATCTAATCCTATATATTTCTAGGTGTATGTGCGTTATAGGTAGCTTTTCCCATTAGAAAGAATAATTTGTGTGGACGCTTTGATCTTTTGACATCGAATCAACCATCAACATCAACATTCATCATCACATGAACCTTGTCATCCTTTGAGGTCATTTTTTTTTTGTTATTTCATTTTATTAAGTTAAAGTTGAAAAAAACTATCTAGTATAATCCCAACATCACCATGTATCCCTCTTAGTTTATAAATATAAACAAATCTCATTGTATTTTTCTTTTCTCAGTGTTCTTTTTATGCACTCATACTTTAAGGTTTTTCTAAAATTGTGATGGGGTCTTTATGTATCCATGATTTTATCTTTGTATCCTACTTAGAGATATGTCTTTACACGAATCCATTAAGGAAACAAAGATTAATATTATTTTCAAATTCCAAACCCAATAGGTCTAGGATGTCACTAAGGAAATTCAGCGTTCAAATTATCTAAAGCCACCCATGAGTGAATTCTGAAATGTTGATGTCTTTATTGAAAAATTGCTAAAATTTAATCTAGACAAGAGGGCCATGATGAAACTAGGGTTATCTTCATCAAGTCTAGGTATAGGGTAAATTTGGATGTAGTGCTTGAATATTTAGATCTACGTGGATAGAACTCTTCACAAATTTCCCTTTCAAGGCTCTCTCACATGGATTCATCACTATCGCTACTTTCTAAACTTTAGAGGATTTGTATTCTAATCTTTTGAGTTTTATCAATAAAGTGATCAATCATTGGAGCTCCTTTGAGGATGCCACCACAATGCCATTTCCCAACTTGGATGTGTTGAAGGCTCCAATTTCACTAGATAGGAGTAACTCTATAATTCCCACATGGAGGAAACCAAGAAACTAAAATCATACAAAACCCTATTGAATCAAGATGGAATTGAAGGATTTGATGTGAACAAAGGTAGGAGCATGACTCCCCATATTTCTGATAAAGATATCTTCGGTCCTTTTACCCTCTAGAAATGAAATTTTGGATATAGTAAGATATTTAGTTTATAGAAATCATATAATGGTTTTTTGTATATTAAATTTTGATACTTAGTATTTAAAATCATGTGTTTAACTATAATGTCTAATCTAGGCTTAAAGGCTTGCTGAAAATCATATATCATAATGTTTATACTTCTTTAAAATTATTTATCAAAGATAAATGGACCCTATAACCCTTATTACCTATCAAAAAAAGCATAAATAATGTATTTGTACCTCCAATAGTGTTTTAAAATTTCTCATATATAGAATACAATCTCAAAATCGATAGTATATTTACGATTAAAATTAAAGATACTAAAATTATTTTTCAATAATGAACACAAATATATAACCGTTGCATATGAAATTTTATATTATAAATTACTATTTGTAATACATACAAAACTAAAACTCAGATACCTTAAATAATCCTTAAGCAACCCATTCTTGATCATTTTCATACTCTATTATGTATCTTACATGCATGCATTCTTTTGTATTTTTCATATATGTGTTCTTTTTGTTTTTTCATATTTTTACTTAACCAACACATATATTTTTCCACAATGTATCTCAATTATATCCAACTTAAGTTTCATTTTTTAATCCTTTCTAAGTTTCCAACTACATATTTCACATCTACATTTTTTTGGAGTAGCATTACCATTTTGTGGCTCTATTGGTTCAATGAATGGATATTTAACTTCCCATTTAAACTTAAAAGACTTTCCAATTTTCCATCTACTTATCTTCCTTTTCACAAATTTCTATGTAGTATTTGTAATTTAAGTTGGTTTTTATGAGTATAAATCTCTTTTTCTAGTTGTAAGTCATCATTGATAATGTCCTCTAGTCTCCTCTTCCTTGGCACAAAATTGTGAGTAGAATTTCCAACTAAAGTTGGTGTTTGATGAGAAGTAGAAATGTCTTCTGCTAGTTGCATATCATAATCAATATTTTTTTCCAATGGAGGCACATAATAAGTATAATCCTCAAGTAGAGGCATGTCATCATCAATAATATTTTGAAGTGGTGATATGTTATTATGATGAATTATTTCATGTGGAATATCACTATTAGTGGGTTTTGCATGCAAAATGGTTTTGGTATTATTATTGAACCTTAATATGAAATTAAAAATAAATAAAAATACAATTAATCATTTAGTATTTGTATTTGGTGTGGATGTTGGTTTTTTGGGCCTTTTTTTGGCTAGATAAAATAAGATAATAAGGTATTTTTATGATTAGCCCATCCCCTTACCATTATCAACATAAGTCATCAAATCATATTTCAACAAACAACCATAAAATTCATATGAATAGTTGTGAAAATCTTGTGTCCAATTATAAAAGGGTATAAATTTATAAATGGTTGGCTTCTATGCAGTCACACATCTACATGATAGAGCCACATAATATTAGTAGGTGGTCAACTATTATATAGCGAAACATTTGTAGAATAAGTATATGATTCAAATTAATCGTAGAACATTTGTATATAGATGGTTATTATGCATATAGCTGATTGTTATATATAAGGATAGGGGAAGAATTATGATTCTACAATATCTACCCTTTAGCTTGAAGCCTCAAAGTATTATAATGTGTATTTATTGGTAAATGTGCCTAGTTTTAGTATCAAGGTTGATAGCGGTGATATAAATTCATAAGTATCGAATTTATTTTAAATGTAAGCGAGCTAACCTAAAAAATAACTCGCATCTAGATAATTTATGTGAAATGGTGTTGTTTACTACTCCAAATCACCAAATACCAATTTCAAAACCTAAATATTCATGAATTACAATAAATTTTCACTAAAACTTTGCCTATCTATAGGACGTGTTCTCTTTATTTTTGTTATCTCTTTGTTCTATGTAAAACATCATCATTCAATTAATTTCATAGTACTTATAATATTTTTTGCCTTGCCCTTCCCTTGTGTTATTTTTGGATGTCAAATAAGTGTGTTCCATTCATGCAAGCACAAATTGGGAGACAAGGAGTTAGCATCTTGAATAGCCAATTAGGATATTATCATAAGATACTTATTTTACATGTGCAAGATCAACTTGTTATTTTTCTTCTTTTTTATTTAAGTGTGTAAGAGTGTGCATATATTATTTATTTTTATTGTGCATAAGAACATGGGTGGAAAATTATGAATGTATTTATGCAGAGGTGTGCACTTTGGAAGATTCGGTGTCTTGTGTATCTAGGTAATGCATTGAGGTGAGCACAAAACCATGCCTAAAATTTTTCTAACACTTTCTTTGCACAGTGATTTAAGGTATCATGTATGCATGTGTAATTCCTATACACATAAAACATAATAAACAAAGTGTTAGATATTAGATTTCCCAAATGGGTGATGTATCATATAGGTATCTTTGGAACATGAGAATTATGAGGCATCATAAGGCTATGAAGCAATTATACTTTGTGCAAGATTACTTAGCAATTTAGATGCCATGGAACATGTAAGAGGTTTTGTGACTTAAGGTATGGTTGTGCAATGAAGCGCACAACTTGGTTGAACATGGGAATCCAAAAAGGCTAGGGATTATAATACATATAATGTCAAGGTAAGTGGAAGGTTGTTGGATGTTACATAGATAACATAAGAATTCATAGAATAATAGATAGGGATCCAAAAACTAAGGCATGATAACATATTGTATGTGGTTCTCGTAGGCTTAAGAAGTTGTGAGAAGTTTTGATGGATTGTGTGGTTCTAAAGGATTATTTACAAAGGGAATTGATGGTGAAAATAAGATAAGGAGCACAAGAAAAATTATAGTTCATGTAAATTATTAAATATAATTATTTATGCATTAGCTAGATATATAGTTTGAGTGCAAATTTATAATGACTTGAGAAAGGTAAAAGGATTTCATGATTTAACTTGTAAAATTATGGGTATGTTGGGGACACCACAACAAATCCCATCTTGTTTTTTTAGTTGAGATGGTGGATCCCAATACACATTGTATAAAGGATATATAGGATCCCACCATCCTACAAGATCCATTTTCATGTCTAGTGCAAGAGATTACAGCTTGGGGGTTGCTTACACTTGGATTGTGAACACATTTGTAGTAACTTCCTCATTTAGATCCATTAATGCTTTGCAATCCTTGGATTCACACATTGTTGATCTAAAAAAGCTACAAACCACATTATAGGGTATGTGCACATAATTTTACATCATATGGAATTTACTCATGGGATATCTCCATACTTAAAAAATCTCATAATACTTCTATCTCTCATCAATAGGGGTAGGTGGCTTATTCGCATGAGTTTTTGGGTATTCATTTGTTTGGTTCGCTTCTTCTCTGCATTCTTCACACAATGCTCAAATTTGGCTTCTTTCCTCTTATAAATATTCTAACCTTTGTGTCATTACATCAATCTTGGCTTTTATCTTGGGGTTCACTCCGTGTTGTCTCTATAATCCTTAATCTTCTTCACTCTTATTACAACGTAAATTGTTTTTTCTTTAGTGGTGAACTTTTTTTGCATGATAGAAAACCAAATATTTATTCACAAACCTTCTACATACCATCTAGTGTTTCTAGCATCATAAAATTTTAAACTAGTCTTATTCATTATATCATAGAACTAAAGTTAATATTCCCAAATTGATTCCTTGGTTTTTTCTTTATTCTCCTTAAAATATTGAATGTTATGACCATCATACTTACTCCATATAAATTATAGAAATATTTCATTTTGAACATCTTGTAAGAAAGTTGAGCTCAAACTCATGGTATACAAAAATCTAGATATCTCTGCCCCCGCAAATCCCCTATGAGTTCATATTTTTCATGGCTCTTTTAGTAATCCATTTCACACCCCATTTCATATCACATGTTAAAAATTAGTGATTTGGTTCATTACACCCATCATATGGCTAAAAATTCATGTAGGGACTAGCAACATGCACAATTATACCTCCTCTTGGTTGAATACCTCTTCGTTAAGTGGGGTTATTACCTATATTTTGATTAGATTGTCTACGCCTGTAAATATTACTCACACACTTATGCAATCGATGAGAAATTCAATTTCTAAGAGTATTATGAATTGGTGTTGGGTTTTCATACTTAGGAAACTTACCATATATTTTGGACTTACTAAACTTTTATTACTACTCTCTTCACTTATTATTTCACTAGCAATGAGTATAAAAATGTGCAATTATTGTTTATCAAGTGTAAATCTTGGATCCTTTCAAATCTCCTCTATTTATTTTTCCATGAATATAGAATCCAATTTTGGCTACACATGATATGCTCTACTCAATTTATGTTTTATGTCTCTCAATATTCCTCAATGTGTTCTAATTTATTGTAAAACCCCACTCTTCTCCAACTCATTTATTCAATCCCAAGCAATTGATTATCTATCTAAATCTTGGGACATATATCCTAGAAGTGAGGTACTCTCATCTTCTTCAAACTGTATAGATCTTACGGTAATGTTTTACCGCAGACTTCTCCTTTCCCATCTGCACAATACCAAGGGATCCAATCTGTGATTTTTGAGTTAATTTCAGTTGCATTCTAAATATACTATGAACTACTTCCAATTATCTATCCCTCTTTACCCCTTCCTTATCCTCAATTTCGTGTATCCTTTCCTGTAACCATATATTAGATTTCATGTATCATTGTGTTCTCTTATAATCATTTATATCCTCTTCATCATTTTCCTGAGACTACTTACCCCCTTCTCCGGTTGATCCACCTTACTTACTCCTACTCACATTTTTATTGGACTTTATCATCATAATGTTAGTACATCTCCATCTATTTTGTTGTATTTCCTCCCTTTGCATTCATTATAATCTTCTCTTTTCTTCATTATAATTATTTTTGGACCCTTCATGGGCCCTCTTCATTCCTTGACATTCCCCCTTCATATTCTTCATCTAGGATTACATCCCTTTTTCACCTATCATACTACTACATGTCATAAGGAATTGGCACAATGCATTTTTCCACCGAAAATATTTTACCAATAAGGCTAGTTGTGTAACAAAATTTTCTCACAATCCACAAAGAAATTGATTGGCAAAATCAAAGGAACCAAAATTTTGTACAATAATTTTAGTTATCAATTGTAGTTAAGTAATTTGTAGTCGATAGCTCTGGT
The DNA here is from genome assembly GCA_018340775.1 of Taxus wallichiana var. yunnanensis. NCBI lineage: Eukaryota > Viridiplantae > Streptophyta > Pinopsida > Cupressales > Taxaceae > Taxus > Taxus wallichiana. The sequence goes on from CM031239.1 coordinate 844,334,939, forward strand.
CTAATTGATATTCAAATTTTGCATATAATCTATCTTATATTCGGTCCAATTTATTCTTCTTTGGTTCCAATTCTAAAATATTAATATTCTAGTCTAGAAAACCATGCAACTAGTCATTTTGGAAGCTCACACCATAATATGTCATGAATATCATTGTATATGTGTTATAATTTGATCCTTTTCATAGTGCTTCCCATCACAAATCCTTGATCTTCCACAAAATGGTTCACCTTCTCCTCTATCCTTCTTCCCACATCCCTTTTCCTAGTAGTTATATTAACATATTTAGGTCCCAATAATGAAACCATTATTAGTAGTGGTCTCTTAAATCCCCATTAAGACATATTAGTGTTGTATTTTAAGAATATGTACATAATTATTCCATGTACATGTCTATTAACTAATGTACACTAAGACTTAAATTCAACAAACATTACATTTTAAAGTGTCCACAGTGAGTGTAGAGGGAAAACATGTAATCGAAAACATATATGCTAGAGTGATAGATAGCACATAATACTATTGTTGGTATCAGATTTAATCTCCTTCACAAGCTTGAATAAAGATCATGAATCGCACAAGACACTCAAGGATAGATAGATTTTTGTATGTCATTTGTAGCCGGGGATCACACCTATCTGCTTGTTTGCATTCAAGAATTGAGGGAGTGGATAGCACCTTCATGAGGGTTTTGATCTAACCCTCACTATTTTAGGTTGTGCCTATCAACCAAGGTAAGAGAACCTATGTTGTAGCCCCTATGTGGTAAGGAGATGAAGATATCCTTGTGTTTTGCATATGGTGTGGAGGAAGCTTTGTGAAAACATGATCAAATATCCATTATCCAAACTCAAAGGAGTTGTCACTACTAAATGATGGAAATGTTCTCAAAACAAAGCTAGAGCTGCTAAAGACATGATAAAACCCTAATCAACCTTGTGCATTTTTGTGAAAGGATTGAATTCTTTTGTGGACACATAATGTAGATGTAGGGGTATTGTAGGTAGGATGAGTTAGTTTAAAATGAAATTCTGATGAGATACCTTGGAACAAGAGTAGCTAGAAATCATCACCTTCTTTGGGAAACCTTGCAAAAGAATAACAACACCTAAACAGTAGAAATGTTTCAATGAATTTGAAATGCTCTTTCAACCAGGATGTGTGCACAATGGATGCCCAAATCTACACTATTCCATACAAACTTTGATAGCCTGCCACAAAGGCTTGAATAAAAATATCAATAAAGCATTGAGTAACCCCTTGTTAGATCATATCCTAAGGTACATTACAGGTTTGTAAATATCCTTAATTTACAAGGAAGGTAAGATGGATTTAAATCTGTTTATCTCCACTCAAATGAATGCTCTTCTAAATGGAAGATTGTAGATGCCTTCAAACCATCTATAAGAAATGAGACCATGTATGACCAATAAAGATCCCAAACACAAGATTGCAACATGAGCATGAAACACAAATTGAAAACATACTGAAATACAAGTGCATGCAAGCTTTTCCAAGAGATAAAACCAGTTAATCCAAGAATTTGATCAAATATATCAGCAAGGGAATGTTATTTAAACAATCTCAAATATTTTTGATGGCTTTACAACTGAAACCAACTCAACATGATGAACATTTGATGTAAATAGGAATTAAAATGGCTCTCAGGTAGTTTCTCCAAAAAGGAAATGGACTTCTTCTAGTTTTCCCTGTGAAAATTCTTCTCTCTTTTCTCCAAAATTCTCCACCAGACCTCCAAAATGTTTCCAAAACTACATCATATACCCTCTTCCAACTTGTATCCTTGCATCCCAAGCAAATAATATGCCAAAGGGATCAAATTTGTTACAAAACACTATCCATTTGATGAAAAATGATATAAAATTGTGAAACAGCTTGCCAAATGCCAGAGATGCACAAATATTTTAAAATATTGCATGAACTCAGATCCTTATCCATCCTAGGGTCACATTTTTGGCATTCCACCATGCCATCATGCATTTGCAATCATTTTTCACCTTTTTCCCTTACCATTTTTAACTCTGCAACTTTTCATTTTTACATTTCACGTGTTTTTCACAGGCTGAGAAAAATATCTCACAAAAAACACTATAGGGCACCAAATTAGCTCAAACAAATGATGCCATTGTGTTCAAAATTCCGAAGGGATGCAGATTCATATAAAATTTCATGTGTTCGGTGTAAAAATGATGATTCCACACTTCTTGGAGCTCTAATGGCGCCCAAAAATGAAAATGCACAGCTGCCGTTGATTAAAATCAACTTTAAATGCCATCCCTCCATGTGGCAGATCCAAATCCTCTTCAAAAGCACCCAAATTACCTTTTTGCCTTTACTCAAGGTGGGACACGTGTCTAAACATGATTGGGGCGGGCCCCCAATCCTAAAAATGCATTTTGAACTTTTTCTGCCCTTTTGAATTTTGGAAAAATTTTGAAAATTTTCCGCGGGCCCCTAGATGCGCCATGTGTCCTCCTATGGGCCTTTACCAAAACCGTGGGCCGATTTGATGCATTTCACCACTTTTTCACAAAAAGGAACATTTTCTCAAAATTCCCCACGGGCCCGAACACCCGTTGTTTCTCTGCCACGTGTCGATATCCCATTGGAGGCAGAGCCGACTCATCACATTTTCCTTCATTCCTCCACAAGCATCAAAACTCTATGTGGGCCCAACATCTCTCTTTTGACATTTGAAAAATGCCACGTGTCACTGTCCTATTGGATGCGGAGCTGAAACTCCAAATTTTTCCGCGGGTTTATTTTTCTCTTTGAGATTTTTCGCTAAAATTTGGAAAATTTTCCATCTTTCCTCCGTGCTCCGAATTTCCATCAAAATTCAGACACGTGTCCGTTGTTCATTGGTGGTGGGACCTTGAACCGAAATTTTTCCTTTTACCCTTTGAAGTTTTAAAAAACTTCAAATTCCTCCAAGCCTCCGCCTCTCCATTTCATCCCTGTGCATACGTGTCACATTCTCATTGGTGCGGGCCATCGGGTCCAACTTTTCTTTGAGGTTTTGAGCAAAAAATCTGAAAAATTTCAACTCTTCGCTCCCCTGATTGACATCTCTGTGCCACGTGTCGCCCTTCCATTGGGCGCGTCGGGCCAAATTGTAACCTTAAAATTTTGAAGTTAAAAGACTTCAAAATTTCCATAAATTCCACCCATCCATGCCACCTTTCTTGGACACGTGTCCACCTTGCATTGGGTGTGGACCCCAAGCCAATTTTTCCTTTTACATTTTGAAACCAAAAAATTTCAAATTCTTCCAAGTTCCCTCTATTTCGGTCGATCTCCCTGGACACGTGTCACCTTTCCAATGGTTGCAGGCTCATGGGCCAAATGTTTCCCCTGACACTCCAAGCCAAAAAACACCAAAAATTTTCCAAGTCCTTGATCATCTGCCTGGCCCTCCTGGACACGTGTCATCATGCCATTCGTTGCGGGCCTTCGGGAAAAAACTTGATTTTGAGAAATTTTCAAAAATGAAGGCAAAAATTTTTAAGTGACCTCCGCCACTCGCTGCTCCATCTGACCAATCAAATCATGCCATGTAGGCACACTAGGCAAATGCGGGGCTGCGGAGCAAATTCTCCCTTCGCCAAAAATTGAAAATTTGACAAGTTATAACATTTTTTCCGACCGCACCTAGCCAATGAGAGCCTGCCATGTCAACATAAACTTTGCCTTGATAAATTTGATGGGTAGAACATGCCCATCAAAATGAAAAAACGCAGGGGATGCTTCTGAAATTGAATTTTCTCACAAAGAAGATGGATTTTTTTGGTTTTGAATCCAACGAAACATGATGTGGGGATGATTTAAGCTTGGGGAGCGAGATTTCACCCTCATAAAAATGGAATTTGATCAAACACGGGTTTCTTTCACTCTTTGGCCAAGGAAAAATAACGCAACCCGTGCAACATGAAAAACTAGGGCACAAATAAAGGGGAAACTTGGATTTTGTTTCAAAAGGGCAAAATAACAACATTGAGGGCAGTTTGAAAACATTCAACTGGATAAAACGAGTTACAGATCTTCAACTCGAGCCACAAGGACATTTTGGAGTAAAAATGGAAAATGGAGAATAAGAGTAAAGTGTGCAAACCCATAAATTGCACCAACAACTATAATCCTATTACTTTTTGGGACTAAATCAAACCTAAAATTAATGATAAATCAATTATCCAACCTTATGTTCAAAGCTCTTACATCATTTTATATTATCTCGAGGTAATCGGCACCATTCATCTTCCCTTTTTTAGGATAAAGGACTTTTCATGTGCTCTTATTAGGCTAGAGGAGCTTTACATAACTTTTATTTTATCTTTTATAGACTCTACGTATACACTCTGGAGACTATATAATACGAGAAAAATATACAAAATACATCAAGTTGGATTTTAGGCCTTAATACCCTTTCTCCAACAAGTAGTATGGCTATGGTCTACTAAATTTGTACCACTATGGTTTTGGTCACTTTTTTATGGGCCATTTTCAGTATTTTTAGGTTCTTGGGGTTTTCTTATCCTTTTTCATATTTTCTCGCATATTGTGTGTCAACATGTGCCAATAGGGCCCTCATTTGAACTATAAAATTCTATAAATATATAAATGGATTAACAAAATTATGTCACACACAATTGAATTATAATGAATTCATTTATTTTCAAGACACCCCATACCAAAAGCAAATATCAAGTATCGAGTGAAGAACATTTAATATTTACATGTTATATTGATTATTTAGTGTTGTAAAAATAAAGGTTAGGACATTTGCATTTCACTGAACTACCTACTAAACTACATTATATTTGGTGTGTTATTTTCTAAAGACTTTGAAATAATAGGGGCATGATAAATGTTGTCAAATAAACACTCACTTTTATTTAGACAACTTGATTCAAAATGAGGGGTTTTCTCATCTTCCTTTTTACTATTTTTCCCCTTCTTTCTATTTTCCTTCATCTTCCTCTTTTTTCATCCTCCTCTTTTTCTCATCTTCCTCTTTTTCCGCAAATCCTTAAAATTTACGTCCTCCACTTTTTCCATGGATCTTTAAAACCCACATCTTCCTTCTTTTCTACAGATCCTTGTTTTTCATAGGTTCCTTCTTTTCCATGGATCCCTTTTTTACACAAGTTCCTTCTTTTCCATAGATCCATGTTTTCTACAGTCTCTTTTTGTGGGTCCTAAAATCCACGGGTTCTTCAAATTCCTCAAATCAAGAATGAACGGGCTCCAAGACCCAATGGGAATCGACACATTAGCAGAAGTGACCAAGAGGTTAAATTTGATGGCCTGGTGGCCATTAGCTGTGCATACAACATGGGAAACCTCAAATGGTCATAAATTTTGATCCAGGACACCAAATAAGACAAACTTTATATCATTGGAAAGGTATCAATGAGTACTACATGATGGGAGTGGTTTTGGGTCACAAAAATGTATTTTTCTAATCTGTAATTGAAAAAAATGATCTCATGGTCATTTTTAGGTATGGGCTCTGCAGAAAATTGATGATGCCCATGTTGGGTCTACAAACTTCAATGCCTATTGGTCTGGGTAGTTGAAGAAGTGGTTGGACTCCTTAATTTCAAGTTTCCTCTCTCCTCTTCTTCTTCTATATATGCAACTCATTTTTATTGTAATGTGATCCTTCTCCATTTTTGCAAAGGCACCATGCCAAAATGGTGTCCCAAATAAAATTTGAGTTGCAAACCTGTGTTTTGGAGCTTGCAATGCTCTCAATGCCTCCCAAATGGATGTAATAGACTATGTATACTCTGAAGTAATTAAATCTAGACATTGTGGCTCTTCTCTGCCCTTTTCTTGCATTTGGTTTCCTCTTACCTCTCTACTCTTTCATTTTATGTTGTGTATGAGTTATACTTGCAAGTTTTCCTTTTTCTTTGTGTTTGCAATACATGGAATGAGAAAGATTCACTGATTTTGGGCCTATAGAACACTTGTATTCCCTCTCCTTCCTTCATTTCCTTACCATTTCTCCCTCATGGAGATCAATCCCCTTTTTCTTGGTGTTATCACCTCTTTCATAGCTTAGGATTACCCTTTCCATGCATCTCTCTCCCTAGTCCCTTGGAATGTTTAGATTAGGATTATATAGTTGAATTTCCTTCCTTAGGATTATTTTTAACATTAGATTAGGTAGAGGAACCAACCTTCTCTAGAGGTTTGTCTCAAGTAGCAAGTCCCACAACTTGAGAGACAATCCCATGTTAGCAAAAAGTAGGGATCTGTAATGTGCAAATCCTAGGGTGCTATTTTTTTGTTATAATAATAATAATGGAGGGGGAAAATGGACCCATTAACTGTACCTTATAATTTTAAGGTTTGGTTTTATGGGCATACTATGGTTTCAAGGAAGAAAAACATTTTCAAGGTGACTCAATGAATTGTTAAAAGTTGAACAAGGGATTTGGAGTCCTTGAGAAGATGAACAAGGTCATCATATTAGTTTTTCATTATTTAGAAGTTTATATATATTTATTGTTATGGTTATTGATTTACCACTTAAGGAGTTGTATGGCTATGGTTGATATTTTCCATTTTGGATGTATTTTTCTAGGTATTCCACTATTTGTTCCTAGAATTGTGATTAAATTTGTATCACATGAAAAGTTTAATTATTTCAAAAATTGTATTATTACAATTATATTATGCTAAATATATTGATTTTTATAATTAAATGTGACTTACTAATTTATATAAATTCTAACCTAATTAAAAAATAAATGTAGTTAGTGTAGTATATTATCACTGCAAGACAATTTTCCACATCTATTACAAAGTCAATAAATGTTATTTTCATGATGAGAATGATTATATTATCAACTTTACATAATACATTATATATGCATTCAAAATTGAGCCCGACCAAGCAAGGAAAAGGTGAGAGACTAGGGGAGAACATGAATGGGTGTCACCTCGCACAATTTTAGTGGCCCATAAAGGTTGAGTGATAAACAAGGTTGAAAAGGAATTTGGGGAAGGAAGGAATATCTACACACCACATGGAAGCAAGGAAGGAATAAATATGTGTTAAAAGATAAAGGGAATAGTGAATGGATACAACTAATAGATCACATAATCTGTTGGTGTGAATCATGGGATACAACATTGCTTCAGTTCTTCAAGGAGCCTAAGGAAGTAATGGTGTTGAATCAGATAATATGGTTAATGGTGCCTCCTAACCACCTACCTTAATGGAATTCTCAACCAATAAAATTTACATGATCCGCCTCCATAAGGGAAAATACTTATCTAGTCTCTATTTTTAAGATATAAATATGAGGGCAATGCCCCATATAAAAGGTTGTTGAAAGTCAATAAAGAAAAGATGGATAATTTTGTTGTTATTTTATTCTTTGGTAATATGCTAAGTTTTGCATGCAATAACCATTAATGGTATTCATGTAACACATGTCTTTGAATAAATGAATGAGTTTTATTTTATCCTCACATGCATGTGTCATGATTCATTAATAATGGTGTGCTTGATGTATGTTTTATGAAAGTTGCAATAAATATTCTTTTAGTACTCATTTTATTACTAGTAAAGTATTAATCATTAAGTATGGCCTTGAGTTCCCATCTCCCAAACTAGCATGGACCCTAGTATACTAAGTGTACTTCAGATAAGCACACAAGAATCATTGTATGATATGTTAGTGCATATAGTGTGTACACAGGATTGTACACTTGGTTCAAGTCCTTCTAGACTAAATGAATGGGTACGTTGATAAAATTAAATAATATCCTAACAATATTCATAATGTAGTTGCACATCATTTATAGTAACCACCACACAAGTATTCAACATTCAAACCAGGTTCAAGAATCTAGATTCCTCCATTTCTAAGCATGAAAAGTTCTATATTTGTATCTTAGGAAGACAAACTCACTCCACACATTGCAAAATTTATCTAATGGAAAAGGGGTGTTATTCTAAGAATTTGAAGCACAACACAGATCTTGCCCCGTTTGTCCTTGAAATTCTTCTTTTTGCGGGGTTTGTCATTTTCTCTATCTCCCGTATTGATGCATAAAAACTTTGTCCTCCATTTGGTTACCATGATCAGTCCTTTCCTTAGTCGAGGATCACTTAAAGGTCCATAATTTATTTTTCGTTCCTCTGTCCATCTGAAAGAGTTTGTAACTTGGGCATAAAACTTAGATTTTCCTTTCCTTCCATTTTTCCATTGTCACGTTTTTTTTTCCCTATCATTTTTGTCCTAAATACATGTGGAAACATGATTAGATGTAGCTCAAAGGATCATATTTGAGCCTTATAACATTTCCAAATTTTTATCCTTGAAGAAAGATTCATTTCGAGCTCAAATGGTGATTTTCCTACATTTTACGGTTTGATGGTGTATTTTTCCCCATCAAATTTACATCTCAGCATCAATGGAAACATGGCCCTTTTTGGTTAGATGCGGCTCTTGGGGCCACTTTAAAAAATCTAAGGCTCACTTCAACCCAAAACTTGTCCACGTGGAGGAACGACACTCATTTGAAAATTCACCTTTTGGTTTGGCCTTAGAGTTGCGCCGAGGAGACACGTGGAGGTTTCACGGCTCTATCCATACTTAGACTTTTTAAAGTGACTTTCTAAGGCTTGGGACACGTGGTGGGACTGCACATGTTTGGGGGATGGGCCCTAAGATTTATTTTGAAGAAGCGCCAGGAGGACACTTGGAGGCTTCCACTCACTCTGCCCTTTGCTTGGACTTTTCAATGGCCTAAGGAAACTATCTCGGACCCTAGACACATGGCACCTTCTACTAAACCTTCAAATTTTTTAACAGACTCTGCCAGACATGAGACACGTGTTGAGCCCACACTTGTTTGGGGTCTCTACTTTTTGGGACCATCTCAAAATGTGCCATTAAGACACGTGGAGGCTTCCAGTTGGCTCCTTTTACACTAAGACTTTTCAAAGGCCAAAGGCATTTTTTTGGGCCCAGGGTATGTGGAAGGCTCGTGCTTGTTTGGGACTTGCCTTTGTGCTTCTCCTTTGTAGTTACGTGAAGGAAACATGTGGATGACTATGATATAAAGTGGAAAAGGGGCAAAATCAATGGTTGTTGTGCATTTCACCTATTTTTTCCGCCATTTTTGCTCCAAGACTCCTGGAGACGTGAATATGCACTATTTTTCATCATTCTTTGATGAAATTTCTTGTCATCTCTCTATTTGTAAGGTGTCATTGAATGGATTTGAAACTTAAATTATGAGTCCAAGGATTGTTAAGGTTAATATTTTGAAGGGGAATTGCTCAAGGCACTCGTAAAAATGGGAATTACCAGAGGAAATGGATGTGGGGTAGAATTGTAGAGGAAAAAGAGGGAAAAGGGATGAAATGATGAAAGTGTAGGCATAAAAGATGAAAAAGGTGTTGCCTCGAGAGTGAAAAAGATTACTGTCATATCCAATTGTGTAGAGTCTCTAGAAAATGATTAAAAGGGGATTTCTCACATGACAGAATCAGAATGATTAAAGGACTCCCAAAAAGTTGTGGCATGGCATCCTAGTCATTAGTCGAGGGCCCAAGAAATGTGATCAGTTCACAATTGGTCCACCTGGTAGTTTTGGATTTGAATTTGTTAAACATCACTTTCTGAAACAAATTATTAATAAGAAAAGGTCCCTCGAATATTCTTCTCTTTTGGGGGAAAATTGAGTGAGAAAAATGTATAAATGTAAATGAGATTACTCTTGCAAAAATGGTGGGAGTTTGAATTCTTAAGAGAAAAATTGAGAAATTTGTCTTGTGAGAGACCAAAGCTGAGATAACTTGTTATTTTCTTTTGTGTTAGATTTTCTATCATGTCAAGTTGGTTACAAATGTATAGCCATTGATGAGCACTAAGATTGCTCTGGAAGCTTTCCCATATTGATGAATCTAAGCAATTTTGAAATTAATTTTGTCAATCTCTAGAATTTTTGTATCTGCTTTGTTTGAATATCTGTAAATAGTTTCTTTCATTCCTATTGCAATCTTACATTGAAATCTTTGTGAAATCACACAAGATCTCATCCCTATGACATAGTTTAATGGTATTTGTAATTTCATTTCAAGAAGAGCCTTCATCTTGGATGAGATAAACAAATTTAAAATCAATTCACTATCATTTGTTGATAAATATTATATGTAAGTCTTTGGGTGTACCTTAGGTGTGATTGATCAGAGACTTTGGTGTTTAATTGAGTCTTTCAATTTGATCCTTTTTGTTAGAGTCTCAAAGATTATGTGAAAATGTGTTGATCTGGGCCTCCATTGAAGCACACCTTCTAGTTAAAGGAACGTCTTAACTATTTTGAAGTTTTATGTTGTTGAGTTGTTCATTGTTGTGAAGTCCCTTGAAGATATGGTATAATCAACTTTATCTTGCTTCATCTCCCACCAAAATCATTCAAAAACCATGAATCCACCCTGAATTACCCCTATTTTCCCTGTGTATCAACAAAGGAACAAAATCTACTTGCAAAAATATGCAGAACAATAAGGATTTCTTAATGTCTTTCAGTAACCTTAGCCTTGTGTTGAAAGTATCTCCATCATTTAGAAGTGACAACTCTTAAGAGTTAAATCATGGAGTATTGACCATATTTTCCCAAGGTTCTCTTCATAGAATTTGTGCAAAAGAAGGATATCTCCATCTCCTTCATCAAACAGAGGTTACACTAAGGGTCCTCTCACCCTGGTCGAAGAGGCACACCTAAAGTAGTGAGGATAGGTCAAATCCTCTTAAAGGTGTTATCCATCTCTCACAAATCTGAGTAACAAAGGGCCAATTAGATCTCATCCCTAGCTACAAAATTACACACACTATGATCTATCTGCCTCTAAGCTCTATGTCAATCTGTGTTGTTACTCGGCTTGAAAGGAGAACAAATTTGGATACCAACACTCATGGTGCCATTTCCAGGAGCTGATTTATGTTGTCGAGAACTGATTTACATTGTGGGGAACCGATTTACGTTGCCAATAATGATTTGTTGATTTGTTTCAGTTCATATCCATTTGGCCATCAATAACACACTTGTGGTGCCATTTTTAGGGACTCTTTGAAGATTTTAAAGTTTACATCCACGAGACCACAGTAATGTTTTTACATTCATTTTAAAGTGCAAATACATTTTATGAAACATCATTATTTTCAGATCTGTAAAATTGTTCAAAGTTGTAAGTTTGAGTGCAATATTTAAAGCTTATACATAGTTATTGCACTAAAGTTTGTATCATCATTGATAAATTTGGGTGAAGGAAGAAGTCGATCTTGTAAAGATTTGCATGATTTTTAGTGTTGATAGACATTTGATAAATTATTTTAGTGCATTTTGCACAAACTAGGGTGAAAATCCTTAGTGGCGACTCGTGTTGATTTATTTTGGATAAATGCCAGTGTCTTGACCTATGTCAATGTGAATTTGTTACTAATCTTTGCAAATCTGGAAGGAAGAAGATATTTCTTTGTTAAGGACCCTACTAGAAGGTTGTTTCCAGAGCTGGGAAAATCAAATTTTGAAGGAAGAAGAATTTGGAAAGTGGTTGGAGATCAACATCAAGAAAAGGGATCTCCATTGTTGAAAGTGATCAGCTTGTGATTGAAGTTTACAATTCTTCCTCAAGTGTTTTTGAATCGGGTAGTTTCTTTGTAAATCCAAATTCTCCAACTGGAGAGGGTCCTTCTTTTGTATTTGAAAGATTTGCATCTCATTCTACCCTTGTATTTTCCAAATCGACGATAGTGTTTTTTCGTGAAAAAAGAGCCATTATAGGATATTCATTTTGAAAATCACATTCCTATTCCTAACAGACCCCTCAGTCCTCATCATCTTACAACTCCTCCAAGATCACCTCCATAAAACAACATGGCTCAGCCTCCACCCAGACCTCCATTTGTTGTTAATACTTTTGGTCCCATCAATTTTAGAGGTATGGTTGGTTACCCAAATGTAGTTCCCCAAGATGTAAGAAGTAGATTACCAAAGTTCCAAGGAAATAATGCAATCACTGGTGATCAAGCACTTGAAGCTCTTTGTCAATATGATGGAGGACTTTGAAATAGAATTTGAGGATGTATACATTAAATTATTTATCCATACTCTAGAAGAAGATGCAAGGGACAAATCTTTTCTAGATAATTCCATTTATTCTTGGACAGAAATGAATAATGCTTTTAGACTGCAATATGGTGATAAAACAAACCCTAGGTTTCTTTTATCAGAGTTTGAAAATATTAAGAAGAATCCTAATGAATCAGTGCATGATTTCAATACAAGATTTAACAAAACATTGAGAAGACTGCTGTTAATTTGAGGCCATGTGATGAATCATGTCTGATAAAGTATTCAGATGCATTTGATAAGAAAGTTGCTTACTATTTGAGGGATAAGAACCCTGGAACTTTAAGAAGGCCTTTACCATGGCTCTACAAATTGAGAACAACATTAAAGTAGTTGGAAAACCTCCTAAGAGGGAGGGTGTTAAGTTGATAAACCCAAAGAAGCCTCAATCAAGTAAGGTTGTGGATCTTGAGGAAGTTGTAAAGACTTTGGTGGGGTTGTCAAAGAAATATCATACAAATTAGCTCGGGAAGAGAAAGGAATTGGGCAGAGTTCACAAGGTCAACACAAGGCACAAAATCATGACAAATTTAGAAATCATCCTAGGGGTGATCAAAGATCGATGAGAGGTAAAGGACCCATGGGGAGCTAGAAACCCTAAGCTAGGGAAAATAGAGTAGTGCTGATCCTCTAAATGCCAAGAGTTGTTGTTCTTGGTGAAGCTCATGAAATTGAGTGGTGTGATAATTTTTTCTTGCCACATTCTCCATGTGAAGTAGATCAGCAAGTTGAAGAAGCTGATGATGATGATAACACTAATGATGATGCATGCATGATGGTTTCCTCAAAAGTTCACAACACAGGGAGCAACCTCAATCGAGGAATGATGAGTGCAGAAGCTGTTAAATATTTTGGGGGATTGCATTCACCGGGTATTACCTCTTCCTCCCACTCATACTTCTGAAATTGATATGGTGCAAGCTTTTGAACTTCCTAATAATGATTTTGAGTACCTAAGAGCTCTAATGATTGAGAAGTATGATGGAGGGATCCCTTATGAGGAGGATAGGAAGTTGTTAATGAATGTTGTGGTTGGCCATGAAAAAGAATATAATACCAGGAGTAAGGTTTCAAAGGGGTAGGGCCTCAGGCCAAACCAAAAATTCTAGTGCTTACCAGTATCCCAAAAGAAACTCCAAGGAAAGATGCATCTGGCAAAGGCCTTGTTGTCTCAAGTAGAACTTGTGTCCCTCCCATGCTCAGACTATAAAAAATCATGTGCCATTAGATGAATTTGTAAACCTTCCTCCTAACACTGCATTACCCAAATATGTTCCTTGTGACATAGCCCAAATCTTGAGTCAGATCAAGATTTTGTTCCTATTGTTGAATTTCTTAGAATCCCTGAGCATAGGAGCAGAGCATTCGAATATCTGGGGTTTAGAGAAGAAAAGGTCACCCAAGGTAGAAATGTTGAGACTCCTCCTACCATTTCAGAGTTAAAAAAACCCCAAGTACTGGAGGAACTAGGTGAACCACCTAAAGTTTACTTGGGAACATCTTTGGTTGAGTCTCAATTAAATGTTGATCCATTTTTACAACGTTGATTATTAAGGACGATTGTTGCACAATTGTATGTTTGATTCGGAGCATCATGCAATGTTATGCCTCTGGAGGTTATGAATGAATTGAACATTAAAGTGATAGCAGCTTATGGCAAGTGTACTGCAATGGATTCTAGAGAGGTGCCAGTTGTAGGATGTGTAAAAGGTTTGGTGGTACAACTTGCAACTTATCCGGGTAAGAACTTGAAACTTGATGTTGTTGTTGTTGATTGCCCTGCCAAATGGGGCATGTTGTTATCAAGAAAGTGGGCTGCAAGTGTTGGTGGAAATGTTTAGATGGACATGTCTTATGCCACCATACCAATTGAGGGCAGCCTTGTGAAGTTACCTGGTGAAAAGAAAATGTTATATCTTATTGAGGACCCCAACAATGCTTCTTATGAAGTATTGCATGCAGATATTGATATTGATAACTCTGTGAGCTATGTTGCTTTCAAGGAATATGAAATTGATCAATGTAGGTATCATGAGCAGGATGATTTTCTGGGACTTTGATGTTTGATGTAGCCTCGAAGGATGTTAAAAAACTTGGCCCAGGCATGAGGGGTAAGCCTGAAAAAATGTGGTCAGATAGTGACTTGGATGGAAAAGAGAGACAATCATATGACCAGCTGTTAAAGACATATCAGGACTACTTAGCATGGTCATATCCAGAATGGTAGGCACTTGAAGATTTTCCTTGATTGTTTTCTTTGAATCAGGTTGCTCACCATTGTATAGTGTATAGTTCTTTGTTTTCATTTTGCTTTTGTGTTTTTGTTCATTCTGGTCCTTGGTGACCTGGTTTTGTTGGTTTCTCGGTTCATTTTTGGAGGATGGTTATGGTTGTTCTGCTCTGCAAGCTTATTCTTTGACTCTTTTCCCAATGGTCTATTTTTGGCACTTGGTCTACTATTTGTTCTTGTGGCACTCATAGGAGTTCCCATCCCCCAAGTCGAAGCCGATGTTGGTGCTCAAATTTGATCTCACCCATTTTCCTTGAAATTCTTCTTTTTTGCGAGGCTATGTTGTTTTCTCTATCTCCCGTATTGATGCATAAAAACTATGTCCTCCATTTGGTTTCCATGATCAGTCCCTTCCTTGGTCGAGGATCACTTAAAGGTCTAGAATTTTTTTTCATTCCTCTGTCCATCTGAAAGAGTCTGTAACTTGGGCGTAAAACTCGGGTTTTCCTTTCCTTCCATTTTCCATAGTCATGTTTTGTTGTCCTGTCATTTTTTCCCAAATACTTGTGGAAACATGATTGGATGTAGCTTAAAGGATCATATTTGAACCTTATAACATTTCCAAATTCTCTGTCCTTGAAGAAAGATTCATTTCTAGGCTCAAATGGTGATTTTCCTACATTTTACATTTTGATGGGTGTATTTTTCTTGGTCAAATTTACATCTCAACATCAATGGAAATGTGGCCCTTTTTGGTTGGATGCGGCTCAAGTGGGGAACTTTAAAAACTCTAAGGCTCACTTCAACCCAAAACTTGTCCATGTGGAGGAACAATGCTCATTTTAAAATTCACCTTTTGGTTTGGCCTTGGAGTTGCGCCAAGGAGACATGTGGAGGTTTCGTGGCTTTGTCCATACTTAGAATTTTTAAAGTGACTTTCTAAGGCTTGGGACACATGGAGGGACTACACATGTTTGGGGACTGGACCCTAAGTTTTATTTTGAATAAGCACCAGGAGGACACTTGGAGGCTTCCACTCACTGCCCCTTTGCTTGGACTTTTCAATGGCCTAAGGAAACTATCTCGGACCCTAGACACATGACACCTTCCATTAAACCTTCAACTTTTTTAACAAACTCTATCAGGAATGAGACACGTGTTAATCCCGTGCTTATTTGGGGTCTCTTCTTTTGAGGACCATCTCAAAATGCACCATTGACACACGTGGAGGCTTCCACTGGCTCCTTTTTACACTAAGACTTTTCAAAGGCCAAAAGGCATTTTTTTGGGCCTAGGGTACGTGGAAGGCTCGTGCTTGTTTGGGACTTGCCTTTGGCCTCTCCTTTGTAGTTGTGCAAGGAAACACATGGATGGCTATGATATAAAGTGGAAAAGGGGTAGAATCAATGATTGTTGTGCATTTCACCTATTTTTTGCCATTTTTGCTCCAAGACTCTGGAGAAACGTGAATATGCACTATTTTTCATCATTCTTTGATGAAATTCCTTGTCATCTCTATCTGTAAGGTGCCATTAAATGGATTTGAAACTTAAATTGTGAGTCCAAGGATTGTTAAGGTCGATATTTTGAGTGGGAATTGCTCAGGCACTCACAAAAAATGGGAATTACTAGAGGAAATGGATGTGGGGTAGAATTATAGAGGAAAAAGAGGGAAAAGGGATGAAATGATGAAAGTGTAGGCATAAAAGATGAAAAAGGTGTTGCCACGAGAGTGAAAAATATTACCTATCATATCCAAGTAGTGCAGAGTCTCCAAAAATGATTAAAAGGGGGATTTCCCACATGACAGAATCAAGAATGATTAGGACTCCCAAAAAGTTATGGCATGGCATCCTAGTCATTAATTGAGGTCCCAAGAAGCATGATCGAGTTCTGATTGGTCCACACTAACAATTTTAGATCGAATTTGTTAAACGTCACTTTTTGAAACAAATTGTTAACAAGAAAAGGTCCCTCGAATATTCTTCTCTTTTGGGGGAAAATTGAGTGAGAAAAATGTATAAATGCAATGAGAATACTCTTGCAAATGGTCGGAGTTTGAATTCCTAAGAGAAAATTTGAGAAAGTTGTCTTCGTGAGAGACCAAAGCCGAGATAACATGTTATTTTCTTCTATGTTAGATTTTCTATCGTGTCAAGTTGGTTACAGATGTATAGCCATTGATGAGCACTGAGATTTCTCTAGAAGCTTTCCCCTGTTGATGAATTTAAGCAATTTTGAAATTAATTTGTGTCTAATCTCTAGCAATTTGTGTCTTCTTTGTTTCATAATATCTACAAATAGTTTCTTTCATTCCTATTGCAATCTTACATTGAAATCTTTGTGAAATCACACAAGATCTCATCCCTATGAAAATTTAATGGTATTTGCAATTTCATTTCAAGAAGAGCCTTCATCTTGGATGAGATAAATAAATATAAAATCAATTCATTGTCATTTGTTTATAAAGATTATCTGTAAGTCTTGGGTGTACCTTAGGCATGATTGATCAAAGACTTTGGTGTTTAATTGATTCTTTCAATTCGAGCCTTCGTGTTAGAGTCTCAAAGATTATGTGAAAACGTGTTGATCTGGGCCTCCATTGAAGCACACCTTCTAGTTGAAGGAACGTCTTAACTATTGAAGCTTTCTATTGTTGAGTTGTTCATTGTTGTGAAGTCCCTTGAAGATCTGGTATAATCAACTTTATCCTACTTCATCTCCCACCAAAATCATTCAAAACCATTTATCCACCTTTGAATTACCCATGTTTGTCCTGTGTATCAACAAAGGAACAAAATATACACACAAAAATATGCGAGAACAATTAGGATTTCTTAATGTCTTCAGTAACCTTAGGCTTGTGTTGAAAGTATCTCCATCATTTAGAAGTGACAACTCTTAAGAGTTAAATCATGGAGTATTGACCATATTTTCCCAAGGTTCTCTTCATAGAATTTTTGCAAAAGAAGGATATCTCCATCTCCTTCATCAAATAGAGGTTACACTAAGGGTCCTCTCACCCTATTCGAAGAGGCATGGCCTAAAGTAGTGAGGACAGGTCAAATCCTCTTAAATGTGTTATCCATCTCTCCACAAATTTGAGTAATAAAGGGCCAATTAGATCTCATCCCTGGCTACAAAATGACACACACCGTGATCTATTTACCTCTAAGCACCACATCCAATCTATGTTCCTGCTCAACTTGAAAGGGAGAAAAAAATTGGATACCAACACTCATGGCATCGTTCCTCCACGTGGACAAATTTTGGGTTGAGCGAGCCTTAGAGTTTTTAAGTGCCCCGCCAAGCTACATCTAACCAAAAAGCGCCACGTTTCCATTTATGTCGAGATGTTAATTTGACCAAGAAAAATACACCCATCAAACCGTAAAATGTAGGAAAATCACCATTTGAGCCTAGAAATGAATCTTTCTTCAAGGACAAGAGAATTTGGAAATGTTATAAGACTCAAATATGATCCTCCAAGCTACATCCAATCATGTTTCCATAGGTATTTGGGACAAAAATGACAGGGAAAACAAAATGTGACTGTGGAAAATGGAAAGAAAGGAAAAACCTGAGTTTTATGCCCAAGTTCTAGACTCTTTCAGATGGATAAAGGAATGAAAAACAAATTTTGGACCTTCAAGTGATCCTCGACCAAGGAAGGGACTAATCATGGCAACCAAATGGAGGACATAGTTTTTATGCATCAATACGGGAGATAGAGAAATGATGAGCAAGCTGCAAAAAGAATAATTTCAAGGAAAAATAAGGCAAGATCAAATTGAGTACCAACACTAGCTCGACTGGGGATGGGCACTCCCTATGAGTACCATAAGAACAAATAGTAGACCAAGTGCCAAAAACATATCATTGGGCATCAAAGTCAAAGAATAAGCTTACAGAGCATAACAACCATAACCATCCTCCAAAAACAAACCAATAAACCACCAAAACCAGGTCACCAAGGACCGGAATGAACAAAAACACAAAAGAAGAATGAAAACAAAGAACTATACACTATATCTGATGGTGAGCAATGACATGATTCAAAGAAAACAATCAAGGAAAATCTTCAAGTGCCTAACATTCTTGATATGACCATGCTAAGTAGTCGATATGTCTTTAATGATTGGTCATATGATTGTCTCTCTTTTCCATTCAAGTTGCTATCGATGACATTTTTTTAGGCTTACCCCTTGTGCCAGTATGCCAACTTTTTTAACATCCTTCGAGGTTGCATCAAACATCAAATTCACGGGAAAATCATCATGCTCATGATAAGCATTTTGCATTGATCAATTTCATATTCCTTGAAAGCAACATAGCTCATAGATTTATCAATATCAATATTTGCATGCAATACTTCATAAGAAGCATTGTTGGGGTCCTTAATGAGATATAAATTTTCTTTTCACCAAGTAACTTCACAAGGCTGCCCTCAATTGGTATGGTGGCATAAGACATGTCCATCTAAACATTTCCACTAACCCTTGCAGCCCACTTTCTTGATAACAAGACATGCTTCATTTGGCAAGGCAATCAACAACAACAACATCAAGTTTCAAGTTCTTACCCGGATAAGATGCAAGTTGTACCACCAAACCTTTTACACATCCTACAATTGGCACCTCTCTAGAATCCATTGTAGTACACTTTCCATAAGCTACTGTCACTTTAATGTTCAATTCACTCATAACCTCTAAAGGCATAACAGTGCATGATGCTCTGGAATTAAATATACAATTGTGTAGTAGTTTGTCCTTAATAATCAGCCTTGTAAAAAATGGATCAACATTTAATTGAGACTCACCAAAGATGTTCCTAAGTAAACTTCAAGTGGTTCACTTGGTTCCTCCAGTTGGGGTTTTTAAACTCGAAATGGTAGGAGTCTCAACATTTCTTCCTTGGGTGACCTTTTCTTCGTAAACCCCGGATATTCTAATGCTCTACTCTATGCTGGGGATTCTAAGAAACTCAACAATAGGAACATAAATCTTGATCTGACTCAAGATTTGGGCTATGTCACAAGGAACATATTTGGGTAATGCAGTGTTAGGAGGAAGGTTTACAAATTCATTTGATGGCACAAGATTTTTATAATCTGAGCATGGGGAGGGACACAAGTTCTACTTGAGACAACAAGGCCTTTGCCAGATGTGTCTTTCCTTGGAGTTTCTTTTGGGATATTGATAAGCACTGGAATTTTTGGTTTGGCCTAAGGCCCTACCCCTTTGGTAACCTTACTCTGGTATTATATTCTTTTTCATGGCCAACCACAACATTCATTAACAATTGTCTATTCTCTTCTGATGGGATTACTTCATCATACTTCTTAATCATTAGAGCTCTTAGGTACTCAAAATCATTATTAGGAAGTTCAAATGTTTGTACCATATCTATTTCTAAAGCATGAGTGGGAGGAAGAAGAGGTACCCAATGAATGCGATCCCAAAAATTGCGATAGTTATTGCACTTATTACCTTTAGTTGAAGTTGCTCCTTGTTGTGAGCTTGTGGAGCAACCCATCATGCAAACATCATCATCAGTATCATCACCATTATCAGCTTCTTCAACTTTCTGATCTACTTCACATGGAGGATGGGGCAGAAAACATCTATCACACCAATCAATTTCATTGGCTTCATCAACAAGTAAAATGCAACCACAGCGGGTTAGAGGATTAAGCACAATTTTTCTTGTCATGTGTTTGGGGTTGTCTATTTCCCATGGGTCCTTTACCTCTGTCATCAGATCTCTGATCACCCCTAGGATGATTGCCAAATCTATCATGATTTGGTGCCTTTGCTGACCTTGTGAACTCTACCCAATTCCTTTCTCTGCGGGCTAATTTGTATGAGATTTCTTTGACAGCCCCTGCCAAAGTCTTTACAACTTCCTTAAGATCCACAGTCTTACTTGATTGAGGATTCTCTGGGTTGATCAGTTTAACACCCTCCCTCTTAGGAGGTTTTCAAATTTGCTTTAATGTTTTTCTCAATTTGCAAAGCCATGGTAAAGGCCTACATCAAATTTCCAAGGTTCTTATCCCTCAAATAGTAAGCAAATTTCTTATCAAATGCATCTAAATACTTTATCAGACATAATTGATCACATGGCCTCAAATTAACAAGTATTCTTCTCAATGTTTTGTTAAATCTTATATTGAAATCATGCATGAATTCATTAGGATTCTTCTTAATGTTTTCAAACTCTAATAAAAGAAACCTAGTGTATGTTTTATCACCATACTGTAGTCTAAAATCATTATTCATTTCTATCCAAGAATCAATGGAATTATCTAGCAAAGATTTGTACCAATCCCTTACATCTTCTTCTAGAGTATGGATAAATAATTTAATATACACATCCTCAAATTCTATTTCAAAGTCCTCCATCATATTGACAAATAGCTTGCAGTGCTGATCACCATTTATTGCATTATCTCCTTGGAAATTTTGTAATCTACTTCTTACATCTTAGGGAACTGCATTTGGGTAACTAGCCATCCCTCTAAAATTGATAGGACCAAAGGTATTAACAACAAATGGAGGTCTGGGTGGAGGCTGAGCCATGTTGTTTTGTGGAGGTGATCTTGGAGGAGTTGCAAGATGATGAGGACTGAGGGGTCTGTTAGGAATAGGAATGTGATTTTCAAAATGAATATCCCCTAATGGCTCTTTTCACGCCTAGACACTATCAGATTTGGAAAATACAGGGGTAGAATGAGATGTAAATATTTCAAATACAAAAGAAGGACCCTCTCTAGTTGGAGAATTTGGATTTACAAAGAAACTACCTGATTCAAAAACACTTGAGGAAGAACTACAAAATTCAATGACAGGTTGATCACTTTCAACAATGGAGATCCCTTTTCTTGAAGTCTGATCTCCAACCACTTTCCAAATTCCTCTTCCTTCAGAATTTGATTTTCCCAGCTCTGGAAACAACCTTCTAGCAGGGTCCTTAACAAAGAAAGATCTTCTTCCTTCTAGCTTTGCAAAGATTAGTAACAAATTCACATTGACAGAGGTCAAGACACTAGAATTTATCTAAAATAAATCAACATGGAGTCGCCACTAAGGATTTTCACCCTAGTTGTGCAAATGCACTAAAATAATATGTCAAATGTATGTCACAAACACTAAAAATCATGCAAAGCTTTACAAATCAGACCTTCCTTCACCCAAATTTATCAATGGTGAGGAAAACTTAGTACAATAACTGCTAGAAAATTAGAAATACTACACATAGAACTTATAACTTTGTTCAATCTTTATAGATTTGATCAGAGAATGATGTTTACAAAACATATTTGCACACAAAACTGCAAGAAACATTACCAAGGTTTGGAAAACATTAAATTCTTCAAAGATTCCTGAAAATGGCACCACGAGCATGTTATTGATGAGGCCAAATGGATATGAATTGGAAACAAATCAACAAATCATCCTTGGCAACGCAAATCAGTTCCTAAAACGTAAATCAGCTCCCCGACAACGGCAAGTGAGTGTTGGTATCCAAATTTGTTATCCTTTTCAAGATGAGCAGCAACACATATTGGACATGGAGCTTAGAGGTAGATAGATCATAGTGTGTGTCATTTTGTAGCTGGGGATGAGATCTAACTAGCCTTTTGTTACTCAAATTTATGGAGAGATGGATAGCACCTTTAAGAGGATTTGACCTATCCTCTCTACTTTAGGTCATGCCTCTTCGACCAAGGTGAGAGGACCCTTAGTGTAACCCTTGTTTAATGAAGGAGATGGAGATATCCTTCTTTTGCACAAATTTTGTGAAGAGAACCTTGGGAAAATACGGTTAATACTCCATGATTTAACTCTTAAGAGTTGTCACTTCTAAACGATGGAGATACTTTCAACACAAGGCTCAGGTTATTAAAGACATTAAGAAATCCTTATTGTTCTACATATTTTTGTGAGTAGATTTTGTTCCTTTGTTGATACATAGGGCAAACAGGGGTAATTCGGGGGTAGGTTCATGGTTTTGAATGATTTTGGTGGGAGATGAAGTAGGATAAAGTTGATTATACTAGATCTTCGAAGGGACTTCACAACAAGGGACAACTCAACAATAGAAAGCTTTAGAACCGTTAATAAGTTCCTTCAACTAGAAGGTGTGCTTCAATAGAGGCCCATATCAGCACGTTTTCACATAATCTTCGAGACTCTAACACAAAGGCTCGAATTGAAAGACTCAATTAAACACCAAAGTCTCTAATCAATCACACCTAAGGTACACCGAAAGACTTACAAACAATTTTATCAACAAATGACAATGTATTGATTTTAAATTTGTTTATCTCATCCAAGATGAAGGCTCTTCTTGAAATGAAATTCTAAATACCATTAAATTGTCACAGGGATGAAATCTTATTTGATTTCACAAAGATTTCAATGTAATATTGTAATAGGAACGAAAGAAACTATTTACAGATATTCTGAAACAAAGAAGACACAAATTTATAGAGATTGGACACAAATTAATTTCAAAATTTCTTAGATTCATCAGTAAGGGAAAGCTTCCAAAGCAATCTCAATGCTTGTCAATGGCTATACATCGTAACCAACTTAACACGATAGAAAATCTAACATAGAAGAAAATAATAGGTTATCTCAACTTTGGTCTCTCACGAAGACGACTTTCTCAAATTTTCTCTTAGGAATTCAAACTCCAACCATTTGTAAGAGTATTCTCATTGCATTTATACATTTTTCTCACTCAATTTTCTCCCAAAAGAGAAGAATATTCGAGGGACCTTTGCTTGTTAACAATTTGTTTCAAAAAGTGGCGTGTAAATTCAGATCCAAAACTTCCGGGTGGACCAAGTGTGGCGATCACACTTCTTGGGCCCTCAATTAATGACTAGGATGCCATGCCACAACTTTTGGGAGTCCTTCTAATTATTTTGCATCTATCATTCGGGAAATCCCCTTTTAATCATTTTTGGATACTCTACAATTTGGATATGATAGGTAATCTTTTTCGCTCTCATATGCAACACCTTTTTCATCTTTTACGCCTACATTTTCATCATTTCATTCCTTTTCCCTCCTTTTCCTCTATAATTATGCCCCACATCCAATTCCTCTGGTAATTCCCATTTTTGTAAGTGCCTGAGCAATTCCCTCTTCAAAATATCAACCTTAACAATCCTTGGACTCATAATTTAAGTTTCAAATCCATTCAATGGCACCTTACAGATAGAGACAACAAGGAATTTCATCAAAGAACGATGAAAAACAATGTGTATTCGCATCTCCAGGAATCTTGGAGCAAAAATGGCAGAAAAATATAGGTGAAATGCACAACAACCATTGATTACGCCCTTTTCCACTTTATATCATAGCCATCCATGTGTTTCCTTAGTGCAACTGCAAAGGAGAAGCACAAAGGCAAGTCCCAAACAAGCACAAGCCTTCCATGTACCCTGGGCCCAAAAAAATGCCTTTTGGCCTTTGAAAAGTCTTAGTGTAAAAGGAGCCTAGCGGAAGCCTCCATGTGTGTCAATGGCACATTTTGAGATGGTCCCTAAAAGTAGAGACCCTAAACAAGTGCGGGCTCAACACGTGTCTCGATGGTAGAGTCTGTTAAAAATTTGAAGGTTCAGTGGAAGGCGCCATGTGTCTAGGGTCGAGATAGTTTCCTTAGGCCGTTGAAAAGTCCAAGCAAAGGGTAGAGTGAGTGGAAGCCTCCAAGTGTCCTCCTGGCACTTCTTCAAAATAAAACTTAGGGGTTAGTCCCCAAACATGCATGGTCCCTCCACGTGTCCCAAGCCTTAGAAAGTCACTTTAAAAAGTCTAAGTATGGACAGAGCTGCGGAAACCTCCATGTGTCTCCATGGTGCAACTCCAAGGCTAAACCAAAAGGTGAATTTTCAAATGAGCGTCATTCCTCCACATGGACAAGTTTTGGGTTGAAGCGAGCCTTAGAGTTTTTAAAGTGCCCCACCGAGCCACATCCAACCAAAAAGGGCCACATTTCCATTGATGCTGAGATGTAAATTTGACCAAGAAAAATACACCCGTCAAACCGTAAAATGCAAGAAAATCACCATTTGAGCCAGAAATGAATCTTTCTTCAAGGACAGAGAATTTGGAAATGTTATAAGGCTCAAATATGATCCTCCGAGCTACATCCAATCATGTTTCCATAGGTATTTAGGACAAAAATGATAGGGACAACAAAACGTGACTATGGAAAATAGAAGGAAAGGAAAAACTTGAGTTTTATGCCCAAGTTATAGACTCTTTCAGATGGATAGAGGAACAAAAACAAATTTTGGACCTTTAAGTGATCCTCAACCAAGGAAGGGACTGATCATGGCAACCAAATGGAGGACAGAGTTTTTAAGCATCAAACGGAGATAGAGAATACGACAAATCTTGCAAAAAGAGGAATTTCAAGGACAAACAGGTGAAATCAAATTAAGCACCAACAAAACCAATAGGGGTTTGGCTTAGATATGCATGTACACTTTCACCTATGCTTAGGATAACTACATGAAGTTTTCTTCTCCTCAAGGGTATGTATTGTAACACTTGTCTTGGTTCACGAAGGGTTGACTGCTAAGGGTTGTCTAGACTTGACCACACACACATTTCTCTTATTTTTATTTAATTATTTCATGAAGTTTCTTTCAAGTATCTAGGGTTTTTATTTGTTGTAGGTCATTACAAGTGGTGCCAAAGTTATGCAATACCTAGAAAAAAATAACAACACATATCTCCAAGAAAGTAAAGGGTAAAAAAATTTGTAGAACCCTATTTTACACTTTTCAAACACCATATGAAGGATATAAGACCATGCCATATTCCAAGGATACTTATATAGTCCTACACATGAGTAGTATCCAATCCCATATTCATAGATGAAGAATTTCCATATTCAAAGTAACTCGTTCACCCAATTTGTACACCTAGGTCATCTTTGTACCACTTTGTGTTAAGAAATAAGGGATAAAATATGTAGAACAATCCCACACATAATCACAATTTAGTAGAAACTAATATGCGAGAAAATATTACAAATCGAAACAAAATTGCAAAGAATAATAGAACACAACACAAGGACAATATTTAACATGGTTCACCCAATTTGGGCTACATCCACCAAGAATCACTTTCTTATATTTTTATTATAAGCCACCTCTTTCTCTCAATACAATACCCAGATCTATTTGGAGCTATGCTCAACAAACTCTCATGAATTCACACTTGAACTCACACACATCTAATGTTACATCAACCCTACCATATGCACAAAATCATATAAATAGAAAACTACTTAAGTAGTTTTACAATACCATGGGTACTAAAACCATGGGCCAAAACCGCCCCATAAACCTATTATCTAAAAATACCACCAATATGAGAAGAGCACATTTTCCTAGATATCAAGAACATTTATTAGGCCGAAAAATATGGATAGTGTACAATCTTCAACACTTCCACACATGAAAACAGGATCTACAACATAATAATCTCCCACTTGGAGACTAGTTTTCCTCTGAGCAAGCTTCTCAATCCTTCACTGTCATCTAAGAAGACCAACCAAAGCTAAACACACTTTAGTTTCTCTCTTGTGACCACCTTGGTCATCATGTCTATAGGATTCTTACTAGTATGAATCTTTTCCATCTTCAACTTCTCTTCCTCCAAAGTTGTCCTAATGAAATTGTACATAATTATATATGCTTTATCCTAGAGTGGAAAGTAAAGTTCTTAGCTAGGTGAATAACAATTTTACTATCACTATGTAGCTTCCTTCCTCCTACTTATGCCCGAACTCCTCAAGTAATTGTTGTAACTAAATCATCTCTTTTCTTGCCTTTGTGGCAGCAACATACTCAACCTCTATGGTTGATAAAGCCACCGACTTCTATAGTTATGAAATCCAACTCACTTATGTCCCACCTATAGTATAAATATAACATGTCATGCTTCACTCGTTGTCTACATCTCATGTTATGTCGAATCTACATAACCACACAAAATCGTGTATGATCCACTATAGCAAAAAATGTCCCCATGGTCCCTCTCAAGCACCAAAGGATCCACTTTACTACACTAATGATATTTTCCTAAATCACACATAAATATACCCACTTCTCCCACTGCATGTGCAATATCATGCCTAGTGCACACCATGGCATACATCAAACTATGAACCGTTGATGAGTAATGTACCTTGGACATATGGTTTCTCTCATGCTCTGTCTTGGGACATAACTCCTTTAAATACTTAAAATGACCTACCAAAGGAGTCCCAACTAGTTTAGCATCTTGTATATTAAACCTCTCCAAGACCTTCTTAATGTACTCTTCCTGAGATAAATTCAGCTTTCGTTCCTTCCTATCCCTAGATATCCCCATACCAAGGATTTGTTTGGCTTCCCCAAATTCTTCATATCAAAGGATTCACTTAGCTGCTTCTTGAGTACTTTTATTTCTTGCATGTGTTTACCTGCAACCAACATGTTATCCATATACAAACACGAGATAATATAAATGCCATCCTAAAATTTATTTGTATACATGTAATGGTCATAACGTAATCTAATATAACCTTACTCCATTATGAAACTATCAAATTTTTTATACCATTGACGTGGAGTTTGCTTTAGTACATATCAGCTCTTCTTCATTTTACACACCATATCCTCTTTACCTTCGACCTCATATCCCTCTAGATGCTACATATATAGATCATATTCCAAATCACCATGGAGAAATGCAATCTTTACATCTAGCTACTCTAAGTGCAAGTCTTCTGCTACTACTATTCCAAGAATAGTTCTAATAGAAATCATTTTTACTACAGGATAAAAAATCTCATCAAAATCTATACCTTTTTTCTCTGCAAACCCCTTGACCACCAACCGGACCTTGTATCTTTTATTTCCTCTTTCTTCCTCTTTAACTCTATACACCCACTTGTTCTACAACGCTCTTTTCCTTCTTGGGTGGCTTCACCAAATCCCAAGTATGGTTCTCCATGAGAGACCAATGCTCCTCATTCATGGATTGCTCCTACTTCTTCTGACATCTACCTACATTGATTCATCAAAGATCTATGGATCTCCACTATCGAGTGAGTAATAAATAATAAATATAAGGATAAACACGTTCAAGTTCTCTTCTTACCCTAGAAGGCCTCCTCAATATAAGAGTTTGGGGTTCTGTTGAGTAGGTTCTGAACCGATTCATGTGTCACTCTCCCATCTAGAATATCCTTTATCACTGCATATTCTTTCTTGGATTCTTCCTGTTTTCCAACAACTATTTATTATACATAACTTTTCATTAATTTCCACATCCCTAGATCGAATGATTTTCTTATTCTTAATACTCCAACATTTAAATCCAAAGTCATCACCACCTTAACCAATGAAGGTGCATTTTTCTTATTTATCCTCTAGTTTGGTCCTATCATCCTTGTCAATATGAAAAAACACCTCACATCCAAAAACACTAAGAAATAAGTAATCAACTTTCTTACTGACCAAGCCTCCTCGGGTATGCCTCCATCTAAGGAAATTGAGGGTCCTTTGTTTATCAAGTACATAGTTGTGCTCATCGATTCTTCCCAAAAAGAAAGAGGTGGACTGCATGTAACCTCATGCTCCTAGCTCGTTCCATTATTGTCATGTTCATCCTTTTTGGCCCCCATTCTCTTGCGGAGTTCCTGGAACCATATTTTTCCCATGGATTCCATTCTTAGAACAATAATCATCAAACTCATTACTGTAATACTCCCCTCCCTTATCTGACCTAAGACATTTTAGCTTAAGACCTATTTCATTCTCTACCAAGGATTTCCATTTTTAAAAAGTGTCAAATACATCAGATTTGTTTCTAATACAATATACCCAAACTTTCCTTGTTGCATCATCAATAAAAGTAACATAATAATTTGAACCCCTAAGAGATGATACCGAGGTGGCCTACATACATCGGAATTTCCCAACTCTAACTTACTCTCTTTCTTCATAGGTCCAACCTTGAGAAACCTTACTCGATTTTGTTTCCATATATATGCGATTCTCACATAAGCGTAAATTTGTTTCTATATATCCAAGAAAATTATTCTTTATTATCTTCATGCCCTTATGGCTCATATGACCTAGCTTATAGTGCCACAATTTTGTATCTCCGTCTAAAGCCACAAGATTACAAGAATTAGTGTTATCAATGGTTAAATACAAGGTTCCAACCTTCTTACCTCTTTCCACCACAAGAGCACCCTTGGTAACCTTCCAAGAGTCTATTGTAAATATCACATTATAATCATCACTTCCAAATTTTCCCGTCGATATCAAATTTCATCTTAATGTAGCCACATGTCCGGCATCCTTCAATAGCCATGTATTCCCTTTCTTCATCTTAACTTGAACAGAACCTTTTCCAACTATGCTACAAGGCTCATCATCACTAAGAAAAACATGCCCAAAATCCCCTTCAACATAATCAATAAAATAATGCCTATGTGGAGTAGCATGGAAAGAAGCCCCAAATCTAAAACCCAAGACTCAACAATATTATGCAAAGAAAGAATCAAATCATCTTGGCATACATTACTTGTTGCCACATTTACCTCCTTGTTTTCTTCTTATTGTTTCTTCTTATCCCGAAGCTCCCAACAATCCTTCTTTACATGCCCAAACTTTCCATAATGCCAACATACCATCTTGCTTTTGGATTTTAATATTTCCCAATCTTTTGATTTTCCACGATTCCTTTATTCGTCTCTGTCTCCCTCTAGTTTTCATTTTCAAAGAATTTCTGAAGTAATTTACATTTCCTCGTTTAGAATCACCCCCTACAACATTCTCAAACTTCAACTTCAAGTTATTTGGAATCAAGTTGTTTACCCTCATTACTGGTTGTTCCAACTCTCGTGTAACGAACACAAAATTAATAAATCCCTAACTTCTTCATCAAATTATATCAGAATCAAGCGAGCATATTTACAACCGTATTAAAATCATCTAAATGATCTACTATTGAACTATTCTCGAAATCTTCATATTAAACAACTTTTTCATTAAAAATATCTTGTTAGAGGTAGAGGGTTTTTCATACAAGTTCCCTAATGCATCCATAAGCTCTTTTGTAGTCTTTTCCTTTAAAACATTAAATAATACCGAAGGTGCAAGACATATTCAGATTATCCCAAGTGCCTTCCTATCCAAAGAAATCTCATTCTCAAGTCCTTCATGCTCAAGGGTTTGGTCCCTTTTCCATACAACAGAATATAAAGATCCTTCTGATAAAGGTAATCTTCCATCTGCATCTTCCGAAGACTAAAATTATGCCCATTGAATTTATCAACCTTTTATATTCCATCATCTACCATAGCTCCCACTCAAGTGAAACTTTCCCTGTGATTCAACACTTTAGCAAACCAAACTAGGCTCTAATACCAATTATTAAGAAATAAGGGATAAAATATGTGTAACAATTCCACACAAAATCACAATAGTAGAAACTAATACGCAGAAAACATTACAGATCTAAAACAAAAGTGCTAAAAATAATAGAACACAACGCAGAGATAGTATTTAACATGGTTCACCCAATTTGGGCTACATCCACTAAGAATCACTTGCTCATATTTTTATTACAAGCCACCTCTTTCTCTCTATACATTACTAAGAACTGTTTGGAGCTATGCTCAACAAACTCTCTTAAATTCACACTTGAACTCATACACATCTACAATGTTACATCAACCCTACCATATGCACAAAATCACATCAACCCTACCAATGTTACTCCTTATTGTTTTCCTTAGAGAAATCTATCAAATCCGTTCAGGTTATGGGGGATTCGTTGCTTGTGGTCAATTGGATCAAAGGGTGTCAAATATGTCACCATACCCATCTTCAACCACTGCTAAAGGACATCAAAGATATTGTGGTTGCGTTCGATTATTTTGAAATTTCTCACATCTTCAGGGAGCTCAATGTATTGGCGGATCATTTGTCAAAGGAAGGCATTAGATTGAGATATGGGCAGATGCAAATACATGAACAAGCAGGAGAATTCACATTTTGAACATTATCACAGGCCTTTCCATGAATATTAGAAATGGACTCTGAATGAGGTATCAATTGCGGACCCACTTTTCTTGGGGATTTGAAATTCTAAATGGTATGGGCAGGAATCATTCCTGTTCTTGTTATTTTTGGCGTGAGGTTTGGGACTCTTTGAGTCTGATCTTGGACTCGTATCTTGGTATTCGTTCTCCTCTGTGCTGGAGATACACTTTTTCTCCATTGCGTTGTTCTTTGGGACACCTCCGGGAGTTTTCTGAGGCGGATCTTCTTGCTGCATTTTCCTTCTTACCTCTCTCTTGTGGCCAATTTCTGGTGATGCTGGAATGTTGTTTGCATCTTCTTAATGTAATTTTTCTCTTATTGGAATAAAATTACAATTTTTCTCTTGGGAAAAAAAGGAAAGCTTTGGCAGCGGTTTTACAATACCATGGGTACCAAAACCATGGGCCAAAACCACCCCATAAACCTATGGTTCAAAAATACCACCCATATGAGAAGAGCATGTTTCTTGAGATATCGAGCATGTTTTTGAGGCCAAAAAAATGGATAGTGTACTAAACTTTTAGTGTACATTCTTCAACACTTCCACACATGAAAACATACTCCACAACATAACACTTTGTGTGACTAAGTACATACTTTTCCCGTTGCATTTTTATGAAATCATTGGTTTCATCATAGTGATTTGAACCGGTCAAATTATTTTCCTCAACCAATTGACCCTTATAGGAAAATTAACTTAATTATGATTTTACCCCAAAATATTAATCAACTCGCATAAAAATGGAATGCAAGAGAAATAAACAATAATGCATAGAGGTGTTAATGAAGTTCATAAAGTGCCTATGTCTCTGGGTTTTCTAAACGTTAAACCGATTCATTATAACAATCGATTGCAAGTACAATATAGGCACTTACAATACTATAATGAACATTTTGATACAACCCAAACAAAGTGCCAATCAATCCAAGATAACCCAAACTACTCTTGGAATCTCAATGCTCCAAAGACAACTTCTTGGCTTCGACACCTCTGTTGAATTCCAATATGTTGCACAAATCTAAATTGGATAGTGTCGTCAAACTCAATAATCGATTATTTTCCACAGCCTTTAAGCAACACAATATTGGTTAAACAACTCCTAACGTAGAGAATCAAATCTCTAATATGATTGTTTGGTGCGTGATAATATCTTTTAGCTCCACGACGAACTTTGAACTCCACACAAGAAGACTATGACATAAAATATCCTTCTACAATTACATGGTGAATTAAAAATATTTAACCCCCATTTACAATATGCCTATAAAAATAGGTCTTATAATGCCTCGGGTGAAATCCCTAAGGACCTCTCATTACTCATTATTCGTCTCTTCTCTTTAAGCTTGGAATTTGAGCTTGAGAGAGTTTGTTTCATATGAGAGAGTGGAGGGGTATTTATATACCCTAACTCACCCCGAGTTTCTTGCATATGGACCTTATCGGCCGAGTTGTCACCACCATGGTGAGATATGTGGGTTGATTGGGCTGATTGCATAGGGTACAAAGGTCAACGGGTCGAGTCACCCACCCTCCATCTAGTGTTTGTTTTTTTCTTGCTACACCGATATATCCTACCTCAACTCGTGTGTTTCCCCATCAATCACCATGTCATCCACATCCCTAGATTACCGAGTTGTCCCACGTCTTTCATGCCAAGTTTTCCCCACCTCCACTCACCGGTCCTCATCTTCTTGAGTCAAGTCCAAACCACATTTCCACCAACTCGACCACGTGCCTCGCCGTGCCCTACCCCCGAGTTTTTCCAAGTCACTGTCATGTTGGGCATGTGGGGTTAATCCCACCTTCCCTGCGGATAAGGTAGTTGAGGGCTTATTAAGCCCAATCTCGCTTGATATGTTTGTGCCTTCTGGGTCACATCTCCATATCATTTTACCTCCGTCAAACTCACCGAGTTGTATGGTCGGTCTATTGATGACTTGCCCAAGTCGGTCAATGAGCTCATCGTTAGTTTTCTCTCGTGTTTCTTGATCATGATCTCTATTTAAACTCACTAAGTGGCTCGACAATGTAACTCGGTTGTTATCTCATCGAGGTAGCTCAATATCAACTCGTCAATTATCTCACCCTTAGCTCGGTGTTAGCTCAAATCAAGCTCGTTGAGTAGATCGATGAGCTACTGGAGTACTACGATGACTAGGTCCCCTCCGAAACAAGAGTGAACCCCAATGTTGTAAACCTTTTGCTACACCCATCAAAGACCATAGGCTTGAAAACAATTTATTTTTCTTTGCATCACATATAACCTCATGACAACACATGTCCGTGCAACGTGCCCAACCTCTCGCATCATATTCCTTGCTCTATCCTATGAACACCATGTTCCCACGTGGGTTGCATCTAGGACATACAATATCTGATTTGTGTGTTCCAATAGGCACCAAAAATATCTATAAGCCTTCTACTATACTATAATGATCTTGAGAGATTTAGGGAAACTTTTCCCACCGATTTGATCTATGGATCAAACCTCCCACTAAAGATGATTTTTGTCCCCAAAATATTCTTTTCCTCCACTTTGGATCTAGAAATATTGTTGTCTCAAATAGATATCTAAAATTGACTTGGTGGTATTAAAAATGATTCTCCTTCAATCAAACAATCATCCTCTGGTTCGATCCTGGGACCTGTGGCACTTAGGACCATTGTCTTCTACTATGCCACTCTAATGTTGACATTGCCAAACCGAGAGAGATAATCTCCATCTGGTCTTTATGAGGACTTCATAATAGAGCTTTACTTACCAATTTTTGCAAGAAAATACTAGGCATGATAAACCTATCACAAAGTGTTCTCTTACTTGGTGGCTCTAGTCTTGTGTCATCTCCTCTCGCATGATCATTTTATATTGTAAAGTATGACAATTGCTCTGTCAATTTCTTAACATAAAATTTTGATATACTAAAATATTATAGTGTTAGAACATCACATAATTTTTCCCTTTCCAAAGGGTCTTACATTACAATTATATCAAAGTAAAAAAATTCCCAAATGGTTCTTTTTTATTAATGACATTTATTAGAAAATAGAGCATGGGTATACATTATTTTACTTTTATTGGAACCCAAAAATGCTCATAAGAGATACAACAAAGTAGATGACTACTTATTTTTCACCGAAGATTCCTTACCGATACATGAATCTTTGCAGTACGGACTAGCTTCTTCTTTGGTGTCCTTGTTAGTCATTTAGGGACCCTCATCCAATATGTCATCTAGTTCAGGATGGTCTCCTAGTACATATGAGTTTTATGAATCATCAAGTATCTATGACTTGGTCGCATGACCCAACTAGTATCAAACTCGATAATTAGGCCATGATTCGGTTGAAATTCAAGGCCATTTCCATTGTTCATTATGAATTCTTGATGAGATATGAGGTACATGTTCCCAAAGACAATCTCATCCATCTCCAATGGAATGATGTTGAGAGTCACTATGTTTGAAAATTGTCCAATAATGTATCTCAAGGTGTAATAACGAGTTGATATACCTTGGACACAATCATCTTATGTGTTGTGTGTTTTACCATGAGGTAGAGGCACAGTAGGTAAGCCAAGAGGACGTACCATGCCGGTTGTCACATAACTTGTATCGATTTCGCAATTGAATACAAATCATATGAGATGTCCTTCAATAATGGCTAGAACACTCTTTCCAAATATCCTTGTAGAATGCAATACTACATCAAGAGGTCCAAGAAGCTTACTTTGTTATCGCAAGGGCTCTCGCACGTTGACTTACACCGGAGTGGCGAGAGTTTTACCTTTGGTTGCCGTCTTCCTCTTGAACCAATGAGGTGCCCGATCTAGATTCGCAACCAACAATGCTCGTGTCATGCCCACTTTTGGAACAATGTTTGGATACTAGTCTGAATATGAATGGTGAAATCTCTTTGTGATGCTTTTATATCGATATCCTTCTTCCAAACTTGGCGGGTAAGGAGTCAAGGCTTCTCTACAACTCATAAATTCAATGATCTTATAAACATTGTCAACCGTTTACACTCTCCATGTGCGTATTCGATTGTGCAAGCCGGTGTGCTTGGTCTTGGTGGTGAGACACCACCATCCGTGACATCTTGCCCAAAATAGTGAGCACCATGGGTCACCGAAAGAACTAGTATAAATCCACTACATCAAGTAGAATGTTGTTGCAAAACTACTAGCTCTAATACCAACTTGATCCATAAACCTGGTAAAAAAATTCCTCTACCAATGCACCTTATAGCAACTTAACTTAATTCCAATTTTACCTCAAAATATAAATCAACTCACAAAAATGTAATACAAGAGAAATAACCAATAATGCAAGCATTGTTAATGAGTTTAGAAATTACCTACGTCTCTAGGTTCGTTAAACATTAAACCGATTCATTATAACAATCTGATTGCAATTATAAGATAGGAACTTACAATACTTTAATGAATGTGCCTATACAGCCCAAACTCCGGTTCTAATCGGTCTAACAAAACCCAAATTGGTCTTGGAATCTCAATGCTCTGACATAGCTTCCTATCTTAACACCTCCTGTTCACTTCCACTCTACTGTACAGATCTAAGTCAAATAGTGTCGTCGAGCTCAATAATTGATTCCTCTCCATGGACTCTAAGCAACACGATCTTGGTTGAACAATGCCTAGTGTAGAGAATTAGATATCCAATATGCTTCTCCAATGTGTGATAATCTCCTTCAACTCCATGATGAACTTCAAACTCCGCACGAGAAGACTACGACGTAAAATAGAATTTTATAATAGCATGGCGAGTTAAAAATATTTAACTCCCATTTACAATATGCCTATAAAAATAGGTCTTATAATGCCTTGGGAAAAATCCCTAAGGCACTCTCACTCCTCACTGTTCCTATCTTCTCTTTAAGCTTGGAATTTGAGCTTGAGAGTGCATATTTCATATGAGAGGGGGGGTTTATATACCCCAACTTGGCCCGATTTTCATGCATAAGGGCCTTATCAACTGAGTTGTAACCATCGTGGTGAGCTAGGTGGGTTGGTTAAGCCACTCGCATAGAGTGGGGAGGTCAACGGGTCAAGTCACCCGCCCTCTGTTTCACTTCCATTGTTTTCCACTACATCGATCTATCCTTCCTCGACTCACCTTTCACCCCCGTCGATCACCACGTTGCCCCACATTCATGTGTCAATGAGTTGTCTCATGTCTGCATTGTCAGACGAGTTATCCCCACATTCACCTCGTTGGGCCTCATCCATCCGAACCAAGTCCACGCCATGTCGCCTCCAACTCGACCGCATTTCTTCCATGTCCACCCTTCCGATTTGGTCCAAGTCACCCATCGTGTTGAGCATGTGGGGGTTAATCCCACATTCCCACAAATAAGGTAGTTGAGGGCTTATTAAGCCCGAGCTTGTCTGAGATTTTTGTGGCTTCGACAACATTTCCATACCATTTTTATCCTTTGGACTTGTTGTGTTATATGGTCAGCTGGTTAATTACTCACTCGAGATGGTTAATGAGCTCGCCACTAGCTCGACCTGTGTTGCTTGATCATGAGCTCATTTTGAACTCACTGAGTGTCTTGACTTGATCACTCACCAATACAACTCATTTTTTATCTCACCAAGGTGGCTCAATCTTAACTCTCCAAGTATCTCACACTTAGCTTAGTGTTAGCTCATCGAGTAGCTCAATGATCTACTTGGAGTACTATGGCGATCAGTCCCCTCCTAAACAAGATTGGACCCCATTGCCGCAAACGTTTTGTTATTCCTATCAAAGACCAAAGGTTCGCAAACACTTTTGTTTTGCTCCACATCACATATGACGTTGTGAAAACTATGTAATATGCATAGCTTCTATGTCATTGTTCCCTTCTCTTTCCCTGTGAACACCTTATTCCCGCACTTGACCGCATCATCTGAGCGTACGGTCTCCATTTTGTGCGTTCAATAGGCATGAGAAATCTCAAAATCCTTCTATCATACTCTAATGATCTTGGGTGATTTAGGAAACTTTTCTCACCGATTTGATCTCCGAAGTTCATAGTCACGTAAGAATTAAAATCTTTATTTTAAATTTAAATGATTAATGTTTATTAATTTATTCAAACCGATCAACATGTAACATCTCTTTTACATTTTCTTAATTTCCATTCATTTATTTAGGATTTTGTTAAAACACATCTCTTATCCTTTCTAGAGATGCCTTGCTTCCTTCCCCATTCACTCTACCTATCTTATTCCTACTCGCAACTATCTTGGAATTTCCCATAACAATGGTGGTACCTACCCATCTATTGCATTGTATTGCCTCTCTTTGTAGTATTTTTAATATTCTCTTTTGTTCTTTCAGATCCTTTTGATATTCTTCAAGGGTCCTCTTCATTTTTTTCACTTTCCCATTAATCTTCCCCTCTAGGATTACATCCCTTTGTTTCCTACCCTACTACTCAATGTCATGAGGAATTAGCACCATGGGCTTTTCCACCGCCAACATTTTTACCTATAAGGGTGGTTTAACAAATTTTCCTACAATCCAAAAATAAATCATTCTTCGAATGAGCAAAAGAACATAAAAATTTAAACAACATTTTCAATTATGTACCCATAAATTATAGTTTCGCAACCAATAGTCTACAACTCTAGTCCACTCATATTCCAAATTATGTATATTTTCTATCTTATCGTCATTCCACATGTACTCTTGTTTTGGCTTGATTTTAAAACAACCATATTCCAATCAAGATAACATGTAGTTAGTTGTCCTAGAAGCTCACACCAAAAGATCTTGTGAATATCACCATATATGTGTTATGGTTTTCTCCTTTTCATATAGAGTACTATCAAAACTATTTCATCTTCCGCAAAACAGTCATCATCTCTTCTAGCCATATTTTTAAATCCCCTTATCCCAATAAAGAATCTTAACATTTTTGGGTCCCAAAGAACGAAACTAATGTTAGGAATGCTACATAGAATTCCTCATCACGACATGCTAATTTTGTTGTTTAAGAAGATGTAGATCATTATTCCATCTACAAATATGTTAACTAATGTGTAGTAAGACATGCATTCAACAAACATGACATTTTAAAGTGTGCATAGTGAGTGCAAAGGTGAAAACACATAAATTAAAAACATATAAGCTAGAGAAACAAATAACACACAATATTGGAACTCTAATACTGTTTGGAACCAAATCCAACCCAAAATTCATAAACGATCAACGACTCCAACCTTTTACATAATGCTATTACATCATTTTATATAGTTGGAGGTGAATTTCAACCTTGAATCCCTTCATCTCCCATATTCAAGTTAGAGAATCTTTTCATATTTTCTTCTTAGGCTAGAAAAGTTTTACATAACTTGGAATTTTGTCTTCTAAACTTTATGTATACATTGCATATTGCACAATATAAAAATATATACAAAATATATCAAGTAGGCTTTTAGGCATCAATACCCTTTCAAAAAGTAGTATGATTATGGTCTACTAAAACAATACAACTACGGTTATGGTCACTTTGTTTATGGGCCCTATTCACCCTTGTTTCAAGTTCTTAGGTGTTTCTTTTCCTTCTTTGTCAACTTTTCTCTCATTTTTGTGTCAATATGTGTGCCAATAGGGTCCCCATTTGAACTATAAAAGTGTGTGCGTGTGTGTGTGTGTGTGTGTGTGTGCGCACACACACACACATGTGCACATACTTAAATTAGCATAATTATGTCACACACAATCGAATTATAAGGAATTCAAAAGATTTAAAGACCATCCTCATACCAAAAGCAAATATCAAGTAATTATTGAAGAACATCTAATATTCACTTGTTATATTGATTAAAGTTTGTAAAAAATAAGGGTTGGTATAGTTGTAGTTCACTAGACTACCTACTAAACAACCTACTAAATTGCATTATGTTTAGTATGTTTGTTTCTAAAAAGTTTGAAATATTAGGAGCATGATAATAATGGAGAGGAAACAAATGCCTCATTAATTATACGTTAAATGTTTAGAGTTTCGTGCTACAAGTATAGTGCAAACATATTATGGTTTCAAGGAAGAGAAATTTTTTCCTAGTGACTAAGTGATTTATTAAAGAGTGAGTGAGGGTTTTGGAGTCTAGGAGAAGATGAAGAGGGTCATCATATTAGTTTTGCATTTTCTAATAGTTTATGTATCCATATTGTTATGGTTACGGATGTGCCACTTAAAGAATAATATGATTCTAAGTTGAGTTTTTCCATTTTTAGTTGTTTTTTAAACATGTTTTCTATTATTTATTTTTATAACTATTTCTAGAATTGTGATTAAATGTATATCACTTTAAAACCCCAATTCTTTCTAACATTTTAATTATTCTAATTTTCATACACCAATAAATATTGATTTGTACAATTAAATATGATTTGCTAATGTATACAAGCTTTGACATAATTAACAAATAAATATAATTAGTATAATATATTAATATTGCAAAAACAACTTTCGACATCTAGTACAGAGTCAATTAATGTGATTTTCATGATGAAAATTATTATATAATCAACTATTGTAGGATACGAAGTCAAAATTGAACACGTCCATTTTAACCAGCTTAATCTACCACTTATCCATGATATTAATTTGTATTATATATAAAAATGATATTAATCTATTATTTAATATAAGTTTCGGCACTTTCATATTTACATATCCATATCAACGTGTCATTATGTACCTTTGAATTGTAATAATGATTATGAATACTAATCAAGTTACACAAAGACTTGTATATTTGAGAGTCTCCATGATTGCAAATGTAATTACCTAGGAGACTATAAGGTACGTGTGCACCGTCCTCTTTTATGCTTTATTTGTCAAGTGCCACTGCACTTCCATCAAATGAGAATGGATATTAGTTACCTAGGTAGGAATGTGTTTTTTTTTTTTCTTTTTTTAACTAGCTAGTAGGTAGTTACTAGTAGCGCAAACAAAATGATTTCCCGTGCAGACAATGTGTCGGTAGGTAAGGTTTTAGGTCCCATTTCAACGTCACCATTCATCTCCTCAGTATGTATATTATTGCCATTCACGTACGACGACAGCGATTCCCCACCACATTAATAATGACGTCCCCTCACTCATAAAGATGGCAACTGAAACCGACACTCCTCACTCCGCTAAAGGAAATAAGTAACAAAGCTTCTGAAGCAATCTAACCAAATCTTAAGGTATAGGCGACTTTAGAATTTTGTACGAAATGGAATATATATTTTACAAATAAAACACCCTTTAACGAGTGACACCATTTTGCTATTTGGACATGGATAAAGAGGGGAGATAAACATCACTTTCTCCTCTCTCTATTTCCATTACTGCCATTTTTCCCAAGATATTTGTTAGGGCGAACAAATCCATTAATGTTCATTATTTTTAATTTCCTCATAATAACTTGTATATACGAAAAGAGGGAAGATAAATCACTTTCGAATCTTTATTCTAATGGATTTCAATTTTGTTAAGAAATTTATGTGGGTGAACAAATCTATTAGTATTCATTATTATTTTTTTAAGAGCTTCACATGGATAAAGAGGGGAGATATATATCATTCTCCTCTTTATTTCAAATGAAATCACATTTTTCAAAATGTACTTTAGTGTGAATCAGTCTATTAATGCTTAATTATTTTAAATCTACAATCTACCTAAAAGAATTGTGACTCTTCATTATTTTCATCTATTAAAACCAAATTTAATATAAGTTCACAATTTTTATTTACTATTAATATTATGGGAAAGTAGTTTCACAACAAACTCAATCCATTCAAGTTTTTTTCAATCTTCACACTTATGCCAAAATAGGAAAGATTTAATTTCAATATATATTAAGCATGGTTTATTTAAAAGTCATATTGATATGTGATTATATTTGTGAGCTATGTTCTTGGATATTTGATATAGGCATGTCACTACTTTGCACACACACACACACACACACACACACACACACACACACACACACACACACACACACACACACACACACACACACACACACACACACACGCACACGCACACGCACACGCACACGCGCACGCACACGCACGCAAATTAAATTGGCATGTCTAAAATGTATTGAACTACACAAATAAAATCTTTGGGTTCTTCCATAGTGTGTGCATCGAGGTTAAATCCTACTTATGGTAAACAAATTAAAATAGTATTTACTTTTTTAAGAAATAGGAGCATTCATTAACCTAAAAGAGTGTAACAAAGCTTCATTAGTGATCTAACTTATTCTATTTGAAGAAATGACTCTTGAACTCTAATTTATTAATTACATTACTACACATTAATCCATATCAAGATGGCTTCATCCTAAATGTGGTTTAACTAAGT
This sequence comes from Taxus wallichiana var. yunnanensis, assembly GCA_018340775.1. Classification (NCBI taxonomy): domain Eukaryota; kingdom Viridiplantae; phylum Streptophyta; class Pinopsida; order Cupressales; family Taxaceae; genus Taxus; species Taxus wallichiana. The sequence continues at coordinate 844,375,856 of CM031239.1, forward strand.
GATGGGCATTCATGTCTACACCCCCATAACCTATGATGCACCTTGCATCCCCTTTTTCAAAAGATATCATGTTATTCTAAAATTCTACATGACACTCGAATATACAAGAAAATGGATTATCCATGTTATTTATGTTTGTTTTGACAAAGGGTTTTACAATATCAATTAAGGTTATTGTTTAAGGAGATTTTTTGTAGTGCTCACATAAAAGGGGTGTTTTATTAGAAAAAGTATATACGCCTCGCCTTAATAAATATGTAATATATCTCAAGTATTAATTAGAAGGCATTCATGTAATTCCCTCAAAATTTAAATTTCAAAATTTTGATGCAAGAACTCATGTTTTCCATATTTTCCTTAATGTTTTTGTCTCAACATGTCAAAATATGCACTAAGCATAGTTAACCCATGGCTTCATTCCATTTCTATAAGTCAATGCGAGTTGTGTTTTTCAAGGAAAAGAAATTTAAAGACCTCTTATTCATTTTAGTTGTGCATAAGAACAAGAAGTTTTCCTTGATTAGATAAAATTAAGTATCATTATATTTTTATCCAAACATTTAATCACAATCATGTCAATGAAAAATTATAAGATGTTATTAATAAATACATCATTAGATGTTACATCGAAATCTTTTCAAGAATGAATAACACATTCATAATCATAATTTGAATATACAATTTGTACAATCAAGCATCCAAGTAATGAATCATACATCAAGTTTATAATGAATATTTACTTCCACAATTATTAGTAGTTGTCCCTAGATTTCCTCATCATGACTTGCTAAGGATGTAGTCTATTATTTAACATGGATTATTAACTCAATTTCAACATGGTTACTCTAGTTAAGCACATAACAAATAGATTTCATAAAAATTAATGCACAACTTGGAGCTATGAAACAAACTACCAAATAGACTTATAGCATAAATGCAAACAATCAAGCTAAAGAAAGATACTTCATAAAAAAAAATACTTCTACTCTACTTTTCTTTAGAATTCTTAAAACTAGTAGAACAAACCTTGTGCATGTTATTTCTTACATTTGTTATGCACTTTATGGTGTCTTTTGGCCTCCTATCTACTTTATTTCCCTATCTATTAACCAAGAGATTTACATCATCTATATTTATCTTTTTCTATCAATTACATACTCTTTCAAAGGTGTGTAAGCCTTCACATTTAAATAATATAATATATTACACAATCATCAGTTGTATGCCTCAATACCCTCTAACACTTTTCCAAACTTAAACACTTGTCTCGCCCCAAGATAAAAGTTGTTTCATGGTAGTTTCTTTCTATTTGCACATTATGGTTTCTATTTGTAATTTTTACAGGGAACATTGTGTATCGATTTTCATCCCTTGCACACTACTTAACCATCCTTGTGGGTTTTCAATTAAGTATCAATCCCAACATACCTTCCTTTTGGGTTTGCAACATGTGGAATCCCCATAGGTTTCCATTTCAAGTTTTTAACTTATGTGTTCCTACTCACATATTCTCTTGCCTTCCACATGCGTAAGTTCTCAAAAATTGCAAAGGAATGTGCTTACTTTTTTTCACCTTATTGTTGTTGCCCTACTAGTGGTGGATTTTACATGTCCTTCGTTTGTATTCTAGGAAACATCATTCTCAGAGTTATGTAGTTTGTATTTTCTTAATTTTTTGGATTGTTAGCACAAAATCCTCCATATCTTCCTTGTATATGTTCCAAATAGTAATGACTTCATTAACCCTCTTGAATACATATTATAATATTGCTAAAGACTACATTACATCTAAGGATCTCATCATCTTTATCCATATCAATTTTTAGCCCATGAAGAGATATAATAATAGACACTTCCTTTACCAACCCTTTAATGCATTCTCTCATCCATTGTGCTTGTAAATCCCGTGGAGGTATTGTGAGGAATTTTTATTTCTTAGTAAGGAAAATTGATCCACTGTATTGTCTCTATTCTTTAGTGATGAATCCAATGTTGCTTCATCTTATTTTTCATCATGAGTGGTCATTATGAGTGTGTGGGTGATTTTCACTTTTTGTGTATCCTCTTGATTTGTTTGTTTTACGTCTTAGACTTGTGTTTTCCAATATAGCATTATTCAATTGATTTTCCTTATTTTCTCCTCAACCTATCGAAGCATTTTAATATACTTCAACATTACCATTATTTCTTCCTTTTCCTCAAACTTCTACTTTACCACCGTTATTGGATTTTTACTAAATATTTTTCTTCTGCAACTAGTTATCTACAAGATTTCTAACCAAAGTGGTTAGTTTCATTTATAGCTAATTATTTGCTTAACTATAGCCTCGATGAATCTATAAGAATGTATCCTCTATTTTCTCTACGTTTAGAATGTGGTATACTCCAAAGTGGATTTTAGTGTGCATATTGTAGAGAAGTTGCACTCATATTAGCTAGTAAAAGGCTTGTTCCTTTTATATGTGTTTTGAGTGTGAGCTTCTCCACATTTATTTTTACTATGTTGGGAATTATTTGTGTGATTGTATTTTTGTTGAAGGTTGCACAATTGGTTTGTTGGATGTGCATATATGAGTTGATAGAAGGAAGATCTTGCATTTCTAAATAAATGCATAATTTTTGGCCTAACCATGAATATGTTTGGGTTTCCTCTCTTTCATTCTCATATGAGGCATGTGATCTTGAGGGCTCTAAGGTAGAGCTTTTGAGTACTCACACACTATCTTTTCCTTTTTCCTCCTCTTGTGATGTTTTTACCTTTGCGATAGATGGTGCACTCATTGTGCCCCTTATATTTTCTTTTTTACAACTAATGCTTCATTTACTTTTCACTTGACATATTTCTTTACAACATCTTTCTCATGTGTAATTTTTTATTTATCTTCTTGTGCCTTCTATTCTCACACCTTATTCTTCCTACTTACTTTTTTCTTTTCTTACGTAGTGACCAATTTATCTTTTTCCTCAATCTCCTCAAGTTCTCTTTTTTATGGATTCCTCGCAAATTTTATTTACTTCAACTTCTTCCACAAGATTAAATTTTTCTACCTTGTGATTTAACAAATATGGAATTATGTTAAACCCTAATTGTAGAGTCATGTATGATAAATAAATGCTAATGTATAGATCGACATAAGCAATAAGCTAAAAATATGAAACCATGAGTGCAAGAGAGAGGGTAGAAGACTTAGCTGATTTTGCAATTGATCCCAAAGTATTATGGACTAGAGGACTTCGAACAAGAGGAGAAAATTGTTGTAATCGAACCCATAAAATCTTGGAACTACCATATGAGCTCCGGACTATGGTGCCGGATCGGGACTAGGCGCCTAGAACGGGACTAAGGTGCCTAGAATAGGACTAAGGCGCCTAGCATCAAGGACCTTTGTTAGATGCATGTGACTACGCACGAAGCTCATAAACTAATTTCTATTGTGTCCCATAAGTGTCACTAACCTTCGCTTTTGGTTGCATGTATGTCATTGGATGATCACCGAATTCTCTTGTAACCTACAAAACAAAGGATATCCTACAAAACCATAAACTACATCAAATCATAAAAAGAAAGATGTAAATGGGGAGTCAAACTAACCCCCAAATGGTCACTTGGTAAAGTGAACTTACAACTAAGTGTTGCACTACATCTCAGACTCCATGTAGTTCTTGTGTGTGTGTAGAAATCGTGCCTCTAGAATCCCTTGTGAAAGAACACATGATAGCGGGTAATAAGCTAGATGTAGTAATGTAGACATAGTCATTATTTTACCCCAATACTTCTTTCTAACCCCAATCGCGCCGACCTATCATCCAAAGATATGTTTGGCGCTCACTTGAGGTGCGTGAAGGCATCGAGCCCCTCCTTTATGTGAGCTTTGCAAAAGAGTTTTATCATTAATGGAGGATTATTTGTAGAAACAAGTACATGCATCTCCTCAAATAGGCAGAAGATATGACTAACAAATCTACACATCAATGCATAACAAAAGCTAAATAACATTTTAAGGATTACAAGAAACCAGATATGAGGCATGATAAGCCAAATAGCATAAGGATTTATACCCATAAACAAGTTGTATAGAATAGATCCATGTATATTGATTTAACAGAGTTTTGGTAGCCATATTACATTCAAAAGGGTCATCTCAGACCATATATATCAAAATGCAGAGACTCAACTCCTGCAAACCTATATGATCAGAGATCCTAACTATGCTTTTATCCATTATATCCCTTGTTACAAATCCTAGTACCCATACATAAGCTTAATGGTATCCCTTACAATCCTTTAGCACTAAGTACTCTAAAACCTAGCATTATGAACTCAAAACCCTTAGCATTTTTGTAGCACTTTGTTACTATCCTTTTATTTCTCTACTCCCCTTTGCACTCTACACCCATATATATCTCTTTGTGTGTTTATGCACTTTATCTTCTTCATTTTATATATGTTCCTATCCCAAGAACCTTGTTAAATAAGATCATTGACCACCACCATGGCTTCTCTCTTGAGCAAATCGAATGCCACGTGTAGATGTGGTCCTCCATTGGCAAATGTTTATCCTCTTTGCAAACCTTCCACTAATCGTAATGATGCTTCTCAAAATATTCCCGCATCGCAATATCCTTTTCTTGACCTCCAAGGTTCCGGTCTAGCACCTTATCCACTTATCATGCCTAGTTGGGTCCTCGCATTTTTCTCAAGTGACTCCATGATGCCAAATATGGATAAGCCCATTAAACCCTTGTTCTTCCTCTGCGCCGCATTTTCCCTTAGCGCCCTTCTATCCACCGATCTTATGTGCATGTGCCTCTTAGTACTTAGCCAATATTTTAGGGTCCAACATCACCCCACACTACGCGTGTTCTCCGTCCTTGGAAACATTTTGCTTCCTCAAAGAATAAAGAATAGAGGTATTGAAACAATTAAAGAATGGAAGGATGGAAGAATGGAAGAATAGAAGAATATGCTATTGTTGCATGAGGAGTGGGAACTCCTTCTTTATAGATGCCTCAATATTCTCCCAAGCGTCTACTTCTCTCTGCACCTACTAAAGTAGGTCACCCACTAATGCACTTACTTCATCAAAACTAAGTTCCTCACTCTTAGCTTTCAACGTATCTACAATGCTTTCCAGCTACTTGCTAAGATCACCTAGTACATCCATCCTACGAGTGACTTGGGGGTACAATTCCTTTAGCTTATTATTAATCAAACCTTGCAAGGTTTCGATTGCTTCCAACTTCTTATCGAATTTGGACAAGATCTTTTCGCACTCCACCGTATTTCCTTTGTGCTTCTCCTTAAATTATTTCAAATCCACATCGTGTGTAACAACCAATATGCTTACTACCATGTCTCTGTTGGCACAATTATCATACACGGCTTTGGCCATTTGTGTGGTGGTCCTTACTGTGGCAAGGAGCTTGGAGTACCGAGTCACTTTCTCCCCAATATTAATCTTTTCCTTCTCCTTCTAGCATGTCATCACCTCCTTTGTTGACTCTATTGTGAGTGGTCGTCGTTCCATGGTGAGGATGTAGGTCAAGTCTTCCAAGCATTGCAAGGTTGACTCATATTTCTGTTTAGGCAGGGCCAGGTTCGTTTGCTTAAGATAATGACATCTAAAATGGTCTCTATCTTCTTATGGACTTCTCACACCTTTTCCTTTTCATCCCTCAGCTCATGCCTTAGCGTGCTTCGATCAATTCCTTCTGTTTTATTTCTTTGTCTCGCTCAGTGATCTCCTCATTCTTTTTCTCAAGCTCTTCCTCCAGGACCCTTATTTTGTCATTTCTGTTGAAGAGTCTTGCCTCTACCTCCACCAATGCTTTTTTGAGCATGTTGAAAACTTGCTCATAAGATAATTGTTGGGAATTTACCAGATGGTTTACTCCCTTGGCATCTGGTATCTTCATCAATGCATCTCGATTTACCTCAAACTCGAGTTCATCAACGTGGGACTCAAAAGCCCAAGATAGCATTTTACTTGTGCACGGATACACACCTTCTTCATCAAAATAAGACCAAGTGAGGAGTTGGTTTATAAGCACGACTTTGGAAGTGCGCACGTATTACATTGTTTGGATCATTAATGTAAGTAATTTCTTATTCCTGCACCGCTACTATGCCCTTTCCACATGTGAGCACTACCTTTAGGAACCTTACTGCTAAGCTTGGGTCTTCGCCATGCCCCCATACTCCATTCCCACACTCGCGCTTTCCTCGGTTTCCTTCAAGACTTCTTGCCGCTTTGCTTGACTTCGTACTCCACCAAATGTTGGATAATTCATGCCACTTCCCTCTCTATGGTATTATCCATCTATTCCTTGGTTGGGGTCAGGGTCTTCTAATCCTTCATGTTTACTTCCTCGCTCCCCCTTTGTCGTGAGTGCCTCCCTCTTTCTCACCCTTCTCTTCATTTCATTTTTCCTCTGACTCATGTACATCATACACAGGATGATTCTGAGCCTCGTCACGTTCTTCATCACCCTTGTCAGCCTCCATGATTTCTATTTTCCTGATTCTGACCCTTTTTTCACCCTCTGTTTCTTCCTTATTGGTGACTCTAATTCAGGGGACTTCTCTATTTCTTCTTTCTTGGGAAACTCTCCCCTTACCAATGATTCTTCCTTCTGCGGATAATTTAGTCTCGGGAGTCCTCTTCTAAAGCAAATGTAATTACTTGTGCATGCACATCCGATTAGCATAGGCTCTATATATTTCTCACTCATAGACCTTTTTGTTATACTGCCGGCACATCCGATCAGCATAGGCTTTATGCCAATGTTTGGCGTTTAACCTGGCCTCATCTAGGCTTTCTAGTTGGGAGAGGCATGCCTCCTATAAGCTTCTTCATCTAGAATCCCTTGTAGTGAGATGCGGAGACTAGGTATTTCAACCTCAAGCAGGAGAACTACTTCTGCCCCGAATACTAATGAGAAAGGAGTTGCTCCTGTTGGTGTTCTTATTGAGGTTCGGTGGGCCCACAAGGCCGGATATAATTTTAAATGCCAATCTCGTTTGTTTTCTTTTATCGTTTTGAGGAGAATAACTTTCAACGTTTTGTTTGTCGCTTCAGCCTGCCCGTTGGCTTGAGGGTAGTAAAGAGAGGTCGTGTGATGGTTTATTTTGAACTTGCTACATAGCTCATGAACCTCATCATTTTTAAAGGACGTGCCATTATCGGAGATAATGACTTGTGGGACACCATACCTACAGATAATTTGGTTCAAAATGAATTTGGCGATCACCGAACCTGGTACGGTGGTGAGAGGCATGGCCTCTACCCATTTGGTGAAATATTCCATGGTTGTGATTATAAAATTATCTCCATTGGTGGATGAGGGAGAGAATTTCCCTATTAAGTCCAGACCCCACGTGGAGAAGGGCCACGGAGTTGCTATTGGTTGCAGGGATTGTGCTGGCATATGAATCTCGTGAGAGAATTCTTGGCATTTGTGGCACTTACGTATAAATTCCACTACGTCATGTTCGAGAGTGGGCCAAAAATAGCCCATCCGATGTATTTTGTGAGTAGTGGCGTGACCACCGAAGTGGCCCCACATATCCCACTGTGGGATTCATGAAGAATCCTCTTGGATTCTTCTATGTCGACGCATCTTAGAAGCATGCCGTCGAAGGCTCTATGATAGAGCACTTGGTCTAAAACAACATATTTAGCGGCAATAATGTGTAACCGCCTTCTTTGTTATGGTGTGGCACCTTTTGGATACGTATGGTCCATGATAAGATTGATAATATCAGTATACCAGGGACATGTAGAGATGGGGGTCTGGTTTTGACAAAGAATATACATTCATTGGGAAAGTCTAGATCTACCAGCTCACCTCCATCTAGCAGATTGTTAGCTAACCAATCTGTAATGATTTGTCCTTTAATAGATTTTTGGTTTACTTAATTTTAACTCAAATTCTCCCATTAGGGTTATGAAACGGCCAACTTTTTTAGATAAAGATCCTGTGTGAGAAATGTTCTTAAATGGTCTGTCTTTACAATGACCCTTGTTTCCTGGTTTAACATGTAATGTCTCAAGTGTTTTGTTGTAAAATTATGGCAAGGAATTCTCTCTACCTGTGTGTAACGTGTTTCATAATCGAGAAATGTTCGCTAATGAAATATATCGTGTGTTCTCATTTTCATCGTCTTCTTGAGCAGCATGTAGGCCATCGAGACATGAGTGGCTTGTGAGTATAGGATTAAAGGGTGGTCTGTTTTGGGAGGCATTAGCGTGGGTGGTGACAACAATAAGCGCTTAACTGCTTCGAAGGCCTCGTTCTGATATTCACCCAATCAACGCTGTAATCTTTCTTGAGTAGATTGTTGATTGGATGAATGGCAAAGCTTAAATCTGGGATGAACCTTCGGATTACACCGAGTTTCCTGAGAAATATCTTGGTTCCATATTCGTTCGAAGGTGGGATCATTTCAAGAACAACCGTATTTTGGCCGGATCAACATCAATCCCTCGTGAAGATATAATGTATCCTAGAAGTTTGCCTTCTGTTACACCGAAAAATTACTTCTCTGGGTTTAATGTGACGCCATATTCAATTAGTTGTGAGAGGATGATACGGAGCACCTTCGGGTGATCACTACATTTCTTGGCCTTGGCCAACAAGTCATCCACATATGAATCCACAATTTTATGAATAAGATCGTGGAATATATAGGTAATTTCCCGCTGATACGTAGCACCAACGTTCTTAAGACCAAATGGCATGACAACATAACAATAAGTTCCCCAGGGAGTTATAAATGTGGTTTTGGCTTGGTCTTGTTTGGATATTTTGATTTGATTATATCCCGAGAACCCATCCATGAGAGACAAAAGCTCAAATCTAGTTGTTGCGTCAACGATGACGTCAATGGATGGTAATGGGAAATCATCCTTGGGACAAGCTTTGTTAATATCCCGAAAATCTATACAGATGCGTATCTTCCCATTCTTTTTGAGAATGGGGACGATATTAGATACCCATTGTGAATAATCAACTGGTTTGATGAATCCTACTTGGAGAAGTTTTATTACTTCCTCTTTTACCATGAGAGCCACTTTTGGCTTCATTGGTCTTGACTTCTGTTTAATTGGCTTTGCATCTAGTTTAGTGACAAGATTATGTACCACAACTTGTGGTGCGATACCTGTCATTTCTTTATAATTAAATGCAAAAGACTTTTGATGTTATTTGAGGATTTGGGTGTGTATTTCTATTTCTTCCGGAGTTAACGAGGATCCCACTTCAAAATTCTTGGTTCTTCCTCTGTTCCAATGTTTATATCAATGGTTTCTTCTATCAAAGAAGTGTTACCTTCTTCAAACTCAGGTGGGGCTAGAGGTAGTTCTAGGCTTTCTCCATTTTCTATCTCATAGATATCGAGATTCTTTTGTGGAGGAGACTCTACCGTGGGATTTCCAAAGTAGGAAGAGGAATGTGGTATTAGGGAAAGATCAACTATAGGGTGAGCAAGGTGTAGCTCGCATAGGTGTTTAGATATTCGAGAGTGACTTTATCACTGTCAACATGATGTAAGATAGGAGATTCATTCTCAGTTGTATGTGTTAGAAGAGGGTTTGTTGACATTTTCTTCACCAATGGTTAGGACAAAGTGATACCTTGAAACTTGTATCTTCTAACTCATTACTTGGGGTGAAACACGAAGCTGAGGTTGTTATTGAATCTGCGAGAAGGTTTTGTTCTCGTGGGATTGCCTCAATGGATATGAAGTCGAATATTTTTCTTAGATCTAATACCGTTGTTTTATAGAGTTGTAAGTGCTCAGCTCTAGTCTCATATACTTCAGAGACTTGGTTTGCAACTAATTGCGAGTCTCCTAACACTCTGATGTCATTAACACCGATCCTTTTGGCTATGATGAGGCCAAGGAGGAGGGCTTCGTACTCAGCGCCATTGTTTGTACATTCAAAGTTCAACTTAAAAGCAAAAGGTAGGATCTTTCCCTCAGGAGAAGTAAAGATTACACCCGCCCCGGTTCCATAGAGAACATCTAGCTCCATCGAAATGGAGAGTCCAATATTTACTAGGAAAGATGGATGCTGGGACATTCTTCGCATCTGTTTCTTCTGTTTCGGTTACTTCTACCATGCAAAGTTCCTCTGCTGGAAGAGAACCAACTCCTAGGGTGCATCCCATACCTGCGGAGTCAAATGGTAGGAAAATTGGTAGATCTTGTTCTAGTAATTCGACAATTTTTGTAGTAGTTCCTAATGACACTGTTTCTATAACGTTAGCTTCATCCTTGAGGGCTGGGATGCTCTTGACTAGGTTCGTAATTTCTAGTTCTGTTGTAGGTATTAATTTTTCTTCCAGTTTTGAGTTGATTGGTTTGTTAAGTTGGTTTGTTGGGAGTTCAAACTCAGAGTGAACGCCTGGTATTTTCTTTAGGTCTGCTAGGTGTATGTCGAATGGTTTTGGGTCACCTTTTGCTACAAATATCTTTCCTAGGTGTAAGAATCTCATTTCCTGGAATAACGTAGAGGGAATGCTTTCATGCGATGTATCCATGGTCGACCGAGGATCATATTATAGTTGGTTTCCCAATCTACGATATAAAACTCAATGAGGATTGTCTTGGGTCCTAAGGTGACTGGCAATATTATAGTCCCAATTGAAGTAGCTTTAAGGCTATCATAACCTCTTATCATATTTCTTATTGTGGAATAGTTTGTTTCTCCATATCCTAGCTTTTGAAGGAAAGAGAAGGGGACGATGTTAATTGCTGCCCCGTCGTCCATCACTGTGCGTTTAACATAATTATTGTAAACCCACACCTGTAAATGCAAGGTCGGGTCACCTCTACGTGTAATTTTAGCATCTGTTGGCATTTTGTTTATGTTGAATATAAACTCGGTATCCCTATCTGGCTGCCCTGGAGGGTGGATATCAAAGTCTATATGGTTTACTTGTGTTTCGGGAGGTGGAGTGATGTTAATTAAATGACCTAGACCTAGTGCTTCTAAAAGAGCAGCCCTATGGGCAGGAGAGTTTTTCAACAAGTCCAAAAAGGAGATGTGAGAGAAGGTCTTTGTTAAGTCATTAATTAAATCATAAGCACCCACAGTTTTACCAATGTTTGTTGAATGTTATCTGGTTCTAGTGGATAGATTGGATTTGGTTGAGAAGAATATTCTCGTGTTCTTGTTATGGCTTCTACGTGTAGCTCAGTATCTAATTCCACTAGACCAACTATCTTGGTTCGTGGCTGATTTCCTAATTGTGGTGCGATAGGTGGATTTAGTGAAGTTGAGGCTTTGTGATCGTTATTTCCTGTCATTACACCTTTGTTCGTCCCATTTGGATTTAATTTATTATTGTTATTGTGATTTGGAAGTGGATCATTGAAGATCTTAAGAGGTGCATTTTGAGGGGAGACTGCCCTGTGAAAGTATTTGGCATAGGTGTCACAGAATCTGTTAAGAACATATCTATGAAGAGTTGTCTTTGTTCTTCTGGCAGACGTTGCATGAACTTATTATAATCATGACAAGTCCTAGTGTCATGGCCTTGAATTTTGTGGAAACCACAATATGAGTTGGGATTATAATTCCTAGGTTGTTGGTTTGGCACGTGTTGTGGTCAAAAACTCTGATTAAACCATTGACTATTAGGATTAAAGTTTTGCGTTTGTTGTCTTTGGTCTTGGTTTTGATATCCGATTGAGTTTTGACTTGGACCCCCGTATTTGGGTCCGCTGCATTGTTGTTGTTATCATTGTTGTTGGGGATGATTAAAATCCACTGCGTTGATTGTTGGGGTGAAATTTTTGTTTCGTTGGTTGTTAACTGGTGGTGGAACATTTACAACGTTTGCTTTTTTAGTTTGGTTAGTTACTCCATCTGTTGTCACTTCCATTTTTGTTAAGGATTTTAGGTCCTTGATTAGTGTTTGTGGTAGAATAAGTCGTAGTGTTTTGGTTGGGGATGATTAACCTCCCATTTTTTCCATATGTCTTACGACCGCTATCTATTGTAGCTTGATCTATTCGGAGAGCGCTCTCGAGTACTTCATCATAAGTTCTTAGTGGGAACTTCTAGACTTCTTCCTTTATCTCTCTGCTGAGAGAATGAAGGAATAAATCACATAGTTCCATCTGATCCATGTTTGGAGTGCTTGCTGAAGAATAGAGGACTGTACACCATCTTTGGATGAAATGAGCAATAGATTCATTGTGTTCTTGCTTAATATGCAAGAATTCCCTGATTCTTGTTCTCAACAATTTGTTCATGTCGAACGCCTTGATGAACTCTGAAACGAGTTGTTTAAATGAATGTATTGAGGCTTCAGGTATTTTGTAATACCAATCGAGGGTGATACCCTCTAACATTTTGGGAATATTTTAGCAACAACTCCATCCCAAGGGAGCAGTTCTCGAATGGTATGTGGCATAGGCCTTAATATGTGCATTTGGGTCTCCCTCTCCTTTGTACTTGGGTAGATCAGGGAGAGGTCTTGGAAGCATGACGCTTTGTATAGTGAAGTCTAAAGGTTCTTTCAAATATTCTGAATAAGTCCCTATCACATAGGTTTCGACCATTGATGGTGCTTGCTGAGGGGGTGGAGGTGGAATGGGTTGTTGATATGGCGTAGCATATGTATTTGCAGGGGCATAAGGGAATCCCTGTGGTTGAGAGAATATGCCAGGAGAAGAGAACATATCTCCTTGTGGTGATTTGGAATACATGTTTAAGTATGGAGGAGCATTGCTCAGGAATGGATTGTTTTGTACTAAACTGGGAGGTATCATATTTTCCACTGGAGCAGCGTTAGAAAACATGGTTCTAGTTGGCGTTTGTTGTGAATACAGAGGAGGCATGCCCAATGTGCCTGTTCCTGTAAGGAGGTCTACTTGGCTAGGATGATGTGGAGGATTTGAAGTTCTTGCCTGCATGAATTATGAATTTTGACTTGCTTGAGCAAGCTCCAACCCTCTTAACTTTTCAACTAAGGCCGAGAGGACCTCATTTGGTGAAGACATGGTATTTTTCCTTAGTGGTGTTTGTTGTATACCTTGAGATTGTATAGGCATATGGCACCCAGCTATGAATTGATCGGTGCCCTACTAAGTTTCACTAAGGGCATTTCCTATAGGTGGAGGGATGGGGGTGTTTTCTTGGAAGGAGACCTTGGGTTGTGTTTGCAAACCTACTATGTAGTGTACATATTTTGAGAGCGTTGTTCACTCCTAGCATAACGTGCTAAATATTCATACAATGAGATATGGATTTGACTGTCTACTAATTTGTGGTCTAAGCAACACCTAAGGAGATGAACTAGATTCTTTAGTGAGCGTCATATTGTTTGAGCTTGAAGGCTCTGGTTGTTGTGTTTGAGTGAGCTGATCCAACTCCTCTATTTGGAAAGAAGAACTATATCTAGTCCTTTGAGGCGGAGTTTGTGTTGAAAATCGGTTAGTTGAATAGTTGTCACCCCATGCTGAGAGCGAGGGTGATGGTTGTCTATTTAATTGATCGTAGTATGCTTCAAGACCTAGGAGAGGTCTGCCATATGCATCGTATCCCGACATATTCGGGGGTATATAAATACCCGTAGAATAATGGGAAGAAGTGAAGGTGGATAAAACTAAAAAGAAGAGTGTGAAAGTGAAGCAATTGTTCGTTTCATGTCAGGTTCACCAATTTTGTTGGTAAAGCTGATGTGAAGGCTAATGTGGTAGTAAAAGACGAAAAGTGTAATGATTGGAAGAACAAGTGGAAATAAGACTCAACCAAAAGGTAGGAAGTTCACGTCGGGTTCACCAATTTTGTAAGATAGAAAAGTGACATGCGAGGGTGATAATTAGCAAGTGACTTTCTCGCACCCGACCTCTCGAGGTCATGCCGAGATAGCCTGGTGGTCTGGAATACACGTGGGATGCAAATAAGCTAGTTAGGTAATCTTATGTCTTCAACATGCAATCATGGGATCGTGAATCTAAGGCAAAGAAGGCCCTCCTAACTCGAACCATTGTGATAGATCATTCGGCGAGGATAGGCTGTTCAAGGCTCCAATCAATGTCGAGCTCTGCCATGATCCGATCTATGGGTTGTGGAATATGTGGAAGATAACTGCGGGTGCTTCAGTATATATCTCCGACAAGGTCATGAAAATGAATGGCTAAATGTGTAATGGATCTTTTGGTGCTTTATGGACGATTTTCTCGGTCTAGTCTAGAAATCCTTAGCTTGATTAGCTGCTACGTTTAATAATGATAGTTGTGTTATAATGTTTGGTGGGAGTGGAGAGGACCTAAATACTAATGTTCACAAACTAGCGTCAACGTTGGATTGATTTGTAGGCCTGTTGGGTTGTGGGACTGTGGATCACAACCGTAAGTTCGTGGTTGTTGTGGACCTCCTATGGTCATGTGAAGAATCAATCCCTTCTTCTGATCCCGAGTATCCAATAATCATATGCCTTTTCAGCCTCTACGTTTAGAACTAAAAGTTACACGATTTTCTCAGAGTACCTAACAGGTGTTCTGGAAACTTGGATATGTAAGCTAGTGTCTATATCAACGAGGAGGTCTCTGCGTCAGGCTGTGGGACTAGTGGATCACAACCGAATGTTTGTTCTCTTTCAGGTCCTTCTACAGTCATACAGATGTCTATCAAGGTAATCTATAATTTGGCTGACTTGACCAGAATGTATGTGCTTTGTTGTCTTCTATGTTTAATCCCCTTAACTGTGAGCTGATTTCTAGTAGGTCTGTTGTTGTTCGGAAGACCTGTATTATGAGATTTTGGTCTATGTTAGTTATTGCTGCAACAATATTGGGTTGAGGCACGATTGGCTCAAAAATGTATTCTCTGGGCTCCCTAGGTCCCATGATTGTCATACAAGGTTAATATAAACCTAATTGAAATGAAATAAATTAACTATGCAAGATATATCTACAACATATATATATATATATATATATATATATATTCCTCTATTTTTGTATTTTTAATAGAATTTTAATGGAATTGAAAGAACAACTAATCTAATATATTCATAAAATGACAACTAATCTAATAAAAAATTAAAACAAACAAGGTAGCCGGTGTAGCTACTTGCTTGTGTAGTTGTGAATTTTACCCTAAATAACTAGATAGCCGATTAACTTTAATTGAAAGATTCCGATCCTCGCCTCGAAGTGAGGAATGAATCATAGTTTCTCGAAACTATCAATCCCCACATGACTTCCTGGCAATATCGAAAATGAAACTTAATGAAATGAAATGTTTCACTACTCTATTTGATCTATTTTAACTAGAACTTTGACAGATAAAACCTGGAATTTGCAAAACAAAGTGGCAAATCCAAAGAGTGTATGAC
Organism: Taxus wallichiana var. yunnanensis; assembly: GCA_018340775.1. Taxonomy (NCBI): domain Eukaryota; kingdom Viridiplantae; phylum Streptophyta; class Pinopsida; order Cupressales; family Taxaceae; genus Taxus; species Taxus wallichiana. The sequence continues at coordinate 844,391,213 of CM031239.1, forward strand.
TTTTTACCCTCAGAATGATCTCCTCATTCCTTCGTGTTCACGTGAATCTAGAAGAGCGTGTATATGTTAGCATCAATAGAAGAAGGTATTCGACAATGGCAGTTTGGATATAGACCGAATATAATGCAAGTAGGAGAGGGACAACGCAAGAGATAGAGCTTGGCATATGCAATTCCTAGCGGGATTTATTATGGGAATACAACGCAAGAGTACCGAGAGATTCTAGAATCCACCTTCTGTGAAGAACACAACCTACAACTCTAATGGATGTAATCTATAACTAACACTACTTTGCTCTAAACTAATTTGTATGAACAACTATGAACAAGACTGAAGCAAGAAGATTGAATGGCTTCTAAAAGCAAAGGAAAAACTAGCATGGATGCAAACATGAAAACAAAATGAACTCTAAGCAAGAATTGAGAGACTAAACAATGGAAAATGAGAAATTGAGAGGCAGTTTTGAGGGGCCATTTGCTTGAAAACAAGCTGGCTATTTATAGATTTCACATTCACCCAAAGGTGATTCCCATTAGAACTCTTTTACCATTAAACAATGGAGAAACACTATTCTAGGGGACATAAAACATTAATACAAGCCAAGGCGGTGGAGAAAAGCTGGTGAAAGTTGAAAATTATGCACATCGCGATCATAAGAACATGCTGGAAAACACGTGAAGGACCGCCACCCTGAGCAGGGCGGTGGTTACAGGACCGCCACTTGACAAGGTGGCGGTTTCATCACTAAAGGTCAAAATGCTAAGAAATGAAGGGCAAAGGAATAAAACAAAGCACAAGGAACATGGACAAAGCATTTGGGATGCTAACATATACTTCGTGAGCTTCTCTGGATCTCGAACACCTTGCGAGGTGACTGTTTCATCATTGGGGCATGTGTAACATCGCTCCAGCCGCAGACAAGACCCTACAATTTTGGGGTACGCATGTTACCTTTTGGGTGACCTAATTTATCACTATATAGTGTAACCTCCTATGCATATTTTTAGCTAATTGGCTTATGCGGGAATGAATGAAGATTTTTTTCTTCTCTTGAGTGTTTTTGGATCTCACCACTCCACATATATTTCTACTTTGTGCATTCAACCCTATCCAGAATCAATCCTCGATTGTGGTGCTCTTTGACATGGTATCAAAGTTGATCGAATGTGCGCTTAAGTATTGTGAAGGTAGCTAGGGTTTCTTTTGTAGGTACAAGTGTGACAAAGTAGAAGTGCAACAAACCTAAAGCTACCTACAATGAATAATAAACAACAAGAAGTGACACAATAAGAACCAGGATCACAACCATCTGCAGGACATTAGCGCCTAGGTGGCCCTATCCGCTCCTAGGTGCTTCTATCCCTGAGATTGTCACATTCCAAAATAAGATACATAGCTCACATAGTCTCGAATATGCCTCCCCATTTTGTTCATTAGTCCATACTTAGTCCAAACCTACAATTACAAGTTGAGTCATCTTTATCTCCTATCTTTCACTCTTTTTGTACTTCTTTAGCTAGATCTTACTTAAATACTATTATATTTATTTGATCAACATTGTCCTTACATAGATTTAAATTTTATTAAATTAGTTGTAAAATAAAGTCTCATAAAATGATACAAGAAGCCTCACATAATAATTATAGTAACAATGTGGTGGGATGCCCCAGTCACCAAGCTTGGAAACAACAAATACATTTAAATTCAAATAACCGGTGGTTTCTAACTATATATTTTGGATTCTCCTCATTAATGTGCATGATATATTACACTAGGCTCGATGAAGTCTTGTTTTGGAATCTAACCTCGATTGAAGAAGGGAGATAGACCACATCTTTTCCATGTTACATGGATCTTTCCACAAAGGTTGGGTGGATGAACATCAAATTTTGCATTTAAGACTTGCTGAACCACAAACAAGTAGTAGTTTCTAGAAATTAAAGCTCAAAATTCCTTATATGTCTTTTGTTCATCCGAAACATAATTAGAAAGCTGTGTATGAATTTTCAAACTCAATTGTTACTCATAAGTTCCCATGAATTCCCTAATTCAAGCTTACAACTAAGACTATATATGAGAAAATGTCTCCCATAAGCTCCAAACATGATCTACACACATGCGCCGCCAAATGACATAGAACCACACCAACCGAAAGTGTTTCCCATAGTGCTTTCCAATGAGTATATAGTCTTCCATTATTCTAAGGTGATTCATGAAAGATACAACCTTTTGAAATTTCCATGTTGTTATGTTCCCCATCATTTTGCCCATGAAATTTAATGTGTTACCTCCTATAGACATGTGTCTCGCATTTCATGCTCCCCTACTTTGTTTTGGTTGAACAACGTGTCACCCTTTACGGGCCTTGACTATCGCAAACGCCGACCTCTCGCATTGCTTTATAAATTTGAGCATTCGTCATTGGTTTACATGGACCAAAAATATGTCCTATCTTGTAGGTCGTGATTGGGCCACTTGTCATTTTTCTTACTCATTGTGGTTACTTGGTCCTTCAATCTTCTAACTCTTCATCCTTAGAACTCCAAAGTTGTCATCGACTTGTGATTAGTCTTAAAATGCCCATCTGTGGTTGGGGTAGGTGGATGTTGCCATGGACCTTCATTGTTCTCAGGTTTCTCGGGTCCTTAAACCTTTGAATTCTCGATCTCCTCGATTTTCTAAACATGCCACGTGTCCTTGCCGGTTTGCACAACACAAACATAAACAACTTGTGAAAGCACTTTTGATTGCAAATAAAATAAAGCTAAAAAATAATGCGAAGTTTTAACCATTACGAGCTTTCGGGTTCATGAGTTTTTGGCCAAGGTAAAACATAAAGAGATGTGACTTGGGGACACCGAAAACATGTCATTGGCTTAGGATTTAGTCAAGTTTTCATAATGTTAAGTGTATAAAGGAGCCACCCAAGTTAATATAGACTAGGGTCATTTGGTGGCATTTTAAAGAGTGTTCTAGGACCAAATTAATATCAAAGGGGACCAAATTTCAGAAGTGTTTTGATTTCAATTTCTCCACGAATTTCAAAAGGGTCCCCAATTTCTATGAAGGAAGAAGGGGCTAGAGCGAAATGAGAATATTAGAAATGAGATCTTAGTGTTATCATAAAATTGAGAAAGGAAAGGTTTTCAAAAGGAACATATAATAAGCTCATGTTTAAAAAAATTGGACCATGTCCGATCATTAAGATGAACAACTGAGTGATCTATGTCATAGCGGATTTGTATACTCTTCATGGGGGAAATTATTTGACGACAATGTTGGTTCATATTTTCTAATAAGAGGAAAGTGAGAAAACTATCAATTTTGATAGTTTAAAAGAATAAGCAATAAAGAATACAAGGAATATTTAGTCAAGGTTAGTTAAATCATAGAGGCGACTCAAATTGCATGATCGATTGGTCAATTCCTTTTGGAGGAGCTCATAGCTTCATAAGCACGAGATCATGAATTTCCTCACTTTCACAGGTACGATATGTAATATTATAGCAACATATAAAAGAAAATGTCGTAATAAATTGGTCAGTATGTTATCATTGTGGTGGGAAGTTGCTCTGCAAGAGTCCATGGGAAACATTATGGGCAGTTTTTCCTTTGGGGGGAGGAATGGTGGGTTTCAAAGTTAGGGGTTGTGTACCCACCCTTAAAATGACATTATTCAAAAGTGTCGGCAAGCAATCCATTTCATCCACGAGACACGCGCATCCCCAACACGATCACATGTTTTGTTCTATGCTCAGCCCAGACCATTTTCACATACCTTTCCACACGGGACAAATTTAATCCTTATTTTCATTGTCCAGATCCATATTTATGGTGAACAGATATTTGCCCTGTTTTAAAACGTTTTGGGCAAGTTTCGCTCTGGCCGCTTGGTTACAGAAACTTTAGCCGTTTTGCAAGTAATATTTTGCAGCGGTTTTAGGCCCGTTGATTTTATTTAATAAATTTTAGAGGACACTGTAGCCTGTAGGTATATACCTAGATTGATCGTAGATAGTTTAATGGCGTACATACTAAGTTGGCCCACGTGTTTGCTACGTTCCATCCTTTGGCATTGCCATTTGCCCCCACAACCATTTCCATTAATTTCCTTTTCTGCATTTGTAGCCTTTCAATGTTGTAATTAGGTGGGGAGATGACCCATCGACCATGCAACATCAATACCATCCATCCATTTACTTATTTAGTTAACAAATTGTTTTTATCCGAGGGTGGCACTGGCAACTGGCAGGAACGCCATACTGCCAGCTTTTAACTCGCACGAATTGTCCCAGCTACAACTACTGTTGCACGAGGGGGCCTCCTACTTATTTACAGCTGTGCGGTGCCTCTCACTCCCACTGTTTCAATCATTTACTCACCAAAATGTCTGGGTTGGTTTAACATAGAGTACATTGGCGGCATTTAAATAGTGGCAGCTCGCCACTCTTGTTGCCGACACAAGCCTCGAACTTTGGGCTTCAAGAAGAGGTCATAACTGATACGGGCGATAGCGACTGTGGGACAGTGGACTCGCCTCTCTTAGCCGATATTTGTTTTCTGCACCTCCATAAGATAATGTATCGTCCCTAAACAGCTTTAAATTATGCGCTTCGCAACACAAATTATGTGCAATGTGCTCTTGTAAAACCGTGTTTATGGAAGTGCAGAATAAGTTTGGTTAAGTAGATACCCTGTTTTTACGCCTACTTATGAAACAAAACTGAGCTCTCGGACGAGCCTTTTTAAGGGCTCTTCGTATGTTTTCCTGGTGCGGTTGCAGCAGTCTAGTTTTATCTGATGGAGTTGAACAGAAATATTTCTTCTCATTTTGGAGAGCTACCTAGTTTAGCCAGTCCTGTTGGATGGGGTACTAAAGACTCCACAGACTTGACTTCCTTTGGAGATGTGTTCCGTATTGAGGACTTGTCTGAGTTCTCCAACGAGGACATTGCTGGCCCAATTCCCTCTTCAGATGCTACTCTTTCTTCTGCGTCTTCTCAGACTGTGCCCAAGCACGGCATATGGACTTCTTTCACAACCGACGACTTCACCCTTTGCCCGCCCGTAAGTTTTCAGTTTTATGAACTTCTCTTGAATTCCTACTACTGTTATTGATTGTGGCCTATCTATACATACTGATAAGTAACATGAAAGGTGTAATAGCTAGTATATACTTATGCACTTTTCTGTAAACTGGGTGTTTGTTTTTGGATGTTCTTCGCGAAAGTTGGGATTCTTTGGTAGAAATAATACATATTTCTGCAGTCTGATAAGACTGCCGGGCCCTTACTTGAACTGTAAAAGGTTCTTGTTGACTGTATTTTTCTGACAAATTGCAATCACTCAACTTAAACTGACCGGCCCCAAAATAGATACTGAACGATTTCTGCAAACCCAAGAATCAGTTGATATGAACGCCCAAAATTGTACTGTTCCTGATAAATCTGTCCCCGTACTTTGCAATACAAAGCCTCGGCACCATATGCTTTTAGTGACCTGTTTTGACACTAGATACACTGGTGGTTACATGGGTTTCAGCACTCTTTACAGTAATTGTCCTGTGAGTACGAAATTTGCTCAATATTTTCAAGCTCTGTGGCCGGCCTGCTACGATTTTTGCCTTATCCCTTCCGACCCAAATTCGATCATTTTTGTAGTGTAATTCTATTTTTTTTCTCCGGCACAGGTGTATGAAGGAATGAGCCTGGACTGGATGTCGGATTTCATGGAGGATTCATTCAGGGAAGCTCCGACTTGGGTTCGTTTGCAGATTCCTCTAATATAACCGACGAAAAACCTACAGCTGAAGCCGGCGGTCACATGGATCAGAATCTCCTGTCTAAAAAGGAGCGTCTGGTGCCCGGGCGCGCCCGCAGCAAGAGGCCGAGAGCGGGAAGGTGTCGCGGGTGGTCATATGAAGACTACGGCAGCTATGGTGAGCAAGAGCAAATAATTGTCAAGGCACGGAGAGTGGAACAGGTAGCAGTACAGCAGCCAAGGCGGTGCACGCATTGCCTGAGCCAGCGAACGCCGCAATGGCGGGCGGGTCCGCTGGGGCCTAAAACCCTGTGCAATGCGTGCGGTGTGAGGTTCAAGTCCGGGAGGCTTTTCCCCGAGTACAGACCAGCGAAAAGCCCTAGTTTTGTTAACGCCATTCATTCGAATTCCCACAAGAAGGTGTTGGAGATGCGGAGTGAATCCATTAATGATGATGATCATGTTCAGTCTCATCAGCCTTTCAAGGTTAAAATTAGGATTACGCCCTGCACCCCAGCCGCAGCTCTCGAAGACTTCTCTTCCGGGAGCAATTAATCATTCATTGTTACATAATTTCTTCAGACCTCATTTTCACTAAATGTGCCTCTGTTTTCTTCTCTTGCATAATATTTGGTGGGCATTTTCAACGTTTTCTTTTAGCTCTCAATCATTTAATTATCTTGTCATGGTTGCCACCTGTCATTTTGCTAAAAAAGAAAAAATCTCTATTAATTTAATTAAAATACCAATTTCTATATTCAACTGATTATATTTATTTAATATAAAATAAAATTCTTAATTCCTTTAGAATGTAAATATGAATATCATTGTTGTTGAAAATAACATTATACGATCTTTTACATTACAAAAATGGAGGTTTTATACCTATTTGTTTATGAAATATGTAAATAACAAAAACATAAATAACAAATAAATTCAAGATTAGAAATCAAGAGTAAAATGGTTTATAATCTGAATTAACTTAAATTTTATTTTATTTCAAAATATTTTAAATTGTTAAGAAGATTAATCATTATGTGAATAAATTATGATTAAAGATGGTTTGGTGGAAACATGAATTCATATAATGTGCGATTATTGTGTTTAGAATATTGACAAGACAAATTTATAATATATCTCATCAAATTTATTATCACAAATAAATTGATGTCAATCTCTTGATGAGAACATTGTGTCTTGTCTATATATATATATATATATATATATATATATATATATATATATATATAACTACATTTAAAATAAGATGTATAAAAATATATTTAATGATATAAAGTATAAATTTATATTTCAATTACAATCAATAAAATTGAGTAATTGAAAGAAATTCACATAGAGTTATGAATTTTTAAATTTATATTAAATATGTTATAATACAAATGTTCTTTTTCAAAAAATTCCAACAAAAGATATTATTTTTAGTTTTATATTTTATACTAAATATTTTATTAAGTGAAAATATATTTATTATAAAATAAATGATTAAAAAATTATATTCAATTGAAAATTCATTTGTCCTAATATTTTTCCTCCCTTTAATATAGCTTTCCAAAAGTCTTCATAAAATTTATAGTCATGCACTTGTTCCAAGAATAATGTTCATGCATGGAAGGTCCTACAACTAGGTGTTCATCATAGGCATTTTTTTTTAAAATATGTGTTTGACAATAGATAGTTGTATCTATCTGACATCTAGCTTAGATTGTATATTGGTGAACATGAGGACACATGTTCAAATCCCAGTTTTTAAATATGTGTTTGACAATAGATAGTTGTATCTGTATGACATCTTGCTTAGATTGTATATTGGTGAATAGAGGACACATGTTCGAATCCCATAAATTGTAACTAAATGGTTGAAAAATTGAATCCGAAATCACGAGATAAATGGTTGAAAAACACATTGTTTTTTAACAAAAAAATATGCGTAATATGCATGTCCATGCATGGGCAGGCCTCACAGCTAGGTGTCACATCATAAGCGGTTTTTTTTAATATGAGTTTGACGATGGATAGTTATATTTGTCATTGCAACTCAAGTGCTTAGCTTGTATATTAGTCAACAAGGGGATGCGAGTTCAAGAAATCACAGCTAAACAATAGGAAGGGATGCATATTCGAATCCTAAAAATTGCAACTTAATAGTTGAAAAATAGAATCATAGAAATCACAACTAAAACAGTGGACAGGGTGCGGGTCAAATCCCGAAATCGTAATTAAATGGTTGAAAAACACACTATGCTTTTCAATAAAAATACTTATTTTTTGTTGAAAAACATATATCTTTCAACAAATAAAATTGGAAAAAAAAAAAATGAATAGATGTGCGACACATATATGGTGCGTAGTGTTTAAATGGGCATATGTGTATTCTAGGAGGAGAATAACCATCACCCACGTTTTACAAACATTTTAAGAGAGCTTTTAATACCAAAAAGACAATAAGAAAATGATTGATTAAATAGTCACAGTTAAAATATTTTAAAATGTGGAGAAAATATTAATCAATATTTGAATAGATTGTGATTTTATGTGATTTGATGGAGTGTTTTTAGCTATTGTCATATATATATATATAAATATTGTTGATTATATATTTATATATAGTAAAATAGTTTTTAGTAAAATACGGTTAAACATATTTTTTTATAGATTGTAAATGGTTAAATTTAAATTTTTCAAAATTAGATAATAATTTATCTTGATGATAAATTTTGGAAAGTGATTTAAAATATTGATCTAAAAATTTATAAGACTTTATTTAAAGAAGATGACAAATGCATTGTTATTTCATTTTCCTTATATATTATAGATTGTGTGGAAAGCTGACAAGATATGTAAATTATTTTTTTCATTTACTTTATACATATTGTTTAACAAAGCAAAGAATCCTATCCAAAATTTAATTTATTTTAATAATATATTTTTTTAATGAAAAACACTTTTAAAATGAGGAGTCCAAACTTAAAGAGTATTAATAAACTCCAATTCAAAAGAGTAAAAATTGAAAAATTAATCATTTTGAATTTCTTTTTATCGAAGAATTTGATGTTAAAGATATTAAAGCTCATCAAACCTTTCATTAAAATATATTTTTAAAGATTTCTGTCAAACATTTCGAATCATCTCTTATGATGAAAAGGGTAATGTAAGAATTCTTATTAATAAAAAAAGGCAAAAATTTAAACTTAAAAGAAAAAAATATTTATAGTCCACCCTACGGAAGGAGCAATAACATTAAGGCCGCTGGTGTGGTAGAAAACTAGCAAAGGTGCATTATAAATCGACAGCGAAAGATATAAAAAAGAATCTAACATATACGGCACCACAGGAAAATGTTTGGCTGCCTGAGTCCCTTTATAGGTTTGTTTGCAGTTGTATTTGGGATCAAGTGAAAGTGTGGCTGTGATTCCTGATTCCTTCCCACTCCCAACCCCGTTTTGATGTGAGCAGGTGACTACTTTACAACATATATATTTGTAATTTATACGGTTGTCCATACGTTTGTAAGAAAGGACGAGCACCTTTAGAGTGATGGTACATGCCAAAGGAATCCAATGTATATATTTGTCACACTTTGAATAATACAAATGATTTGGGTGGGCACCCACCCTAAATTTATTTATTTAGATAACGGTCAAGAAATCCGAAAGATTTAATCTTTTTAAGTGAGAGAATGATTAAAATTTACCTAAGGTGGCCTCTCTTATTTGCTCCTTTTTCAACATCTCATTCTTCCCTTCCCTTTGTAATCAAGTGCGTGCCGGATATCTAATCCTTATTATTATTTTAATTATTCTGTTCATGAAATGCTATAGGTAGTAGGTTTGTATAGGTACCTAAGTAAAAACTTCCAAGAAAAAAAAACATATGGAGAAGTGACATGAAAATGGTTAACGTTGTTAATGTTCAACGTCCTAAATACGAGGTCATGATTTCTCAATAATTAAGTTAATGAAAGTCAGAAAGTAAGTGGGAAAAAATAACGTACTACATTGTAATCATAAGTGATCTAATATTCTATGGTACAATTATTTTGGATGAGCCCAAACTTATTTTGGGGACCCCGGTTAAATAAGACGGCCGTAAATTTAAAGTAATAAAGGTTTTTTACCGTCAAATCCAGTGAAAACTTTATAAATAGTATATGGGATCAAATGGGGACATTTAGGTCCGTTGTAAACAAATTTGAAGATGAGATATTTAGTTTTCAATGTTGTGCACAAATTAAAATTCTGTTTCTTTGTAGTATAGTGTTGGGGGCCTTAACACTCAACAAGAGTTGATCTTTGGTGAGCTCTAAGCAGGTCATGCAACTTCACCAATGGACCAAACAAGCATTGATGATGTCTTCTCATTTAAAGATAAAACATCTCAACTTTTGAAGGGAATTGTTATCCATAACCACCATCAAAATTAATGCATATTTTTGAAGAGAATTGTTATGGATAACTTCTATTAAATTAACAAATATATAGTAAGAAAGGTCAACTCTTCAAATTAAATGTATTTGAAGAATTTAACAATATGTAAGATGTTTTTAATAATATGTAAGATATATGAATGGTCGATAACTACTCAAATTTATAGGTTTATTGGTTTCACCCTCTACACTTATTTGTTATAAATAATTCAATACTCATATTAATGCAAGATAGAGGTGAATAAAATTAATCGATTGAAATCTTTGGTATATGCAATTGTATTATATCATTCTTAAACAAACAAATGTTTGACCAAAGTGTAACCATATGCCAACAAATTAACAAAGGAAAATGACCCGAACGGAAACATAAAATCAATACTTAACACCTATACTAAAGAGACCTAGTTCATACAATGTCATTAACGAAATTATAATTTGAATGGAATCTTCACTTTTCATGTGTATCCGTATTGCTTGCATTAGAGTTCTATATATATTTATCTTAGATCATCCCCTCTTTTCTTTTTAGTATTCGTTACTAATATAAATTGTTTAAAAACTCAAATGTGAAGCAAGGTGATATAAACTAAAACAACGTCTTGTCTTTTCTTGAAATACTAAAAGATCTTATATATATGTTGCCAAAAAAACAACCTACCATACAAACCATTGATTTTTTTATGTTTAAAGATGGATGACAGATATATGAACTTGCCCATAAAAACCTTTTATTTAATAAACATAAATAGGTTACACTAGTATACTTTAGAGGATTGATGTATATTACACTCTAAAGACAAGTACTTTATTCTTTCAATTAACTCTTAATGATTTTCATTACTATATTAACATATTAATTCAGATATTTATATATAAATTTAAAAGATATTGTACATGCGTGAAATTGTAGTGTATATTAGAGATTTTATATATGATATACAATTTATATATGTAATTTGGATAATGTATTAGTGACATATAAATTAGACATACATAAATACACATGCTCCCATCTCGTCTAGATGCTCATGCACATGGAAAATGCCTTCGGGGAAGGGGTAGGGGGAAGGGCATGGGCTTTAAACCCCGACTTGATATGCAATTTTCATTTTCGACCTGATATGGGGAAGGACATTGGCTTTGAACTCTGACATGATATGATGTTTGCATTTCCAACTTGATATGGGGAGGGGTATTGGCTTCCAATCTCGACTTGATGTAATGTTGCAATGCATTCCTGACCTGATATGAAGTTGTAATGCATTGTAGCAATTCAAATGTTGGTATTTTCTATGTTTTCCTTGTTCATCTTAATAATAAATAGTCACGTTGATACCTTGCAATGTATTTGTAACTATCTCCATATTACAATTTGTATTCGAATGTTTGCTTTTTTTGTGTTTTCCTTTTCCCATAACTTGTTCATCATAGAGTAGTCACAAAATCAAAGTGGAGAGGATAAAAATTAATGCACATGCAGGGCCTCTTGGGCTAATACTATCGATTTAATCCCACCCTTTTAACAGTCCACTCACAAGTAAATTACACAGACTCCTGATCAAAGTTGAAACTATATAATTTTATCCAAAGACTGTTTAACTATATCAACTCTCAAATACCCTCTCCTCAAATATCTCAAACTGACCATAAAAATGCTTCAAGAGTAGCTGAAAATAACGTGCATAGACTCAAAACACAAGGCTACTAAAATTGATCTTGTTTAAACTCCATCATCTTACACCATCTTTTTTGAAACTGTATTAAAACTTAGAAATAATTGGATTATTTTGATTTGGATTAGTCCAAAACTCGGGACAAGGGGAGTGAAGGGTGTGGTCAAACAATCAGAGAGATGTAGATTCAGGGAATTTGCAGTAAGAGTCTGAATCCCCTTCATTGCACATATGCAATCTAGTAGCTGCATAATATGGGCATGCTTTTTAGTGTTCTTTGCTGCAATGTAGTTATCTAGGTTTTGGAGCAACCGTAGTTACTAAATACGGTCAAAGTCTATGATTTCCCAGTATTTTTCATTTTTTCCCTATAAACCATACGAAAACGTGAAATTTTGATAGTTATGAAAATATTTAATAGATTTTTCCTTAAATCCGAAATAAGGGATTTGAAATAATATGTATTATTTATTATTAATCCATATCATAACATGTTTAAATGGAAATTTTTCCAACATTAAATCTTGCATAATGTTACTTCAAGTTTGGACTTCATGGTGGACTTGGTCAAGGTACAAAGTAGATCTCACAAGTCTTCTGGTCAGTTTTCAAATTTTACCCTGGAACAAACTCCCCATGTGCTTTATTAATACCAGTAATAAAAGAAGATACTGGTTGTCCAACACCTAGACTTGAAAAGTCAGCACCAAATGATTTTTGTATAACATTTGGAACTACTTGCTCAACTCCCACTGTGCCAATAGGGGCACCAAAAGATGTCAATCCTGACTGTCCATCCTCTTGAACATTCTGATTTGATTTTATGTGCTTCATTGGAGTTGTCTCTGGCTACTGAGAAGTGGTGGCAAAAATGTTACCAACTCCAAGTCCTTGTAATTGACCTAATTGGATTGACTGGTATGAAATAATTTTCGTAAAATGTCCGGATTCTAACAGTTCAATGCTAGCAAATGCATTTTGTCTCATTCCCCCTCTGCTCTGTCCTATTTTTCAACCTTGGGCCATTTCTCCATGGACTACTAATACAAACTTGTTTTTCTTGAGCACAAGGAATGATAAAAGAATTGTGTTCCTTCAAGTCATTGCCAATCAACTTCCCCTTATAGTGTAGAATGTTGCAACTGCTAATAATGTTAGTGGTAATACCAAGACTCTAGTGAATACCCAAATTTGTTAGCTTAGGGTCGTGAGAAATACCGAATTTCTTTGTTGCATTTACAGTTGAGATCTTTAGGACTATTAATGCCATGAATGAATGATGCGTGAGCATAGGGAGGTAGAAGATTTGTCTTTTTCTTAGAGAAAATAGATAAAAGCAACTTTAAAGTACATTTTGCTTACAAAGGAAGAGAATTAGATTTAGAAAATATATCTTATATAACGTAGGAAAAATAACTTGTCCTTAAGGAAAGCTTACAACACAAGTAAACTCTTCTATCTAAGAAGATGAGATATAATTGTACAAGGGTGCAGAACAATGGAATTTAATTGATAAATGAGAATTTATAAGAATTCTAAATTATTCCATCTCTAGAAAGATTGTGTGGATGTGAACTCATCATGGTTATTTTCCTGTATGCACTCTAATTTCTTGTGTTCCTTCTGCATCAATGAGAAATATAGGAGTAAGAGCGTAAAATCGTGTCATCTCATGGTATGGCAATAAAACCAAGCTTATCTAAGTCATGGGTTAATGAACTTTCCTTTTCAGTCAAAAAGGTTAAGACTACTAGTGCTCCTAACTTTCATGATAGTGATACTATTAATGCATTTCCTCATAGGTACCTCAAGGCATATCGGGAAAACCAAAATTCTTCAATCTGAGAGCAATAAAGGGTTGTGCCTCCTAATCCCAAAAATGGTCTTATGGGAATAAAAAGATAACTTCTTCAAGCCATGGGCTAGTAAGCTTGACTTTGCAGTCAAGACATTTGAGGCTGCTTATGCTTATTGCCCATATGGGATTGTTAATGTCAAGTTCAACACATCTTTATTATTAGTAGTGCAAAAATTGTGTCACTCAAGGCATGGAAATAAAACAAAAATCTATCAGCTAATGAGATTTCTTTTGCAGTCAAAAAGGTTGAGGCCAATGGAGCTTCCAACCCATATGATAATGGGACTATTGATGCAAACCTTCTTTATTACCGGAATTGTGACAAGAAAATTGAGCTTCTTCAAATTATGAGCAATAGAGGGTTGTGTTTCCTAATGAACTTTCCTTTTCCTCCTTGAAAATTGTATCTTAGAATCCAAATTATATAGTATACTCAATATTCATATTTTACATACCATGAGCTATTTGGAAATTGCAACTTCAGACTATTGACCTATGAGTTTAAATTGTATGCAACAATGTTGCATTCATTATGCAAATATGGAATGGTACATGTCATGAAAACCATATGTATTCAATGTGATGAACTGAAAGGTATAGAGTGGTGTTTACTATATTTGAGAAAATTGTTTCTTACAATAGACATCGTAATCGGGGATAATTTTAGTGGCGAATATTCCATTTTTAAAAAAATTGAAAAGGCAAATTTTCTAGCGTGGGTCAGTGACCTGTTCACTTAAAAATTACAGTTTAATTTTTTTAGGTCGGCTTCGCCTACCCTTGAAAGTATCCCCTATATAAATCCTATATTATTCACGAGGTAGAACATTATTAGCTCACTCATACCACCGGGGGCATATGTATTATCAAGTACAGTAAACGCGTGACAGGAGGGCGGAGGCTACAGATGCGCGAAAAAGAGTTTGTTGATGCGTGACAGGGAGAGTTTGTTGACGCGTGTCAGGGAGAGTTTGTTGATGCGCGACAGGAGTGTGGAGGATGTAGATGCGCGACAGAGAGTTTTTGATGTGCGATATGGAGATGTTTTTTTTGTCACAGAATCCGATGGCGAGAGGTCGAGATGCACGAGAGAGATTTCACGACACGCGTCAACAAATCTCTCTCATGCGCATCGTAGCCTTCTGTCCCACCACTTAAAAACCAGGTGAAATTTTTTCTGTCAGACCCCCAAAAAATTTGCCTTCCCATGAAACCGGTTTTGAGGATATTCGCCAGGTATTTTCCACCTTGATTTCTAAGAGGTCTCTTAAAATGAACCGATCAGTAATGTCAATGTTATCCCAAATTCACCCCTCAAGGTAAATTTGGATAACCTGCATAATTTTTCGTGGTTGAGCGAGTAAAATTTGTCAAAGGCCCAAAATCAGATTTTGGGGGTCCTTCGCTCTTCTCTAACTCCCCTATCCAAGGAAAAATCCAAGAAGTTAGAAAAAAATGATTTTTTTTGAAAAAATGGCTTCTTTTAGTGTATTGCGAAAATGTGGAAGTTTTTGTCCCAAGAGGTCCGTGGGACGGTGGGATAGTTGGGACATGCAAATCCGAAATCACTTTGCACAACAAAGGAATCGAAAATGTGGAAGTTTTTGTCCCAGGCGGTCTGTGGGATAGTTGGGACATTGGGACGCGTGGAACCCGAAAACCCAAAATCGCCACAAGTCAGTTCATCACGAGTGGAGCAAAGAAATTTGGTTGGGGACAGCTAGGACATAGGTACGCATGGGATGTGAAAACCCGCAATTACCGTAATACAAAGGAGCCAAGCGTTGCAGATGGAGTGGAGGTCAACGGCCCTCACGACACGGTAAATGGCGGGGACAGTTGGGATAGGAAAGCTTGAATTAGGTGATGCAGAAAGGAGGCTTGGGACTGCTCCGAGTATGCACGGGACATGAGTTCCCGAATAGCCAAAATAATCGCATGCAAAGGAAAACTCACTGCTTGACCCTCCCGAACTTCAAATGGCCATAACTTTTGACCCCGAGCTTTGATTTTCACAAAATTTGACTTTATGGAATGAGCACAACGTCCTCTATGCCAAAAAGACTAGATTTCATAATTTTTATGAGGTAGATTTATGAAAATAAAGGAAAAATATTCAGCTCCAGTCAAGTAAATGCTCAGTCTTGTCAAATGACAGAAATGCATGGTAGACCCAAAATAGCTTCCCACACTCAGAAGGCCATAAATTTTGTATTTCTCAACAAAAACGTAGAAAATTGGTACCATTGGAATCATGTTTCCGAGCTCGACGCACATAAATCAAGAAATTTAGAATTTGATTAGAAATCAATGATTATTTTGCAGAAAACATGGCCAGGTTCAAAACAATGTTTTATTTGGTAGTTGGGATGCATTCAATAAAACATGAGCTGACATTTCTCACTACTAAAAGTATTAGGGCAGTATGGGGAGCCTTTTGTAAGAAACATAACATCATTTCACTTCATTTACTACATCTTGCAAGTGGTTGAAGGACATATTTTGAGATTTTCATTTTTTCTCTCTCTCCTCTTAGAAATCTATAAATTGGAGTGTTGGGCTCATGTAAAAGGGAGATAGTTTTTGTAGTAAAACTCTGTCAAAATTTGTTTTGTGAAGCCAATGTGTTACAAGCCCTTGTAGTGGACTCCTTGCATGGTGATCCAGGCCCTTATTTTGTAATAGATTGAACTGTGCATATCATGAAGCAATAAATACGAGTTTGTGGATGTATCTTCCCTTATTGTGCTTTGCATTCCTCCTGTCCCTTTAATATCTTTATAAATATATTTTACCTATATTACATTCTTGCAAGGATTCATTATCATTGTGTGTGCATGAAATATTGTTGTGAATGCAATTGCTAGATTGTGGAGAACTGTTATCACCCCTCCTAGTATGCATTTTGCTTCTACTTTTCAAACATTGGAAGACTATTCTCATACTCTCCTTTTCTGGTGTATCACTGCTTTAGTGAAGGCTTTGTTTTCATGCACTCTCTCTCCCTAGTATCTTTGAAAGTTAGATTAGGATTAGATAGTTTTTCCGCATTACAATAGATTGTGGTAGGTAGTTTAGGAGCAAGAACCAACTTTCTCTAGAGGTCTATCTCAAGTAAAGCAAGTCCCACAACTTGGAGATAGTACCCATGTTATCCAATCACAATGTGAGATGAAGCACACAAACTTTTGAAACCATAGGGTGTTGTGATCCAGTTGATAACAATCAATTGATGTTACATTTCCATTTAGTACATAGTATGCAAAATATGAATATTGAGTATACTATTGTATATTTTATGTTCAGGGACAGGTATCACAGTTTTTCCAATCACTATTACCTTTACATTGGTGGCTACAACTCCAACAAAGATGTCAATCCTGACTTTCCATCCGCTTGAACATTCTTTTGGATGATAATTTTGAAACACATTTGTCATACTTTGGCATTGCCAAGTGCATTTCCTCGGCCAAAACCCACACCTCTACCTATGTTTTGGGTACCATTGGTTACATCAATTCTAAATATTCAAGAAAATCAAGGCTTAGTGATAAATATGATGTATACTGAGATACACAATTGTTCTTTAAAGGAGTTCTTTGATGGGAAGGAAGTCTGTGGATAATAACTCAAATTTGCTTCAGTTGGTAAGATTTATGTTTGTTAATTTCCTTTCAGAGCTTACACTATACAACTGTTTAAGTATTTTTAAGGTTTTTGTCTAGAGCATGGAGCAATCAAATGTGGATGGAGTTGTCTTTGACATTGGCATGTGAACACAAATTCTATCAAAAGTAGACAACAACACAGTCATGGAAACTGTTGATACAAAATTTGCAGAACCTGTAGGGATCTTGGGATTGTAAGAAAAATCTTCCAGTTGGCCTTGCTTTGCACCAAGAAATGACCCTCTGATTGACCCACCATGCATGAAGTTGTTAGAGTTCTAAATTCAATGTTGTCAATGCCTGCTCCTAAGCAAGTTCCTAGTATCCGAATGAACCAAATGACCCCTAGTAATAATTACAAGAGGTATTTGGATGAATATGTAGATGGTAAGCACAAAGATGTTACAGGGAGCACAAGAAGCACTTCTGATGGGCATTTGTTTGTGATATTTGGTGAGGTGATTTCACAAAACACTGTTTGACTGGAATGATAGTGAGACAATGTTGTGTCGGAAAAAATGCATCCCCACGAGTCTTCTCTATCCAGGGGTCTACTTTTCTCAACGGGTGAGCCAATTTTCAAGTAAAAATGACCAATTTTTCCTTTAACAACCCATAAATTTTTCATATTAATTCAGTCCACTAAGAACCCTTAAAACAAATAAAAGTGTGCCCGAATTTCTTTTTAAATGGGAAAATTAGATTTTGGGCATTTTGTTCCTTTTCCAATTGCCCAAGAGGAATGTTTTCATCAAAGCTAAATCAATCCACTTCCGATACTACTAGTAGTACACTCTTATGCACGCCTTCTCTAATTGTATAAGGTTCCACAAGAAAAATAGTTGGATCAAATGACATCAAGCAAGCTCGTGTTGATATAATTTTTGCTACATTGGATGGAGAGCATTGTGTGTAGTTCAGACCAAGATAAACTTAATTGTAGATATAATTATAGATAAATGACAAGAATAATATGCTTATTGGGTTTGTGTTCTCTTTAAATACTTATTTGGGTATTTATAATATTTTTAAAAATGTAATGTATTAGTGACATATAAATTAGACATAAATATTTACACATTCATTATAATCTTTAAAAATAAGGTTAAACTAAAAATAAAATATAATAATCAATAAAAACATAAATATTTGTCATTGTAAGTATTCTATATAAATACAATAATATATACAATAGGTTCATACATAATTATTATATATTATATAATATCTTCTTATATAGTACCACCCAACCCCAACATTACAAAAAAAAACATATATTTTTAAATCATAAATTATATTAAAAAGACCAAACACACTACTGCAACCAAAAATAATAACTCTAAATAGAATGACACTATCTACACAATATGCTAACTATTTGGAAAACTTGGATTCAAAATATATTGAAACTAGAAATATATATTTAGAAATTAGGGTTCATATATATATTTAGACTAAATATATATAGTTTTTTTATGTCTCCTCATTTAAAGATGAACTACTAATTATCATTTTCAAGAAGGGAAATAACAAAATCAACCGTTAAGTTTACACATATGAAAACTCTATATGAAGAATTTAACAATTTTGTTGGTCATAATTGGTTATGTATTCAAATAAAAATCATGGTATTTTTGGTAACAAATAATGATGTTTTGAGGTGAACCATAACTATTAATATTATTAAGATATTATGATCAACAACTTTTTATTAGAAATTTATATCACTTTTTAATGTTTAAGAGCATATGCTAAACAAAAAAGTGGATGATGATCAGGAAACCCTAGTAAGGTGAGGAAAAATAAATTAATCATTAATCAATAATTAAGGGTTTTCCCATAACTTATACCAATTAAGAATTATTATAAACAATATAAACTCGTTATATTATTTTTTATTTTTTAAATTCGGATATTAAGTTGTTTTAAAGTCATCTTAGTGTTGTTTAGATTTTTCTTTTTGAATTTTAAATATTAAAGTTATTGTTGGAGCTCAAAATTACACCCGCCCGAGTCATAGACAACCTAGGATTTTGAGGCAACATGGGACTGTCTCTCAGTTGTGGGACCTATGAACTGAGACAGACCTCCGGAGAAGGCCGACTTCCTCTACCTATTCCTAATGCTAACACTACTCCTAATATTGAAAGAAAATCCTAACCTAAATATGCCAAGGAACCAGGGATAGAAGGAGATACAAAAAGGGGAAATCCTAAGCTAAGAAGGTAATAACACCATGGAAAGGATCGATCACTTTTCACAAGGGTGAAATAAAGATGAAAAACAAGGGAGAGAGGGCGAAACAACTGCACCACAGATGATAACCACGTAGACCATGCATTCCTTGTGCGAACAACACATGAAATGGAGCCTGCAGATGAAAGAAACACATAGCCTACTAGAAATGCGAACCAAGAGGAACGGAAAAAAATAAAACACGAGACCAGGGCAAAGAGATAGCCACAAAACCTGATTTTATTGATTAAGAGATGCATAGTCATCTACATTCATGGCTGAAGGCGAAAATACATTGCAAATACCAAACTCAAGGTATGAAACTCATAGGAAGTCAGCCACCATTTTGGCATGGTGTTGTTACAACAAAGAGGATCCGTTTTTATGAGCAGGGCTCTTACATTCATAAAATAAGGAGAGAAGAAGAGGAGAAAGAGAGGGAAACTTGAAATCAAATTTCCAACCACTAATAGAAGTGATAAATTCTTTGAATCAGGCACCTCTGGTTATCCACTACAACACACCATTTTCCTTGTTGGAGATAATATGGGTGCCTATACTACATTAAATTCGGGTAGTTATACCACCTAGAACTTCACCTTTTATGTGTTGAAGAATTATTACAACTTTACAAAATTCAATCCTTAATTAAATTAAGAAATCCAATTTCCATTACATAGAGGATGCTGATACCTTTCTATTGATATAACATTTGTAAAAATCGAGATCATCGATCAAAAGTTATGGCAATTTTAGTCTCCCGCGGAAAACTATCATTTTCCTTTAATACGCGACTTTCTTCCTTTAGTCTTGCACTTGTTTTTCCTATCTTTCTACTTTATTTTGTGGCCTCAAAGGTAACACAAATTCATGTCAACATTTGTGGACTTCTTTTAAATTCTCTTTTTACCCGTGCGTTTTTGTTTCAAAGTGTATCGCGGCTTGCTAAAACATCCGTTGCATTGTTCTTTATAGTGTGGCTTGTGTTCTTATTCCCACGGCTTCATCAAATGCTCTATTTTGACCCGCGACCTCTACTAGTTTGGCATGGCATTTAATCATCATCTACGGTTCCTTTTTTTTTCAATCTATGGCATTCTATTTTGCATTCGCGGCTTGTTCAGATTTCAGCGGCATTTCATCTTTGGCCACGACATACTCTAACTCTTCCCGACCTTCATTCCAAGTCCGTGGTAATCCAAGTTGTTCTATTTTTACAAGGGGTGAAAAAATAGACAACATTTTGGTGACTCACAGGGGTCATATTCTTGCTAGATGAATTGATCAATGGCCTAAAACATCCATTGGGCATGGAGTCAGTCTGATAAAACTGAATTATGATTTAAACTTGAAGAACCACCCTTGAGACTACTAGAAGCATAGCTAAAATTGACCTCTGCAAATGATCTGTCCCAAAAATATGATTATACCATGAACCCGCAAAACTATATACAAAAGGGAAAAACATACATGCCCTAAGTGGAACATGCAGAGTGTGCACAAACATTTCTTTTGCTAAAAGAAAACCTACTCCTACCCTACACTCACGAGATACAAAGAGAATGCTAAAAAAACCTACAACAGGTAGGGAGAAATAGCTTCCCTTCTTTAAAAAGTGCGGTCATGTAATTAATTTGTCAATAAAATCACATGCCGGAAGTGCAAACATGATCCACACTTCCTCTTTCATCAAAGTATCAACTAAAAAAAGATGTATACCTCCTCAAGTTCTTTTACATCTGATTGGGAGTATTGCAGTTGACCTTTGGTACCTTGATGATCATCCTCATGTGTTGAAGTGAGCATGAATGTTGGCAGATTTGTTTTTGGCTCCAAGCTAGCCAAATATCTTATTGGACATGCGACCTTAAGAAACCATAGACTGATCCTCATGATCTTCCTATCTCTTTGAAGCTCATCCCTTTGATTGGGGACATCCTATAGATCTTCTAGAAGAATATATTTGTTTGCAAACTGATTTGGCTATTGTGGTGCTTCTATAAAAACTCATCAAAAGACTCTGCCACATTCATGATGAATGGGATATCATCATCCTTCTTTTCTACCTCCATGGATGGCTGATGAGAAATTCTTGCAGTAAGAGACACATTATGCTGGAAGACAAATGGTGGGGTTGTGAATGTGGTGATCTCAATGGGTTCCTCTTCACCAATGCAATATTCCAAGTATGATAGGAAATCAACCTCTTCATGATCAAGTGCTGCAGGGTATTTTCCTCCTTGGATATTAGCTTTCATGTGCTCCTCTTCTTGCGGACTTAGAGTGATTCTTCCTTCACTTACGATTTTACAAGTGAGATGAATCAACAACCTCTATGAATAAAGTAACATCATGTAGACTACATTAATAGCTTATAGATTATTGGTTATCTTCTTGTGCTTTTTCTCTCTTTGTAAAATCATCTTCCACCTTACATTCTTCAATCTGCGGCTCAATTGAAGGTTTAACAATAATTACATGTCATTAGACTCAAGACTCGAGCCCAATCCTTCAAATTTTCTATGAATTATTCCATGATGGGATATTACACTAGTTTTTGTATTTTTTGTGGTGTAGGGAAGGGTTTAGGATCTTCTTATGGAGGAGGAGTTTTGGAAGGGAAAAGGGAAGAGAATTGAAGGTGGGATGGGAGGGAAAAATATGGAGAAGGGGAATTCTCAATGGGGGTAGCAGACAAAAAGCAAGGGATATGAAACTCATCTTTGAGATGGTGTAAGTTGGGGAGTAAGAATGGGAGGGCTATAGGATGGAAGTGTAGGGTGACCCCTTTGATAGGGCTTCCTAACACTAGATTGGTAAGCCTCCATTTCTTCAACCCAATTCGTAATCTACGACATCATTTCAACCAAAAGCTCTGCAACTTTTGTTGAGGGGTGAACCAGATTTGGTGCAAAGTTTGTCGATGGGTAGGGATTTCTGAAACCAATTATGTCCTCCTTCACTATGCATGTAACTCTGGCTTGTACCATGCTCATATCCATTTCTTCAACTTGCCTCTGGAAATCAACATTTTCCATGGGAACGCTGCTAACATCTACATAACCTTGTTCTTGATAAACATTTTGGTTAGATGAATAACCATATGGGTCATTGGAAGGTGGGTTATACACATGTTATTCATTATGGGGTTCATACAACTGATTTAGACAAGGAATTTGAAATTGTGGGGATGGAGGAGTGGTTTTGTTGCTGCAAATGCGAATCCCAACAAGTAAATGAAGTTATGATTACATGAATTCATGAATGGAAGAAAATGAGAAGATATGAAAGGAAAATGGATAGAAATGAATGGGTGAATGGAAAAAAGGGAAAAGGTATGCAACTTAAAAATAATGGGCTACATGAATTAGTGGAGTTACTAGATATGCTTGAAAATGCCTCCAAAGGCTGAGATTTCACCAAGAGCATATCAAACTTGATGAAATGAAGATGTAGACCAAGATACACACCTGTCAAATGTATAGCTTTGAATTTTTGTCCCACCGAGCATGCCAAAACTATTAGAGCTCAAAATTTCACCTTGCTCTGAGTCATAGACAACCCAATATTTTGAGGCAACATGGGACTATCTCTTAGTTGTGGGACCTGCGAACTGAGACAAACCTCCGAGAGAAGGTCAGATTCCTCTACCTATTCCTAATGCTAACACTACTCCTAATACTGAAAGAAAATCCTAACCTAAACATGCCAAGGAACCATGGATAGAAGGAGATGCGAAAAGAGGAAAATCCTAAGCTAAGAAGGTGATAGCACCGGGAAAGGGTCAATCACTCTCCACAAGGGAAAAGAAAGATGGAAAACATGGGAGAGAGGGCAAAAAAATGCACCACAGATGAGAACCACGTAGACCATGCATTCCCTGTGTGAAAAACACATGAAATGGAGCTTGTAGATGAAAGAAACACACAACTTGTCGAAATATGAACAGAGAGGCAAGGAAAAAATAAAACATGAGACCAGGGTAGAGAGATAGCCACAAAACCCAATTTTATTGATCAAAAGATGCATAGTCATTTACATTCATGGCGAAGAAGGTGAAAATACATTACAGAGACCAAACTCAAGGTCTAAAACTCATAGGAAGTTGGCCACCATTTTGGCATGGTGTCGTTACAACAAAGAGGATCCCTTTTTATGAGCAGAGCTCTTACATTTATAGAAGAAGAAGGAGAGAAGAAGAGGAGAAAGAGAGGGAAACTTGAAATCAAATTTCTAACCACCAACAACAAGCAATAAAGTATTTTCTAAAAAATCGAGGTGCCTTTGACTACAACATGCCATTTTCCTTGTTGGAGAAAAGATGGGTTCCCATCTTTGCATTAAATCTTTGGTAGTTGTGTTGTCTGGAACTACACATTTTACGTGTTGGAGAAGTCTTACACCTTTATGTGTATCTATCCTCAATAAAATTAAGAAATCTAGTTTCCATTGCATAGAGGATGCTGAGATCTTTCCATCGATATAAGGTTTGCAAAAATCAGATCATCAGATCGAAAGTTATGGCGATTTTAGTCTAAAAATAAAAACTGTCATTTTCCTTTGATACGTGGCTTTTCCTATCTTTCTACTTCATTCCGTGGCCTCGATTCAGCAACGCGACATCATGTCAACATCCGCAATTTTTTTTTAGGTTTTCTTTTACCCACGAATTTCAGTTTCATTATATTGCGGCTTCTTTAAAACATCCGTTGCCTTGTTCTTTATAGTGTGGCTTGTGTTCTTCTACCCATTGCTTCATAAATATATGTTATTTTGACCCATGGCCTCTACCGTTTGGAGCGGCCTTTAATCATCATCCATGGTTACTTTTCTTTAATATGTGGCCTTCTATTTTGCATTCACAACCTATTCAAACTTTGGCAACATTTCATCTTTGGCCGCGACATACTCTAACTCTTCACGGCCTTCATTCCAAGTCTGCGGCAATCCAAGTTGTTCTATTTTTTGCAAGGGTGACAAAATATACAATAATTATATTTGTGAGGTGAATTTATGAGGCAATATTAGGGTATAACTAATAGGTGACTTAAAATAGTGACTTCAACATGTGACATTATGGTGACCCTAAGAGACATTAGGGATATCACTTTTGGTGATATTAGAGGTGTCACTAAGTTATGATTTTAGTGTTTTTGCTAAGGGATAACACGAGGGTTCACTAAAAGTGATTGTCATATTTAAAGTGAATTCGTGTTTGACTTAAGGTAATATTTATTAAAGTGACATGTTAGGTTGAATCAAAAACTAGATTATTATATTTGGATAAAGAAGTGCCATTGAGTAAACAAGGGCATCAATTTTTAGGTATTTATAATGAATTGATAAAACAAGGGTATGTTTTTGTTAAGTATTTCCAATAAAATGAGAAAATGATGGTATAATTTTGTTGTGTATTTCTAATGAATTGAGAAAAAAGAGCATCATTTTGAGAAAACCACGACATCATTTTGTCGATCATATGAAATGAATTAAACATTTTCTGAAGTAAGAAAGGGATTTTGTTTAATTGAGGGGAAGTTGATTCTTCCTCCATGAAATTAAGAGCAAATTGGGCATAGTGAATTGCAAAATTTAATTGTAGAAAACTAATCTTTATATGCATATAATTCCATATCATAATTTGATTACATGTTTTGTAATTATTTGGTTTTGAATTGATAAAAAGAAATATGGATGTTTCATTTTAGGTTCGATCATCTTGAGAGTGATATATGATATTGTTGATACTTGAAATTATTTAAAAATTTCAAATGTGCTTCCATTGACTCTTATTGAGCCCATTTTTCATTTTTAGTATCCTTGAGAGCTTTCTTTTGGGATGGAAAAACTAACAAGACTTGATATTATCTAATGTTCGGTTTGTCATGCACCATCCGGCCAAGTGTTTTGAGGTAAAACCCTAATTCAAGAACCTAAGTCATTGTTAAGGTATGAAATAGAGATCCACACCATGAAATCTAGGACCTTATATAGGGAAAATCCTATTGTTCTTGGGCCTACAAGGATTATAAGAAGATAGAGATTATTACATGCAATAAACCAAGCACATAGTGATGTTTTAGAAGACTTAATTATAGGAAACACAATTTCTATTCATTAATGGCCTGAATAAGGAACTAAGGACTGAGGTGTAAAATGTATTAATGAGGCATAGTGGAAAAATCTTATGATTAGTAGGGAATGATTCTTTTTTATTTTCCTAAACCAGAAAGAATCACATAGTAGTGTGAGAATTATAAGATATTTTGAGCATGAAAGTATCCCTATTATCTAGTTCAACTTTTAAGGGTAACTAAGAGATGAAAAAACCCTTAGGAATATGTGTGTGCTATATATTTATACAACAATGCAAGGAAGGAAGTTACAACAATATGCTATCACGATGGGGAGTGGTTGCATGTCACTCCATCTTGAACATGTGATGATTAAGATCCCTTTTAGATGCTAATAACAGTTAAAATTCTTCCTCTAATGGATACACAATGATACTCCCTTGCAAGTCGAGGATTGATAAGGTAGCACTTGGTAAAGGCGCACAAAATTCAAGAGGATTCATGTGGATCTCAAGGAGATGATTCATTAAAAAGTGGGGGAATCGTGTAAGAGTGTGTTGAAAATTTGATGCAAGACTAAATGTAGAAAAATTGGCATAATGACATAAGATCTTAGTGGTGATATAATATACTAAGGATCTCCACAATATGAAAAAGTGAGATACTATGAGTATGTAGGATAAGACATTAAGAATTTTATGTGTGTAAGTTCTATGCAACAATGTGAACAAGGTGCAAACTAACTAGATGACACATGGATTTTTGTAGACACTCAAATTTGGTAACTTATCCTTTGGTATTGAAAAGTTTGGCTTCATTCCTATGCTAATACAAATTCTTACATTCTAAACTGAATTGATATATCTTTCTATCTCTCTTTCTTATAATTTTATAATCTTTGCACACTACTCTATTGTTCATCAAGAGAATATTAATTAACCATTTAGTAATGATTTAAGTCCAATCATCATTCCCAAATTTTAGCTTTCACATCACTATCTACTTGGGAAAACCATATAGCTTAGGGCCAAAGTGATCTGATCCTGAACCCTTACATCTAATGACTCTTTTTCCAATTTGAGTATCGATGTGTGTCATTTTGTCTTCTTATTTTTTTCTTAATCTGAATGTTCTATTTGTTTCACCACTTTCTTTATGTTTTTGGAATGTGACGAAATAGATAAGGGTAAGGGCCAAGGAGGAATACTTGTTGTGTTGGTCGGTTGGAGGTTGATGCACGCGTTTTGACTTCTCGATTCGATGTTGAGTGTGAGAGCTTCCTTTTGGTTGGGAGGAACTACATGAAATAGAAAACAAGACCACCACATAAGAGTTAAACAATATATGATAGTGGACTACCTAGCATGTGCTAGATCCGGGAAGTGTGATACTTCTTAGAAGGTCACATCGATCCAGCGTTCTATAAAACAAATATGCAATAACTAAAATGCGTACATAAACAAATCTAGTGCTAGTATTC
Organism: Taxus wallichiana var. yunnanensis; assembly: GCA_018340775.1. Taxonomy (NCBI): domain Eukaryota; kingdom Viridiplantae; phylum Streptophyta; class Pinopsida; order Cupressales; family Taxaceae; genus Taxus; species Taxus wallichiana. The sequence goes on from CM031239.1 coordinate 844,418,408, forward strand.
TGATTTGGGTACCTTAGATCACTATCAGTGTCGATCTAATTAAATACTAAAAACTATGCGGGTCAAGATCTTCCGGTCATGTTACGGAGTTGTTCGGGTGGTTTACGGGTCATAGACAAGGTCTTAGCAGGATTGGGTAAGGTGTTTGGGTTGTTTTGGTAGGGTGGTTGCTGGTTTGCATAGTGTTGGAAGACATAGAGACCGGCATCGGTCGAGGTATGACCAATCACGGTTAGGAAGAATCGATGACGGTTATGGGTAATCGGCGTCGGTAGAGGTGGGTTAGTAAGATTCAATAAGATTTGCTAATGGGGTTGGAGCTGAGGTCGAGGCAGAGAGATGAGAGGAAAACAAGGTGTATAGGGATTTTGGAACACTCAAAAATGTGTAGAGGTTGGGTATAGGTGGTTTTATGGTGTGGGTGGAGGAATGGTTGGGTTTATAGGCAAGTAAATGGTAGGGAAAAAGGGAATGCAAGTAGGAAACTGAGAACAACAATAAAAGAACCCAATAGACTGAAGTAGAAATAGATGATGCAGGTAAAAAGTATACTTACTATTATGCAGGTCCAATGGCTATGTGGTGGTGATGATTGGTTGGTGGGATGGAGCTTGGTGCCGTAGTGATGCTTCTCAGAATGTCACCGTGAGTGCAATACCTCTGGATCTATTGTAGTGCTGGCTATGGATGTCTACATAGAGTGCGAAACGGCTCTGCAGTTCTACTTGCATGCGTTCTCTTCTCACCCTCATGATCTTAGAATGTGCCAACCCAAAAACAAGGTTGCTAAGGTGAAGAAATGGTAAGCGAAAAAAATGGTTCTTGGTTGGGCGTAGGTTTCGGGATGATCGAGTGTCAATTAAGGAAGGATTCCCTAGGTTTACTAAAAATGGCAAATATAGCATCATTTGGGTCGAGTTCGTTCCTTTATCCACAGTTAGAATGGACGTTACATTTTTATGAGTGGGAAGGTGGTTAGAGGAATAATAGGCCTTGATTTTTATGTTTGGACCAAGTCTTATTCATTTATGGAAACATGCTATGAATATGTCTATGGTAAGGTGTCTAGGTGAAGTGTTCACTCATTTAATTAAAGTAATTAAATTAATAATGGGATGAGGATGGGTATTAATTTAATTATAAATAATTAAATTAATGTTAATGTAGGGTATAAGGGTCATGATTAGGTGAATGTGTTTAAGTTGGTTCTTGACAGGTGACCAAGGGGAGTGTGACCCAATTTTGGTGTCTACATTTTCCCCCTTTTATTGTGTAGCTTGTATTGGTAAGCGACACTGACAAAAATAGGAAATGGTTGTGTTGAGTGTAAGTGAAGGTGGTGTTGCCCCAAGTGTGGGTGAAGGTAACCCCCCTCAAACTAGGAACGATGAGGTGAGAGACGGAAGTGGTGAGTGGTTTGATAAAATGAGTAGGTTGGAAAATGAAGATCAATGGGAATATTGGGTAGCGGTAAAAGGTAAATTCGGGTGAATAGGTAAATGGGACGAGGATCAAAGGTAGTGGCAGATGAACACACACACACAATGGAAACTACGGCACGATACCAAGTTGAGAAGCTTTTAAACTCTACATCGGCTAAGGTCGATAGGTCTATCAGACGGGGTTGAAGTGATTTAGGTAGCCACGGTATAGGATAGGATATGGCGGAAACACAACAAAGGTTAGGTGCGAAACATTTAGGTATGTTCTAGTGCACTAAAGGTCGAGTCAAGATAAACAACACAACAATAGGCAATGTAAGGTTGGTAGGCCAAACAAGATGGGTAACTTGTCGATGATCCGGCCCTATAGAGGATAATCAATAAGTAATGAGGAAGGCGAATGGTAAGAGGTGGAAAAAGAGCTACTTAGTTGATAAGGACCTCTAATGAGTCGACCATACCCCTAGATGGGGCTTATGAACATAAGACCCTAAAGGCGTTGCATAATGGACCATTCTAAGGGTGAATAAAGGCACATAATAATGAAATGTCGTGGTTGCAGAAAGTCCCTTGAGTAAAGAGGAAATTAGGATGAAAAGGTGATGAGGTGAGAATGGGCGGTTTAGCGTAACTTAGTGTACGAAAACATGTTTTTCTTAGCAAGAAACCTAGGATCAAAAATAGGCAAGTCCATGACGAAAATTTCATCATTTTTTTGTATTTTTAATAGACTGATCAATGCGGGAAGTCTATATGGGATGAGTATATTATCTCCTTGAGGTCTTCGCAAAGCTGATCGATGTGGGAAGCTTCTGGATATTTTTATTGTATTTTTGAAATGACTTGATATAGCTGTCCTTCAAGGGAGAAATCTATTTATAGTGGTGGAAGTAGAGTGAAGAGATGTCCCTTTTGAGGGAGTCATCTTTTGTTGGAAGTTTGACTCAAGGAGTTGTATCCCTTTGTGTTTTTATAGATGTTTAAGTCATGGACAAGACTATAGAGGAAGATTAGGCTCTTTTTCGGAGGACAAAACCATAGTACACATAGGTTAACTATGAAAGAGGTGGTTTCGAGTGATGAACGACCATGGGATTCCACCTTGGAGAAGACAAAAAGTATCCATGAGAATCATGCTATGAGTAGAGCTGTGGTACTCATATTGAAGACAAGTCTGAAAGGTGATGGGTAATCACATGATTCTTGTTTAGTCGTGGATCCTCAAAACAGGTAATATGGAAGGTGAACAATGCTCAAGGGATGAGCGATCAACTACTAGAAAGTGATAGAGGACTTGATGTCAACAATAAAATGGTTGAAGATGCAAGGCATTAAGGGGCTTAGGTTCGGGTTTACCTTCGAGTGAAGACAAATGATAAACACCTGATCCATAGGTATGTGTAACAATATAGGGTCTAAGCCAATTAGGAGCAAATTTTCCTCGCTTACTTTTCTTTGTAGTTGGTTACATGTTGATTTTCCTTGAGGATGAGGTCACCGACCTGGAAGGTTCATTCGTGAACACATTTTTCATAGGCACATTTTATATGTTTTTGGTAGATTTGGAGATGGTCAAGAGTGTTGAGACGACGTTCATCTAATAACTCAATTTGCACCAAATGATCTTCTTGAAAGTCATCTTCATTGAGCATGTCTTATAGTGAGATGCAGAGAGATGGAATCTAGACTTCGAGAGGTAAGAAAACCTCGGTATCATAGACCGAGAGAAAAGGTGTGGCAACAGTTGAAGTGCGAATACTAGTGCGATAAGCCCACAAGGTGAAAGGAATATGCGTATGCCAATCCTTCCTAGTATCGTTGACTACTTTCATAAGAATTTTGTTCAAGGTTTTATTGGTCGATTCAGCTTGGCCATTGGTTTGTGGGTAATAAGGTGATGAGAAACTGAGTTAGATGCCAAAAGCATCGCATAGCTTACGTAGGGTTTTGTTTTTGAATTGTTTTCCATTATCAGTGATGAGGCGGTGAGGAACACCAAAGTGACAAATGATGTGATGGTTGATGAATTCACATATTTTCTTAGCTTTTGTAGAAATGAGGGGAATGGCCTCTACCCATTTAGTGTAATATTTAGTAGTAGTTATGATCCATTGGTGTCATTGTGAAGAATGGGGATTGATCTCACCGAAAAGATCCGAATCCCATTGAGAGAAAGGCTAAAGGTCTTGTGCGACTTGCAAGGAATGACTAGGTGTGTGATGAAGATTAGAATGTTGTTGAAATTTCACACAACATTTGACATAATCACAATAATCATGGTTTAAGGTCACAATAATAGCCAAGGCGAAGAATGTGTTTTGCAACAGCTAAACCACTAAAGTGACCTTCACAAATTCCATCGTGGACTTACTTAAAGGTGTAGGGAATTTCATAATTGGTAAGGCATCGTAAGAGGATACCATCGAAGCTGCACTTATAAAGGAGACCACCCATGATGACATAATGAGAGACACTTTTAAGAAAGGCTCGTTGTCCATTATGAGTGAGATCAACAGGTAGAATGGAAAGTGACAAATAGTCTATAAATTGTTTATACCAAATCACGTGGGTTAGGTGCAATGGTTCCAATGGGGAGACCTCATGAGGTAAATAAGAGGGTGATTGTAGCCTTTATATTATGAAAAATTTTAGAGTCGGCGGGCAAAGCGGGTATTTGAGAATCCAAGTAGGCCATGGTATTTGTAAATTTATTAGTAGAACGTGGGGTGGTTTGAAGTTCATAATGGTTAAAGGTGGTCAAAATTATATCTACGTGATGTTTATACTTTTGAAGTATCTCATTATGAAACTGGTATATACGATTGACTTGGTTTACGACCAGTGGGAATTTCCAAAGATATTGATGGAATTAATATCCAAGGCATAAGTATCCTGAAGGCCCAATACGAGTGCTTCGTATTTAGAAATATTGTTTGTATAATCAAAATCAAGATTAAAATACAAAGGCATAGGTTCACCATCAAGAGGAATGAGGATAACACCAGCCCCACCCCCACGTTGACACTTAGAGCCATCGAAGAAGAGTGTCATTTGGTAAGTGGATTTGTCTAAAGAGAGGTAGCTATAGACTCGTATGGGAAATCAAATTTATAGGGTTGATTCTCGGAAAGAGGTGCGTTGGCTAGTTGGTCAACAATAGCCTGGCCCTTGATGGAATTTTGATGAATGAATTCGAGGTTGAAGTTGGAAAGAAGCACAAGCCAACGTGCGATATGCTAATGTTGATAGGGTTTGGCATACATATAGTGTAAGGGGTCAGTATTAGTAATGATGAAGGTTTTATGGTTAAGTAGGTAATGGCGGAGTTTGGTGGAGATGAAAACTAAAGCTAAGCAAATGTTTTTGGCATGGGTATATCTAGTTTTGTAGTCAAAAGGGTATGACTTATGTAATAAACCGCTTACTCTCGGTGTTGGTCATTGTGATGAGAAAGCATGACACCTAAAGAATGGTCATTGGCGGGAATATATAGAAAAAAGGGTTGGTCATCTTTAGGAGGAATGAGCACTGGTGGTTGAAGAAGGTAGTGTTTTAAGTCTTCAAAGGATTTATGACATTCATTGTCCCATTTGAATGAGATGTATTTCTTGAGAAGATGATGAAATGGTGACACCGGTTGGAGAGTGCGAGATAAAATGACGAATGGATAACAACTTACCTTTTAGGCTTTGAATTTGATGGATATTAATAGGCGGAGGCATTTCCAGAATATATTTGACTTTAGCAAGATCAACTTCTATGCCACATAAAGAAATGATGAAATCTAGGAGTTTTCTGGAAAGCACCACAAAGACGCACTTCTTTAGTTGAAGGTGAACACAATACTTAATGAGGTGATCAAATATGACCTTAAGGATGGTCAGGTGTTTGGTTCAATGTTTGGATTTGGAAATAAGATCATCTATGTAATCTTCCAATATGTGATGCATGATGTCATGGAAGATGTAAGTCATGGCTTGTTGGTATGTAGCACCAACCTTTTTAAGGCCAAAAGGCATGACTCAATAGCAGAAGGTCCCCCAAGGGGTGATGAAGGCAGTCTTGTGTTGATCTTTTGGAGGTAGTAATATTTGATTGTATTTCGAGAAATTGTCCATGAATGATAACATTTCATGGCGGGGTGAGATCAACTAGTTGGTCGATGCACGATAGGGGAAAGTCATCTTTGGGACAAGCTAGGTTAAGGTCACAGAAGTCCATACAAATGTGGAGTCCCCCTATCACCTTTGTGACAGGGATGATGTTAGAAATCCATTGGGGAGAGTCAATGGGTAGAATGAAGGAAACTAAGAGAAGGTGTTGAAGCTCTTCTTTGACCAAAAGAGCAATGTGAGGATGCATTTTCCATAGCTTTTGTTTGATGGGTTTGGCATCAGGAATGGTTACGATATTGTGGACCATGATTTTGGATCAATACTGGGCATATCAGCATAGGACTAGGAAAAAGTGTTGCTATGGTCTCGAAGGAAAGAGGTAAAAGCTTCATGTTCAGTAACATCTAAAGATTGGCTTATCTTTAGAATGTGTGGGTCGTCCTGAGTTTTAATGTTGATTTCAATGGTCGATTTTTTCAACATGGTTTGCATCTCAGAAGGTAACGACCGATGAATATAAACATCTTCCACACCTAGGTAGGTGAGGATGGACTCATCATCTTGACATTGAATGACATTAATAGAAGGTGTATCATCATCGATCATGTTAGGATATAGGAATGGGAGAGAAGAGGAGCCTCACCATCGTGTTGATAGGTTAGAGGTCCCAAGGAAATTGTGTTTACGAGAAAAAAAAGTTAGGAGGAATAGATTCGGGATCTATGGACTCCATGGGTGAAGATGGTGACATGGGTGAATGAGTGGGGAAGGTTTTCTTCTTGAATGAGGTCGATGTGAGCCTTCTTGGGAGGTGGTCCATCAAAACCAATTCTACTACGGTCATTATGTTTATGGATGGCATAGGGGATGACATTGTGGCGGACTGTTCGTAAAACCCGAAGCCAAATCCTTTTGACGCGCATTGGTGAAGGAAAGTGTGAGTGAAGCAACGGTTAGTGAGGAGTGTAGGTATGATGAAAAGGATTGTGTTTTGGATGGAGGTTTGGGTTTATAAGTAGCAATATCAAGTCACCCATATGTTAGATTAGTGTGAAGGTGGGAAGCACCATAAGGAAAAATCTCACCTACGTGGTAGTCATAACCAGTGGTTTGATGCGGGTTTCAATACTCTTACGGAGTGAGGAACGTGTTGATATTATATAGGTGGTACTCCCCCAAAGTGAGGCATTGAAAAAACCCTCTAAGGGGTTAGTATTCGATATGTGGGTAGCGGGGATTGACGACTCACTAGAGTATGGGGAAGTAGGTGAGCTAGCGGTAGAGGTTGCAGCGACGTCGGGATATCGGGGTTAGATGTGTGAGAGGTGGTGGCGGTCTTGGTGGAGGTTCTGTTGGTGTAAATTCACAACACCCCCAAATCGAACCTCGGATCTGCTTTGTATACAAATGGTCAATTTGGTGTGAATGCACAACATGGAGTTTTCCCTAAGTGTGGGACCTTACAAGTTGGGAAAACTCTCAGTTGAGGTGGTTCCTACTCCTCTGTTTAGGTGTATGCATGTAATTTTTGCAGAGGTTACGATTCAAAATCCTACTCTAAAACTACCAAGAGAGACGAGTTGAGAGAAACATGGAAAATGGAAACAAAACTAAGCTAAAACGGTTATACACCAAAAGAGTTATAAACACGTTTTTACAAATAAACACGAGATCATAAGAATTTAACACAGAACATGCACAAATTGCCAAGATATAATAAAGGATCGAGAAGACAATAATAACACATGAAAGGATTGAAAAATCATTCACAGAGCATACATTATCATTCCCGCTTTTAATACGATGCATTACAATGGCAAGGAGGAAAAATATGTGCTATCTTCATGGGAGGTTTGAAACTCCTTCAAATCTACCTGCTAAGGAAGAAAAGAAGAGCTTGTAAGAGCAAGAATGTCCATCAAAACAAAGGATCGAATTCTTTCCATTTATAGTGAAGCAAGTAGAGAGAAAACATAGGAGGAAGTAAATCAGATCTTCTAATTCAATAATCGCCATTAATTCCTTGTAAATCAACTGCAAACCCGTTGAATTGACTCTCTCTTACATTTTTGTGTGTTGGAGAAAAAATGATGAATTTGGTGAAACACAGCTCTCAAAGCAATCGATCTTGGATTAATGGTGCGAGAAGACGTTTTAGGGTTTTTCCCTCATCAAATCGAGTTGATTCTTCATCCTTGGCATGTGGGAGAAGGCAACCATGGTGGATTGAGCAAAAAATGACCCATTCAAAGAAATCTGGTTCATATTAAAAGCATGAAATATATTTATGGATTTTTCTTCCTCGAAAACATGTAAAAAATGATGTTTTATGCCTCTAATGCATAGAGGAGATCAAGATCTTTCCAACGAGTCTAATTTTTCCCAAATTTGATCTCTGGATCGAAAGATATGCCCATCTGAAGATTTAGGGAAAAATCAGGGCATAAATTTGGGCACAAATTTCAAGGCACAAATTAGGTTGAAAAATGGTGGTGAATCAGATTTGAAAATAGGTCCACGGGCCCAAATTTTACTTTTGCACTTTTGGAAATATTTCCCAAAAATCTCATGACCCTTAGAGTCCGCATGACATGTGGCACCTTCTAGATGATCCGAGTGCGAAGACCCACCTTTTCCCTCTTTTTTTTTTGAATTGGGAAACTTTCTCAAAACTCTCCATGCCCTACTCCTCCGATGACACGTGGTGCTTCCCAATTCGCTAATGGGATCGCGGGCTCAAACTTCACCTTTTGCCCTTTGATTTCAAATTGGGAAAATTTCCCAAAAAACATCCGCGCCCCACTCTCCCGATGACACGTGTCGGATTCAGGTTCAGCATGGAGGTGTGGCCCAAATTTTCCTCTTCTCCTTCGTGATCTCATGTGCCAAATTTTGACTTTGAGTTTTTAGCCAAAAAGGCTAATTGTCGCAAATTCCTCCCTGGCCCCGTGAGTCTGTTTCTTCCCTTTGTCGGGCCTGCGGGCCAAATATTTCCTTCGAGTTTTTTGCCCAAAATGGCTAGGTGCCAAAATGGCTAAGAGATACACCAAAATGGCTAAGTGCCAAAATTTTTCCTGCAGGTCCGCCTTGGCAAATTTTCCTCCTTACCTCTGTGGGCCCCGCCAGGAAAATTTCCTATCCAAACTTCAACGCCATAACTCAAAAAATACAAGGAGTTAGGAGGACTTCTTTACCTTTTTGGAAAGGGAAGAAATTATCTATTTGATGAAGTAATACCCATAAATTTTGAGTTCCTAAAATATGTGAAAATTGAATTTGAAGCAAAAGGAAGGAAAGAATGAAGGCAAGTTAGCCAAAATAAGCAGGGGCTCATTTTGGATAACAATTTTGGCGACTCAGAGGGGTCATCTGCATGTTAGATGAATGATCAGTGGCCTTTGAATCATCCATTGGGCATGGAGTCAAGCCTGATAACCAACTCTGATTTGAACTATGAAAATCTGACCTTTGAGCCACTTGGAAACCCACTGAAACTTGGAGTTGACTTCACCAAAATGCCACTAAAATGGACTATGCAAGAGCAACCAAAACAACACCAAACAACTATGTACAAAATTGGAAATCATATATGACCCAAGTGGGATATGTAGAGTGTGCACAAACACTTCTTATGCTAAAGGCAAACCTACCTACACTAATGTAACCAAGGGTAAAGGTAAGCCAAACAAACCTTGCTGTTGGTTGTGCAAAATAGCTTCCTTTCTTCAAAATGGGCAGCCATGCAATTGATTTGGAGCTGATCATGGCTGGTTGGATGAGTGGAAAATCAACAAGAAGTTGGTCTTCTACCCAAATTAGCAAGGTGTCAACTGAAAACAAATTAGATACCTCTTTTAGTTGCTTTGCATTTGGATTAAAGAGGTATGACAAGCTGATCCTTGGTGCTTTGCATATCATCCTCATGCTTAGAAGCAAGCATGACTAGTTGTGGCTTCTACCTTAGATCTAATGAATCCAAATACCTGATTGGGCAAGGTCTCATCCATTTGATATGCCCATAGATTTGAGATTCAACCCCAACAATGGAGTCTTCTTGTGGACCTTCTTGAATGAATGGTGTGGAAGAAATGAGGAAGTTCTCCTGCTCTTTTCCTTCCTCTTCCAGTGAAGAACATGGAAGATTAATAGCTTCAACCTTGATTCCAAAGAGCTGCTATAAAATGAAGGCTACTGCAAATGAATTCTCTCCTTCATGGTAGCAGGTTCTTGTGTTTGGAAGATGGATGATGAAGGAGAAAATAATGTGATTTCAACTGGTTCCTCTCCATCAAAATAGTCCTCCAAATCTGACAGATAAACTGCCTCCTCATTGTCTTGCTGCAAATGTTCAACTTCCTCCATGGTGTTCTCTTGATCAAAAACTTGTTTACCATGGTTTCTTTCATCCTCCAACATGAATTTTGAAAGATCAAACTCTTCTCCAACGTTAGATCTCGAGAGAGATGAAGTGGAAGGAAGAACTGAAGGTTCTTCTATAGCTTATTTTGAGTTCAAAGCTCTTGGACCTACATTTTTCTCCTCCATAGCTAGAATGTGCTCCTCTTATTTTGGATTTGGAGCAAATTCTACTTCCTCTTCCATGGTTGATTGTGCAACTTGAATTAGATCAGCATTTTCTTTAAGTAGAGTACCAACATGGACACTATATTTTGAGCAAACAGGCTGATCTGCTTCTTCTTTTTTCTCTTCTTCTGCTGCAACAAAATTAGTCCTAACCACCATTGACTCTTCATCTTTGGCCTCCTCTGTAGGCTTCACTAGCAAAGGAATTTTATCAATCCCATATCTAAGAGCCAAGCTTACTAAGCTCTTAATCATTCCTTCTTTACTTGGTTCTTCCTCTTGTTGTCCTTCATGACTATTTTGCAATTTCTTCTTCCCTACATGGAATTGGGAAGACAAGAGGAGAAATAGGTTGGAGTTTAACCAATTTTGCAATTGTTTTTAGTGGGGAGAGAGGTGTAACTTCTTGTTTGTTTAGAGGGGATGACTGTTTGGAAGGGAAAAGGATAGAAGAATTGAGATGAGGTAGAAGACTAGGGAATGGAGAAATGAAATCAACACTTGGGGCAACATGGGATGGATTTGGAATTTGGCATTCAAAATGAGATGGTGCTGCTTGAGGAATGGAAAGAGAAAAACTAGATGATGGTGTAGAACTTACCCATTGACAAGGTTGCTCAACACCAAATTTATAGGCCTCTATCTCCATTGTCCATTGTGCAAGTTGGGGTAGTATCCCATCATGAAGTCTAGCTTCTCCTGAGGGCTATAATGCCTTGGAAAAGGGCCAACCCATGGACAAGGTGCCCTGTAACCAATTCTGAAAGCCTTCATTTTAGATGTTTCCTTTGATTGCACCATGCCAATCTCCATTTTTTGAATTTTCCAGCAGACCAGCATCTTGCATTTGATTGTCTTCATTGCATGCATACCCCTGCTCTTGGAAGGATCCATAACCAAACTGATTTTGGCACTGCTGCTCATATGGGTATGCATGCTGATCTTGAATATACTCAAAATGTTGATTTGAAGGAGTTGTAAAGCACATTGGAGGTGGAATGTACAACTTCTGTTTGTGAATGTGAATTCCATGAGGGAAATGAAGTCATGATTGCACAACTTCATGGAATGAAAGAAGAATGAAGAGATGAAATGAAAAATGGAAGAAAATGAATGGAAAGAAGGTCTAACTTCAGAGATGGGTTCTTGATCAGATGGAGTCGTAGATGTGTTTGCAAGTGCCTCCAAAGGCTGAAATTTTAAATAGGAACACATCAACCTACAAAAATGAAGTGGAAAACCTCTAAGGTCCCATCGGCATGCCAAAGCTATTAGTGCAAATTCACGGTAACCCCAAATCAACCTCGGATCTGTTGTAGACAAATGGTCAATTTGGTGTGAATTCACAACATGGAGTTTTCCCTAAGTGTGGGACCTTGAAAGTTTGGAAAACTCTCCATATTAAGGCTGGTTCCTACTCCTCTATTTAGGTGTATGCATGTAATTTTTGGAGAGGTTCTGATTCAAAATACTACTCTAAAACTACCAAGGAGACATAGTTGAGAGAAACATGGAAAAGGAAACAAAAATAAGCTAAAACGGTGATACACCAAAGAGTTATGAACTTTTTGTTTTACAAATAAACACGAGATCATAAGAATTTAACACAAAACATGCCTGATTGCCAAGATATAATGAAGGATCATAAGACAATAATAACACATGAAAGGATTGAAAAATCATTCACAGAGCATGCATTATCATTCCCAGTTTTTAATACGATGCATTACAATGGCAAGGAGGCAAAATATGTGTTGCGGTATTCATGGGAGGTCTAAAACTCCTTCAAATCCACAGTTAAGGAAGGAAAGAAGAGCTTACAAGAGTAAGAATGTCCAACAAAACAAAGGATCAAATCCTTTCCATTTATAGCTGAAGCAAGGAGAGAGAAAATAGAGGAGGAAGCAAATCAGATCTTCTAATTCAACAATCTGCCATTAATTCCTTTCAAATCGGCTTGCAAACCCATCGAATCGACTCCTCTGCTTCTATTTTTGTGTGTTGGAGAAAAACAATGAATTTGGTGAAACACAACTCTCAAAGTAATCTGATCTTGGATTAATGGCATGAGAAGATGTTTTAGGGTTTTTCCCTCATCAAATCGAGTTGATTCTTCATCCTTGGCGTGTGGGAGAAGGCAACCATGGTGGATTGAGCAAAAAATGACTCATTTGAAGCAATCTAGTTCGCATTAAAGGCATGAAAGATGTTTCTAGATTTTTCTTCCTGAAACCTATAAAAATGACGTTTTTATGCCTCCAATGCATAGAAGTGATTAAGATCTTTCCAATGAGTCTAATTTTTCCCAAATCTGATCTTTGGATCGAAAGATATGCCCATATGAAGATTTAGGGAAAAATCAGGGCATAAATTTGGGCACAAATTTCAAGGCATGAATTAGGTCAAAAATGGCGGTGAATCAGATTTGAAAATAGGTCCACGGGCCTAAATTTTACTTTTACTATTTTGGAAAAATTTCCCAAAAATCTCCGTAGCCCCTCAGGTCCGTATGACACGTGGCACCTTCTGGATGATCTGCGGGCCGAAGACCTGCCTTTTTCCCTATTTTTTTGAAATGGGAAAATTTCTTGAAAACTCTCTACGCCTCACTCCTCTGATGACATGTGGCGATTCCCAATTCACTGAGGGATTGCGGGCTCAAACTTCACCTTTTTCCCTTTGATTTCAAATTGGGAAAATTTCCCAAAAACATCTCGCACCTTGCTCTCCCGATGACACATGTTGGATTCAAGTTTGGCGTGGAGGTGCATCCCAAATTTTGCTCTTCTCCTTTGCGGGCTTCGGGCTGAATTTTGACTTTGAGCTTTTAGGCAAAAAGGCTAATTATCGCAAATTCCTCCCTGGCCCCACGAGTCCATTTCTTCCCTTTATCGAGCCCACTGAGGCCAAATATTTCCTTTAATTTTTTGCCCAAAATGGATAAGAGCCAAAATTTTTCCCACGGTCGCCTCAGAAAATTTTCCTCCTTACCTCCACGGGCCCACCAGTGCAAAATTTCCCCCAAACTCGCCAAGCCATAACTCAAAAATGCAAAGAGTTAGGAGGACTTCTTTCCTTTCTGGAAAGGGGAAGAAATTCTATATCGATGAAGCACTACCCATAAAATTTTGAGTGCCTAAAGCGTGTGAAAATTGAAGTTGAAGAACAAGGAAAAATGAAGGCAAGTTAGCCAAAATAAGCGAGGGCTCATTTTGGATAATAGTGCTGTGGATGAAGGTGAAGTAGGGATAATGACATATGCCTTAAGCTGGGACAGGTACATCATTAGGTAGGTACAACATGTTATAGGTCTTGAAAGGTGATGGTTTGGCCGGAATGGTGTAGTTATGCCCTTCGTGTTCAAATTTTAGGTAGTGGTGTAAAGTTGAAGGGACACAACCCATGGTGCGGATCCAAGGTCGGCCAAGAAACAAATTATACTGGAACTCCCCTTCTAGGACATAGAAGAGTTCTAAGATAGTGTAGGGACCCATGCGGACATGGAGAATGATGGTACCCAGGGTAGAGGTCATGGCGTCATTGAAGGAGCGCAACATAACGAGGTTACCATGCATGCAATTAGAAGGTATACACATTTGGCTGTATGCATGGGAAGAGATAATGTTAATACTAGCACCACCATCAATCATAACATGTCATATGCATATATTATCGATATAGACGAAGATGAAAAGAGCAGGATTAGGATCGTTGAACCGGAAGGGAGCAATCTCTTCATCCGAAAGCCGAGGCGGCTACTTGGTGAGTAGGTGGAGGTGTAGAGGAAGGTGAAATCTTAGTGAGAGAGGCTACATGATGAGGGGTGATGATGGAGGCTACGGGCATGGGGTCATTTTGTAAAACCTTGATAGATTGAAGGATCTCCATGAGGGCTTGATGGTGTGACTCAAAGGTTTGGATGAGGTCATATAAATACATTTTGAGGGAGGATTGGTGTAATTTTTTTAGCATTTTGTGATGTGTGACCCCATCGAAATAGGATATACAGGACCTCGAATGGTGACTTTAGGTGTGGGTGCTAGATGGTAGGTTGGGTACAAGGTTAGTTGATGGGCTAGTTGCCTTTTCTTTTCCTTTGTCCTTCTGAGCACGGGTGGCAATGTTGATCATGTTGATTTTGAATTTCGAGGGTGGATAAAAGGGTTGTGGGGGTGAAGATACTAGTTTTGGATCGTTAAAGGATGATGAGGTGTGGTGATGGGTGAAGGTGGAGCATGGTCCTCATCGAGAAGGTCATCATTGTCAAAATTGTGCTCAAGAGGACAAAGTTGGATAAGAATGGTCTTCAAGGCCTTACAATTTTCAACATCATGTCCTGACACATGATGATAGGCAAAAATATTGGTCTCATCAAACCCTTTTGGTTTGGGTTTGAGAGGATCGTAAGGTCGAAGTGGTGGTAATGTGATGATGGAAGTCTCTAAGAGATTGGTTAAAATATTAGCATAGGACCCTGCTAACGGATCACAATGGGAGGTGAGTGTGGGTTTGGGTACAAGTGTGGCTGATTGTGGAGGAAGAGGATTTATAGGAGGGGGAATGGGTTGGTCCACTAGTTTAGTATGTGGAGTGGTCTTAGGTCTTATGGGCATTTGTTTGGGTAAAGGTGGGGTAGAAGAGCTGGTGATGGAAGGTTTGGTTGGTTTGACTACCTTATTGGAGGGTAGCGGATTCTTAGCTTTGGGTTACACCTTCTTGGGAAAAGGTGACATGGGAGTACAAGATGTAGAGGGAAAAGAAGATGGTGGAAGAGGACGGGTTACCCACAGGGCAACCGAGTTGTGGTAGAGGTGGTTGGTAGAGGTTGGGTAGAAGATGTGAGTGAAAGGGAAGAGAGTGTCATGAGTAGTGAAGAAGTTATGGGAGGTAGTGGTGGTATGGGTGGTAAGGAGATCATAGGTGACAACGGGGGTTGTGTGGGTCACTTGGGTATATTAGAGGTCCTTGATGAGGAGGTGAGTGCTTGTGTGTTCTCGGTTTACAGCCGGAAGGAGTTTTCTTGGCTAGGGTTGAGGGGCGAGGTCGTAGGATGGAAAAAGAAAAGAGGTGAAGGTGATAATGGTGTGGTAGGTGAGGTTGGTGTATGAGGCCTAGGAGGTTGGGTCTTCATTTTAGGGGCTGAAATAAGTTTAGTGTTGGTTTGGGAAGATGTGGCTAAATCTAATTTGATGGGTGGGTAAGGTTTGATGTCGGCATGACCCTAAGGTAGTGATGGGTTTAGGTAAGGGAGATGATATAGGTGTGGGAAAGTGTTTGGGTATAGGTGTTTGTTGGGTTGTTGGCGGGGGTGTGTGTTGGGTTGTGGGAAATAACATGGAAGTTGTTCTAATAGTCACAGTTGTGTTTGTTTTGGTCACTTGAAACACTTTTGGATAGATTGTGGAGGTTTTGGTGAGTGACAACTGCATTTGGGTTAAAGCAAGAAGTAGAAGATGTCCCCAAAGTAAGGCTCTATCAACATAGTCCAAGTGATCGACTAAGTGTGAAAATGGTACTTCTTTAAGTGGGGCCGATGTGGATCGAGTAGAAATCCCCTTAAAGTATGTTTAAGAAATAGGGAAATGGCTAGCTTCAGACTTTGTGGGTAAGAGATCCGAAAGTATATTAGTAGGATCTTGGAGGTTCGATGGAGAATGGTCATCTAAAGGTAATGGTGTTCCTACAGGATCCTGTATTGGTAGAGGAGATGATGGGCCATATGAGGTAGACTCTCCTTGTGATGGTGTAGGGAGTGCACAAGAGTCCCCTATGAGTAGGAGAGGTTCTATTGATGAGTGCTCGGTAATTTGAGGGCCAGTGGAGGAGTCTTGATTATGGGATCTTCTATAGGTGAAGGAGAAAATGAAGGGGGTTCCTCTATGGGTGGAGGAGTAGCTGAAATAGGTTCCTATGTAGGTAGGGGAGTTTGGGCTAAGATTTTTTCTATAGAAGGAACAAGGGTAATTGGGAAGCAATTGGTATATCATTGAAAATAACGTGGACCTCCCAGCCATTGCTATCATTGGTTAAAGTGTCACAAGTTTGGTTTGAAGATGGGGCATGATTAGGGAATGAATTTTTGAAGATATATAGGTTTTTGTTAGTGGGTGAATTTGGGTTATCCAATACTAGATCTCTATTGTCTAACACTTCTTGGACGATATTCTTAAAGGTAATGTAGTTACCATCATTATGACCTTTGACATGATGATAGTTGAAAAATTCATGTTCTTTATACCACGTGGGCATGGGGCGATTAGGGTCAAAACCAGTGTGTGGTTTTATAGGTGGAAGGGTAATGGCACCAACCTTAATAAGCGTTTCCAAAATGAAGAATAAGGTTCTTCCATTGGGGTATAATTTTTCTGTTCTTGTTTGAGCGGAAATCTTGGATGGGAGATAAATTAGAAGAAGGTTTGACTTGGTTTGATGGGCGAGAGGGTCTAACCTTGA
Source organism: Taxus wallichiana var. yunnanensis (assembly GCA_018340775.1). Taxonomy (NCBI): domain Eukaryota; kingdom Viridiplantae; phylum Streptophyta; class Pinopsida; order Cupressales; family Taxaceae; genus Taxus; species Taxus wallichiana. The sequence goes on from CM031239.1 coordinate 844,435,002, forward strand.
GAACTATGGTGTTGGTAGATCCTTTGGGTTTTGAATAGTTGTTCTGGGGTTTCGAAGATGAAGAAGCATCATTCGATTTAAACGTGGTGTTCTTGTTACATAACTGAATTTTCTTTTCTTTGATAGCATGAATCTCCAATTTTCATGCCATGGTGAATGCCTCATCAAAGGTATGAAAGGTCTACACCTACAGGGTAGGTGAGATGTGTCTAGTGCAAGCCCGAGTAAACAAATCTATGAGTTCAATTTGAGGTAATTGAAATGTGAGATGGTTAATTAGGCTATGCCAACGAGTGATAAAGTCAACGATAGAATCATCGTCATATTGTTGTGTGGAGTAAAGATCAGTCGTGGTGACTTTCTTAACAATGTTGATTGAGAAGTGATCTAAGAAGGCTTGAGCTACTTGATTAAACAAGTAGATGGAATGTCTGGGTAACTTTCTTTGTACCAGTCTAATGCATGTCTTGTCGGGGACATCGGGAAGGTCCGTAAGAGTAAAGCATCATCATGGGTGATTAGGTAACACCATTATTGAAAGACCACAAATGTTGTTGTGAGTCTTGTTTACTATTGAAGCGGTTGAATTTTGGCATTTCCCAATGTACACACGGTTGATGGGCGAATAGGTATGGATGGATGAATGGGATCATTATAGATTTCATCACGGGTGAGAGAATTGCGTGAGCTAGAAGCGATGCTTTAGTGTCCGCATCCTTTCCATCATTAATTTGATGAGGTCATTGGTAGGTTGTGATGGAAGGGCACTTCTATGGCATAAGAGGGCTGTACCGAACATGTGATGTGGAAGGCATTCTAGTGTATGGTGATGCCAAATAGGAAGGTTGAGAATAAGGGACTGACATAGAGGGAATATATCCAGAATGAATGACGGATGAGATAGGGGGTTATTGATAATATGTATATGTAGGTGGGGTAGTCGCAGTGACTCTAGTAGTGATTGGGGAAGAGACTGTGGGATGGAGAGGACAAGATTTTGGAATGGAGTAGGGGTCACCGACACCGCGGTTGGTTGTGTTGCAACTTGTATATGTGAGATAATGGGTGTGAATGGGCTTATGCTATGGGTGGTTAATGAAGGAACAACATATACTACGGGTGTGACTGATATTACATATGCAGTGGTCATAGCGGGTATGGGGCCTAACTACAAAACCACTGGGGGTAAAGTAGGTGAAGGTAACATCGTATTAGTAGGGGTTGATGTAGAAGTGGGGATAAGGGCAGGAGAGATGGATACAGGCATTCCATATATCAATTGACTTGAGGAATCCCAGGTGGAAGAGTGGGCAAGGTAGAATTGTAAGGCTGCGGGATTCTGATCGAGGAGTCATGTGAACTCCTCGTCACCTATGGCAATGGTGGTAGGTAGGGTTGGATCCATGGGTGACAGGACAAAGGGTGGTGAAGGACTAGATGGGAGTGGTTGACAACTAGCATGGAATATAAAAATGTTAGCTTGGTTGTGAGTCAACACCATGTGAATGAATGTATATCAGGTGATGTTGTATCTTGCAGATAACATAGAAAGTAGTAGGAATGAGAAAAATAGGTGTTTATAGGTGGATTTGGGTAATGTATCAGTTGAGAATCAGCACAAGTGTATTGAAACCGATTAAGTATGACCAATGACGGTTTAGGGGTAATCGAGGTCATTTCTGTGAGAAAAGAAAAATTTTACCAAACAAGGTAAAAATGATGAATGTCAGATAGGTAAGCTATATGATGACCGTTTATTAGAATATAGAGAGTACAAAGACTTAGAGAAACTCTAAACAATAAAGAAGATGAAATAGGTGTCCTTTGGGCAAGTTAACCAAATAGATATAGAACCGACGATGGCTAGGTAAAACTGATGATGGTGAGGAGTAAACCGATGCTCATTACTTTGAAAATTTAGGAAATGCGGAAAATAGATTGTTGTGAATTGAGATCAGATGGATGATCAACCCAGAAGTCTGGAGATGATATAATGAGGTCCTGACACACTCAGAAGAAGTCAGAATACTCTAACTGTGATTATGGAGTGTGTAAGGAAAAAGAAAGGAAAATGGAGAAATGTATCCTCACACCTCAAAATGCACATCAATCAAATGCTAAAAACACGTATCCAACAAGTGATTTTAATGTGTTGAGCTTATGCTATTTAGAAGACTGACTCATGAATTTAGAGTAGAGTTTTTGGTGAGGAAGGTTTCCTACGAAGAAGGAGATCTAAAAGGAGAGGTTTCAGGTTATGTTATGGCGGGGCGGGCCATCCTCTGAGGTAATGACTAGAAAAAAGTAACCAGTTGGGTGCCCACTGTCAATCCATTGATCATGTGATCATTGACAACTTCTTTTGGGTGAGATGTTGTTTAAGAAGATGTGTATTTTTCAATTTTGTGTTGTTTGGCTAGAGAGAGAGAGAGAGAGAGAGAGAGAGAGAGAGAGAGAGAGAGAGAGAGAGAATGTGCTTTTCTATGATTCTTTGTGTCAACCATTAGCTGGGTATGACTTCCAACATATAGATTTCCCTAATTTTAATGTGAGCTAAAACAAGGATGAAATGCAACTGATTTTAAAGAAAAATTGACAAATTACATTCGATGAAGCAAATGATGAACATGTAAGAATGTTCTCTTTCACTACTTATGTGAATGTAAGAAAGAAGAAATGGTTCATTTTAAGCACTAGAAAATAGATTTTGTTTTAGACAATTAGAAGAGGAGAGTATTACCAGGGAAAGAGATTTATTGTGAGTATGTTTAGAAAGTAAACAAACACACCATATTTACCTAGGAATGAAGAAAATGCAAGGAACCCCGGATGGGTCCCCACTGGGCATGCAAAAATATTTCACCGCTTGCTTTACGTTTTTGGAATGTGATGAAACAGATAAGGGTAAGGGCTAAGGAAGAATACATTGTCTGTTAGTCGGTTAGAGGTTGATGCATGTGTTCGACTTCTAAATCTGATGTTGATCTGTGAGAGATTCCTTTTGGCTGGGAGGAACTACCTAAAATAGAAAACAAGACCACCAAAGAAGAGTTAAACAATATATGACAGTGGACTACCTAGCGTGTGCTAGATCCGGGAAGTGTGATACTTCCTAGAAGGTCTGTCAATCCACTGTTTTATAAAACAAATATGAAATAACTGAAATGCGTACATAAATAAATCTAGTGATAGTATTCTGATTTGGTTACCTTAGATCACTATCAGCCTCGATCTAATTAAATACTAAAAACTATGCAGTCAAGATCTTGGTTAGGTTACGGGTTGTTCGGGTGGTCGTAGATCACGCAGACAAGGTCTTAGCAGGATTGGGTAAGGTGCTTGGTTTGTTTTGGTAGGTGGGTGGTTGTTGGTTTACACAAGGTGTTGGTAGACATAAGAGATCAAGATCGGTCAAGGTATGACCAAACATAGTTATGTAGAATCAACGATGGTTATGGGTGGTGGCGTTGGTAGAGGCGAGTTGGTAAGATTCAATAAGATTTGCTAATGGGGTTCGAGATGAGGTTAGGCAGAGATGACAGAGAGGAAAATGAGGTGTATGGGGATCTTAGGAACACTCGGGAAATGTGAAAAGGTCGAGTATAGGTGGTTTTATGGTGTGGGTGGAGGAATGGTTGGGTTTACGAAAAGGCTCTAGTTCAGCTTGCATGCACTTCTCTTCTCATCCTCTTGATCTCAAAATGTGCAACCCAAAAAAGAGGTTACTAAGGTGAAGAAATGATAACCAACTACGGTTCCTAGTTGACCGACGTTGGTTTCGGGATGATCGGTGTTGGTTAAGGTGAGATTCCCTAGGTTTACTAAAAATGGCAGATCTCACATCATTTGGGTCAAGTTCGTTCCTTTATCCACGGATCAGAATGGACGTTACATTTTATGAGCGGGAAGGTGGTTAGAGGAATAATAGGCCTTGATTTTTAGGTTTGGACCAAGTCTTATTCATTTATGGAAACATGTTATGAATAGGTCTATGGTGAGGTGTCTAGGTGAGGTTTCCATTCATTTAATTAAAGTAATTAAATTAATAATGGGGTGAGGATGGGTATTAATTTAATTATAAATAATTAAATTAATGTTAATGTAGGGTATAAGGGTCATGGTTAGGTGAATGTGTTTAAGTTGGTTCTTCGACAGGTGACCAAGGGGAGTGTGACCCAATTTTGGTGTCTACACTGTTAGTGTAGGTTTTAATTCCATCACATGTTTTTTCCTACACATGTATTTAGCTTGCTTAGGTGTTGGAAGGATAGATGAGAGTTCAATTCTCCACCTTTTTAGGTTGTGGTTTCACTTCCCCAATTCCTATGTATACACCTCTTGTCAAGATATTTTCTTAAGTATTCAATATACAAGCTATATTTTAGCTCATGTTTGGTTGTTCTCTCGTAATGTTACTTTCTTTGTGCATTTATATTTTATCAGTGCTTGATCTTGGCCCACATTTTCACATGGTATCAAATCTCATTATAGGAATCAAAGGTCATTCTTTTGTTGTGTTTTTTTATTGGAATATTGATTTATTCAATATTTTTATAGTAGATCCCTAGATCTCTCGAGTATGCTCTTCTCTTGCATCTTTGGATGTTCTAGAGAATTAGAAAAGAGTGAACAAAATAGGTGGATTTATAGGACATTATTCATTCTATACATTATTTAGAGAAATGGGTCTGTGCCAAAACCCTTGGATTGATAGTAAAATCGAGTATGCTTTGAAGTTGGACATATCTCGGGCTTTTTAGGTTTGTTATGGTCATATTTAGGCTATTTGGTGGAATTTTGTACAACGCGTATGATTTTTAAGGTTTTTTTGAAAAAATCGGTGGGTGGTTTTCAATTTGAAAGATGTGATAGTTGCATTCATTATTGAGGCTGATTATACATGTGCGATATACTTGTTGTTGGGTATTTTAACTTTTGTTGGGAATTGTAATCGTCTCTATTATTTAATTGGATGTTAGACTATAACCATGTTATTTATTTTCTATTTGAAAATAGTAGAACCTATTTGTTGTATGTGTTGTCCAAAATAAATAACTTGTCTATTTTGATGACTTGCGGTTATATGCTAGCTTGGGCTTCAAGTTCTCAAGATGCGCACACCACCGGTTTCTTTCCTTAATGCATTTTCTTGGCTGCAATTCTTCACGTGTTCCCTTACATGCTATCCCCTATTCTTCCTTGCCCTTCTCCTTCTATTCACTTCCTTTTTGCACCCCTGCCGCCCCACCATTTCTCTCTTCTTCTATCTCCTTTCATTTTACCCTCGCGAGCATCACTCTACGTATCCACCCTTCTTCAGGTGGTGTGCACTCCTTGCACACACTCTCACGCTGCACTTAACTTGTATTTCACTAAATCCTAAGCACGATTTGCACACACACCTTCCCTTCTTGAGTCCGACACATCTCCTTGCGTGAACTCATTCTCCTTTCACATTCTTCCTCGCACACTTTCCTCGCACAATTATTTCTGCTCATACTTGTCTTATGCACTCCCTTTCATCCTTGCATACTTGTATAACTTTGAAAATATGCACATTTTCTTCCCATCCCTACACACTCTTATGCACACTCATAGTCTTTTGCATTCCTTCCTCTTGCGCCTCTTTCCTTGCACTGCACCCAAGTTGCAACCATCTCGCACTGATCACTAAGTTCCACGTATCACTCCATGGAACTTTTTAGATAATGTGCATGACACACAACCTATTAGAACATGCCGGTTGCATGTCAAGCCCTTTGGAAAATGAATGCATGACACGTGTTAGAATAAGACAAAAAGAAATAGATAATCTATTGAATTATTTGTTGATGAGATCGTGCCACGTGTTTTGCATGTCATCTTGTAATACAAATACTCAAATCACCATAACTTCTACTACAAGGCTCGAAATATGAAACGCTTGGTATTGTTTGAAAGATGCTGATATGGGCTACACATTGGACTATTCAAAATCTGATTATGGTGGGATTTGGTAGGTGAAAACAAGAAAACACAATTTTGGGTCATTAATACACACATTTAGTTGACTCAACCACCTAGATCTTATCGATTTGGCCTCTTTCCTTCTTGTACAAGTTATCGATATGGGAAGGTTGATTTGACATTGCTACAAGTGGATTTAAAGGAATTTAATTCATGTTGTTGGTGGTTGGATTTGAAAATCGAGTTTCACTCTCTTTACCTCTTCTTATCTCCCATTATTTCTATATATGTTAAATAATGCACTCATTTGTAAAGGTTGGATCCTATGGAATTGCAAGATCATCATCCGAGTAGTGTTCCCATGCATTATGGGTTGTAGGCCTTAGATCGGTTCATTGCATGTGGATACTTTCCTCTTTCCTTCTTTGTAATCAAATGTGCATCATTTGAAAGAAATAAAAGCCTTGTTTTGTGGTTACTCTCTACCCTAACTTATATTTTATTACATCTTATTTCCTTTCCTTTGTTAGATTGGTTTGTTGTGCATTCTTCATGTCCCCTGCAGGTTTATTTTATGTTGTGCTCCATGAGATGAGTGTGTGAGTCTGTTTTGACTATGACATGAATATATGCCCTTCTTTCCTTTATTTTCCCTTATACACTCATCCGGGAGTGTTCATCCCCCTCTTTCTAGTTCTATCACCTCCCGAGCTTATGTTTATATTTCATGCATCTCCTTCTCATCCCGGTCCCTCGAATTGTAGAATAATGTTAGGTAGTTGAATTTCCATTTCTAGGAGTAGTTGTAGTAGTAGAAATAGGTAGAGGAAGCCGACCTTATCCAAAATTTTGTCTTAAGCGCAATTCCCACAACTTTGAAGTAGTTTCATGTTTCCTCAAAGATCCAAATCATCCCGATTTAGGATGAGTACTATTTTGAGCTCCAATAAGTTTGGAACTCTCGGTGGGATAGGTTTAAGAGCTATACATCTTCATTGTAGCAAGTTTGATGTGTTCTTCCGAGATCCAACCTTTGGAGGATTTTTTTAACAAATCGGGTGACTACGAGCATCTAGATCTACCGATTTTAGCATTCTGCACCCTATTCATGATAAGGATACATACCAAAAATAGTGCAATAGTGAAGAATACTTTTAATATATTGAGTTATATCCCGAGTAAGAAGAAGAAAAAGGCCCTCGTGCGTATCACCATATCTTGCACGAAGGGCACATTTCACTCCTCCTCATGGTATACCTTCTATGCACTCTTCTAAGGTATTCATACCCATTATATCCATGGCGTAGTAGGGACACATGCCATTTTTCAGCTTCAATGGCGGTAATCCTTTGGCCCTTCGCACAACATTATATACCGGTGGCTGAACTTAAAAGTATTTTGTTTTCATTGGTGAGAATCAATTCACCCCTACTAGCACATTCATGACATTGTAAATGTCTATTCAATTCATCTAGTTACAAAAGATGATATAGTTGTAAGGATGATTTCTTCTTATCTTAAAGGAAAACTACTTGATTGGTACAAAAGCTTAAGACTTTCCTCTATCCATAACTCGGGATGGATTGGGAAGCGCACTTTGTAATCAATTTGAGGAGAAAGAAGACAATATCTCTTTGTTAGAACAACTCATAATCATCAATAGAGCTCCCAATGAGCTCATGTATGACTTCAACTATAGATTTCAAAAGACATGGGCCAAAACTCCACTGCTCTTAAGACCAACCCCTCAAGGCACTTTTCTATATTTATTAAGAGCTTTGAATTCTAACATTGCAGTGATGATACAATCTATGGGTGTTCTACAACTTATTGATGCCTATCCTATAGCCATTAAGGCATAAATTTTATAAATCCAAGTAGGAAAGATAGCCCTTACATTGCTTATGCCCTTGTTTCCTAAATTACCTTAGCCACCCTAACTTTCCGTTTATCCCATTCATAAGTAGAGCTCCCAGCCCATTGTCTCCACATCATACTCTCCCTAGTAGCAAAAAGAGGATGAAGAAATTAAATCATTGATTAGAAATCTTTCTAAAAAATTCAAATCCTTAGAAAAGAAGCGAGTTCAAACCTTTATAAATAAATCTAATCAAGGGTTCAATCAAAGCCATCAAAACTTTAGAAATCAATATCCAAACCAAAGATATGGGAAACGTTAAAATGATAGATGACATGCTAATGCACACCTTCCATTACAAATACTTTCTCCTAGATAGCCCCTTCTAGTGCTTAGTTCAAGAAAATTATTAGTTCAATGCGAACCACATGGTGCAAGAGATAGAATGGTGCTTTCTTTGAAACTTGCCACATATCTAGTACATCTATGTAAATTCCTTATGTGCACAAGCCTTCATGACCTAAAGTGCTTAAATTTATGAGCCTTCCATTAGCATGTACAAACTAGATAATGAAGAGGTTCCATATATCAACCTAGAGACAAACTTGATATTATTTAGGTCGATGATTTTTACACAATGAACTAGGTGGTGGACAATCTAGGTAGACCACTTTGGTGTAATTTTATGAAAACACTAGGTTCAAGAATAGGATGTTGGAAGCGATACGCATCTCTTACCTTCCGGTAGTCGATTAATTTATTTCACAAGAACAAGGATAACATAGATCAACATAGTAGTTATAGCACACACATTTCCACACATGAGGATCCACACAACATTGATGTACCGAAGTTGTGTGCACCCATGCTTTGGTAGATCAAGCCTCTACACAACCGAAAACACCTACCTTTACACCCGAACAATAAAAAGAGATCCTTCCATGCCTCAAATGCACAATTCCATGGGCCTTCCATTTAATATTGTTGATCAGATGATGAAGAAAAATATGAATGTCACAATGTGGGATGCCTCTTCCATTCCATCTCAACGCAACCTCTTGTATGAATCTATTGCACAACTTCTGTGCGCTGACCCAAATTTTTAGAGATCTCATACTGTTGATATCAAGAAGAGGAGAAGAAAGTGAGTAAAGCTGTTAAAATCCCCCTTTCTACATGTCTTTGATAATAGGAAAACACCTTGTTCATAATTGCATGATTGACACAAGGGCTAGTACTTCTGTCATGCCTAAGAAAATTGTTGATATCCTAGGTCTTAAATATAGCCTTGTCTCTAAAGGAGTCTTACAACTTGATGGCTCAACTATTTGTGTTCTAGTAGTCATCAAGGATCTTGAGTTAACCCTTCATGCATGTCCAAGCCTAACCATAACTCAAGATGTGTCAGTCATTGATTTTCCTCCATTGTTTTCCATTTTCCTATCAAGGGATTTCACAGCTAAGGTGGGTGGTTACTTATCTTAAGATTTGTCTCATATGATTTTAAGAACAAGGTATGGTACCATATTTATTGTACAATTTGAGCATATATTTTCACATCATGTTGAGTCATATGGCCCTTCTTTGTTGGAAATTAGGACACAGAGAGGGGGTGAATCAATGTCTTCTCAAACTTTGACAATTAATTTAATCCACTTAATTAGTTATGATAAATCCAAATCAACATTCACAAGTATTAAATATGAGAGAGAGAACACAAAGAAAATATTTAATGTGGGAAACCCAAACTGGGAGAAAAACCCACTGAAATAAAGAAATAGATTAGGACAAAAATGTCCTGTAAATGTTACATTGATTTCAAGTTGAGCATCAACTCAACATGGAGCTACCAACTCCTAAATTTAACCAAGTTGCTACTTAGTATTTGACAAGCTTCAAATTTCCTGGAAGCTTCAACTCCCAAATATCAACTAGGCTTCTACATGTTTCTTCTACAAGCAAAAACTCACAAGGAAGCTACTACTCCCTCCTACTAAGCTACAACTTAGACTTTGTCAGGATTTTGATCACAGTCATTTTGTTGTCTTCTACAACTGACAATCACCTCTAGATTTTCTCACTCTCTTCTCAATTCTGGTTCTAATTTCTCTCTTCAATTTGATGTACTCTCTATGGTACAAGGCTTATTTCAAACATATATTAATAACACCAATATCTTCTTGATTTACTCTCTCAAAACACTCATTTCTTCAAGTATTCAACCTCATTCATACTTTTTCTCCTTTGCAATGGATTCATCACCTTATTTATTTTGGACTCACACATCAACAATTAGTACTTTGATCAACCTATGCACTCTTATTTATGTGGATAAGATACTCATGCTCCTATTTAAATATGTATTAATCTAATCACTCACTCCATCAAGTTCCGAGATAACTAGTTGTGTTTTTTCACATCGATCCTCTTTTTCATTGATTTATTTCACCCGCATTCTTCTCACCATCCTGCACACTTCCCTTTTATTTTAAAATACATTCAACACACTTTCATACTCTCATCATAGTGCTCGCACTTACACACTCTCAACCTATCTCCACCATATGCATTAACAAATCTCTGCAAAATTTTCACACCTATATTTTTTATGTGCTCATCATACCTTCAACATATAAACTCAAAGCTATGCAAAGATAACACATGGATTGACACCCCTTCATTGTTGAACAACATCACATATACACAGAATGGTCTCTTTTATTAAGAACATAGTCCTTCTTTCCCGACCTTTCGATTCAACTTCAACACTCCTCACTTTCACACTTCATGTTCATGCGAAAGAAAGATGAAAGGTTTTAAGAGTTAATTTCCTTAAGGTCATCAATGAAATTGACATGGATCATTTACCTTTTCTGACACTACAAATACCTTTAAGATGGTCGAACGTAACAATGAAATTCAAATTCCTTTTAAAATTATACACAAACCGACCTCAACTTTCCATATTCTCTTGACTACGAGACACTATTTTGTAACGTTTTTGTTAGAATCTGTCATTTCATTTTCGATACATATAAATTTAGTATTGTAACTTCAATATGGCTCTTGAGATACTTGATCCAGAAACCAAAGTTAAATAGTTTTATACACGAATCTTGAAGTTCTCAATTCCTTTAAAAACATAGAATTGGAAGTGGATTCTCAACTTTCCTTTAGTATTGAATATAAAATTGGATTCTTTTTTTGTTCTAGGAATGTAAAAAAATTCTCACTTGGAAACTTCTGATGAATACATTCCTTCTTAACTCTTTCATGTGTCGTTTTGAAAATCTTCACAAGTTTGTTAACTGATGCATTCAAATCCATTTGCAATTGTATTTAATGAAAATGAAAAAACACGAAGTTAATAATGAAGTTCATCCCATTTGGGACTACATCTCCGGGTTTGGAATAACGAACCATTTCCATAAAAAAACCAATGTAAAACTTTCTTTTACAATTTCCATCAGTATGGATATTTAAAACTGAAATAGTACTTCACTGAGTGTGGGATTCATTGATCTCAAGATCAAGTTTCCGTTCCCAAAAACTCCAAGTACCTGCAACTTTCTCCACCTTGTGGGTATTCAAAAACTCCCTGATCTGGGTATGCAAATCAACTGTAAATTACATAGAAACCCATTAGAGTAATAACTCAAATTTGTAGAGGCCCTGGATCATTCCTGTAAACTACAATTTTACTTCCATAGCTACTTAGCTTCATACAACAAAAGATTACAGATGTACATACAGGATAAACTGATCAATATATCTCTCTAACTATGTTGTAATAATAATTAAATTATGTAAATAAAACATAAAATAGATGAACCTGCAAATAGTACTGAAACTAAACTTTAAGAACCTCTAAAACCATTCAGAGAAGCATCTCCACAAGTTCGTAGCACCAGTTCATCATCTCTCTGCTCCTTCCCTTGAGTTCTCCATAAAAACCCTCACATTTTGCTTCCAAAAATAGGTCAAACAAACTCAAAATAGGAAAAGAATCACATCAATGGAATATCTCTGAATTCATGACAAAAGTCCATGAGACATCAAGTCTCCATTCCGCCTCCAAGACCCTCAAAATGGTCTTGAATCAAAACAACCCATTTTCCTTCTAGACAGGTCAAATACTAATACACGTGTGTGTATTCTTCCTCCTCTTCCTTTAAAACCTTTTAAATACCCATATATATACATACTTAATTGTATATTTAGTAAATTTAATCCTATTTAAATCTCCCAATAATCCTCCCAATGCCCATGATTTTCTCTTATCTATATGAGTGGATTTTAGCATAAAAAATGGAGGAATAATCCCACGTATAATGGGATATTACCAATTTTAGACCTTATCAAAGCCTTCAAATCCTCCTCCTCCTTATCTCGTGGAGATTTTCTTGGCTGGAAAAATGGCTTGCCTTGAAAAATGCACCAAAACTTGGGAGAGAAGATTTGGTCAAAAATTGAGAAATTTAAGGTGCTTAATTAGGATTAATCAAACAGATATCTTAGGATTAATTTATGAATTAATAAAATATGTTAACTAAGGGTATCTTGTAGTTGGAATATTGGCCGATGTTCCACCTACATAATATCACTAGTTAGCATAAATAATTCAAAAATTTGAAGATTTAAAATAATTACGGTGGTTAAGAATCAACTTCTGAAATGCATAACTTTTGCATAAGAACTTAGATTTGGTCTATTCAAAATACCTTCGAAAACTTGTTACAAGCTCTAAACCATGGAACTGATTTTGAAACATTACAAGACAATAAATTTTTCCTTGTCACCAACTACCACGTGTCACCTTGCCATTGGTTCACTTATCGATTTGTTGACCATGATCGACCTGTTTACGACCTTAACTTTGATTGGTGATAGAATTTGCATACGAACTCTGATTTTGAATTTCAGCATACCATCAGAAAGGTATTGAGAATCCCTTCAGCATGGTATAGGTTTAGGGAAGTTTAGGGAATATTTGTATAGTGAAAAATTCTCTGGATCACTCCTCCCCAGTAAGACCATTTTGACCTCAAAATGGAAATTCACTCTTGACTGTACACACGTTCTCTGCATAATACAAACACAAAACCTAGTTTATAGCATGGTAATTTTTCTAAAATATTACAATATTCAAATGCCAATAATAGTAACATAACCCAATGGCTTGAATCAGAATCGATATGACACTGCAATCAATCGTCATGTTTTCGTACATTGATCCTACACTAATCCAACATATACAGGAGAAAAACTCATATCAAGGTGTTATGAAGTCAATTCTATCAACTGATGTAAAAATACATTTCACAAAACACCAATTCTATCAGCAAAATAAGACGAGATATAAAAACTTCCCTGCAAGAAATCAACCATCTCACTGAAATTGTATACGAACTGCAAAGAGTAAATACCAACTCTGCATATCACAATCTGCCAAAAATGACCTGTTACCCAAAAATAGTCACTAAGCTGACGAATTCTCTTAACCTTTGCACTGCATAACGGTTAAGGTGTTCTCCTTGTTTTATCAATATCTTCCAAGGAAAAACAAGGTGTTGTAACCATGATGTTAAAATCATATGTGTCAATAATGCATTATAGGCCTTTATAAATCACTGCAACAAAATGTATACTTGTATGAACCAACGTGTCCTGTTGTGGGTCTTTGAAAAGTACGTACAATCATTTCCCAATATAGACTTAAACGTATAATCAAGTATCAAGTAGCAGTTATATTGCCTAATATAATTGCATCCACATTTGTCCACCTTATAAATGACAACACTTAAACTAAGCTGCAAGACATGTTGATCATGCCCAAAAGTAATCATGTGTACCCTATTGTCAAAGTCCAAAAATGAATTTTTCCATAACCATAACTGTGAGAGTAATCTGAGTATGATGACCTATCCCTCAAACTTTCTCTATAGGTCACTTCAATGAACTGGATAATCTCTAAGTTAAAATATGAGTTAAATCCATTACCACATTTGATAAGGAACTCAAAAACTTAGTAGGAGATATATAAAAAAAATAGAGCTTGCAATACCATTAACTGTGAGAAGAAAACTAAGTGTGTTAAACCTACCTCTAAGTTTTCCCACTGTAGGTAGCTCAAAATTGTATTCAACAATCTATTAGTGATTCCTTTCAACATTACTATGGAATCAAAAGTATAGTCAACTGTATATATATGAAAGGATAATCTAAGGGAAAAATAGATGACAAATCCATCCTGTAATCAACATTCACTATTTTATCCCTGCAACTGATTATCAAAACCCTTTCATTACATCTGTCAAACCCTAATATCAACTTAGAGCTTTTCACCAATAAAATAAGAGTCTCTTTACAACTTACAACTTGTAAGTAACTGTAAGAAAATATCATAAATATGAGGAGTATACCAAGAATTTTAAACCTATCTCAAGGTGTCCTCACTGATGACTACTCTCTGTCTCATATCCCCCTACTTATCCATCTGAGTTAGTTTTCCAAAATATCTGAAAATAGAAAAATACAAAATAGGAGATAGCAAATATCCATCCACAACACTAAACATGTCAATTTCTTCCCAGATCCCATACTCCAAAATTCCCTGATTAAGTGTCTGAATGAAAACTGAGCATACTATTCATATCATAGTAATGCCTATTAAAACTATTCATTAAACCATTTTAGCAACATATGTACTTTTGCATGGTTTCAATAACATGAATAGGAAGTTATAACATCACCCTTTATTCAACTGACTTAGTGATAAAAAACCTCTTTTAAAGTTATAAACAATCTCAACAAGGTATATTCCCTTCTAGATTAGCCACACAAAGGTCATCCCATCTGGTTATTTTAAACCAATACACTATGTTCAAAAAGCCATTAAAAATCTAGAAGAGTCGAATAGTTTTACCTTCCTTTGAGAAACTATGAAAATCTATCTCAGAAAGAGTTAGATGACCCGTTATTGTTGAATTTGTTAAACCAATTCATTAACCATTATCAATACAAGGGACTTCTTCCTCTTGTTTGGTTATACAACTGAACTAGAAATTCCAAAAAGGTTTATAAATAATTCCCTATCAAGGTATATTCTTTCAGTGCAACACACACGAAGGAATCAAATCCATAACCTGTGTCACATAGCTATACTAAAAAAAAATTATTACCTTCTTTAAGAACTATGAAGTATGCATACTAATTTGAGAAAGGTTGGCACTTTGTTGAGCTTCTAAACAACTCATCCTGCTTGCTTCTGCAATACTTACAAGTTGTGAAGACAAATTGACTGAACAACCAATATAAATCTCAATGTCTTAAAAATGTAACTTAGTAAATCCAAATAACCTTATTTCCATTTCCATGTCTCATAATGGAATCTGGTCTTTTCACTTATAACTGGTAAGACAATAGACTTTCCATAGTATGATTAGTTATCCAAAAATGTCTTACCAAGTGTCATTATGCTCGTTCCTTAACTGGATTGATCTTACAGGACTAGTGTTACAAACTCTTAGCTGTTAGAAGCTTGTCTTCCTTCAGTGGATTGGAATGTCTTCCAAGAATCCTTTGCACTAGTTCCCTACAAAAATAATCAAACTAAAAGAACACATAATAATATCTGATATAAAACTCCAAAAGAAGTAGATCAACAACTGAAGCAAATCCTTGAAAATGAACTTTGCTCTGATACCAAAATTGATCCGTAAACCGGGTTAAATAGTTTTACACAATGGATACTGAAGTTCTCAATTCCTTTTAAAAACATAGAATTGGAAGTGGATTCTCAACTTTCCTTTAGTATTGAATAGAAAATTGGATTCTTTTACTATTCTAGGAATGTAAAAAAATTCTCACTTAGAAACCTCTGATGAATTCATTCCTTCTTAACTCTTTCATGTGTCATTTTGAAAATCTTCACAAGTTTGTTAACTGATGCATTCAAATCCATTTGCAACTGCATTTAACTGAACAATGAACAAACTGAAAATGAAAGACACAAAAGTTGATAACGGAGTTCATCCCATTTGGGACTACATCTCCGGGTTTGGAATAATGAACCATTTCCATAAAAAAACCAATGTAAAAGTTTCTTTTACAATTTCCATCAAGTATGGATATTTAAAACTAAAATAATACTTCATCGAGTGTGGGATTCATTGATCTCAATATCAAGTTTTCATTCCCAAAAACTCCAAGTACTCATGCAACTTTCTCCACCTTGTGGGTATTCAAAAACTCCCTGATCTGGGTATGCAAATCAACTGTAAACTACATAGAAACCCATTAGAGCAATAAATCAAATCAAAGGCCCTAGATTATTCTCAGTAAACTAAAATTTTACCTCCATAGCTACTTAGCTTTATACAACTGAAGATTAAAAATGTACATACAAGATAAACTGATCAATATCTCTCTCTAACTATGTTGCAATAATAATTAAATTATGTAAATACAACATAAAATAGATGAACCTACAAATAGTACTAAAAATAAACTTTAAGAACCTCTGAAACCATTCAGAGAAGTGTCTCCACAAGTTTGTAGCACCAGTTCATCATCTCTCTGCTCCTTCCCTTGAGTTCTCCATAAAACCCTCACATTTTTCTTCCAAAAATAGGTCAAATGAACTCAAAATGGGAAAAGAATCACATCACTGGAATCTGCTATGAATTCCTGAAAAATGTCTAGAAGACATCAAGTCTCCATTCGGCCTCCAGACCCTTAAAAATGGTTTTGAATCAAAACAAAATGTTATCCTTCTAGATGGTCAAATAATAATACACTTGTGTATTCTTCTTCCTCTTCCTTTAAAACCTTACAAATACCCGTATATATATACACACTTAAGTGTATATTTAGTAAATTTAATCCCATTTAAATCTCCCAATAATCCTCCCAAAGCCCATGATTTTCTCTTATCCATATGAGTGGATTTTAGCATAAAAAATGGAGGAATAATCCCACGTATAATGGGATATTACCAATTTTAGACCTTATCAAAGCCTTCAAATCCTCCATTTAATGTGCATACCAAGTCCACATAATGATAACCACCCTCCTCCTTCTCTCGTGGAGTTTTTTTGGCTAGAAAAATGGCTTGCCTTGAAAAATGTGCCAAAACTTGGGAGAGAAGATTTGGTCAAAAATTGAGAAATTTAAGGTGCTTAATTAGGATTAATCAAACAGATATCTTAGGATTAATTTATGAATTAATAAAATATGTTAACTAAGGGTATATTATAGTTGGAATATTGGCTAGATGTTCCACCTACATAATATCACTAGTTAGCATAAATAATTCAAAAATTTGAAGATTTAAAATAATTACGACGGTCAAGAATCAACTTCGAAATGCATAACTTTTGCATACGAACTCAGATTTGATCCGTTAAAAATGCATTAGAAAGCTTGTGATAAGATCTAAACCATGGAACTGATTTTTAAACATTACAAGACCATAAAATTTCCATTTTTGCCAACTACCACGTGTCACCTTGCCATTGGTTCACTTGTTGACCAGGGTTGATCCGTTTACGACCTTAACTTTGACCGACGATAGAATTTGCATATGAACTCTAATTTTGAAGTTCAACATACCATTGGAAAGGTCTCGAGAAGACCTTCATCATGGTATAGGTTTAGGGAAATTTAGGGAAGATATTCATAGTGAAAAATTCTTGAGATCACTACTTTATGACCTACTCATGTTATCCTTTATTCTAAAGATCCTTTAAAGACTCATTTAAGAACTCATGACACTAAATGCTTGAGCTTAGAGATATGATCTTGAACTAGGTGCTCGAAGAGATATATTGAGTTAGATATTATCACACACTTGAATGATCTTGGATGCAAATGGTCTACATAACACTAAAGACTTGAAGTCCATTTCAATATGTCTAAAAACTCATTTTCACGAATTTATCATGCTAGTTTGTTTACAATCAACAAAGAAACTAAGATACATATTTCTTTTGCTTGATGGATTACAACGAGAATATCATCATGATATTTATAATTTTAGAGATTGATTTGAGAGACTTTATACCACCATCTTAGTTAGGGCAACATGTCACTTCAAGTCTTCCATTTGAATCACATATTGAAACACAATATACACCGATTTACACATGACAGGTTTCAACCTCATTTTTAAAACTAAAATCCTTACCTTCTCAGTCTAGTTTACCCTCAAAGATGTATTTTAAAAAATAATGGTGGCATTGTAAACCTTCTTACATCCATGTTGTGTCAAGTACAACCTGTTGAGACCATATCTTTCTCATTCTATTAAGACTATACGCTGTGAGGGTTTAGAGTTTCAAACCCTAACTAAGCATTCTAAGGATCTCACTCCCCCATTCTCCAATTTCATGCCAAACCAAGTGTAGAGTGGTATTCATCAAAGAGTATGACAAGGATTTTAGACCTTATTTAGCATAAGAAGGTAGACCAATTTCTTGATTTAAGAAAAGAATACCATTCATCTTGATTGTTGCATAAGTTTAAAACTAGTCTTCAAGAGAAGAATTTTCCTTCCAAAAAAATATATTGTCCAAATCAACTAAGGTACCTTCTGAGATGCTCATTTATTTAAGTCACTCATCAAGTCAAGAAAAAAACCAACTCAATAAATATTATATTGACAACTATGCAATTCTCGGGATCTGTGGTAGGGTTTCATGAATCAACTCGTAACTATTTTTCTTGATTTACTTCTTTCTAACATTTCTTCACTCATATGACCATCTATTAGAGAATCCTTAAAGGATAACATGAACTCACTTACTCCAAAAATTTTACATGAGTAAGAGGGCATTTAGGTCGTAAAACTAATGTTTTCTTGAAATGACATAGGGCAGGTAGAGATTTTATTTTTCTTACAACCATTACTTCACTTAAGTTCCCAACTGTGGGAAGGAGTAACTGTTATCCAAAATGTGTCCCCTACTCATTTTGTGGCTAACTCCTCCCATTCTTCCCTCTCTTGTGCCTCAGTCACAAAATTTTGCTTTCAGGCACTCAAAACCTTCTGGAAGTGGCACCATTGGATAGAGCTCTTTCTCAGCTTTCCAGAAAGGTAAAGTTTTCCTCCTAACTCCATGTATTTTTCAAGTTATGGCTCGGCAGAGTTTTTGTGGGAAATTTTCCCCTGAAAGGCCCGCAGCCAATGAGAATGTGCCACGTGTCCAAGAAAGTGGCGGGGTCGGAGGAGAACTTGGTTTTTTGCCAAGTGTTTTGGCGAAGGTTTCAAAAGGAAATATTTTTCCCCGCAGGCCCGCTGACAAATCAGGGGCTGCCACGTGTCCAGGGGGAAGATTTTGAAAATTTGGCTAAGTGTTGGTGCAAGAAATTTTTTTGAAGGATGGCCCCACGGCCAATAAAAACATGACACGTGTCCTAGGGAGCCGGAAGTTCGCAGCGCGGGGGGAAGGTTTGAAATTTTGCTAAGTGTTTCGCCAAATTTCAATGGAGGATTTTTGGACCCATTTCCCTAGCCGAATCACAATGTGACATGTGTCACCAGAGCTCAGACCGGCGGGGCGCGAGGAAGAATTAGATTTTTGGGCAAAATGTTTTGCCGAAAGTCCAAAGGATGAGTTTTTGGCCCACTGCCTCCGTCAGCCAATCATATGAGGACACGTGTCCTAGAGTGGCGGAGCATGGGGAGAATTCAAGAATTTTTTCCCAAGGAGGAAATAAAAGAAAATTCAAAGGGAAAGCCCGCCCCCTTATTGCACGCCCTATCATTCACGCCACATGTCCCCCACTGTCGGCCCGGCGGGAAAATTTTGGAAAATTTTCCAAAGGCTAAAACAAAGAAAAATGGAGCAGGAGGGGCCCGCGCCCAATGAAAACTTGCCACATGGCACCTAGACTTGTGGAGCGTGGGAAAATTTTGGAAAATTTTCCAAATGACGAAAAAGGTAAAAATTCAAAATTTTTCCCACCGACCCGATTTGGCCCTGTTTTGCCCTAAAACTTCAAATCACCATATCTTTCGATCCAGAGCTCGGTTTTTCATGTTCTTTATATCAATGGAAAGCTGGTGAAATTATCTACAATATTCTAGGGTTATTTTTGCATTTTGGTGGAGTTTGGAGAGATAAAATCAAGAAATGCCTCTGGCACGTGGTCATGGATAGAAATGATGTTTCAACCACCGTTTTTAATGAAGAATGGCTCACATTCTCTCCTAGCATGGTTAAAAATGTCAGGGAATGGGTCTGTCAGGGCACCCATGCTGTTTTGATGGCATTTTGGTCAATGGTTGAACCCCTTACACTTTTTCCCACGTTTCTCTCTCCTGGGGTCGTGGTTTGCACTGTAAAAGCCAGAATGAGTTCATTTTGCAAAGGAGAGACACTTTTTCAACTCTGAAACTTCCTTTTCTTCCTCCTTGGTAGAATTTGTGAAGAAATTTTACCTTTCCATGTAATGCAGCACCTTTTCTTGCCTCTGGATCACTGTAATGTACTGTATTGGATCTGAGATGTTGATATATGTTCTGTGATTAAAATCCCTCAATCCTTTCATATATCTATCATTGCTTTCTTGATCTTTCATTACATTTTGAGCATTTGTGCATGTTTTGTGCTATGTTTCCTTGTGGATTATGTATTTCATGCAGCATCAGGTGTCTACAACTCCTTTGGTGCATCACCTATTAGCATTAGTTCTTTCTTTTTTGCATTCTCTATCTCTGTCTCCTTGGAATTTAGAGAAGACTTAGGAGTTTAAACCTCTGCAATTGTACAAGTGAATTAGCTGATCAGAGGAGTTGAGGAACCAACCTCTAATCTGGAGATTCCTCTTCCATTTTGCAAGTCCCACACTTGGGAAGAGGATTCAATGTTGTGCAATCACACTGGATGCTTAGAATGATCAAATTAGAAGCCTGATCAACATCCAGGGGTGCTGCTGATTTGCAACAACAGTTTTGGCACGCCCAGTGGGACCTTAGAGGTCTTCCACTTTATCTTTGACAGGTTGGTGTGTTCCTGTTAAAGATTCAGCCTTTTGAAGGCACTTTCAAAAGCACATCTGGTGACTCCATCTAGTAAACAATTCATTCTCTAAGTCACAGCACTGCTTTTCCATTCATTTCCATCCATTCTTCTTTCCATCATTTTCATTCTTTTCCATTCCATGAAGTTGTGCAATCATGAATTCATTTCCATCATGGAATTCACATTTACAACAACATTATATCACACCTCCAACATGTTTTACAAATCCTCCAAATCAGCATTTTGATTAAATTCAAAATCAGCATGTCTACCCATATGAGCAAAGCAGTGCAACGTCATTGGATATGAAGCATGTCAAGCAAAAGTGTATATTGGTTATGAGGGAAGCCAAGAAGAAAATGTAGATATGCTGGAACAAATCCAAAAGATGGAGGTAAACATGGTGCTATTTAGGGCTCAAGCACAAATGAAAGCATTTAGAATTGTCAGAGAGCACCTTGTCCATGGGTGGGACCTTTTCCAAGGCATTACAAACCCTCAAGAGAAGCTAGCCTTCATGATTACAACACTACCATTGCTTGTAAAGTGGACTGAAGGAATAAAGGTGTATGAGAGGAGTATTCAACAACCTTGTCAACAAGTAAGCACACAATCTCATGCCTTTTCTCTCCCTCTTTCCCAATCTGTTTTATCTCAAAGCAAAGGTGTCAAGTTTTAAACTCTCCATCTACCTGTCCCAAGTGTTAAATCCATTTCTCCATTCCCTAGTATTCCACCCCATCTCAATTCTTCTATCCTTTTCCCTTCCAAATAGCCATTCCCTCCAAAGAAACAAGAGTTCCTACCTCCTCCACCACCACAAAAAATTGCAAAATCAATTGAGTTACAATCCACTTCTCCTCTTGCATTCCCAAATCCATGTTGGGAGGATAAAAATCAGAATGCCAATCAAGGAAAAAAGAAAGAGCAAAGAAGAGCCAAACAAGGATGAAGAAGTTCAAAGTCCAAGAGTTGGGCTCTTAAATTTGGGATTAAAAATCCCCTTGTGGTGAAACCAATAGAGGATGTTGAAGTTGGAGAACAAGTGGAAAACAAGGCTGATTTTATAACAGCAGTGAAGCGAGAAAAACAGCAGTTTGTTGGTGATGAGTTGGGTGTCCATGTTGGCACTTTGCCCAAAGAAAATGCTGATCCAGTTTGCACTGCAAAATCAGCCATCGAGAAGGAAGGAAAACCATCTCAAAACCCCATCTTTGAGGAGCAAATGGATGAGGTCAAGTCATTTTTTACAACAGTAGAAGAAGGAGGCATTGTTGATACGTATTTGCTTTCATTTGAAGGGGCTGATTTGATTGATGAAGCCATTATTGAGGTGAACAAAACAGGTCCAAATTGTGAGCAAAAGGCACAAGAAATTTCATGCTTCTCTCCCACTTCATCT
The DNA here is from genome assembly GCA_018340775.1 of Taxus wallichiana var. yunnanensis. Lineage (NCBI taxonomy): Eukaryota > Viridiplantae > Streptophyta > Pinopsida > Cupressales > Taxaceae > Taxus > Taxus wallichiana. The sequence goes on from CM031239.1 coordinate 844,457,233, forward strand.
CTCCAACAATCTGATTTTTAGGATGAGTTTGGATTGACAAGTTTCATGTTTGAAAATGCAGATTTGGAGGCCACCATACAAGAGGGAGAGACTTTGCTGCAGTAAGACATTCAAGAGTTTGATTTGCCATCAGACTTAGAAGAATGTTTAGATGAAGAGCTAGCTGAAATTACCATGTTTCCTTCTTCACCATTCGTTCTCCAACAACAAGAACTTGCTGCCATGGACAAAAGAGTTCAAGGACAACAGCCTACAGTTTGCAACATGCCTCTTGAATCAAAGTTGGAAGAATTTGATCTTCCAAAAGCTACAATGGAGGAGCTCCAAAGCCAACAATGTATTGCAGCAGGTAACAACAATGCAAAAGCAACTTCATTGGATGTTGTAATCAATAACGAGGAGTTGCACACTATAGAAGAGTTCCATGTTGCCATGAAGGAAGAGAAAGGGAAGAAAAGTCCTACCATTGCTTCCACATCACCCACCCAAGAAGGTCTACAAGAAGACTCCATTTTTGGAGTTGAAAATCAGAGCTATGGGCATATTAAATGGATCATACCTTGCCCAATAAGGTATGTGACTTCATTGAGTCAAAGGAGAAGTCACAACCAGTCATGCTTACTTTTAAGCATGAGGGTGAGCTACCAAGTACCAAGGATCAGCTGTCATACCTCTTCAATCCAAATGCAGAGCAACTAAAAGAGGTATTGGATTTGTTTTTAGTTGACACCTTGATGATTTGGGTAGAAGACCGGCTTCTTGTTGATTTTCCACTCATCCAATCAGCCATGTTCAAGTGCAAATCAGTTGCATGGTTGCAACTTTTGAGAAAGGGAAGCTATTTCTCCCAACCAGTTGCAGGGTTTTTTTAGCCCACTTTTGCTTCCAGTTAGAGTAGGATAGGTAGTTTTGCTTTTAGTAAAAGAAGTGCTTGTGCACACTGTATGTTCCATTTTGGAGCATGTATGACCTTTAGTTTTGTACATAGTTTTTGTGGTGCTGGTTTTGCTCTTGCACAGTCCATTTCAGTGGGTTTCCAAGTGGCTTAGAGAGGAGGTTTTCAAAGTTTAGATCAGTTTGTAGGCTATAACTCATGACTCCATGCCCAATGGATGCTTCAGGCAACTGGTAACTTCATCCAAGCAGAAGATGCCCCTCTGAGTCACCAAAATTGTTATCCAAAATGTGCCTTCGCTATTTTGTGGCTAACTCCTCCCATTCTTCCCTCTCTTGTGCCTCAGTCACAAAATTTTGCTTTGTGCACTCAAAACCTTCTAGAAGTGGCACCATTGGATAGAGCTCTTTCTGAGCTTTCCAGAAAGGTAAAGTTTTCCTCCTAACTCCATGTATTTTTCAAGTTATGGCTCATGAGTTTTTGTGGGAAATTTTCCCCTAAAAGGCCCGCAGCCAATGAGAACGTGCCACGTGTCCAAGAAAGTGGCGGGGGTCGGAGGAGAACTTGGTTTTTTGCCAAGTGTTTTGGCGAAGGTTTCAAAAGGAAATATTTTTCCCCATGGGCCCGCCGATAAATCGTGGGCTGCCACGTGTCCAGGGGGAAGATTTTGAAAATTTGGCTAAGTGTTGGCGCAAGAATTTTTTTGAAGGATGGCCCCGTGGCCAATAAAAACATGACACGTGTCCTAGGGAGCTAGAAGTTCGCAGCGCGGGGGCAAGGTTTGAAATTTTGCTAAGTGTTTCACCAAATTTCAATGGAGGATTTTTGGACCCATTTCCCCGAGCCGAATCACAATGTGACACATGTCACCAAAGCTCAGATCGGCGGGGCGCGAGGAAGAATTAGATTTTTGGGCAAAATGTTTTGTCGAAAGTCCAAAGGATGAGTTTTTGGCCCGCTGCCTCCGTCAGCCAATCATATGAGGACATGTGTCTTGGAGTGGCAGAGCATGGGGAGAATTTAGAATTTTTTCCCAAGGAGGAAATAAAAGAAAATTCAAAGGGAAAGCCCGCCCCCTTATTGCGCGCCCAATCATTTGCTGCCACATGTCCCAGCTCGTCGGCCCGGCGGGAAAATTTTGGAAAATTTTCCAAAGGCTAAAACAAAGAAAAATGGAGCAGGAGGGGCCCGCGCCCAATGAAAACTTGCCACGTGGCACCTAGACTTGCGGAGCGTGGGAAAATTTTGGAAAATTTTCCAAATGACCAAAAAGGTAAAAATTCAAAAATTTTCCCACTGACCCGATTTGGCCCTGTTTTGCCCTAAAACTTCAAATTGCTTTCGATCCAGAGCTTAGTTTTTCACATTCTTTATATCAATGGAAAGTGGAAAAATTATCTACAAGATTTCAGGGTTATTTTTGCATTTTGGTGGACTTTGAGAGATAAAATCAAGAAATGCCTCTAAAGCACGTGGTCATGGACAGAAATGACGTTTCAACCACCATTTTTAATGAAGAATGGCTCGCATTCTCTCCCAAAGAAGGTTAAAAATGTTAGGGAATGGGTCTCGTCAAGGTGCCCATGCTATTTTGATGGTATTTTGGTCAATGGTTGAACCCCTTTCACTTTTTCCCACGTTTCTCTCTCCGGGGTCGTGGTTTGCACTTTGTAAAAGCGTAATGAGTTCATTTTACAAAGGAGAGACACTTTTCAACTCGAAACTTCCTTTTTCTTTCCCCTTGGTAGAATTTTTGAAGAAATTTTACCTTTCCATGTAATGCAGCACCTTTTCTTTCCTCTAGATCACTGTAATGTACCGTATTGGATCCGAGATGTTGATATATGTCTACGTGATTAAAATACCTCAATCCTTTCATATATCTATCATTGCTTTCTTGATCTTTCATTACATTTTGAGCATTTGTGCATGTTTTGTGCTATGTTTCCTTGTGGATTGTGTATTTCATGTAGCATCAGGTGTCTACAACTCCTTTGGTGCATCACCTATTAGCATTAGTTCTTTCTTTTTTACATTCTCTATCTCTGTCTCCTTGGAATTTAGAGAAGACTTAGGAGTTTAAACCTCTGCAATTGTACAAGTGAATTAGCTGATCAAAGGAGTTGAGGAACCAGCCTCTAATCTAGAGATTCCTCTTCCATTTTGCAAGTCCCACACTTGGGAAGAGGATTCAATGTTGTGCAATCACATTGTATGCTTAGAATGATCAAATTAGAAGCCTGATCAGGATCCGAAGGGTGTGCTGATTTGCAACAACAAGAACATAAGGGAGCACTTAAATATCCCCAGTCACTCTTGAGTGCAATTCTTATAGAGGAAAAAAATGCATACATAACATAGTTCACAATTTTCTTGAACAAGACAATACTCTAGCAGTTTAAAGACAATGAGCATTACACACCAAAATTTATCATAGAACATACAAAAACTTAATCCAAATAATATTGACTCATGGTAGAAGGAAGGGACTATAATATATCTCAAATTATCTTTGTACATCACCAACATGATTGTACCATTTAAGCACCATGATTATATGAGCACACTCTTGCAAGAGTTGATGTGTTCAATGAAAAGTTGTAAAAGCCATGGAATTGGGGTAAGAATCTCTAAAGAAACCCCAAAGGCTTTTAACAATATGATCAATGGACCATGTGATAAGAAATGAGCAAGGGTTTCTTCTTTGCATACATTAATTTGAAGTAAACAAGCAAACTAAGAAAATGAAACTAACCTCTATTCTTTGAAAGCTTGAAATAATGAACCTAAGAGGATCTAAGCATTCAGTTTGTGTTTTAAGAGAAAGAGATCTCCCCATTAATGGCTTCAAGGCCAATGGTTCTTCCCTTTTACTCCATATTTGTGCTATAAAATACAAAAGAAAATACTACTAGCTCAATGGAAGAAAATGAAATACAATCTAAAGCCTAAACAAAATACTATAATCTATGCTAGGAAGAAGAGAGAATTCTTAGAAAATGAGGGAGGGGGTCTAGCCCTATTTATAGTTTTCTATTTGGGAAAATGGGAGATTTGGTGCATGTGGGACAAATGCTAAAGTCCAAAAATCACTTTTAGCAAGTCAAAGTATGATTTGACTATGTTTTAGAAGAGACTGACCATGGTTAGAGGGTAATTAATCTTACCAAGAGAGAAATTAGGTTTCTGAAGGACTTCTGAAAGGCTTAATCAATCCAACGAAGTGGATTGATACTCCAGAGAGCTAATAAAGGTGGTAAAGAAGGGAATATTAGCCAAGAAGAGGTTACTATAACCTATTTAGTTAGTTTATAAGAGGAAATATGACCAACAAAGTGTCGTAAGGGGGGAGTTAGATAGATCTAACTGACAAAGTGTCATACATTTGTAAGGGGAAGAATAGTTAGTATAATATTACAAATAATAATGCATTGATCAAACTACAGGTGTCTACATTTGCCCCTCTTTGGGGTGATGTAAGCTACGTCACTTCAAAGAAAGTAGACAAACGTAAATGAGTAGAATTTTTTTGAAGGGGTAGAAGAAAAATTAATAGGATGAAGGATGAAGGATGCCCCCTCGAGTGTCAATGGGGTGACGAAGAAACTCAATCGGGATTGAAAAAAAAAAAAACAGAAAGAAAAGTGCACAGAGAAGATGATAAGTAAGAATAAAAAGGGATATTGAGCTATCCACAAATCAATTGCCATCAATATATAATCATCATAATGCTTAGAATCCTCCTCATCGGTCCTTATTAAAATGTGAGCACATGATGGAAGTGTAAAATGACATGAAAAGCCAAGATACAAATAATCGTCTTGTGCTAAAAATAACCAACTTCATGTAACATACAAAAATGCAATGCAATACGAGAAATAAACAATATCTTATAATAGGAAATAAGTACAATCACACACACTTAAACCAACAACGCATTCAAGATAGTTGCAAAAATATTTTGTTGTCAATATGTATCCCCAAATGTTGTGATAAAAAACCATGGTGAAGAATGATGCCCCAAGAAAGGTGTATTATGCAAGGGGAAAGATGGAGGACACTTGGGTCCCATGAAAAAGAAATGTGCATGACAAAAATAGTACCAGAAACTGATAGTGCCCCAGGGTATAGATGAAGTAAGCAACATAGCTTGTGTAGGTGATTTGAAGATTTAGATGATGCGTGAGTCGTTGTTTCAAAAAGTTTGAAAACATCAGTAGGATATGGGATGAGTGCCATGTGATAGACACAAACTTTAGTTGTAGATGAATGGTTTACCAAGTTTTAACCTATTTCCAAGGTATTTCAATGTTTTGGTTTTTTAAATGGTTTTACAATTTTTTTTTTTTTTTAGATTTTTGATCGGTTAGAAGAATTTTTAAAAGATCAAAGATCTTCTAAAAGTATGTGCGAGGGTGATAGTGGGAAGAAAGGCTTCAGAGAGCCAGAATATATTCCCACAAGAAGAAAGATGGGTCAAGAATAATTTCTGTTTTAATACATTAATAAATAATTATCACGACTGGGAAAATAGATGAAAAATAGAGGAAAAGGCACTTGAGAGGTTTGTAAATTATTTTAATGTGACAGAGAAGTAACCACAGGGTGGCACAAAGTTCCTCAGTGTGTGAAAATTAGAAAAAATAATTATTTTAATACAAAAATAATTATCATGGCGAGGTAGAAGAAAGTTAGAACGATCATGACGGAGAAAACATGCCCTAGGGGCATTGCGATGGGTTAATATACCCACCCGGGGTTGGTAAATCAATCACGACCAATTCATTTCTACTAGAGTCTTTGCAAATTTTTTTACCATGAGTGAGAGCGATAGCCTTGGAGTGAGATGGCGAGAATACCGAGCAGGAGGAGACACGCAGATCACATCCAGGAGTTCATGTGGGACCCAACGGATGGACCTTACGTGAGTGGCCTATCCCTTCTAGTTAATTACACATTTATTACACTTTTTAGGGTTTTACTAGGGTAGGTAGGACCAATTTTGATGCATGCGCGTGGGCATATGCATCAGTTTGATGGGTACGTGCACACGTATGCGTCAAAAATGAATAGGACGTGTATGCGCATCCGGGAAAAAAAGTGGATGCGCATACATGTCCACGTACTCCATACTTGTCGGGAGGGAAATTAGTGTTAGAGGGGCACGTCCATGTTGAGTGAGGATAGAATAGGCACGTGCACACATGTGCATCAAGGAAGGCATGCGGGGCATCACACTGGGTGCGTATGCATTCTGTGTGGCCTACAACGAAGGGAGAAAAGATGGAGGGTGCGTATGTGTTGGTGAGGGTGTTTACGCATCGGTAATGGTGCATAGGTGCCAAAAGGGGCACGTAGGCGCTAGAAGGAAGGGGGAAAAATAACTTGCTAGTAAAATAGCCAAGTATAGAAGAATATAGACTAGATTAGTTTAGAAGAAAAGAATAATTAGTAAGTTAGATGATTTAAAGAAGCATTTTTCCTTAGAAAAATAGATAGAAATAAGTAAGTGCCTAACACTTGTGTTGATTTTATAGCATATACTACCCGTTCTCCAGACTCACGAGTGCTATGGGTGGTTAGCAGTGATAGAGGCACGTTTGATGATGATGATAGAGTGACCCTGGAGAGCCTCCTATATGTGACAGGATTGACTCATGTGGCCGAGATGCCACAGATTACATTGGATCATGGCCTCTTGACAGCCATAGTAGAGCGATGGCATAGAGAGAGTCCGTATTTTCAGCTCTTGATTGAGGAGATTACCATTACTCTAGAGGATGTATGGCGCATTATGCGGGTCCCAATTTAGGGTCAACTCATCCAGACTACAAGTCACTGGACCAACATTTAGCGATATATTATAGATTTTTTCGGCGTCCCGACGATACCATGGCGGTGTGGGATGTCTATTAGATTATCACGATGCATCGATGATCCAGAGCTAGACCGAGTAGTGGTCTACATGATGGCCTTTGTTAGTGGAGTCTTACTCCTTGACAAGACCAGTGCTTCATTTCCACTCGGACTCCTTGGAGTGATTCATGGTTTGGTAGAGGGAGAGACCTACTGTGGGGTCAGTGTATTTTAGCACATCTATACTGGGACCTTCACTTGATTACTTACTACCATCAGAAGATGGTAGGACCCGCTCACTTGCTGTAGATTTGGGCATGGGATCACATTGCCATTGGTCACCCCTTAGGGGTTTTGAGAGTTCGGGCTCCTGATGAGCCTTCTACGGTGGGATGGGTTCCTGGCAGGGATAATGTGTGACCATACATGGGGGATGCATACCACTATCGATGTGAGTTAGATGAGTTGCGGCAGGCTTCCATGGTTTGGAGGCCTTATAGACATTTCTAGTGGCCCGAGGATGGTTTAGAGCTCAACACTACCACAATAGAGCACTTTATCTTAGGTAGCCATAACTATATGAGGGAGTTATACAGGGTGGACCAATGCTAGAGGTAGTTTGGCATTACCTAGGATGTTCCTAGGCTAGACAGATGGTATGCTCATAGAGCTCGAGAGCATTTTGATATGGGTCCACAGATTACTTGTGATAGAGCACTAGCCAGTTTTCGATAGGTGGTACCTACTATGTGGGTGCCATTAAGATAGATTAGAGATCCGAGCACTACACCCGAGTATGGACCATGGTATCATGGTGTGCTTCCACATTGTTTGACTATTTTCAGAGTGGCGTATAACACCGACATGAGAGCCCCTCTAGTGGGGCCTCCTAGTGGTGGCGAGGGTGGAGTTATTGGTGGTGCTGATAGTGATGACGAAAATGATGACAATGATGGTGGGCCCGACTCACACCAGTATGTCAGGGGTAGGGGTTAGGGTCCATCATCGCTAGCAGCCATAGGGACAGGGCCCCAAGTCTAGGCCGAGACAGGTTTTCAGGGTAGTTGATATAGAGTTGCCCCTAGTGGGCATTTTAGAGAGGATATACACCCCTCTCTAGCAGGTACTTCCAGAGTAGGGCCCACCACCTGATGTTCCAGAGGGTAGTGGTGACAGTGGGGAAGCTAGCTGCCCTTCAAAAGTAGTTGTATACATCTATGGCTATTTAGTTATAGGTGGCTGGAGAGAGAGATGCAACCAGGGCATATGTACAGGGCCTTATAGCAGAGCGAGATTAGACACAGGCTCAGGTGCATATTTTGACCATGGAGAGAGATCAGGCCAGGACACAGGCCACCTAGGGTAGCAATATTACTCTATGGCATATGAGACTCAAATTCGTGAGATGGCCGCATAGGGGCTCTGGGATATTGAGCCTTTTACATCATTCTCATACCCAGGTTCAGATGGTTGTCACTCAGAGGGACCACGCCCAGGCACAGTCACAGGGCTACATTATACCGAGAGATCAGGCACAAGCCTAGGTATAGGATATTACTATAGATAGAGATTGATAGGCTACTACCTCTAGGTAGGCTCAGGATGATATTGGTAGGGGTGGCAAGTGAGTGCGTGCGCCTGCCCTATAGGTAACCATCACCTCCGGGAGACACGATTTGATACAGGATGCCATGAGATTTGGCGGTGAGGCTTTGTACTATAGGAATGCCTACTTTAGGGAAGTCTCGGAGAGCAACGAGTGGTATCATTCCATTAGTTAGATGTGAGTGCGATAGGCTCTAGGTCATGATGATCAAGCCATTCAGTTAGATCACTTGATGCACCCATTGTAGAGTAGCTGCAGGCTAGACAACAGCCAACCAGACAATAGCAGGTGGTACCCCTGGTGCTAGTCCATCACATCCACCACTCTTCCGTCCACTAGGTCATGGACCCGGGAGCCCCGACGAGGGTGAGAGCTATGGTTGAGCTCTTTATTTCTCCTTTTGTACAGATGTATTGTATACATGCCTCTTATGAAGGTTGATTTTGATGTATAGTTGTATGTACTATTGTTTTTTGATGACACCTCATGATGAAGGCTCAATTCTTTTTGATGCATGCCCCTTTTAGATGGCATATTGTATCGATGATGTATATTTTGAGCATTGACTTGGACAGTTATACATGTATTATATGGACATTTTGATATACTATACTGTGATTATGCTTTGCATGAGCATTGATTATGATGTATGATTTCTCTTTCCTCTATGTATGTGACATACCTTAGATTTAGAAATGTGTATGTTTCATGCTTTCATATTGATGATGTAGATGTAGATAACACCACATGGTTTTTATATTTATGAGATGTTTCAGAGTTTTTATTCTAGCACTTGGGATGATACTAGATGATATTGGTGTGGGGGGGATAGATTTGTGATTATGCACAACCCCTCTTGCCCCCATTGATGATACGATATGTGATGATTAGCTTAGCATACATGCATGATGTAGTACTTAGCATTTTTTTATATATGATGTAGTGAATGATGTTAGAAATGTGATGAAATGATAGATGGTAGATGTGATAACAAATAATTGTGCAAAATATACAAGAAAAAGTTAACAAAACTAAACAAATATACACATTCAAACAACACAACAAAATACAACTTAAACGAACACATGTAAAAGCTAGCAAGAGATTAAAGTGGTACACAATCTAAGCAAGTAAAATGAATTCTAAAAGATGCACATACCAAGCAAAGAAAATTACACTAATATTTTACAAGTATGAGAGTTCCTAAATGAATGCAATGCCATACACAATCAAATCAAACAAGATTCAATATAAGGTAAGCAAATGAACTTATTCAAAGAACAAACAATTCAACAGACTAAGTACATCAAGACTATACAAACCAACAACTAAAAGAAATCTAAAGCATTACCTTGTTTTTGTGGGACAACATTGATATATTTTCTAATGTTTTTGGGTTTATCTAAAAAGATAAGTTTTTACATACGATGTCTTCATTGTTGTCTAGGTTTCCCTAAGATAACGTTGTGAAATGAATGTAGCTTTATCCCTGAAGAGGGAAATTTTCCAGATGTTTAGGTTTTTGTGTATCCTTTTCCAAATGTTTTTGTATTTTCCAAGGTCATGTTCTGAAAGCAATGTACAAGAACAAAGAAACATGGATGCCCCCAACATGATGTGGGAATATAAAAAGGGAAGAATGCCACACGTTGCATATATGAGAAGGTGATAATGTCCATGTGTGCTCAATGTCAGATGGGAGTATACATAGGTAATGTCCTTCATGTAGATATAAAAGCAAATAAACTAGATCACGAGATAACAAAGGTGGCTCCTAGTAGGATCCCTAGACCTAGCAAAGGAAGTCATATCTAGAAAGTGGGGAGGGTTACCCATCCTACTGGGAATTTAACTTGTGTTTGAAAATCTTCCTTGAGTGCCAAAAACTGGTTTTCACCCAAAGACCTACCCACTATGGGACAATTGCGTGGTTTTCACATATGGATGACTTGCTTTTTATTTACTGTTTTCTTAATTTTTCCATTTTTTTGCTTGTTTTTTCTTTGTTTTTCTATTTTTAGTTCTTATATGATATTCTCGTCATGCCTAAGCATAGAACTACTTGAGGTGCATGGCGTTCATAGGTTCTGGAAGCTCTTCACTATTTGAATATGCAAGTTTGTAGGCCCCTAATCCATATTTTGCAATCACTACATAAGGACCTAGCCAGTTAGCTTCGAACTTTCCTTTCTTCTCTCTATCTTTGATGGTGTTCTTTTGATTTTCTTTGAGAACTAGATCTCCTACATCAAATTATTGATGAATGATGCATTTGTTATATCCCCTGGACACTCTGTTCTGATAGAATTTTAGGTGATTGAGCGCTCTAATATGATTTTCATCTAATAGTTCTAACTCTGCAGGTGAGCAACTCTGTAGTCCTCATCTTTATCAAGATAGTCTCTAAGAGATATTCTCAGGGAGGGAAGCTCCACTTCCAAAGGTATGATGGCTTCAGTGCCATAAACAAGTGAATATGGGGTCACACCCGTAGGAGTGCAGATGGAAGTACGATAGGCCCAGAGGGTGGGATGTATCTGTAGATGCCAATTACGATTGGTTTTACTGACCATTTTCTCCATAATCCATACAAGGGTTTTATTAGTAAATTTCACCTATACATTACCTTGGGGGTAATAGGGGGTTGACCACTTGAACTGGATATGGAAGCGTTAACACAAGGATTTAACCGATCTTGTTTTTGAAGGATTTACCATTATCAGTGACAATGGCTGAAGGGATCCTGTAACAACATATGAGATGGTTCATGATGAATTTTGAGATTTGCACACTGGTAACATAGGTAAGAGGGATAACCTCTACCCATTTGGTAAAATATTCGGTAGTCAGTGATGATGTGTGTATGACCATCCGAGGAAGAAGGATGGAGCTTCCCTATGAGATCCAGCCCCATTTAGAGAAAGGCCAAGGTGTTGTAATAGGCTATAAGGCTTGTGCTGATGTGTGTATTAAGTTCCCATATAACTGGCATAGTTCACACTTCTTTACAAAGTTACAACAATTAGATTCCATGGTAGGAAAATAGTAACCTACCCTCAATAACTTCTTAGCTAAGACCATGCCACTAGTATGCACTCCACAAATACCACCATGTACTTCTTTAATGGCATGGATAGAATCAACAACATCCAAATAGTGAAGTAGATTCCTGTCATAGCCATGATGATAAAGGGTGCCTCCTAGGAGGGTATAATGGGCTATGTGGCGAATAAGGGATTTATTTTCAGAATGGGTGATGTTTGGTGGAAAAGTGCCATCTTGTAGGTATTGAAAGATTGGATCATACCAAGGGGATAAGGGACCAACAACTTCACATGCTAAACACGACTCTGGCATATCATATGCTGGCATCTGTAGATGCTCTACAAAGAAAGGCATCTTACTTTCTTGAGGGGGAATGTGTAACAGAGACCCAATAATAGCCATAACATCTATGAATCTATTATGTGACCTTGGTTTTTTCTCAAATATGACCTGTGTGAAATATTCCTTCAAGGTTTCAACCATATTTTTATACTGAATAAGCTTCTCATCTTTAACCTTTTACTCATCATTAACCTGTTTTATGATAAGTTGAGAGTCCCCAATGACTCGTATTTGTCTGATGTTCCATGTAATATCTAGCTTGAGGCCAACAATGAGTGCTTTGTACTCTGCAATGTTATTTGTGCACGGGAATCCCATCCGGAATGCTCTTGGTATGACATCACTGTTAGAGTGATGAGGACCACACCTGCTCTAGATCCATGGAAGTTAGAAGATCCATCAAAATGGACATGCCATTCTATGGATTATTCAATATACATCATAGATACATCTAGAAAATCTAGGCACAAAGGTTCCATCCCTGGGAGAGGTGCTTCTGCTAACTGATCACCAAGTAACTGTCCTTTTAAAGACTTTTCATTCACAAACTCTATATCAAATTCACTCAGGAGAATGATCCAATTAGCCATTTAGCCTATGAGGGAAGGTTTGGATAAAAGGTACTTGAGAGGGTCAACTTTGGATATGAGTTTGGTTTTATTGTTCAGGAGATAATGGTGAAGATTTTGGAATGTGAAGACAACCGCTAAGTAGGACTTTTCTATTTGGGGATAATTCAACTCGTATGCATGATCAAGGTGTGGCTAAGATAATAAACCGCTCTCTCTTTATGGTCTAAGTTATATTGGGCAAGTGATGCACTAATAGCAAACCTGGGTAACGAAATGTATAAGAGGAGAGGTTTTCCGGGGTAGGTGGCATGAGCACAAGTGGGCTGGAAAATTACTATTTGAGTAGTGAAAAGGCCTTTTAACAAGTCAGGTCCCCAATTGAATGTGACATCTTTGTTGAAAAATGGGTAAAGGGGTGGCACTTATCCACAAGTTGTGAAATAAAGCATCGGATTACCTTAATCTTTCCTTGTAGACTCCTCAACTGCTTGAGAGTGTTAGGTGGTGGCATTTCTGTGATGGTTGTGACCTTTGTGGGGTCCACTTCAATCCCTCTTTGTGAAATAGTGAACCCTAGGAGCTTTCCAGATAAAACATTGAAGACACATTTCTTAGGGTTCAAGTGAACCTTATACTCTTGTAGACATTGAAAAATACACCTCATTACTTTAGGGTGTTCTTTTCTACTCTTGGATTTAACTAGGATGTCATTGACATAGTCTTCCATGATGTCACTTATCATATCATGGAAAATAACGATCATGATGCGCTAATAAGTAGCCCCTGCAATCTTGAGCCCAAAAGGCATGACTTTGTAACAAAATGTACCCCAAGGGGTGATGAATGCTATTTTATGCTGATCTTATTCTGCAATCCATATCTAGTTATAGCCTAAGAATCCATCCATTAAGGACAACATTTCATAACTAGTAGTAGAATCAACTATCATGTCAATGTTAGGTAGGGGAAAGTCATCTTTAGGAAATTCTTTGTTAATGTCCTAGAAATTGTGTAGATTCTTATGCCAACAGGATTTTTCTGTATAGGACTATGTTAGAGATCCATTCTAAATAGTCAATAGGTTTAATAAAATCAGTAGCCAACAACTTTTCTAATTCTTCTTTGACTAAGAGCGCCACCTTAGGATGCATTTTTCTCAACTTTTGCTTGATAGGTTTGGCATCTGGGTGCACAACGAGGTTGTGCATGACTAGCTTTGGGTCCAAACTAGGCATATCTACATATGTCCATGTGAATATGTCCGCATATTATTTTAAGATCCTCAAAGATATTTTTTTCCTGAGCTGAGAGTGAAGCTCCCAACTTTATTATTCTAGGCTGCTCTTCTGAGCCAATGTTGATGTTAATTGTCTCCTCAATAAGCATTTTAGAAGCATCTTCCATCCATGTAGGATCAGGGGGAAGAGTAAGATCAACCTCCTATGGTAGCTCATTATCATCTTTAAATGGATAAATCACTTCATCTTTAGACTCTTCATTCTGTTTATCTATGAGTTTTTCAAAGAGTTTGTCACTGTGAGATTTTCATTTATCCTTTTTGCCAAGTTTCTCAGCAGTGGTTATACTTTTACTTACGACCTTCTTATTCAAACATCCACACATCTCTTCTTCTTCCCGAAGTATGCATAGGTGTCTAGTTGAATCTTAAATCCTTTCTTGTGGTCTCTAGCTGGAATAAAATCCCTGAGTCCCATGAACTCTGCAAATGCCTCATCATTTTCAAAGAAATCTAGGGGCACGTGAAGTTGTTGATCCCAATCTATAAGTTCAAGATATACAAGGGCTACTTGACATTTGTCTAAGGGGATGGATTTGGATAAGGTAAGGACTAGACAAATTTGGGAATAGGTTCATGGAGGCAAGATCCTCGTAAAGGCTACATTGGGAATCTACGTCGCTATCAGAATGAGATGAAACATCCTCACATTCAAAAGAGGTGGTGTTACTCTCAAAGGGTAGAGCATTATGAGGCCTTATCCCAAGGCCATGTTTATCAGACTTAAAATGAGGGATGGGAATAGGCTCTAACTCGGCCTTGTGCATTAATGCCGCATCCAAACTCGCTATAGCCCATGAAAAACATCCATGAAAAACAGGGTGTAGAGTAATGCATGTGACCTTTGATGTCGAGGTTCTTGATGGAATGAAGCCATGGTGCCTTCGGAACTCTGTTGGTAGGATCCTCTAACATTTTTTTGCTAAGATAGGAGACCACTATGACAAATTTTTCCAACGGTTTAGGACATTCAAAAGCGAGTCTTTATTGAACTAAAAATAAGGCTTACCCCTTGTCCTGGGGATATTGATAAGTCTGATATGAGAAAATCTTGTTCAAGAGTGAATGGCTTACTTGGGCCATATTTTTCGACGTTGCCTCCCATGAAGAGAATGGGTTGACCAATGAAGGGAAGTATTAATTGTAAGGTGTGAGGGACTCTGAATCTACCCATTTTTTCATAGCTTCTATCTGTAGGGGGATGACTACATCTATAGAAGGACACTCATAAGCTACACAAGAAAAATTGTGCAATGCCCTACAATGTGTGAATGGTTCCGAGTTGCCCAGAATGGTAACCACCTGACCTTCATGACATAACTTGATGCACTGATGGATGGGTTATCCAAGATGTTCCCCTTGCACATTTTATGGCTAACTCTCTTCATTCTTCCCTCTCTTGTGCCTCAGTCATAATTTTTTGCTTTTGTGCACTCAAGACCTTCTCGGAAATGGCACCATTGGATAGAGATTTTTTCAGCTTTCTAGAAAGGTAAATTTTTCCTCCTAACTCCATGTATTTTTGAAGTTATGGCTCGATGGAGATTTTGTGGGAAATTTTCCACAAAAACGCTTAAAAAGCCAATAAGATGAGGCCACGTGTCTCTAGAGGAAAGGAGTGGCGGAGGGTGGAGGTAAAATTGAAAATTTGGTGAAGTGTTTTTGTGAGAGGAAAGGAGGAATTTTCAGCCCGAAGGCCCGCAGCCAATGAGGATAGGCCATGTGTCTTGTGGGGCATCGGAGCTTCGGCCGCCTAGGGGAGAAATTGGGAATTTTTCCCAAAGGTTAGCACAAAGAGAAATGTTTGCCCCCAAGGCCCACATCTAATGGGAGATCACCACATGTCCCAAGATTGGTAGAATGCAGGGAAAAGTTGGGAAATTTTCCCAGAGAAAATTCAAAGGAAATATTAAAAGGGAAATCTCGCCCCCTAAATGCGAGCTAGATGGGATTGTGCCACATGTCCACGTGGCGACAAAAAAATGCAGCAGCATGTGCTCGCAGGGAAAAATAGAAGAGAAAGCCCGTGTCTAATAGGTCCTTTTCGACATGTGTCCATTTCAGAAAATGGTCAAAAATGATGTAAAATTTAAGAGGAAAGGCCCGTGGTGAATCACATCTTGCCACGTGTCCTCAGGTCATCGGCTCGGCAAGATGAGAATTTTGGAAAATTTTCCAATGGCCAAAACATGGAAAATGAAGTGCAAAGGGCCCGTGTCCAATAAGATCTTGCCACATGGCACCAAGAGTGGTGGAGCACGGGGAATTTTTGGGAAATTTTCCCAAATGTAAAAAGTGGGAAAATTTTGAAATTTTGGCCCGCCAACCCGTTTTGGCCCTGTTTTGCCCTAAATTTTCAAACGACCATAACTTTCGATCCAGAGCTCGACCTTTTCACGTGCTCTTTATATCAACGGAAAGCTGGTGAAATTATCTACATGATTCCAAGCTCAATTTTGTATTTTGATGGATTTTGGACCACCATTTTTAATGAATAATGAAGAATGGTTCATATTCTCTCCTAGATGGTGAAAAAATGTCCGGGAATGGACTGAAGGATGCCCATGTTGTTTTATTGCATTTTGGTTAGTGGTTGAAGCTCCTCTCACATTTTCCCATGTTTCTCTCTCCTGGGCTTGGTTTTTGCATTGTAAAAGCCAGATTTGGCTCATTTTGAAGTGGTTGGACATTTTTTCATGTATTGCAAGCTCCCTTTTTCACCTTGAAAAGTGATTTTGTGGAATATCAGACCTCTTCCAAGATCCCAAGGGGATAACATGTTTTTACCTCTTAGATATTGTAATGCATGTATTTTTGATATTGGAAATGACAACGCAAGCTCTGTGAATGAGTTCCAATCCTCTGTTTGTGTTGTTTGCTTCATTTTTGACCTTTCATTACATTTTATCGAGTGTTTATACATGATGTTTTATTGTTCTAGGGGATATCTATGATCTGTGTCAATCTGTTCAAGAGTAAAAATGCTCACCACTCCTTTGGTGCATCACCTTATTAGCATTAGTTTGGTTTTTACATTCTCCATCTCTCGTGCCCTTTGGAATTTAGAGTAGGACTTTTGAGTTTTTTCATAGCAACTTGTAAGTAATACACTTGATCGGAGGAGTTAAGGAACACCTCTAACCGGAGATTATTTTCCCATTTTACAAGTCCCACACTTGGGGAGAAGATTCAATGTTTGTAATGGATGTCCAAAATGTCAAACTAGAAATCGATCAACATCCAACCTTCATGACTGATTTACACTAACAGGAACTTCGATGGAACAACTTGCATAACATGGATCCATGGGTGCCCCAGAGGATGTTGTATGGAAGGTCCAAGTCAAGGACATGGAATATTGTGTCATGACACATTGGGCCTACTTCCATGGGAACCACTATAGTACCTATTGATTCTCTTTCTTCATTATCATAAGCCATGATTGTGATAGTCTTAGCTCCCAGATCTGTTTTTGAATGGCCTAGCTGCTTAACCAGCTTTAAAGTGCAAATATTTAGACCAGATCCCCCATCTACAAGTACTCTCTTGATTTTGTGATGAGTAACCACCACTTCGAGATACAAGGGTAAGTTATGTTCTGGGTTGTTATGTGGGATTGTAGTATGATCAAAGGTGATATGATCATTGGAGTCTAGGCACACAATCATGGCTTGAAGGTTTGTGGGATCTACATCTGTTGAGACCCCTGAATTTTGCAAAGTCTTGTACAATATGTTCTTATGGGCATTAGATATTTTAAGGAGATCGAGAATAGATATCCTAGTAGGGAATTTTATCTAACTTATCTATTAAATTATACTGACCTTCCTGAGGGATAGGTATAGGATCTGGTATGACTAAGCGGGCACGTCTTGTCCCTACTGCGTAGCTCTTTTCTAAAATCTGAATGGTGTTGATCTGTTCATTAGATGAGCTAATACATCCAATGAGGGAATCATAAGGACTATCATTTATAGGGTAAACATAGGTAGTAGTCCTATAGTTTTGGAGGTTTGCCCTTGATCTGGTTTCCTTTTCTTTTTATCTGCATGGTTAGGAAAAGGTTCCTTGTAAATACCCATTTTTTCATTTGAACTTTTATCGACTCAAGGGGAGAATCCACAATGATCTTTCCTTCCTCGATGAGATCTTGTATATAATGGCGCAATCTCAAACACCTATCCGTCTTGTGTCCTTTAACATGGTGGAAGTCACAATATTCATGATCTTTGAACCAAACCGGTTTTGGAGCATCCTCTCGGTATGGTACCATTGTAGTTGGATATTCCACCATTTTGGCATCATCTAATTGTTTTAGGATGGTAGATAAGGACTCGTTAAGGGTGTAAATGTACATTTTGTAGGCACTTTGGGATGAGGTCCTTGTGAAAGCTTTAAAGTGGGCCTGTCTATATGGCTTGGAATCTTTTAGAGTCTGTAATGCCATCACCAACAACATGCTTATTCTTATTGAAGAATTTAGGTTTGTCTATGGATTTGGTTTCATGTTTGTTTTTAATTACAGACTTAAGCGTTCCTTTTGCAATGAGGGATTTCTCAATTTGACCACCTTTCTCTATGAATTCTTTGAAGTTAGAGCCACAATGCATTTGTAAGTGAAAGGCTATTTCAGGGTTTAAGTTAGGAACAAATATGCTCACTAACTATTTTTTGGTAATGCATAAGGAAAATGACTAGCTAACCTGCGCCATCATTGTAAAAACCTTGCAAATGTCTCATTGGGTTTTTGCTTTGTATTGCATAAATCATTCATTGTGATGTCACTTTCCATATTATAGGAGTAATGCCTTACAAATTTCTCTCGCTAATGCGGGCCACGTTGTAATGGAGCCTTTAGGTATGCTATAGAACCATTCCAATCCTATGGCTCCTAGGCTGTGAGGAAAAAGTCATATTAAGAAATTATTGCTATATGCGACCTCTTGGCAAGCCATGTAAAAGTATTTTATATGATCATGAGGATCACTTTTGCACTTATACTTATCAAACTTGGGAATGGTAAAGTGTTTTGGGAAAGGCTGTTGTAACATGTCCTTATCAAAGGGGTAAGGGCATAGTTCTTCATATGAATATTTTCTATTCTGGCCTACATTTCCCTCTTGTAATGTAGTGAGCATATTTTTCATTGATTGTAACTCTTTCTGAATGAGTTGCTCCTTAGTAGGTGACATCGGTCTTTGTACCTGAGTCACTTTAAAGGTATAGTCCGTGTGTGGATCAAATTGAAACTCACTAAGTTTATTTTTGTCTTTATCTTTGTATATGTTTCTTCTTGAAGAGCCTAGGTTTTCTAGTTTCTGGCTCAACTTCAAGATCTTTTTTGAAGGATCTCCTCGTCAACTAGGGTGTCCTCTTCTTCATCAAATTTCAGAGGAGGGGAAGCTTTACACTTAATTTTCACTTTACATGAAGCCTTGTAGTGAGGTTTTCGTGATGGATCCCCTTTGGTAGTGGCCTTATGTTGCCCAGAAGTGGAAGCGTATCCAACATCAAAGGGTTATCTATGTCTAAGATGAATCTTCATTCTCCTAGGTTAGGGTTAATGACCTTTGTTTCTTCTTCACGCTCTTGTGGAAGTTTAGCTCCTAATGCTAAGACTCTTGCGAGTACTTGATCTTTATTATAATATAGGATTTCATCAAATCTATTTAGGTCTAACCTCTGTTGTTCTCTAGGAAGAGTCTGACTCTTCTCCACTATGATCAATTAATAGCTCGTATCTTTGACTTGAGAAAAGAGAGGGGCCAAATTGTTTCCACTAAATGGGAAGGTTTTGAAAGGGTTTTCTCCTATGTCATGCTCATTTGATTTGGTTGCCATTTTTGTGATTTTAGGCATTACTAGCAGATGTTTGTATGTAGCTAGCATGACCCCTAAGTGTATGGTTTCTACAAGCAACTCAAGATAATGTTTGGACTAAACTACAGTGTGTCCTAGATGTAATGTTATGTATTTTTTTATCTAGGAACATTCATATGCACACCTAAATGTAATGATCACCCAATTTGTTGCTACCAAGCCTAAGCCCTAAAAACAGATAGTGACAATACCATATCAATATGTAGGTCAAGTTAGAATTCTAACAAGGCCTAAGCACTAACATGATGTTGACACAGTCCCTCAACAAGGTATATTTAAGACTAGTTTGAATGCCGATGAAATCCAAACCTTGAAAAATGGAAGTCACGACTAGATATAGTGTAATAATGTCACCGTGATACATTAACCGAGCAAGCAAGGTGTTAGTACCATGACAACCTTATCACAATATATATAAGGTGTTATCGACACTTTTCAAGAAGACTTAGATGACGTCGAAACCGAAACCAAGTGATAAGTATAACAAGGAGTTTTTAATTATATGAGCAACATAACCACGTAATAAAGGGACTTATATCATTTTTCATAAAAATGAGAACACAATGTAAGTACCAAGATAGTGCGCCTAGGATGCGAACAAAACTATCAACTCAAGAAGAGACAAAAGACAAACCAGACTCACAATGGTGAAGATGATCTTGAAATCAAGATGGAAGGAATTTTATCAAAGATACGAAAAGTGTACCTACACACTTTAGATGTTTAACAACCTAGCTGCAAACATGGATGGGTATAAACGAACAAAAAAGTGGCAAGCACTATCTTTGATAAAATGCGTGAGGTATGCACCTTTCTCACCCCGAAAATGTGGGCGGTGAGAATGTAAGGGTATAGATAAAAAAATAAAACAAACCAAGTGCCACTTGGGTAGAGTTTCACCTTGTCCGAAGACAAGAATAAAACTAAGCGAAAGTGGGACGTAGTTTAGTCTCATGATGAAAGACACTTAGATCAAACTCATAAGGGTTCTTTTCCTTGTTCGAAAAACAAGGTTTAGACTCTAGATGAGTTGTCACTTCATGATGGCTTGACGCAACAATGGACTAGTAAAGTGGGCTCCAAGATAGAATGGCCTCCTTAATAAGTTCTCTCAACTAGGTGTTACAAAGTTGTCTTAAGCGAGTGTGATTTACCCAAATAGTCCCTTTCCTATCTTGGGAGTATCTCGGCTTTACTTTACCCCCTTCGAGCACAAAGGGAAACTAGTGCATCCACGTGTGCTCTCCTTGGGTCACCATATGGAAAACTGGTAACTCTATCTCACAAGGCATACTAGTCAAGTGGGTAAGCGGAGCGCTTCTTGTTTCATCCACGAGGTTACTCAGTGGTGGACTACTTTAGGGTTCCTAGAACCACCCCCATTGTTGTAGCTTAAGGTGTTATGCCAAAGGGGTTATGTTCTAGTTGAGCAGATAGGGACATACCCTTTTTCGAAACTTGTAATATAGTGTTTTGAATATGGTGTGTTTTTTTATCTTGCTTAACTTAATGTGGTTTTAAGTGGCACACCATTTGGCAACCTGTAAGAACACATGTATTAGAATTTTTGTGTTTTGAACATATTTCTTCTATAAGCATTGGGTCCTGTATACAACAATTTTTAGTAGTTCCCAGTTCACGGTTTGATGTTTAGAAAGATAACTTTACACTTTTATTTTGATTCCTAAGATGCCAATAGGCGCAAAGGAAGAGCACATGTAATGTGAAAAAGCCTACTAAATCACATAAAATATTATCTTATCTTTTATAAAAAGTGTTTTGAGCATTTGATACAAGTCTTTGTATAAGTGTTTCTGATCTCCAAGATCACTTTTTAAGGCGCGAGGAGAGAGCATACACACTTTTACAAAATTAGTTTTTAAGCTAAGAACCAAAACACTTTAAACTATGCAAACCGAAAGACCAAAGAAAAACTCTATTTTTAACTTGTTAGTCTTAGAAATCTGCAACAAAGATCAGAAAAAGGTTTTTGCAGTTTATAGAATTTTTTTCAATCTTTACATAGACACCTACGCTCCCAAACCGACACCAGCACTCCCCAACCAATGGGTACGCACCCAACTCAATGGATACACTGCGAGAAAAAAATAATGAAATATAGTATTTTAAAACACAAGTGCATTGCAATCAAATAGGGATGCTTGCAGATTAACGTGGACACTTAGGTTTCAACGTGTATGTGTCTGAGCATAAAACAAACATTTTTCAAATTTTCATAGTCAAGCTATTATATGCATACACGGCCGGTGAGGTGGATACACAGCCCAAATGATGGAGACGCGTGCACATCCTTATAGAGACAAAATTTGTAAATGATGGTGACTTCAGACAGTACACACCTATTCGAAGGGTTTGGGGTTTGTGTATGCGCCCCTTGTTAACACCTACGCGCACCCTGTGAAAAACCTACAAAACTCACGGATTTTCAAATTTTCAAGAGAAAATAGGTTAGTTGTTAGTCAAAGTGTCCTATTTCTATATCAAACCCACAAAATTGATGTAAATGAAGGTCATTTATCTAGTGTTAGAAACAGAAATGAGGAAATAACAAGTGATTTGACCCAAAAAACTTGAAAATGAACTTTGAAGAACTTAAAAGACCTCCATTAATGGAGGATGGACATAAGTGTCCCACCGGGCATGCCAAATGTGTTCAATGAAAAGTTGTAAAAGCCATGGAATTGGGGTAAGAATCTCTAAAGAAACCCCAAAGGCTTTTAACAATCTGATCAATGGACCATGTGATAAGAAATGAGCAAGGGTTTCTTCTTTGCATACATTAATTTGAAGTAAACAAGCAAACTAAGAAAATGAAACTAACCTCTATTCTTTGAAAGATTTGAAATAATGAACCTAAGAGGATCTAAGCATTTAGTTTGTGTTTTAAGAGAAAGAGATCTCCCCATTAATGGCTTCAAGGCCAATGGTTCTTCCCTTTTACTCCATATTTGTGCTATAAAATACAAAAGCAAATACTACTAGCTCAATGGAAGAAAATGAAATACAATCTAAAGCCTAAACAAAATACTATAATCTATGCTAGGAAGAAGAGAGAATTCTTAGAAAATGAGGGAGGGGGTCTAGCCCTATTTATAGTTTTCTATTTGGGAAAATGGGAGATTTGGTGCATGTGGGACAAATGCTAAAGTCCAAAAAGCACTTTTAGCAAGTCAAAGTATGATTTGACTATGTTTTAGAAGAGACTGACCATGGTTAGAGGGTAAGAGAGAAATTAGGCTTCGAAGGACTTCTAAAAGGCTTAATCAATCCAATGAAGTGGATTGATACTCTAGAGAGCTAATAAAGGTGGTAAAGAAGGGAATATTAGCAAGAAGAGGTTACTATAACCTATTTAGTTAGTTTATAAGAGGAAATATGACCAACAGTGTCGTAAGGGGGATTTAGATAGATCTAAGCGATGAAGTGTCGAAATTTGCAAGGGTAAGAATATTTATTACAATATTATGAATAATAATGCATTGATCAAGCTACAGTGTGTCTACAATCGAGTTGGACTAGAGTGGAGAGATATATGCTTGAAGACCATAAATGTCATAATTTAATCCTATAGGGAACATTATTAAAATCTGATCAATTGAAACATCTCAAAAACTTGATTTGAAAGAAAAAGACTCATTTCATGCCTATCACTTCAAGGAGGCTTAAGGAGAGAGAAACCATGAGAAAAATGAACAGAAATTATTTTTTTCTTATCCAATTTCCCTCAAAATTTTTGCAAAAGTTTAGGATTGTAGTTATATTAAAAATGATTTATCTTAAGGATGCTCGATAATTTTTTTTGGATGCTAAGAAGATAGGGTGCTCAAATTACATTTCTCAAGAAACCGATTTTTGACAAACTTGAATAACTTCAAAACATCATGTCAAAATTTGATGAAATTTTACAAAGAGAACCATAACACATCCATATACATGATCCATAGCTTGGTTTTTCATAAATATTCTTGTACATCCTAGACCAATCTCATTTACCTTAGCATTCACTGCTAGTTCTTAAGGGCAGCGATTGTAGTGAAAACTTGAGATTTTATTCTTGAAGCTAAAGTGAGCTCTGTAGATGCTCATACATTCCTTAGAGAGTGTTCCTAGGTTTCTACCATGATTACATGGGATTTTCATGTCCTACATTGAGCTCTTACACCTCATTAGGCTTTATAACTAGGTTCAAATGAGCCAGTTTCAACTATGACTCTCGACACTTGACTTGATGGTCACTCTAAAAGTTCTTGATTATCTTTGGAAACATAATATTTATCATGTAAAACACCTAAGACAAGCATACCAACCATATCCATACCTCCAATGGGAGTCAAAGTCACCTGACCAAGCTTATAACATCATGAAAGCACCATAAATGACCAATAAACCACCATATGACGACTATGTGAACTCCAACCACCATTACTAAGCCTCACTTCACCACTCACACATTTTCCATTGATGCCACATGACATCAATGACAACACAAATGCACTGGTGTTCAACAATCTCCCCCATTGTCATTGATGACAACAACTCAAAAACCTTTGATGGAAAAACACCCACACTATCTCCATAACAATCATATCTTGTTTCTAACTACACTCTCTCCCCATTTGACATCCATGACAAAGGTTAAAACATACAATTGTATGAGTAACATGAAATAAAATAGTGAAAAAACATGACCTTACCTCAAGAAGCTCCCCCTTGAATGACATTGCTCTTTTGATTCATAGAACTCATTCAGATGCATTTACTTTCTTAAATAATTAGATGCAATTCTCCCCTTGAGTCTATGCTCTCCGTATTTAGGTACCTCACTTCACAATGCTAAAAACAAGCTCATACTTCTCCCCCGGGATCATATTGTCATCATTTTTGTCTGAATCTATGTGACATCAATCACTTATCTTACACTAAAGCCATAGGAAAGACTCAATCTTCTTTATTACAATCTTATTGTATCTTTTTTTGTATTATTAATGAAGTCTTGATATCACTCTCTAGAAATCTCTATTACCGTCATCAAGTAGAATATACTTTTAAATTTTTAGACTTATCTCTCCTTAATTTGAGTGTCTACTCTCCTTTGTTGGGGTTGATAATGTCAAGTGGGGATAGCTATTGGTGGATCGCCACTTATGACCCTTTTATTAAAAGTTTATTTATATTCTTATGTCGATCTTTCACATCTCGAGAGTGAGATGGTATGTTTGCTCACCCATCATATATATATATATATATATATATATATATATATATATATATATATATATATATATATATATATATATATATATATATATATATATATATAGGATGATCCTCATGGGATTGACATAACAGATAGATCAATTGGTATCAATTAGATATCGAATATATGATAATGCTCAAGATTTTTATGTAAGAAAACTATATAATTGTGAGGACATTGATATGCAATTATTCCTATGAGACCAAGGAGAGGAGTGGAAGTCACTGGGTTAAAGTATTGATAAATTCTTCATACGAGACAATGCTTTATTTCAAAGTGGGATATTTTACTTTGGGTTTCCCTATTTTAAATTTGGTGTTATCTGTCTCATTTTATTTCTATTATCCACTTTCATCTATGGTTATTACATTCGTAATCTACAATCTATAAATAAGATAAATCTATGTTTAATTTATCTACATTCATAATAATCTATAATCTTTGACATTTATATTGTGGATTTATAATTTGTTAATTATACTTCCTATCATTTCCCTAAGATGGTATCGAGAGAAGGTGATTATGTGTGTGCATGATTGATCTAGAATCTTTTAATTTGCTAGAGTGAAGAAGCTTGAAGTTTATTTATAGATCTACAAAGCCCTAATTGTTTCACAATCATCTTCAAGCTAATCAGGTTTAAAATTCCAATTCCCGCCCAAATATTTTTGAAAATATTGGTTAAATGGCTATTTAGATCATGTTTGAGAAATTGTGTGCTTAGATATGTGTTTTCGTATCTTTCTTGATGCGTTCATGGTTGAATCCATCGTGTGCGAGTTCATTTTAAGATTTTTACATCATTTATAGCCGTTATAGCTATTTTTAGTTATGGATACAAAAGATTCCTTTTGATTTAGTTTTTTTGGAACGTCTAAGTCCGTCCCAACAATAAATAACATTATTTTTGCTAGATCTATCTTTACGAAGCTCAAGCAAATCATTTTTCTCCATCGACTTTGTTATGTCGAGGTTTTGTTTATATATTTTTTGTTTTTTTGCAAAGTTCATGCGTTGTGAAGCTCGAGCCAATCATTTTTCTCCATCTAGCTTTGCATTGTCAGTTTTTAATAGATCTTTTCATTTTTACGAAGCATGATCCAATCAGAAAGCTCCATCTTACTTTGCATTGTAATTTTTTTGTAGATTTTTTTTCAGTCACAAAACATGAGCTAATAAGGGCATTCCATGTTTTTTTACATTGTTAGACTTGTGTTAGCTTTCCTCTGTTGCTTGCAAAATTAGATCCAATAGGAAATCTCCAAGTCACTTCTTTTTCATATTGTCAGTCTTCTATTTTCTTTCTTTTGACACTTTTGAAATTCGAGCCAATAAGAGTGCTTTAAGTATTTCACATTTTCAGTCTTTTGTTTACTTTCATTGGGCTCTTGTGAAATCTAAGCCAATAAGATTGCTCTAAGTAGCTTTGTATTTCACTCTATCAGTCTTGTATTTTCTTGCCTATGTCATATGTGAAGTTTGAGCCAATAGATTTTCTCCAAGTTTCTTCGCATTTCACAATTGTCAATTTTTTTAATTGTGGCAGTGGATTATCCAATAAGAATTAGCCACCTTTTCTCATTTTTCAGTCTTTTTCAGATTTTTGAAAAGTGAGCCATTAATAAGGCTCCACTTGTGTTCAATTTTTCTTGAGTCATCTTGGTAGCACTGCAAAGTGTGAACCAATAGAAAAATGACACATATTTTTCATTCTTTTGCATTTTGTTTTTCTTTGTTAGAATTGTGTCGAGATTTAAAAAGTGATACAATAATTTAATGACATGTGTGTATGGTTTATCTGTTTCTTTTTTATTAATTGGTCTTCTAACTTGTTTGTTACACTGTAAAGTGTGATCTAATAGCAAATCACCACGTGTTTTTTACTTTTGCAGTTTTAGTTTCTGTCATGTTTTAGTGGTGTCGGTCTTTACTTTATTATAGCCGAGTAAGATTGCGACACTGTCTTTTGATTTCAGATCTGATTTTATTTTTAATTTTGGCTTATTCCGGGGACTTTAAGTCTGCCCAAAGCCATCTATTATAAGTTTTGTGGAAATCCACCAAGTGTATTTTTTTAGTCGATTAGATTTTTCGAAAAGTGGCATCGTTTGACTAAGTATTTTCTTTCACATTATTAATCAGACCCGAAAGACAATCTAATTTAGTTAATTCCATGGACTTCACGTCTGCTTGGATAAATTGTGTGGAAAGTGGCTGGAAAGATGACATGTTCCCCCTAAGTTTCTTTTGTTCTTATGGACTTGATAGGTCATCTATCTTATTTAAATTTTTGAGACTTCGCTTCCACTAGAGGATTTTGTTTTAAAAATATCTTTATACCGTGGGTTGTGTTGATTAGAGAAAAAACTTAGTAGAACTCACACACAGAGTCCGCATAGGAGAAAAACACAGGAGAAAAGGCACGAAGGTATAGAAAGGCGTCGTGCACGGAGGTGTAGAGTTAGACTTTCGGGACTTAATTGATTTTGGAGATTAGGGCTATTTTTAGAGGTTGGCGTGTGGAGCACACAAAGTGATGCCGAGACTTACGTGCCACTCTTCATGGAGATTTCAAAGAGCATGTCAAATCACTCTTACATGGACATAAGCTAAGAATAGATCCACCACTATAGTTAACTATCAACGATCTATAGATAGCATACTTGCATGTATGGCTATAGTTGTAAAAGGTGCGTGGCTATTATTAGCATGCAACCTATTTTGGTAGAGTTAAGCGGTGAAGGGCTAGTCCCCCACCCTATATATATGTAATGAATTACTTAGTAAGATATAGATAGAGACACATATTGCTTTGAAGGGTTAGAGATACATGAGTGCATGAGACTAGATAATTATAATAGATCCATGCGCACATGTTTGGTATTGTATGAAGCTTTTGTACTGTTGGTATGATGAATATATGAAGAATATTGGCTGAACAATAGTGTCTGATATGTTTTTCATTGTATACTATTGTTATCATGATGATTTATACTTAAGTGCTTATAGATCTGGTACGGTGTAACGATGTATAGATGGATTAGTTTCTAAATATATGTTTGTTATACTACTTCATCATGCTACCATTATACTACAACAACCCTAAAGAGGGACCTGGTACCTTTGTGCACTTCGGGTGAGCACTCAGCCTAGGCTGAGTGATGTGCCAGTAGCGACTAGGTGTTATCTAAGAATTCTAGGCTACATCATTGGTTTAATATCTTTGGGACCTCTTTTTTAGTTGTTTTATAATGGTTCATGATGAAGACATACTTGGCTAACTTTGAAGAGTGTTGAAGAGTGGATTCACAACTGGAGGAAGAATATGCACAGAGGTTTGACACGGATCCAGCATTTAGTGCATGCACTTGGGTAGAGTAGAAATAGAATGACGTATGACGGTTTATACGAGAGCTTCTTTGATACCTTTCTAGTAGAATTATACGAGTGGTTGACTTCATATGGATCTAAGTAGAATTGGAGGTATCACACACTTGTTTAGACACGGGAGGAATTTCAAATGCTATATGATACTAACTTGATTTGGACTCACGCGGTAGATACTTGGTTTTGCGGTGTTCTAAACAACTATATTATGGAGTATTCACTTTCGAATTATTCATGCCCAGAGGTAGCGGAGTTCCATTTCTTACAATATCCTAGAGGGATGTATTTGCAAGTTATTCTGCTTTGGCAATCAAAATATCGATGATAATGTTGAACTTGGAAGATAAACCCATGGAAAGCTAAAAATTTCCACGCGCTGGGGTAGGAAGAGGATTAATGAAAGATGGCAGACTTAAGCGGCATCACAATAGAGGGAAGAGAGGCGGCTGAAGTATGATGAGGCATGTGAGAGGGAAATATGGAGGAAGCAAGAAGTTGCGGAATGGATGGTGTTGTGGAAGGAGATGGCTCGTGAAGGATTTACAGCTCATGAGGATGACGAAGAGCAAGAGCATCAGGAACTCCCCCATCTAGGAAAGCATGATAGAGAACCCTCTTTGGCCTCACATGAAAGCACACCTAGTAGATATGACACTGGGTGTGAGCACACATCTAAGCCAACCTGCTAACCTAGCCCTTGCACTTGGTTTTCCAGTATCTAGTACAATAGGTAAGAAAAGTTTTCATTTAGGAAGTGAAAGAGCAGAAATAAGTCAGATAACAAGTACATCAATGGTAGCACAAACTTTGTTATTCTTTGGGGGTATGTTTTCAGGCTCATCATCTGCACAGAATATGAGTGCACCGAGTGTGGGATTCACCTCTAGAACTGGGACTACTTCATAGACTATAGGGGTCTAGTATAGTACCACTGTCGGGACACGGGGAGTGCATCCATGGGCCCTATTCCAAATTCTAGAGGAGGATCGGGTGGTATGGGTAGTTCTAGTTCCTAGTGGTTTGGGTGGTTTTGGAGGAAGAGGAAACCAAGGAGGTTCTGGGTTAGGTGGTCAAGGCCTACAGCAACCCCAGAACATTTATATGGAGATGTCCCTTTGTCTCCTAGAGTACAGAGGTATCAAGGATGCTACTGAACATGTTCATATGTGTGAAATATTGTGGCATGCGAAAGGTATCACGGCTTCTGAGTGCAAGGAAAGTCAATTTACTACTACATTATAGGTGCGCGCACATAGTTGGTATAGGAAGTTTGATCCCAATCAAACTTGTATTGACTATGCAACATTGAAAGATGCTTTCTTGAAAGAGTTCCATATCCCAGAGTTTGAGTAGAAGAGTATAAGCGCACTTAAGGATATAAAGCAAGGCACTACTGAAAGTGTACGTGAGTATGATGCTTGTTTTAAAACACTTCTATCCAAACTCTCCTATGACATTCATGCAAGTTAGCATGCATAATGGTTTGTTGGGGGATTGATTACCCCATTTTGAAGAGCACTGTTGCATAAAACTTATAATGACCCGTGCGTGCAAAGCATTGGAAGTAACTTTACATGCTGAAGTAGTTGGGAGTATTGACACTGGAGTTAGTCCATTCTTGGAGGCTCAGATAGCAACTATGGCAAAACAGTTAGAGAAATTATCGGCAAACTCAACTCATGAAACGTGCTCAGGAATCTGGTGTACAGATTGTGAAGTAGAAGGCCACACCAAGGATAGTTTCCCTCATAGAATTGTATGTTCACTTTGCTATTAGACTGTGAGATTTTCCATTTGAATCATGATGCTAGTCACTACCCCTACTACAACGTGCGATCAGGAAGAATGTATCCTCCTTTTGTAAAATTTTTAGGTCCACAACCCATGATACCGAAGATTTTAGACTGATTGGCTAGATCCATGATTTCATTGATATTGGGGTGCGCCAGGTGAGTGTGAATAATAGTTCTAAAGGAAAGAATGAGCATCGGGATAAGGATTATAATCAAATGCACTATGACAGAATGACAAAAGGTTTGAAGGTGTTTGTGAAAGAGGATGAGGATATATAGGTGGATATGGAGGACAAGGCCGAGGTGGAGGAAGGAGTGAATTCCCTCGAGGAACTTGCTATACATGTGGCTCACTCGACCATTATAGGCGTGAGTGCCTACGGAATATTTCTTGTTTATTCTATGGAAAGGGGCATAGTTGTGAAGAGTTTCGGACTTGTATAATAATCTTAGTAAGTAGCACAAGCAAGACAACAAAGGCACAGGGATGGTTAGAATCCAGCGCATAGTAGAGAATCAATGGATGCCCAAGTTAACACCAGAACCTAAGATAGTAATAGTCAAGATAACCACACAAGCTGAGGCGGCACGTGCAAGAGAGGTTTTGCAACAAAAGATGACAATCACTAGGGAGGAGGTTTTGCATGCTAGGTATCTAGATCCAAATCATTAAAAGAAGTATATCAAGAAACTATGGAGGTCCTTAAAAACCTTCAAGGTGAAATACAGGGTTTGAAAGAGCAGTCTCAGAAATTGGAGCATAAGGATACAGAAAAGGCCCCGTCTGATATTGACGACATCAGAGAGGTGTATAGAACATTTTGCCAGGAGAATATTATTCCTTTATTAGGAAATTGGTTAAAGGGGAATACTCCGTACATGGGGACTGAGACTAGAAAAATACTTCATGCGAATCTTCCCCTTGATAGCATTGACTATGACAAGGAGATCACTTTGAATGCTGTTGTGGACGGGTGGTTGTTGAGCAATATTTTGATTGACACAGGTGCAGAAGTGAATGTACTTACATTGGATGCATGGGTACAAATGGGGAGACCCCATTATAGCCATCATCTAATGTATTGTTCATGGCAAATAGAACAAAAGATACTCCCATAGGAGTTTTGAAGGATGCATCTATCACTATACAAGGGGCCAAGTTCATAGGAGACTTTGAAGTGTTAGCGCTTGCGAAGCAGATAGCTTCCTAGCTTTGCTTGGGTGCCCTTGGTGTTATGCAAACAATGCTGATTTGAGGTTTAACAAGGGGTATATTAGCTTCGAGAACAAGGAGGAAAGGTTCATAATACTGTTGACAGATGGGAAATCCATACCATATGTGGAACCTTTAAGTGAAGAGGACTTGAACAAAATCTATATACGCACTATTCGGGACCCAGAGGTCAATGAGCCATCTAAGGAAGGAATCCTCTATTGGGAATATTCTCAATAAAATGGAACTTATGAACTAGTTGGACGTGAAGTTAAGTGCACGGTTGCTTGCAAAAGGGTTTTTTCTCTTTCGGTGTATAGGTCGCTCAAGACCTGCTATACTGGATCCAAAGATTTGGCTAGATTCTTACAGGCCATGGAAGCAAACTAGGCTGACCAGCTTAAAAGATAAGATATGCTATCATATACTTTGGGCGGGACAACACCGTGTTGGTGGGTGGTCCATAGGGATAATCTCTTAGAATGGGGAAAGATTGGGACCGACTTCTCAACCGTGTTTTGAAGAATTAATGCACCTAATTTTTTTCCCCTTATCATGGTGATCAACCTGCTCAACATCATATCTAGTAGTGTGAGAGACTTTGGATAGTAGGATAGGAAGCATTACCGCCCTCACTTTGGGTGCATCGGTTTTATTCTACTCTACAAGGTTGCACGCGTGCTTGGTATGTATATGTTGAATTACATTGCGACACTGGCAATTGGCAAAATTTGACTACAGGGATGATCCAAACTTTTGACTTCTTTTCATCTACACCACTAGTGAACAAAGCTTTAAGCTTTATCAAGTGCTTAACCATGGGAGACAGTGGGAAAGTGGAAGAACTTATTCAAGAATTATTTGGTGAGATAGAGACAAGGGCATGTTTTGAGGATGAAGAAGATGATATCATACTACTTGAGTGCACTTCTCTGGAAAAATACAAGGGGAAGTTTATTTACATAATTGATGATGAGGAAGTTGAGCACTTGGAAGTGGATCATTCACATGGAGCACGTGAAGTGTTATCCAATGCGGATGTATATGTGCGTGCATATCATGAACCTATGAAGACAACAAAGGTAAATATAGGCACAAAAGATGAACCTAAGGAGGTGATAATTGGGGATTACTGGTCAGAATTAGAAGTAGCAAAGATCATAGAGTTACCTAGAGACTATGAGGACTTATTCCCAAGAGGATACCATGAAATTAAAGGCGTGCATAAATCACTTGGAGAAATGAAGATAAAGCAAAATGAAGGTGCGTGCCCTGTTAAGAAGTGAACTTATTGAATGAATCCCAATTTACGTGAGAAAGTAAAGGAGGAGATTGACAAGATGTTGAAATTTGGGATCATTTGACCGTTGGATGAATCAGAATGGGTTAGTCCTATGGTGATAAGCATAAAAAAGGATGGTAGGATTCAAATTTGTGTTGATTATAGAGAGTTGAATGCAAAGCATGTGTTATAGATCCTTTCACGCCATTCACAGAGGAAATATTAGGAGTGGCTAGGCATGAGATATATTCATTTATAGATGGGTTCTCAGGGTATCATCAGGTTAGGATTGCCTGGAAGATCAAGAGAAGACCACCTTCACTACTGAATGGGGAAGCTTTGCCTATACTGTGATGCCCTTTGGATTGAAGAATGCACTTGCTGTATTTTCAAGGATAGTGGTACAAGCATTCAAGGATTTTATTCACAACTTCTTACAGGTCTATCTTGATGATTGGACCATTTATGGGCTAATTAAGGATCATTGTGACAATATGTGCTTAATGTTTGAAAGATTTAGATAGTTGAGTATCTCATTAAACATCAAGAAGTGCATATTTGCTACTCCCTTTGGCATACTTTTAGGACACATTATCTGTAAGGAAGGGTTGCTGGTCGATCTAGCTAAAGTTGCGGTCATTTTAGGCTTGAAAGCACCCTCTAGTCAGAGAGAGGTGCACGATTTTTGGGTCATACAGGGTATTACAGGAAGTTTATAAAAGGGTATGCAAAAGTTTCCGCACCCTTGGAAGACTTACTCAAGGGAAAAGGTACATTCTATTGGAGGGAAGCACAACAGCGCACATTCGAGATACTGAAGGAGAGGCTTACTACCGCACCTATCTTGTGCTTTCCTTCATGGGATAAACCTTTTCATGTTCATGTGGATGCCTCTAGCACGACCATTGGTGTTATTTTAGCTCAACCTGGCAAAGGTATAGTAGATCATCCCATTTGTTTTGCTAGTAGGAAGTTGACCCCTGTAGAACAAAATTATACCACTACAGAGTGCGAAGCTTTGTCCATGATATATGCCTTACAAAAATTTCATCAGTATTTGTTGGCCACACCATTTGTGTTTTATACAAATCACATGGCATTGAAGTATTTGGTGAACAAGCCCGTTTTATAGGGCGCATATGCCGATGGATACTCTTATTTCAAGAGTTTGACTTTACAGTTGTGGTAAAACCAAGAAAAAGCAATTCTAGACTAGATCACTTGTCTAGAATTCAATCAGGAGAAGAGGCACAAACAATAGAAGAGACCATGCCTGATGCATAGTTGTATAGGTTACAACCTCGCACCATCAGAATTAGAGGACATTGTTATCTTTCTAAGGACTGGTATGGCACTAGAAGGCATGAAAGCTTTAGAGAAGAAGCAACTTGCTATACGTGCGACACCATTCATGTTAATCAGTGGTGATTTGTAAAAATTAGGTAGAGATGAGGTGTTATGCCGTTGTGTATTGGAGCATGAACGAAAGGATATAATGGAAGAAGCACATGGTGGTATTGTAGGTGGCCACTATGTAGGTGATACCACAACGTGCAAGATCCTACTTGCTGGTTTGTGGTGGGAAACATTATATAAGGATTGTAAAGAGTATTGTAAGGCATGTGACCATTGTCAATGTCTAGGTCGACCAAGACAAAGGGATGAGATGCCTTTATGACCAATTACAAGTGCAGAACCCTTTGAGAAATGGGCGATTGACTTTGTCGGGCCTATTTCACCAGTTGTGTGTAGGATTGGATCGTGCTATATCATCACTTGTATAGATTATCTTACTAGATGGGCAGAAGCAACACCTACAAAGGACTGTACAATGACTACAACAACAAGGTTCTTATGGGAGAATGTTCTTACAAGGTATGGCTATCCTTTAAGTTTAACAAGTGATAGGGGCACACATTTTTTGAATGAGACAATAAGAATTCTGTTAGATGAGTTTATGGTTGCCCACCATAAGACTACACCCTATCACCCTCAGAAAAATGGAACTGCCGAGGCTTTTAACAAGATTTTGAGCTACACATTGACCAAGATTTGTGATGTTGGAAGGAAATATTTGGATGATAAAGTATCTGCTATTCTTTGGGCTTATAGAAAAACATACAAGAGATTGAACAAAGCCACACCTTTTCAATTAGTGTTTGGCATAGAAGTTGTTCTTCCTATAGAATTTATGTTACCTTCTTTGCACATTGCACACAATGGAGGTTTAGCTGATGAGGAAGCCTTAGAAGAATAGATTAAGAAGATGGTTTAACTAGATGAGTGCCGAACCATGGCACACTAGAGTGAAACAGGAGAAAGAACACCAAAAGGCATGGCATGATAGACATATCAGGGATAAGAAACTTGTGGTTGGACAAATGGTACTTCTGTATGACTCCAAGTGTTTGTGCCATCAAGAGAAGCTCAAGGTGAATTATATATTATAACTCATATACTTGAGTTAGGTGCTTGCCAGTTAGAAGTAATTGATGGCATGAGGCTGCCCGGTTATTTTAACAGGAGTAGGTTGAATCCCTACTATAAATAAGTATTCTTGGTGTTTATAATAAGACATTATTTCCAGATAGATTAGGTTTCCCTTTATGCATTCCCTTAATGTGTTTTTTTCATCGTCCCTATGCTTTGTCAATTTAGTTCTTGTTTGTGTGTAATAAGCACGCTTGCACACATGAAGCTAACTAAAAATATGAAGCATGTTGATGCATAGAGGACTACACATACTTTTAGTGTGGGGTGGTTTGTTGGTGACTCTCAGGTATATGCTATGGGTGTTGAGAAAGAAGGTTGCTAAGGGTGATTGACAAAATATTGCTTCTCAAAGATAACCAAGGATGGAGATGAATGAGGGAAAGTATAATACGAGGTAAGCAACGACCATGGTAACTACCAAGAGATGGTGTAGTGATGAGGTACTTGGGTGCTAGAGCACACACTGAAGAGAAGTCTATGACAAAGGGTAAAAAGGCGCGCTAGAAGGTTATAGCTTTTGGCGCGAAGATGTACCGCACGAAATGACAAAAATGGGTAATAAATGAGGATAATTTGGTAGGTGGAGGAGTAATTAATGCAGTGAAAAGTGGAAATCTATTTAAGTACCAGATGTGATTTATTTTTACCCTTGTGACTATGAGAATTTGACAAAGAGCTATGTGTGAAGAGCCAAGTAAAGTGATTTAAGGTGTGAAGCAAGCGAACCAGGTGTGAAAGATAGATCTGTGTATTGGAAAGGCTTGTATCCCCGTAGGAGAAGGGTTTGAATGAAGTAGAGTGACAGAATAGAGCTAGGGCATGTGATTTCATGATTACAAATTAGGGCATGGTTGAATCGAGTTAGGGTTTGAAGGAAACTAATAAAAACTTGCAACAAAAGGTCTAGAAAACAAAACCCAAAGAGAAGAATGGCTCCAAAGAAGAAAGCAACACCAGTAAAGGAAAAGAAGAATGTGGAAATAGTGCATTTAGTATAGGAGAGGGATCTGAGCAAAAGGAAATATGACACTTTTGTTAGTATGGCGGAGGAAATTGGAGATGATGTCCTAAAGGTATGCCCGCATTTAGAATCCCAAGTACCAAAATAATTTCCTTCTGCGATGCACTACGTAAAGACAATGATAAAATTAGTATTGGAGGATGAAAAGGTGTATATACCAAACAGCCCAAGGACCCAATAGAAGAGGTAGAGAAAGCGCAGGTTGCAGTAGCAAGGAAGATTGCTACTTATGAAGGCCTACTGCAAGCCATCCGTGATGAGCTAAAGAAAGCCGATCATGCACTAATGATATGCATAGCTCCAGATGCACTGATCATGGTAAAAACATTGGAGGAAGATAATGAAGTGTAAAAGGCTATGAAGGATGTAACCCTAGGCCGCACTGAACGATTAATCCTGGTGAAGCAGAAGTGCGAGACACTAGCTACGGCACAGGCACCACATAAGGAAAGGTTAGATGAGCTTGGAAAGCTCATTACTCAAAAGATGGATATATTGGAAGGGGTGCAAACCTCTATGTCAAGCGTAATGCTTGTGATACAGAATGAGCAGGGAAAGCTAACTATGGATGAGCTGGAGTCTATCATTGTAGATGTGCCAGAGAAGGCGTAAACAACGTTGACAGAGTGGGAGAACTTGGAAGCAGATATAAAAGAGGAATATCTAGAGTTACTGCTTCAAAATGAAATGGAGGAGCCTGAGGCCTAAATAATTTTTTTGTGTATACCTTATTCAAAATTCTTTATTCAACCATTCTTTATTTATCCATTCTTTGTGTAAGTTTTGGACATCACCATTTTCAGGGTGATAATAAGATTAGTGTGGGGTAATGTTGATAAGAGAAAATACTTAGTAGAACTCAAACACAGAGTCCGCATGGGAGAACAACACAAGAGAAAAGGCATGAAGGTATAGGAAGGCGTCGCGCCCGAAGGTGTAGAGTCAGATTTTTGGGACTTAACCGACTTTGGAGATTAGGGCTATTTCTAGAGGTAGGCGTGTGGAGCACACAAAGCGATGTCGAGACTTGCGCACCACTCTTTGTGGAGATTTCAAAGAGCATGTCAAATCACTCTTGCATGGACATAAGCTAAGAATAGATCCACCACTATAGTTAACTATCAGTGATCTATAGATAACATACTTGCATGTATGGCTATAGTTGTAAAAGGCACGTGGCTATTATTAGCATGTGACCTATTTTGGTAGAGTTAAGCGGTGAAGGGCTAGTCCCCCACCCTATATATATGTAATGAATTACTTAGTAAGATATAGACAGAGACACATACTACTTTGAAGGGTTAGAGATACATGAGTGCATGAGACTGGATAATTATAACAGATCCATGCGCGCATGTTTGGTATTGTATGAAGCTTTTGTACTATTGGTATGATGAATATATGAAGAATATTAGCCGAACAACAATGTCTGATATGTTTGTCATTGTATACTATTGTTATCATGATGATTTATACTTAAGTGCTTATAGATCTGGTATGGTGTAATGATGTATAGATGGATTAGTTTCTAAATATATGTTTGTTATACTACTTCATCATGCTACCATTCTGCTATAGTAACCCTAAAGAGGGACTTGGTACCTTTGCATGCTTCGGGTGAGTGCTCACCTAGGTTGAGTGATGTGCCAGTGCGACTAGGTGTTATCTGAGAATTCTAGGCTACATCAAGGTTGTTTAACTTTATTGTGTCAAATTTTTCAAATTTTTTCTATGTCAAAATTTTTAAATTATCTTCATTTTGTGGGTTTTCTAGGCTTGTG
The DNA here is from genome assembly GCA_018340775.1 of Taxus wallichiana var. yunnanensis. Taxonomy (NCBI): domain Eukaryota; kingdom Viridiplantae; phylum Streptophyta; class Pinopsida; order Cupressales; family Taxaceae; genus Taxus; species Taxus wallichiana. Next base: position 844,494,974 of record CM031239.1, read on the forward strand.
TCCTACGAGTTTTCTTGGTTCCTTTTTCTCATGGATTCTAAATTCTCGTAAAGGTTAGATCTTTTTATCTCGGTCTATTTTTCTAATTTTTACTTATCTATTTGTAAATATATAACTAAAAATAAATTCTATATCTTGTTGTTTAGGTCTTTGTTTGGATCTCCTAGTTCGTATTGTTAGTTGTATTTGTCTTCATTCTTGTCTCGAGCATTTAAAATGGATAGTTATGCTAGTTTTTTGATGGATAAGTCTCAGTTATTAAATGGAACTAATTACAATATTTGGAGAGTTAGGTTAAAATCCTATTTTATGGCAAGAAAGCTATGGGATCTTGTGATTGGTGTGGAAAAATGACCCACCGGTAGACTTGCAAATCCAGAAAGTCTTATCTCTTTCTCTCAAAGATCACAAGAATATTTATCCATCCTATTGCAAAGCATAAAAGATGATTTTTTAATGCATATAGGTCATATGGATTCTCCTACGATGCTTAGAAATAATTAGATACTATGCATGAAGGAAATCATCTATCCAAGATAATTAAGCTAATTTTAGAGTTGTTTACAACTCTTATGAAAGGGGATGAGAAAAGTGTTAATTACTTGACTAAAATTAATAATATTAAAGCTCGGTTGGATGGATGTAATTGTGAATTATTTCAAGATAAAATTATGTATTTCATCATTCAGATAAATATTCATGAAAAATTTAGGAACTATATCTCCATTCTTAACTCTAAATATCAAAATGAGAATGATCTCGCACTTTGATTTGGATACTCTATCTTCTATATTAATTCGGAAGAATTTGTAATAGAAAATTTTGATTCAAAAGAGTCTCGCATATCATCGGCATTGTTCTCTCATAATCATACGTCTGCTAAAAATAAGAATAATAGTAATCCTAATTAGAAGCCTAATATTAGATCAAATTTAAATCCAATAATAAGTCTAATTTCGTTAAAAATAGTAATAAATTTAAAGTCAAAAAAATGGCACATGTGACGAGTGTGGAAAATTTGGTCATAAATAGTATGATTTTCATGTAAAAAAACAAATATGTTAAGAATGCTAGAAATAATAAATCTAGTAATCATAAGAAAGATCAAAAGTAAAATCATGCAAATAATGCCGAGTAATCTATTGCCTTGTATACTTTTCTCTTAGCTTTAAATGACAATGAATGAATCCTAGACAACTATTCCTCTACGAACATGACTCGCATTTCTCGGTATCCTCTCGATGTTGTTAAATGTGAAGAAAACATATATCTAGGTGATAATTCCATCATTAGATCTTTAAGTCGTGGAAATTTTAAATTGGAAAATGGAATAATTAGGAATGTCTTGTATGTTCCACAGTTGAAAAATAATCTTTTGTCTTTCTATCAGTTAACTAAAGAAAAATGTAAAGTTTGTTTTCTACAAGATAAATGGTATGTAAAAGATAATCTCAATAATGCTATTGCTTACGGTATTGAGAAAACTAGTTTATATATTTTTGATGGATTTGTGTCCGATTCCGCTTTTATTACTTTTCTTGGAATGATATTCAACTATGGCATGAAATATTATGTCATGTAAATTTCAGAATTTTGTATGAAATTTCTAGACTTAATCTTTTTGTTGGTCTTCCGAAGATGAAATATGATCATGCGACATGTGAGAGTTGCTTATATGGTAAGAAACATGGTGAACCATTTCACAAACATCATGATCCCAATTCTTCTCAGTTATTAGAGTTGATTCATAGTGATGTGAGGGGACCTCTTGAAGTTCCTTCTCTCAGTGGAGCTTTGTATGTTGTTTTCTTCATTGATGATTTCTCTAGGATGACTTGGTCTTATTTTATTAAGAAGAAGTCGATGTCTTGTCTAAGTTTCAAGAATTTAAAGACTTAGTTGAAAATGATTCTAATATGAAAATTAAAATAATTAGAACTGATAATGGAGGTGAGTATGTTAGCAAAAAGTTTGATGAGTTTTGTGTGTCATGTGGGATTCAAAGAGAGTTGACTAATCCCTATTCTCCACAACAAAATGGCATTGTAGAAAGGAAAAATATGAATGTGTTAGAAATGAATAAGAATATGATTCATGAATCTGATGTGCCTAAGTTTCTATAAGAATAAGCCATAAAAACTATTGTCTATATTCTTAATAGAGTTCCTTCTAAAGCTCTTCATCAAGCTACTCCTCATGAAGTATGGACAAAGAAAAAAATAGATATTTCTCACCTAAATATATTTGGTAGTCCTACTTCTATCTTCATTCCAAAGGATAAAAGGAATAAGCTTGATCCAACATCCTATTCATGTATTTTTTTGGCTATGGTCAAGCATGACATAGTTGAAAACAAGAATGTTCATGTCTTAGAAAATACATTATGTAATGCTTTCATGAAGCCTCCAAAGTGTTTCTCCCGAGATAGAAATTGATAATCTTTCCTAACATTATGGAAAAAAAGTTTAAGAGGATGATTATCCTGATCTAGATATGATGGAGATTGAGGGGGAGTCATCTCAATTTGTCTTGCATCCCAAGATTCCTAAATGGTATCAAAACCTTGTCAAGGAAAATCATCCTATTAATTTTAGGAAAGTAAATTGTAGTCAACATTCTTATCATGCTTTGATTACCATATATGATGTTGAAGCAAAATATTTTAAGAATCTGTCAAGATGATAGATGGATTTAGGATATGATATATGAATACAATGCTCTCGATTAAAAATAACACTTGGGAGCTAGTACCTCCTCTTTTAAAGAGAAACATTCAGGATCCAGGGTGGTTATATAAGTCAAATATAAATCTATAGGAGAAATTAAAAAATTCAAGGAAAGACTGGTAGCTCATGGTTTCACTCGTAAATCTAGTGTTGACCGTGTGTTGAGACTTTTCTCCCGTAGCTAAGATGAACACTATTATAATTCTTCTTGATTTGGCTGCCCAATATGGTTGGGAGATTTAACAAATGGTATTTTCTTTCAAGATCTTGGTTTCATTACCTACTATTTTAATAATGATTTATTTGTTAAAAATAATCATATTATCATTATTGTCTTGTATGTTGATGATCTTTTGATTACTAGCAGTGATAGAAATTTAATTTTTAGAATCAAAGAAATATTAAAACAACGTTTTGAAATAACTGATTTAGGTTTGTTGAATCATTTTCTTGGCATGGTTATATTTCAAGATCATAAGTTTATTATTGCATCTCAATCTCAACATGTTGTGAATTTTCTTAGAATATTTAACATGATTAACTATAAACCTATTTCCATTCCTATTGAAGTTGGTGTCAAATTAGATCCTAAACCTGTTTGTGCTAAATTTGATCCTACTCTATATAGACAACTAGTTGGTAGTCTAATTTATTTGACTATTACTAGACCTGATATCTCATATGCAATAGGATTTGTTTCAAGATTTATGTAGGATCCTTATGAGGATAATTGGAAAATGGAAAAAAAGAATTTTGAAATATGTTAAAGGAACAGTTAATTATGGTCTATTTTATTCTTCTTCTAATGATGCAAAATTATTTGTCTATTGTGATTCTAACCATGATGGTGATGTTGCAGATAGAAAGTCTAATTTTGGATATGTTTTCAAGATGGGTGCAGATACCATCACTTGGAGTAGTAAGAAGCAACCAACAATGTATATCTCTTCTACTGAAGCAAAGTATAGTAGTGCTATGAAAGCCGAAAAGGAAGCTATGTGGATGAAAAGACTGTTGGATGAACTCGTATATGGTTGTAAAAGGGACCACTACTCTTCCATGTGATTAAAAGAGTTGCTTTCTATTGCAAACAATCCCATTCATAATTAAAGGACAAAGAATATAAAAGTTCATATGCACTTTATTAGAGAGAAACTTCTGAATGGTGATATTTATCTCAAGTTATGTTCCACTGAAGATCAAGTTGTAGATATCTTCACCAAGCCACTATGTGCTGTGGAGTTTTACAAGTTTTATTCCTTGTTGGGCCTATCAAAGTTTCCATTGAGGGGGAGTGTGCATGAAAATTCCACCTCTTAAAGGTTGTTGTAAACTTCTAATACTTCCTCCATTTTATAATAAGTAAACAATCACAATATGTGAGTTTACTTGTAAATCCCAACGAAGCATTAGTTATGGGAATGCCTTGTTTTTAAAAGGCTCCATAATATGATATAAGTCTTCATATATAAAGAACTTGTCTTAAGAATTTCTGTATGGGAAGATCTATATGATTTCCCTTGTTTGCATGCTAGCCTAAATCACTTGTTGTTGATTTATGGATCTGTAAATCCTTTTGTAGAAAAAGGTAAATTTGGCATGTATTGTTTTGTTTTCCCCACTTAACATTAAGGGGGAGTGTTGGGGTTGATAATGTCAAGTGGGGATACCTTTTGGTGGACCACCACTTATGACCATTTTATTAAAATTTTATTTATAAACTTAGGTCGGTCTTTCACAGCTCAAGAGTGAGACAGTATGACCGTTCACTATATATATATGATGATCTGTCATGGGACCGACATGAGATATATCGATTGGTATCAATCAGACATTGAATCTATGTTAATGCTCAAGATTTTATGTAAGAAAACTATATAATTGTGAGGACATTAATTTACAATTATTTCGTGAGACCGAGAAGAGGAGTGGAAGTGATGGGTTAAAGTCGTGATAAATTATTAATACAGATAATGATTTATTTCAAAGTGGGGTTTTTTTCCTTTAGGTTCCCCATTTTAAATTTGGCGTTCTCTATCTCATTTTATTTCCTTTTATCTTTTTTAGCTATGGTTATTACATTATGTAATCTGGAATCTATAATAAGATAAATCGTGTTTAATTTAACCATACATCATAATCTATAATATTTGGCATTTATATTATGGATCTATAATTTATTAATTATACTTCCCATAATTTCCCTAACAACCACACCCTTATTTCACTAGTCAATGAGCTTTTACATTTCATCCAAATCTTTCTTGTCACTACTCATAATCTTGTGATTCTTCAAACCTCTCGCTTGTTAGTCTTATCTAGAATAATGTGTATACACATTTACTTACTCCATCCTTGAGTGATCCTTTTAGTAAAAGGTATATTCAGTACCTATAAGGACTTCATGACACCGGTGCAAACAACTTTATCTCTTTATGGGATCCTCAAGTTCTTATTTGAACTCAACATACTTACTTTATATATTCTGGGGCTAGGTACACATAATCCTTGTAAAGATAGACAATTACCGATTAAAATAATGACTCCCACTATATCTAATCTTTAAGATGATTTAAAATCTTCCTCAAACTCACCATCAAGCTACTTAGAACTCATTTACTAGTTAATTTGTATTTACCTTCTCAAGAGACCTATTTCAGTCCTTCCGACCCCTAAAACAGGGTATTTCAACATGTTACTATGGTTCATAACCTGTGTGTTCATATTTAGCTCCATGTTCCTTGAATTTTATCAAGCCTTCCTTACCTTCTTGATGACTCCTATCACTCGACCAATGTATCCTCCTACGAGTCACTTCCTTTAACAACTAGAGCACATTTTTGAGAGAATAGAGTCATATCTACAAGATTTATTCTACACCAATTTACATATCAAAACTCTTATAGAATCATTCTTAGAACACCTTATAGGGTTTCACTAAACCTTCTACTATTTTCTTCATTTCTAAATATTATGAACAAAGTAAAAATGATTGAGTTATCACGCTTTCTAGAGGACTTATCTCATCACAAAAGTGAACCAAGACTCTTTTGCCTTCTCTAAAATTATGATATTTTAAGCTTCTTATTTTCATTTGATTATCATGAAATACTATGCATACCAAAGTGGATATGAAATCCCGACTATACCTATGAATGTACTTTTGTATTTGAAGAGTGATCACCACCTTATAAGACTCGCAATAAATTTTATAGCTTTAACTAGATGTTCCTTGACTTATAACATGAGTTCTCATCTCACTCCTTCATCAATCCATTGACTCTTGCTCTATGAGCCACTCCCCCTTGGAGGTTACTACAAAATTTTCTTAATGACAACAAAAGGACCAATAATTGACTTAAGCAGACCTTGAGTGAAATAAGACATTTCTCTCATGACTCGAGGCTTGTGAATACTATGAAGAACATGGCCACACATACTCTTGATCCCTTATGTACAAATAACACTTACTTACACTTTATTTCAACCAAAAACATTTTCTCAAAACTTAATTAGACTTACTACAACCATACCAAAATTTTGTTCCGATCCCTCGATTATTTTGGGATCCTCGTTAGGGATCCTGCGTCAAACGTTGTAAAATCCCTTCCCGGGAAATCTGGTTTTTTTGAACTTAGTCTTTTGAGCCTTTTTTGGTTGGGCGCATGAAATTGCTATGTAACACCAACTTTTGGTGCGCCCCCTTTAAAACCTTTGGCGCATGATTTTCAGTGTCAACACACCTTTTGGTGCGCCAAAGTATGTTGAGCCTTCCCTGCGTGCGCCAAGGCGCATGCGCCTTTGTATTGGCACAACTTTTGTTGTGCCATGTTTTGGTGCGCCAAAGGGCGCACATAACTTCATGTCGACATAGCTTTTGGTGCGCCAAAGGCGCGCTTAATTTCCTGCTGGAAAACATTTTCATGCGCCAAAGGGCGCACGCTTTTCCCTGTCGACAGCAACTCTCATGCGCCCTTTAAAAAGTGGGTGGCGCATTTATGACCAGCTCACCTATATATATGTGTTTGCGCGCCCAAAATGTCATTTTCACTATTCACTGAGCACGTGATTTTTCTGAGCCTGTCAGCCCCTGCCTCGTCGTTTTCAATGCCTTGTGGACCCGTTACAAGTTTTCGCTATTTGTCCAGGTGAGAGGTTCTTTTCTCTTTCTCATGTTTTGCATTTTGGTTCTTTGTGCTTGGTGGTCTGGTTTTAGTTTGTGCCTGAAGTTTGAAATATCAAGATCCTCCTCCTTCTGCTATCTTCCCATATCCCTCCCCCTCTGTCCAGATCTGCTGGTAGGGGAACCTGTCTAAAAGCATGGTTTTATCTCCTTTTTGATGAGCCATTTCATTGCCCAATAAACCCTGCTAAAACAAGTGAAGAAAGAAATGGAGAAAAGCCTGCTTTTTCCTCTTGGGCGCACGGGTGCGCCCCCGCAACATCATAAACAAAGCTGCGCCCCCATGGCGCATCTCGTCCCTCGCAACATGATAAAACCCGCGCCAATGGCGCACCCATTTGCTCGCCTGCAATCGCTGAACTTGCGCTCCAATGGCGCGCCAACCTTCCTTGCTGCATCCCATTTCCATGCGCCAATGGCGCACCCAACATCTATGCAACACAAGCTTTATCTGCGCCAAGTACAAATCTTTGAAGGCGCAGGCGCATCCCCGATTACAATAACATCATGTTGTGTAAACATTTCGTGCGCCGCGCCATGCTCCCTTTGGCGCACGAAAAGTTCTTTACACAAACCTTACATGCGCCAAAGGGCGCACCAAATCCCAGTGCAACATGAAAAGTCTATGCGCCAAAGGGCGCATCCTCTCCCTATGTAACACAATGTTTTCATGCGCCTTTTATAAAATGCAATCTGCAGTATGCATGCGCCATGCGCCTGGCGCCAGTTTTATCCTCTTGCAACACCCTCTTCCTGTGCGCCCTACCTATTTAGCCCTGTAAGCTGCAATTTTCATGCGCCCTGCGCCCTGAGCCTAAAAATCTCTAACTCTTTCTTCTGCTAACATTCCAATGGAAGATCAAATGGCTAATTCAACCTTTTCGGATTGGGTCTCGCTTCTTCTTCATGCAGATCAGCAACTGAGTTCGAAAGAACATATGTCTACATCCAAAGCAGAGACCCACCAAACCGAAAGGAAAGGCTAAGCTTACAGAGGAAGAAATGAAATACAAATATCAGAGGGTCAGAATGCCCGAGTCACAGGCCGAATGCAAGCATGGACGCCGAGATCAGTAATCTGGGGCATATCGACATGGAGGAATTTCGGGGCCGTAACTCGTAAAGTTACAAGGAGTCCATGGATGGACAAATTGATCGGCAAAGGTGCCTCGCACTTCACCGAGGAATCCCCGCCGCACGCCGCCAACAATGAATTTATGATGGTGGTTGCCCGTAGTTACAATAAAGACACAAGGTGTGTCAAAAACAAGCAAGGGCGAGGTAGTCATTAACCTCACTGCCCGTCATTTTGAGATCATACTCGGCATCCCTCACCACCGGCACTTTGTGGCCGTTAGCCAAGCAGAGTGCATCAAGGCCTGGGAAGACAATGAAGACCAATGTATGCAGCTAATGAACGAAGTATATCTGAAAAATAAGAAGGTGGTAACCCGGTGGCCCCAAATCATCCACCGCAGTGACTTCTCAGAAGAGCTCAGCGATACCATTACCTTCCTGAGCAGGGTCTTCGGGCTTTCTGACGCCCATTACTTCCATAAATGGATGTTGCGCTACTTGGAAACAATGAACAAGAATTTTCCTGATCAGCGCTTTTGCTGGGGGGAAATTATAAGCAGCACCATCTCCGAGCAGCTACAACAATTCAGCACAACGGGAGTATTCCATATGAACTCCTACGTGGTCTACGCTGCAGCATCGGAGAGGGATTATCCAGGCCTAACGAGGAGTGGAGTTTGGCCTCAGGTCAAGATATACGAGTACTACCCAGAGTTGAAGCTGGAGAATAGCATCTCCCAGTTCACAAAAGTTAACGATGTGTTTTTCTATCACATCATCTGCCTGCTGAGGCCGAACATGACTCATGGTCGTACGACCAAAAACATAGTGGCAAAGCCATGGAGAAATGGGGGGCCCTGTTCACCCAATTTCCCACATTCACCTATCTGAGGGCTGCCAACTTTTTGGGAGAGCCAACCAGGCTACCAAGGTATGCTGGGCCTAAGCTGATTCTCTACTGAACTATCAAGGCAAAACTAATCACATACCACGAAAAATGCCCTTAAAAGGAAGAAGGGTGGAACTCCTTTCCCCTCACAAGTGGGCCGATACACATGCTCTACCCACCACAAGGCGAAGGAAATGTTCGCAGAGAGTGGAGTTACTCAATTTGAAACATGACTTCCCAGCCTGTGCCTACCTTCGACCCAAGGAGCTGCTCGCCAAGGCAAAGCTTGATCCAATCCATGTTCCTCGATCGAGGATATTTATATTGACGTCCTCCATGAGGTAGAGCTCAAGAAAGGATCATTCTCGCCTAGCATCGCGTAAATCATCCAATATGGGGTAGCCATTGTCCCCAAAGGCTACCAAACAATGTAAGATGAAGTAGACAAGGTATATACCGACAGATGGGGACGATTGGCCCTTTCCGCCATCGATAGAACTAAAGCTCCTCGATAACCGAGGAGAGGGTCAAGGAGACTTTGCGGAGGACAGAACATTGGTGCCGGATGAACGGCCTAATCTACCTCGGGGTTGATTTCACAACATCCCCATTGGGCAACGTGCCTCCACGATCCAAGAAGCAGCTTAAAGGCAAAGGTGTAGAAGGTGAATCCAGCACCATTCAGGAAGAAGCCCCTGAGAGTCCTCCTTCCGCAGCACCAGAACAGGTAATAACTCTGGATTCGCCAGAGAAAGAAGCAGCAGAGGATAGTCCCATAGGCCCATCCACTCAGGATGTCGGCATTGCTACCACAACAGAGGTCCCTTCTATCCCTTCTTCTTCTCTTCCTTCCTCCTCGAGTGACTCAAGCGACCATCCCTTTGGTCGTGTCCTCGTCCCTTCTTCTACTCTTTCCCCGCTTCTTCGTCTATCTTCTCCTCCTCGCGATCTCGTCCTCCTCCATTTCTTCCTCATCTCCGGCTCCCTTCCTTCCTATGTCTTCCGCAGCCTGCAGCTTCCTTCCTCCCGTGGACACTTCTTCGGCTATTCTCTCAATGCCGCCGCCGCGTGTCTCCACGTTTTTCCCTCTTCTACGTAGCCGCCTCCTCCTCTGCTCTCTCGGTCCTTCTTCCATAGGACCAGCCCGGATCTCTCAAGCAGCTAAGCAAAGAAAAGAGAAAAGTTCCCATCACTCCGATGGACTTTTCAAAGTGATCCCACCAAAGGGGCGAAGAAGCGTAAGCTCGTTACACGCTTCTCTAAAAGTGTCAGCAGTGAGAGAATCATGGAAATTGCATACCCCGATCCCCTCAAAGAGAAAAAGGATCTGTCTCGACAGATTTTACTGTGACCCAAGTCACAATGGGGACATCTTCTGAAAGTCTCCAGGGGGAAGCTCTTTCCGTGGTTGACGCCCTCTCAAAAGCTTCAAGAGACAAAAGAAGAGAAAAGGCTACTAAAAGAGCAAAACAAATATCTCGCTCCAAGCCTTACAGAAGATGGGTAGTGCGCCTCCCACAACTGCCGCCGAGACTTCTGAGCTTCTCAGCCAGAGAAAATCAACGAATATGCCAAAATTGGTGAGCAGTGGTATGGCCGCTTTCCGCTGAGGAGCCAAATCCTCAAAGACAAATGAAAAGTGATCGCCGAGTTCTCTCGACTTGTACCGAATATCGAAGGTGAATAAAGAGCTCCAAGCACTAGCAGGCCCATATCAAGAGCTGAACATGCTAGATCGCAAAGACGAGGCCTTCCAACAAATGTTCGACTGTTCAGTCCAAGATCTGGTCAAGTTCGGCGTCTTCGGCCATCCAAGGGCCCTCAACAAAATCATGTCCACTCTGGACTATCGGGTGGATCAGCTAGAATTTATTCTAGAAAAGATTGACAAAGTCAAGGAAGAAGCCCTGGATGCGATGCATCAAATGGAGCGAATTGTTCTCAACATGTCTCCAGGGTTGCTCACTCCTTCCTTTACCTTAAGGTCAGCTGATGAAACCATCCGGATCTTCAAGGAGATCGCTTCTCAAGGAACGGGGCCAGAGGTCACATTTGACACTGAATCTATCAACAACCTGCTGGCCTGTAGGGACTTCGTCGGGTTCCTCATTGAGGCGGAAAAGGACTTTTCCAAACTCCCAGAGAAGCTCATAGATGAGCGGGAGACTTGTGAGGCAATAAGCGATAGGCACAAGGATCCTTCTCAGGATCAACTTGGGCCAATAATTAACAAGTTTTTGGAATACCGCGCTCAGTTCCATATCTCATCACCGAGCAAAGATCAAAAGCAAAGCTACCCCTTTCGGCCGCAGGATGATGACGACGAGTAGCTGCTCCTCCTTCTTCTTCTTCTTCTTCTTCTTCTTCTTCTCTCTCTCTTCTCCGACTTTCTTGTTGGAATGTCTAAAGTATGTTGATGTAAATGATGACATCATCCATGTTGCGTCATGGGATGATGTCATCCATCAAGTTGTCAAAAGTCAACATGACTTTTAGATATTTTGTAAATATCTTTGTAAATAGTTGTTGGCTCCTTTTGCCTTCTTTCCTTCTCCTCTTCTATATATATTGGAATACTTGTTGTATTCAAAGGTGAACATTTTTTAGATGAAAATAGAAGTGAGGAGAGAAAGACTTTGAGCTTTTCAGAATGTAAGAAAAAATCAATACAAATATTGAGACTTTGTGATCGAATACTTGTGTTATACATCGTCGATCTTTCTTATGTTAGATCTATGTGTTTATTCTCGTTAGATTCATATCTATTTTTTGTCATTTTTCATCAATCGATTGCTTTGTTTATTTATGCAAGTAGGTTTGGCTCTGTTTACTACCAATCCCAAAACATAAATCTTCCGACCTTTTCGCTTTGAATTCATTTCTTTTTTCTTCCTTCTGACTCGCTCTCTTTCTTCATCCCCTCTTCCTTTCCTTTCTTTTCGCAATGGAAACACCCCACCGGGATGAGATCCCAAACCCCGAAGGTAGTAATCTGTGAGACTTGCATAAGATTCCCGCCGGTAGAATAGCAATAAACCAGTTTCGCCACGACTCAAAGAGGGGCTATGCCCCGCACACCGTTGGCTGTTTATCCATAGATCTACCCAAGCGACGGATTTTCGGACCAACAGTTTTTGGCGACTCCACTGGGGAACGAATAGATCTGTCAGATCTATGATGGTGGTAAGATAGAAAAATCAGAAAAAATAAGAAAATCGCTGCCTGTTTGCAAATCTGAACTTTTTGATAAAAATCCAAAAATTTGCAAATTTTGCTCTGAATTGAAAATTTTCTTCTGAGATCCATAGATCTGGCCTAGTTACAAATCTTTAGTTCACTGAGTTTTTATAAAAATTAGTATTTTGCCGTAGATCTGGATTTTTGGCTGTTTGCTAAAAGTTTGAAACCCTCTGAAAAAAGTCAAAATCAGATCCGAAAATCAGCTTGCTATTCTTCCCTGCCATCTTATCCTCGTTGTTATTTGTCATTAACCGCAATCGGTTTTCTGAAGAGGATAGTTTTAAATATTTAGAAAAGTATTTGCTGCTGGTTTTTATCAGAAAAACCAGAAAATCAGCAAGTATAACCAAAAAGAAAGTTTGAATCTGTGCCATAACGTTACAGATCTGGAAGGTACACTGGCGAGTGAACCTTTTACGCAGCAGCAGAGAGCCCGTGGAGAAGCTGATCCTACTTTCGATCTGCTTCAAAGGCACAATTTCAGCGTGACACCGCGCATTTTTCAAATAGCACTAAGCTCAGCAGCAATGGACATCCAGAGTGTCTCACCTTCACGAAGAAAAAGTCTTTCGCAGGGGGCATCCACATCCCTTTGTAGTGCCTTGCTACTCAGCGGAACCACACTTCCAGCTCGTGTTCTCTTTCCAGCTTTTCAGATGGCGGTACCATGGGGAAACGCGATGGGTCCTTTGGCCTTACCACATCCAGTTCACGCGCTCCCTCACGGAAATCGAAAGAATTTTCCCAAATTCGACGGGAGCGGAAATCAAAGCATGGATTCCCACATATCTGCATTCATCATGTCATGCAGTATTTTGGATGTGACTCACGAAGATGTGTCGGTTCACCTTTTTCTGGAAACCCTACAAGGACCTGCAGCTGAATGGTTTCAAAGATTTGCCTACCGGATCTATTACTAGCTGGGCCACCTTACGGGATGCTTTCGAAGACAGATACAAGCCTTCAGAGGATGCATTTGCATTATTATCATGGATCACTCACCTGAAGAAAGAGGCAAATGAGACCATGCGCGATTTTGTCACCCGGTTCAATGCACTAATCAACCGTGTCCCCGTTGCCATGCTTCCAACGCCGGAAAATCAAAAGTGTTTCTTCGTAAACGCTATGAGTTCGAAAGTTAGTTTCTTACTCCTTCAAGAGTGAGTGGCTACCTTGATTCTCGCCCAAGCCGCTGCCATTCGGATAGAGGATAATCTGATAATATCTGGCAAATTGAAAAAGGAATCAGCCAAGCCTAAATCTTTGGGCCCTTCGCCCACTACTTCGTCTGATCCAGCCTTTCAAAAGATGGCGAATGACTTGCTTGCATTAAAGAAGTAGTTGGCCCAGCCTCCCCTGGGCCTCGTACCGGATATTCGCTGAGGAATTTCGTTCCCAACAATGTTTCACAAAGGCCGCGCTACCTACAGCCTGCCGCGGTTGGCGCTGAGGCTCCTCCGGCCAACGCCCGCCGAAATCAAGAAGAAGAGCAGATATGAAGAACCTTCATCTCAAGGCGAAGATGATCAAGATGTCGGTGAACCGACTGGCGACTCTACTATCGGGTATATGGAATTTGATGAGGAAGAATCTGATGAAGAAGAGGGTACCCAGGGATATGCAAGCGGACAGTCATATGTTGTTTTTACTCGCTCGCAAGGAAAAGAAGCGGAAGTTGCTGCCCATGTCCAGCAGGAGAAGGCCGTGTCAAACGCGCCTCCGATCATTGCTAAAAGAGGTAATCCTCTTCCTACTCAACTCCCTGGCAAATCTTTTACAAGGAAACCTTTTTCCCTATCTCTCCTCCAAATCAATCCTCTCACGTTCCTACCAAGGCCAGTAATCCTATTCCATCATCGCGAGGTGAGGGACTCATTCCCTCACCAACGCAACCCTTGGCCACATTTGATATCATAGATCATGCAAAAAAGACCAAGATCCAAATGTCTGAAGCTGAGTACCTTCAGTCAAACCCCGAACAGCTTGTAAGATTGACCAAATATATTCAAAGTCAAGCTGTTGCATCTAAGCAGGTTTCCCCAAAAGGAATCCTTTCCACTCCCCCTGAATCCCACATAAATGTTGCTTCAACATCTGCATCAGGCAAGATAGAGCCTTTCTATCTCTCTCTCCTAATCAATGGCCATAAGTTGAGTAACTGCATAATTGATTCCGGAGCTTCCGATAACGTCATGCCGGAAAAAGTCACCCATGCTTTGGGCCTCACTCTTACCAAGCCTTTCGGCAGATGTTATTCATTGGAAACCAAGCAGGTTCCGTTGGTTGGCCAAATCAAAGACGCGCAATTCACATTTGCAGCTTTCCCAGATAAAAGAGTAAAAATGACAGTCCTCGTTGCTGACATTCCGGCAGCCTATGGAATTTGCGGGAAGAAGTTTTTGCACTGGAAGTTGGTGGAGAAATTCATTTGGACTCGGTCTAAAGCTAGAATTCCAATCAAAGGCGTAATGCAGACTTTGGAGCCTAATCACAAAAGAAATACTTGGTTACTACTCAAGACCCCAAGGCCCAAATCCTTTTGAATCATCGTGATGGGGAACTACTTCTTATCTACCGAGACGGATAAAACGGGTGTTCTCATTCAGAAAAGGATCTTAATGAGATCTGGACCTGCAGCTTGATGGAAGCGCGACTAGTGGATGTGGCGCTGGGGGTGGCCGATATCTCCCGAAGAGGAGGTAATTCCTCTCTCGTTCAAATTGCAGTTTTTCAACACAAACAATACTGCTGAGTATGAATCTCTCTTACTCGGTATGCAAGCCGCAAAAGAAAGAGGAATTAAAAATCTAAAAGTACAAGGTGATGCAGAGCTAGTTGTAAATCAGGTCAAAAGGATTTACCAAGTAAAAAATGAGAGGCTCAGGCATTACCGTAATGCGGTATGGGACAACATTGAAGAATTCGATGCTTTTTCAATAGAATCCATACCAAGGGCTCAGAATGACATGGCCGATTCATTGGCCGTTTCAGCGTCCCTCATGCTCCCACACCCAGGTTTGAAAACAAACAAGTACACCATTGAGGTGGTTTTCCGCCCGAGCATGCCAGACAATTCTCAGCATTGGCAGGTGTTCAACGACGATAATCAACTCATTGCTTTTCTGGAAAAGGTAGAAAATTTTAAAGAATTGCACTTTGAAGGATCTACTTCCACTTGCCGTGAATCAGTCACCGATCAAGGCGATGAATCCGAAGGGAACGACGGCATATGTCAGCTCAAAGGAAATAAAATTCCGAAGGGCCTGGTTTCTCCGGGAGCGCCTGCTCGATGTGCATGACCGTTTTGTGAAAAAGAAGAGGCGAGATGACCCTGACTCATCCCCAGAAACCGAACCGGTCAATATAGGTTCGATAGAGCACCCGTAATTTGTGAACATTGGCAAATGTTGCACGCCTGAGGAGAAACGGAAATTTGTCAAGTTGCTAAAAAAATATATGGACGTGTTGGCATGGTCCTATGCCGATCTAAAATCTTTCAAGCCAAAGGACGTTCAGCATGACATTCCGTTGAAAGACGATGTCAAAGCCTTTCGCCAGAAGCAGAGGCACTATAATCCTAAGATCTCGGGTACCATCCAGGCCGAAATTCAGAAGATGTTGGATGCAAGGATCATCTTTCCTATCCATCACAGTACTTGGGTAGCAAATATTGTGCCAGTGCGCAAGAAAAACGGCGAGATACGCATATGCGTAGACTTTCGCAATTTGAATCAAGCTTCCTTGAAAGACAACTACCCTCTTCCGATAATGGATCAAGTTCTCGCAAGCAAAGAATCGGATCGTAGATGCCGTCCATGCTCGATGGTTTTTCGTGTTACAATCGATTGAAGTTTCACCAAGATCAGCTTTAAAAAAAGCATTCACTACTCCCCCCGGGGTACATTTGCCTACAAAGCAGATGCCTTTTGGCCTAACCACGCCGGTGCCACTTTTCAATGGCCGGGCCATGGATTTTGCATTCAAAGGTATGATGGGGAAAGTCATTGTGGTTTATCTAGATGACTTAACCGTGTTCTCTAAACAACGAAATGATCATTGTGATCATTTGGAACAAGTGTTGGCCAGGTGCCGAGAACATGGGATTTCCCTAAACCCAAAAAAGTCTGTTTTTGGAGTCACGGAAGGGAAGTTGCTAGGGCATGTGGTTAGCAAAGAAGGAACAAAGATAGATGCCGAAAGAGTTAAGGCTATTCAAAGCCTTACTCTGCCTACAAGCAAGACTGGTGTTCATTCTTTCTTTGGAAAGGTGAACTTTCTCAGGCGTTTTGTTCCTGACTTTGCCGAGAAGACCCGTCACATATTGAACATGATGAAGGGGTCACCAACTTTCAGATGGAGTGAAGAGGGAAAAAGGTCATTTGAAGAAATAAAAGCTTGTTGCTCATGCACCAGTCCTGGTATGTCCCGATTTCTCCAAGGACTTCATCATGTATAGTTACGCATCTGAGCATACTGTGTCCGCAATCTTGATGCAAAAGAACTCGGAGGATGTCAATCTCCGATCGCGCTCATGAGTTCTCCCTCAAGCCTCACGAACTAAAAATGACTCAACTAGAAAAGCATGCCTTCGCCATTGTCAAAGCAAAGAAGAATTTCAGGTATTACATTCTAAACTCGCATACTGGTGGTGGGTCCCCGACACGGCGGTGAAATCAATTCTAACTCAAAGCAGAGTTAGGAAGTTTGCATGAGGAAATTGATCGCAAAGGTCCGTGAGTATGACTGGATATTAAACCAACCAAGCTGGTGAGGGGCAAGGGCCTGTGTCAGCTAATGGCTGAAAACAAAGATTCAGAAAACCCTGATGACAGGGGTGACTACACCGACGAAACACAGGACCGGCAGGAAGAGCCTGATTCTCTGCCTCTGGTTCTATTTGTTGCAACTAGTGATGAATGGTACTCCGACATCGCTTTCTTCCTTACCTATGGCGAATGCCCAATGCACCTAACTGCAAAGGAGAAGCGCACTATAAAGCTCAGAGTGGCTAAATATGTCATCTGGGATGATGGTTTATATAAACGTGGGATAGATGGCATCTTTTTGCGATGTGTTGACAAACCCCAGCAAGTAAAACTACTGGAAAGTTTTCACAATTCAGCCTGTGGAGGGCATTTCTCTTCCTCCGTGAACTGCACACAAAATCATTCGAGCCAGGTACTATTGGCCGACGCTCTTTCAAGATACAGCCACCTGGGTGGCAAAGTGTGAACCTTGTCAGCAATTCGTCGGCAAGCCCAAGTTGGCTGCCTTTCCCCTAAGGCCGGTCATTATCAATGAACCATTCAGGCAATGGGGAATTGATTTTATTGGCGCACTCAATCCTCAATCGAGTGCCAGACATAGCTATGTCCTTACAGCAATGGATTACTTCACCAAGTGGGTGGAAGCCATACCTGTCAAGCATGCCACTTCTGAGGTGGTTTGCAATTTCATTAAAGAAAATATCATTGTCAGGTTGGCATGTTCCAAACAAAATCGTTGCTGATAATGCTTCTAACTTCTCTCTCAGAAGTTATTAGTTTTTGCTATGAATATGGGATAACTTTGGCTCACGCCCGACTATTACCCTCGTGGAAATGGTCAAAGTGGAATCCAAGAATAAGAACTTGGTGACCATCATACGGAAGTTAGTAGATGAGAATCAGCCGAATGTGGCACAAGTCTTTCAGACGACGCTTTGTGGGCCGATCGTATTACTCCCAAGAGATCTCTCGCATGTCACCTTTTCAAGTGTTATATGGCACTCGATGCCGAGCTTCCCATTTTCGCGGAACTTCCCGCTCGCGCTTGGCACGAGCCATCGAAGACGAAACTTTCCAAAATTCTCTTGAAAAGAGAATCATGTATCCGCGTAACTTGAAGAAAAGAGAGTAAGGGTGGTCGACAGATCACCGAACATCGAATCAAGTTAAGAGACTTTTTTTGATAAGAAGGCCAAGCAAAGAGATTTTCAAGTGGGAGATCTCGTCCTTTTGTGGGACAAGCGAAGAGAGCCAAAGGGCATGCACGGAAAGTTTGATTCCTCGTGGAGAGGGCCCTTCAAGATCAATAGCTCAACGGAGAGAATAGCTTCTATCTCTCATATCGGATGGAACCGAGCTCCCGCTTCCTTATAGCGGGCAAACATCTCGAAAATTTTCAGAAGTAGAGCTTGCTCTCTTCTTTTGTACAGCTTTGCTTTAGTTGTGTGTTTGCTTTCCGTGTGCTTTTGCTTTTTTGTTTGTTGTGTTTTTTTCTCCTCCTGGCCGCCCTTTTTGACTCTGTTACCCAATGGATAGGCACATGAGAATCGGGATTCTCTACCCCGAGTTTGCTCTGTGGATAGTCCCCAGAAAGAGCACTGTTATCCCGTAAAATCGACAAGGGCAATTTTACCGATAACCATACCAAAATTTTGTTCCGATCCCTCGTTAGGGATCCTCGTGTTCAAACATTGTAAAATCCCTTCCGGAAATCTGTTTTTTCGAACTTAGTCTTTTGAGCTTTTTTTTGGTCGGGCGCATGAAATTGCTATGTAACACCAACTTTGGTGTGCCCCTTTAAAACCTTTCGCGCATGATTTTCAAAGTGTCAACACACTTTTGGTGCGCCAAAGTATGTTGAGCCTTCCTCACAGTGCGCCAAGGCGCATGCGCCTTTGTATTGGCACAACTTTTGTTGCGCCATGTTTTGGTGCGCCAAAGGGCGCACATAACTTCATGTCGACATAGCTTTTGGTGCGCCAAAGGCGCTTAATTTCCTGCTGGAAAACATTTTCATGCGCCAAAGGGCGCACGCTTTTCCCTGTCGACAGCAACTCTCATGCGCCCTTTAAAAAGTGGGTGGCGCATTTATGACCAGCTCACCTATATATATGTGTTTGCGCGCCCAAAATGTCATTTTCACTATTCGCTGAGCACGTGATTTTTCTGAGCCTGTCAGCCCCTGCCTCATCATTTTCAACGCCTTGTGGACCCGTTACAAGTTTTCGCTATTTGTCCAGGTGAGAGGTTCTTTTCTCTTTCTCATGTTTTGCGTTTTGGTTCTTTGTGCTTGGTGGTCTGGTTTTAGTTTGTGCCTGAAGTTTGAAATATCAAGATCCTCCTCCTTCTGCTATCTTCCCATATCCCTCCCCCTCTGTCCAGATCTGCTGGTAGGGGAACCTGTCTAAAAGCATGGTTTTATCTCCTTTTTGATGAGCCATTTCATTGCCCAATAACCCTGCTAAAACAAGTGAAGAAAGAAATGGAGAAAAGCCTGTTTTTCCCTTGGGCGCATCGGTGCGTCCTGCAACATCATAAACAGTTGCGCCCCCATGGCGCATCTGTCCCCCTTGCAACATGATAAAAACCCGCGCCCTTGGCGCACCCATCTTGCCTGCTGCAATCGCTAAACTTGCGCTCCAATGGCGCGCCAACCTTCCTTGCTGCATCCCATTTCCATGCGCCAATGGCGCACCCAACATCTATGCAACACAAGCTTTATCTGCGCCAAGTACAAATCTTTGAAGGCGCAGGCGCATCCTCGATTACAATAACATCATGTTGTGTAAACATTTCGTGCGCCGCGCCATTCCCTTTGGCGCACGAAAAGTTCTTGTTACACAAACCTTACATGCGCCAAAGGGCGCACCAAATCCCAATGCAACATGAAAAGTCTATGCGCCAAAGGGCGCATCCTCTCCCTATGTAACACAATGTTTTCATGCGCCCTTTATAAAATGCAATCTGCAGTATGCATGCGCCATGCGCCTTTGGCGCCAGTTTTATCCTTGCAACACCCTCTTCCTGTGTGCCCTACCTATTTAGCCCTGTAAGCTGCAATTTTCATGCGCCCTGCGCCCTGAGCCTAAAAATCTCTAACTCTTTCTTCTGCTAACATTCCAATGGAAGATCAAATGGCTAATTCAACCTTTTCGGATTGGGTCTCGCTTCTTCTTCATGCAGATCAGCAACTGAGTTCGAAAGAACATATGTCTACATCCAGCAGGAGACCCACCAAACCGAAAGGAAAGGCTAAGCTTACGGAGGAAGAAATGAAATACAAATATCAGAGGGTCAGAATGCCCGAGTCACAGGCCGAATGCAGCATGGACGTCAGAGACTCAGAATTGGGGCATATCGACATGGAGGAATTCCGGGGCCGTAACTCGTAAAGTTACAAGGAGTCCATGGATGGACAAATTGATCGGCAGGCCTCGCACTTCACCGAGGAATCCCCGCGCGCTGGCCAACAATGAATTTATGATGGTGGTTGCCCAGAGTTACAATAAAGACACAAGGTGTGTCGAAAAAAAGCAAGGGCGAGGTAGTCATTAACCTCACCGCCCGTCATTTTGAGATCATACTGCATCCTCACCACGGCACTTTGGGCCGTTAGCAAGCAGAGTGCATCAAGGCCTGGGAAGACAATGAAGACCAATGTATGCAGCTAATGAACGAAGTATATCTGAAAAATAAGAAGGTGGTAACCCGGTGGCCCCAAATCATCCACCGCAGTGACTTCTCAGAAGAGCTCAACGATACCATTACCTTCCTGAGCAAGGTCTTCGGGCTTTCTGACGCCCATTACTTCCATAAATGGATGCTGCGCTACTTGGAAACAATGAACAAGAATTTTCCTGATCAGCGCTTTTGCTTGGGGGAAATTATAAGCAGCACCATCTCGAAAGCAAGCTACAACAATTCAAAGACAACGGAGTATTCCATATGAACTCCTACGTGGTCTACGCTGCAGCGTCGGAGAGGGATTATCCAGGCCTAACGAGGAGTGGAGTTTGGCCTCAGGTCAAGATATACGAGTACTACCCAGAGTTGAAGCCGGAGAATAGCATCTCCCAGTTCACAAAAGTTAACGATGTGTTTTTCTATCACATCATCTGCCTGCTGAGGCCGAACATGACTCATGGTCGTACGACCAAAAACATAGTGGCAGCCACGGAGAAATGGGGGGCCCTGTTCACCCAATTTCCCACATTCACCTATCTGAGGGCTGCCAACTTTTTGGGAGAGCCAACCAGGCTACCAAGGTATGCTGGGCCTAAGCTGATTCTACTGGAACTATCAAGGCAGCTAATCACATACCACGAAAAATGCCTGAAAAGGAAGAAGGGTGGAACTCCTTTCCCCCTCACAGTGGGCCGATACACATGCTCTACCCACCACAAGGCGAAGGAAATGTTCGCAGAGCTGGAGTTACTCAATTTGAAGCATGACTTCCCAGCCAGGCCTACCTTCGACCCAAGGAGCTGCCTGCCAAGGGCAAAGCTTGATCCAATCCATGTTCCTCAGATCGAGGATATTTATATTGACGTCCTCCATGAGGTAGAGCTCAGAAGAAAGGATCATTCTCGCCTAGCATTGGCAGAAATCATCCAATATGGGGTAGCCATTGTCCCCAAAGGCTACCAAACAACAGAAGATGAAGTAGACAAGGTATATACTGATACAGATGGGGACGATTGGCCCTTTCCGGCCATTGATAGAACTAAAGCTCCTCAGACAATTGAGGAGAGGGTCAAGGAGACTTTGCGGAGGACAAACATGGTGCGGATGAATGGCCTAATCTACCTCGGGGTTGATTTCACAACATCCCCATTGGGCAACGCGCCTCCACGATCCAAGAAGCAGCTTAAAGGCAAAGGTGTAGAAGGTGAATCCAGCACCATTCAGGAAGAAGCCCCTGAGAGTCCTCCTTCCGCAGCACCAGAACAGGTAATAACTCTGGATTCGCCAGAGAAAGAAGCAGCAGAGGATAGTCCCATAGGCCCATCCACTCAGGATGTCGGCATTGCTACCACAACAGAGGTCCCTTCTATCCCTTCTTCTTCTCTTCCTTCCCCTCCTCGAGTGACTCAAGCGACCATCCCTTTGGTCGTGTCCTCTGTCCCTTCTTCTACTCTTTCCCCGCTTCTTCGTCTATCTTCTCCTCCTCGCCGATCTGTCCTCCTCCATTTCTTCCCTCATCTCCGGGCTCCCTTCCCTTCCTATGTCTTCCGCAGCTGCAGTTTCCCTTCCTCCCGTGGACACTTCTTCGGCTATTCTCTCAATGCCGCCGCCGCGTGTCTCCACATTTTTTCCCCTCTTCTACTATAGCTGCCTCCTCCTCCTCTCTCGGTCCTTCTTCCATAGGACCAGCCTGGATCTCTCAGCAGCTAAGCCAGCAAAAGAGGAAAGTTCCCATCACTCCGATGGACTTTTCAGTGATCCCAGCCAAAGGGGCGAAGAAGCAGAAGCCTGTTACACGCTTCTCTAAAAGTGTTGCAGGTGAGAGAATCATGGAAATTGCATACCCCGATCCCCTCAAAGAGAAAAAGGATCTATCTCCGATAGATTTTACTGTGACCCAAGTCACAATGGGGACATCTTCTGAAAGTCTCTAGGGGGAAGCTCTTTCCGCGGTTGACGCCCTCTGTCAAAAGCTTCAAGAGACAAAAGAAGAGAAAAGGCTACTAAAAGAGCAAAACAAATATCTGCTCCAAGCCTTACAGAAGATGGGTAGTGCACCTCCCACAACTACCGCCGAGACTTCTGAGCTTCTCAGCCAGGAGAAAATCAACGAATATGCCAAAATTGGTGAGCAGGGTATGGCCGTTTCCGCTTGGAGGAGCCAAATCCTCAAAGACAGCGAAAAAGTGATCGCCGAGTTCTCTGACTTGTACCTGAATATCAGTAAGGTGAATAAAGAGCTCCAAGCGCTAGCAGGGCCCATATCAGAAGAGCTGGAACATGCTAGACTACAGCACGAGGCCTTCCAACAAATGTTCGACTGTTCAGTCGAAGATCTGGTCAAGTTCGGCGTCTTCGGCCATCCAAGGGCCCTCAACAAAATCATGTCCACTCTGGACTATCGGGTGGATCAGCTAGAATTTATTCTAGAAAAGATTGACAAAGTCAAGGAAGAAGCCCTGGATGCAATGCATCAAATGGAGTGAATTGTTCTCAACATGTCTCCAGGGTTGCTCACTCCTTCCTTTACCTTAAGGTCAGCTGATGAAACCATCCGGATCTTCAAGGAGATCGCTTCTCAAGGAACGGGGCCAGAGGTCACATTTGACACTGAATCTATCAACAACCTGCTGGCCTGTAGGGACTTCATCGGGTTCCTCATTGAGGCGGAAAAGGACTTTTCCAAACTCCCAGAGAAGCTCATAGATGAGCGGGAGACTTGTGAGGCAATAAGCGATAGGCACAAGGATCCTTCTCAGGATCAACTTGGGCCAATAATTAACAAGTTTTTGGAATACCGCGCTCAGTTCCATATCTCATCACCGAGCAAAGATCAAAAGCAAAGCTACCCCCTTTCGGCCGTAGGATGATGATGACGAGTAGCTGCTCCTCTTCTTCTTCTTCTTCTTCTTCTTCTCTCTCTCTTCTCCGACTTTTTGTTGTTGAATGTCTAAAGTATGTTGATGACAAATGATGATGACATCATCCATGTTGCGTCATGGGATGATGTCATCCATCAAGTTGTCAAAAGTCAACATGACTTTTAGATATTTTGTAAATATCTTTGTAAATAGTTGTTGGCTCCTTTTTGCCTTCTTTCCTTCTCCTCTTCTATATATATTGGAATACTTGTTGTATTCAAGGATGAATATCTTTCAGATGAAAAGTAGAAGTGAGGAGAAAAGACTTTGAGCTTTTGTAACAGAAGAAATTATCAATACAATATTTAGACTTTGTGCTGAATACGCGTGTTGTTTGCATCAGATCTTTCTTATGTCAGATCTATGTGTTTATTCTGTTAAATTTGCTTCTATTTTATTGTCATTTATTCATCATCAGTATTGCTTTGTTTCGCTCATTTATGCAAGTAGGTTTGGCTCTGTTTACTACCATTCCCAAAACATAAATCTTCCGACCTTTCTCGCTTTTGAATTCATTTTCTTTTCTTCCTTCGACCTGCTCTTTCTTCATCCCTCTTCCTTTCCTTTCTTTTCGCAAATGGAAACACCCCTACCGGGATGAGATCCCAAACCCCGAAGGTAGAATGTGAGACTTGCATAAGATTCCCGCCGGTAGAATAGCAATAAACGATTTTCACTTTCACGACTCAAAGAGGGGCTATGCCTCGCACATTGTTGGCTCGTTTATCCATAGATCTGCATATTATGATGACTCACCATGAATCAACCTTGAAAAATACAAAAAGACACCACTGGACCTTGAAATATCTCTACCATACTCCCTTTACATGAATACATAATAAGGACACTCAAAAATTCAATGAGCACTAACTTCAGTAAAGAGGCTAAAAAAATATCTTGAACTTGACATACCTTGGCATCGTAATGAGGATTTCAATTAGCAACAAATGATGGAAATTTACTTGTAAGAACATACATTGACTCTTTCACTCAACATTATCAATGAGGAAAATATGATTGGTAGGTGGATGGACCAATGAGAAGAAAAACATTCTTCTTTCAGCTGATATATGCCTTCTAGAAGCCTAGAGAAGGCACACCACCTTGTGGGATCACATAAAAACATGAGAAAGTCATCAAAGTCATCAAAGTAACATGATGAATCAATTATTTCCTTATTTTTCTTATTATCTTGTTAGTATTTCTGATTGAGTACTGAAACACATACATGCTACATCTCACATACCCCTTCTATAAAAAAACTTGAGGTAGAAATTCTTCATCACTTACACTAGAATTTCCTTCTTTCTACTTAGATTTATCATCATTTTGTGTTATCCTATTTACAATAAATTTTTTCTTAGGTTTATGCATTTCTACATCATTTTCCCATACTATTTTCTTTTCCTTATTTTCTTCCTCAACTCTTGGGTTTTCTTCCTTGAATTTGTATATCCATTTTAATTTCTTATTTTCAGAAAATGTTATAAGCATAACCGACTTTGTCTCATTTCTAGGATTGATCTTTATGTTAGAAAGCTTCTTAACTTTCCATTTTAAAGTGTGATTCCTGCTTTGTTGTATGTAGATTTTAAATTGTGATAACAATGTTTTATGAAATGCCAAAAATGTGACAAGTATAGCATATGACATTACTCTTTCCTCTAGCTTGATGTGACTGTCATTCCCACTATCATTTGCATCCTTGATATCATAAAATCTCTTATCATAGTGTCCAAACTTGTTACAATTATAACACACTACCATGTTCATGCCTCTTGAGTATTATTTTTCCCAAAACTGAATTGAAGGTTCTTATAAACAATACCTAGAAATATGCCCTTTTTCTTGATAGTTGAAACAAACTATGTTCTTTTCCTTCTCACTTCTATTATCTCTCCATGGGTGCTCATCTATGATTTGATTTCTGCATTCCTTAGCCCTATGTCCATAGCTATGATAAGAAAAATAATATCCATTGAAAGTCCTTTCATACCTGGATGCATTTGGTTTCCTAACTGACTTAGGCCTTCCGTGTTTGTCTTCTTGATCAACTTCATGTCTATTTGCATGCCCGAACCATCCTTTTCATCGTCTTTCTTTTCAACAGGTTCTCCTATGAATCCTAGAACTATTTTATTACTATGTGATCTTTAATTGTCCAAGATTCCACAAAGATATTCAGAACTCTTCTCTAGTTTTCTTGATGTAGGAGCATCCAAGGTGTAAGATAAATCTTCCATCACCCAAAATAAATTTTTGATTCTCTTCAATATAGGCTAAAATGGTAGGGTTATTATTGTTTTGTAAGTTTGCATTTATGAAATCTTTGAAGTCAAATTTGAGGCCCTTAAAGGCTCTAGATGGACCCAAAAATTGGCAAAAATCCAAAGTAGTCTACCTTACGATATTACTTGTTTACCACATATCTTCTTGAGATCTTTCCGAAAATATATTATAATTGAATATCCAACTATAGGATCAAAAGTTATGATCTTGTGAAGTTATACTACCAAATTTAATAAAATTTGAAGTACCTCCTTATGGAGGGCTATATTTTCGAGAAGCTTCTAGGGAGGTTGCATTTTCAAGAAGCTTCTAGGGAGGTTACATTTTCTCAAAGTTTCTAGGGAGGCTACATTTTCCAGAAGGTTCTAGGGAAGTCAGGCATTATATATAAGTAATATTGTAATTTCATTTCCATGACAAGTAATAATATAAAATTGACTTCCTTCTAGTATTTGTTTTTGCTATTCTCTGTTGCTATTATTGGTTTTAGATTGTAAGTTGAGTACCCTTCATCATTTCTATACATTCTTAACTGTCATTTTCCTCTTCTAGCTCAAAATTAAAGGTTCTTAATTATTCTTCATGTTTTAGGTAGGCATCCTCCTTGTCTTTACGAGCTTTTAATAGGTTTTGAAAAAGGAATCCATATCCTTAAGTGCTTGGCCATGGTTAGCTTCCATGAGCTTGATTTCCTTCTTTAGTCCATCAATCAGAGATT
Organism: Taxus wallichiana var. yunnanensis; assembly: GCA_018340775.1. Lineage (NCBI taxonomy): Eukaryota > Viridiplantae > Streptophyta > Pinopsida > Cupressales > Taxaceae > Taxus > Taxus wallichiana. The sequence continues at coordinate 844,521,467 of CM031239.1, forward strand.
GAGCAATCTCATACTTCTTCTTCAGGATTGATTATGCTAATGTACCCATGCTTGTGCCTTCAGGATCACCTCTAAGATGTTATACTTGATTCAAGAGGACCAGGCTCGATACCAATTGTTGGAAATTAGGACATTGAGAGGGGGTGAATCGGTGTCTTGTCAAAATTTGAAAATAAATTATGAATCCACTTAATTAGTTATGATAAAGCCAAATCAACATTCACAAGTAGTAAATATGAGAGAGCACACAAAGATATGATTTAATGTGGGAAACCCAAACTGGGAGAAAAACCCACTGAAATCAAGAACTAGCTTAGGAAAAGAATGTCTTGTAAATGTTACATTAATTTTGAGTTGAGCTTCAACTCAACATGGAGCTGTAACTCAAAAATTTAACCAAGATACTACTCAAGTATTTGAAAATATTCAACTTGCATGGAAGCTTCAACTCCCAAAATCAACTAGGCTTCTACTAGTTTCTTCTGCAAGCAACAACTCAAAAGGAAGATACTACTCCCCCATTAAGCTACATCTTAGAATTTGTTAGGATTTTGATCACAATTATTTTTTTGTCTTCTACAATTGATAGTCAACTCTATATTTCTCTCTCTCTCTCTCTCTCTCTCTCTCTTCTTAATTCTACTTCGCTTCTCTCTTTCAATCTAATGTACTCTCTATGGTACAAGGATTCTTTCAAGTAGGTATTCCCGACACCAATATCTTCTTAATTTTCTCTCTCAAAAAACCCATATCTTCAAGTATTCAACCTCCAAATATCACTCCTTTGTAAGGGATTCATCACCTTACTTATTTTGAACTCACACATCAACATTCGGGACATTTGATCAACCTATGCACGCTTCTTTACGTGGATAAGATACTCATACTCCTATTTAACTCGTATAAACTCATAACTATGGGAAGGAGTACAACAAGGAGCACTTACATGAGTAAGAGGGAATTCAGGTCATAAAATCACCGATTTATATAAATGACATAAAACAGCAGAGCTTGTATTTTCTTGCAACCAATACTTCACTTAAGTGCCCAACTGTGGGAAGGAGTACAACAAGGAGCAAGTACATAGAATTAGTCACTCTTGAGTGCAATTCTTGTAGAGGAAAAAATTGAAAGAACAACACCATATTATACAGTGAATATGCAATAATAATTCTCTGTATATCTCTATTCCGAAACATACAAATATATAGGAAATATACTTCCTAAATAATAGGAAGTAGCTATAACAACTCACTAACTTACGTGAGTTGTTTCTAACACACTAACCAAATATAATTGTTATTGTTGTTTTATATAACAACTAATAACAATTTACTAACACATACTTACAACATAATAATTACTTCACGTAATTATTATTTACTAATGGAGCACTAATATATTATATTTCCTAACATTCCCCCCTTAGTGCAAACATGGGGAAAACATTCCTTTATACTTGCACCTACTCATGATCTGGTGATTTTCACAGGATAATCACAAGCCTCGAAACAGCTTTTGCAAATGGTTGACCAAAAACTGAGAATGGTGGTTTTTCCATTGGTTTACCACAAACCACAAAGTGATGGTTTTGCAAATGGATTACCAACAACCAAGAATGGTGGTTTTGCTATTGGTTTACCACAAACCACAAATGAAGGTTTTCAAGTGGTTTACCTACAACTACATCATGATATGCCAAGTATTATTCTCTGCTCTCATCACATCTCACTACATGGAATAACATAGGAAATTCTATTGAAATATGTTGCTCATACATACATAGAAAAAGATGACATAATGGAAATGGAACATTGGATCATGTTCCCCCCCTCAATGTGAAATTTCTACTTATTGAAAAATGTAAACTGTACCACATTGGAAGTAAACACATACCCACACTACATAAATTTCACCACGGTTGAAGCGGCCCCATCATTAGTGAGTGACGAGAGATTGTTGAATGACCTCCAACCCCGTTTGCCTCCTTCCTCTAGTATCATGCTCATACAAGAAGTCGTTAGAGCCACTTTGTCTTCATTTAATCATTCTTCCTCATTCTCTCGATCCTTCTTTAGTAATAAAATTCACCTCAATTCCTTTGAGTTTTCCACTAATTATATCTTGAGCTCGAGCTCTACAAAATGAAGTGTATGCCCCTTTTTATTACAGTAGAAACATTCTCTTTCCTCTTTATATTTAGAATTTTTTTTTATACTTCCTTTTCACATAAATTGGTGTTTCTTCTTCTACATATTATTTGGTCCATTTTTCTCGGTTAGGAGAGATGATATCATATCTTTCAATGAGTTATAAGGAATCGACCAAGTGTGAAGACAACATTATTGTATTTGGGAGGAAAAATATTCAACATAATAACTTTTACATCTTCATCATCTATTGAAGCTTTTACTTCCACCAACTATAAGAGGAGAGACTATAAATCATTAATATGACTAGACATTATAGCTCCTTCACCCATTTTTAACTTGAACAATTGTAATTTAAGAGAATTTTTTTCGTTCACTTTGCTTTGCTTTAGCACCAAATTTTTGTTCAAGTTTTCCCACATTTCATGAGATGATTTCTCGAGAGAAATATAGTGTAGCTCAAGTATTTGAGAGAGAAAAACCAATAATGGCTTTGGATTTATCATCTCTCATTTCCCATTCTTCCAGCTTTGGTTGGATCGTAGGTGTTGATTCTTTGCCATGTACTATCCTCCAAATATTTTTATTCATTAATTGTATCTAGATCTTTCCAAGGCCATGTAACTATTGTTTTGGTCCAACTCGACATGGTAGGTGTGATTATTCACTCCAATGTAGTGATACCCTGATCTAAATGTCAATGAAATAAAAAATGTATACAAAATTGTGCATTGAGCTGTTAAAAATATATCTGAGCGCCTAAAAATGGTGGATTAGGCTTCATGCTCTAGTAGATGATTATCAGTTTACCATATATAATACATAAGTTTTCTCATGATACAATATACATTATATTATTTCTATAATCCCTGCAAGCTCTACCAAAATATGGACTATGCATAAGAATGTGATAGGTCTGCATGCGTGATAAACAAGGTCACGAACTCACCGTGTGATGGATATGATCTAGATCTACACATGGATTGAATGCTCAAATGCATAGGATCATCAATCAATATTGGCCACGTAGCAGATCAAACTCATGCTGGAAAATGCCGTTCACAACTCTTGGTAGATCAAAAGAAAATAATGGTGGAATATGTGCATGATTGAAACCTTTGCGGCGTAGAGCTTCTTTGGCACCAAGGATATTTATCTTTGATGTGTCTCATGCGATGAATAAATCAAATTGTTACAATGTCAAGAAATGAGAACCAATGTAGATTCACATGCAATTCCGAGATGCGTGAGGATGTAAATAAAATTCCAATAATATAATACCTATCATGCAGGGGAAATCCTGTAATTAGCTTCCTCTAATAATTGTGATGAGTCGTTCCAAACCTCTGCAATTAATCATTTCAACCGAATAATCTAAAATATTGTAGAGGCTCTCATAAGACCTATTGCTTTGGTACCAAATGAAAGCATAAAACCAGATTATAGGCTGAATATGAAATAATAATTCTCGGTGTATCTCTATTTGAAACATACAAATAAATAGGAAATATACTTCCTAAATAACAGGAAGTAGCTATAACAACTCACTAACTTACGTGAGTTGTTTCTTACACTAACCAAATATAATTGTTATTTTTGTTTTATATAACAACTAATAATAGTTTACTAACACATACTTATAACATAATAATTACTTAATGTAATTATTGTTTACTAATGGAGCACTAATATATTATATTTCCTAACAAATATTGCATACATAACACAGTTCACATTTTCCTTGAACAAGACAATACTATAGCAATTTAAGGACAAGGAGTATTACACACCAAAATTCATCGGAGGAACATACAAAGAACTTGATCCAAACAATATTGACATGTGGAAGAAGGAAGGTATTGTAATCTATCTCAAATTAGCTTTGTACATCACCAACATGGTTTGTACCATTCAAGCACCATGACTATATGAACAAACTCTTGCAAGATATGAGTTGGACTAGAGTGGAGAGATATATGATTAAAGACCATAGCTATCATCATTTTGGTCTTGAGGGAACATTATTCAATTTTGATCATTTGAAACATCTCAAAAAATTTATTTGAAAGAAAAAGATTCATTTCATGCCTCCTGTTTCAAGGAGGCTTGAGGAGAGAGAAACCTTGTTAGAAAAATGAACATAATTTCTTTATTTCTTATCTAATTTTCCTCAAATTTTTAGAAAATTTTTAGGCTTGGAGTGTTATTAAAAAATTTATTCTATGATTTATCCAAAGGAGACTCAATAAATTTTTTTGGATGCTAAGAAGACAGGGTGCCCATATTGCATTTTTGAAGAAATTGGTTTTAGAAAAACTTGAATAACTTAAAAACATCATGAAAAAATTTGATGAAATTCAATAAAAAGCACCAAAACACATCCCTATACATGATACATATCTTTTTCCCCATAAATATACGTGTACATACCAAAAAAATCTCATTTACCTTAGCATTCACTATCAGTTCTCAAGGGTAGTTTTAGTGAAAACTTGATTTTTTCCTCTAGAAGATAAAGTGAGATCTGTAGATGCTCATACATGCCCAAGGGAGTGTTCCTAGGATTATACCATGCTTACCTGGGCTTTTAATGTCCTACATTGAGCTCTTACACCTTATTAGTCTCTAGAACTAGGATTAAATGAGTTAGTTTCAATTGTGACTCCCAAAACTTAACCCGATGATCACTCTAAAAGATATTTATCATGATGTAAACATCATATATTTATTATAGAACACATGAGCTAAGAATACCAACCATCTCCATACCTGTATTGGGAATCAATCTCACTAGCCAAGCTTATAACATCATGAAACCACCATGCATGATGAAGAAACCACCACTTGACCACTTTATGAACTCCAACCAGCATTATTGATCCTCACTTCACCAATCACTCCTTTGTCATCAATACCACCTGAAATCAATGACAACATTAATGCACCGGGGTTCAAAATTCTTCTCGCAAATCCAATTACCTAATCCAAGAAGGCTAAGGACAAGATTCAGTTTCAGAAGAGTAACCTATTCCTCTTTCTATACCTGATCTATTATTAGATGAATGGGCTAAAGACAACTAAGTATTTGATCCATATGATATAGGTAATGAACTAGAATTGGTACATATTGCATCTTAAAAGAAGAAACAACCTTCCCTACCCCACTCAAGAAAGAAGATGATCCTTCTAGAATATGGAAGATGTATTTTGATGGTTCAAGAAGCAAAAATGGCATAGGCACGGGGTTTTTTCTCATCTCTCTTAAGGATGAGAAGTTATTTTACTGATCATAGGTTATAGTTTACATGATCCAATAATGTAGGAGAATATGAAGCATTGGTGAAAGGTATTCTTATTCTTTGAGAAGAGACAGATCAATGCATTGAAGATATTCGGGGACAAAAAATGGTCATCGACCAAGTCACAAACAAGTGTGCAACAAATAATAAGCTTCTCAAAGCTTACAAACATAGATTTTGGTGCCTCTTGGAGAGATTTGATGTCCTCAATCTGTAGGTGGTGCCTAGAAAATTGAACAAAGAAGTAGATCAAATGACAACCCTTAGTTCACAGTTCTCACCGGATGAGGATCTTGTCTAAGGAAATACACATCACATTAATATGGTCATCAAGACATCCATTCCAGATAATGAAACTATCTAGAAAGTGTTTGACAATGATACTTAAATTGTGCAGTTCATCTAGAAGGAAACTTGGTTTTCTTCAAAAATGTAATCTGATTTACATGAAAAGTATGGTGACCAAGTGACTCAACTCAATACTAACAAGTTTCCTAAAGGGCTAGTCACTCTACGTCTAAGAATCAACACGTGATTCTAGGACACAATCAACTCCGCTAAGGTCATGCCGAGACAACCAATATGATATGAAAATATTGTTATGGAATGAATAAATAATATGAAAAGGTGGGATATGTGAAAATAGTCAAATATGGATAAAAGGTAGATCAAGGAAAACAAACATTTGCTACGGGCACTATAGGAATGTGCTTCTCTAAGGTAATTAAATCCTATCTAACCTTGGCGGGATAAATGGAATGATCAAGGAGAATGGACACATGAAGGTTTCTATCAATTTTAGTGTCATAAAACACCCTACGGAATAGCCGTGGAATGCATGGTAAACATATAGTATTTACCTCATAAAAGTATCCAGACAAGGTCATACGGATGTGATAGGAAACGTGTGGTAAGGATGTATATATCGATCATGGAATATAATATCGAATAGGATGACTATGCTATAAATCGTAAGTGCTTTATCCACCTCGATGTTCAAAGTCATCAACTGTGAGATAATAATGGGTGGAACTTGGGTGGTCTATAAAATGAGGTGTTTGAGGCCTTGGTCAATGTATGTCAACTGTGTAGTTATGTTTGGTTGTGGCACCCTTGGATCACACACTAAATCTATGCGTTTCCTAGGGCCTTATATGGTCATGTGGATGTATAAACAAATAATCTAAGGAAATAAACAAACACACAAATAATTTGCAAGAGGCAGGGTCAAATTCAGGTAACCTAGGCCAACTAAGTAAATGTAGGAGTTGTGTTAATTTCCATCTAATTAACTAAATGTTCCTAGATTAACTAATAAAAGCAAGGAGATTTATATTAAATCAATTTTATTACTCTCCTTGAATCTAATTAAATCTACGTGCAACTAGTTAATCTAAAAAATAAAAGCTAATTAATTGAAGAAAATGAATTAAATCTAATCTATTTGTTTTCGTTCTTTTCAATGAATATAACAGAAAGGGAAAATAAAAATAAATTAAACTAATTACTCTAATATAATATTTTTGTGCTTTCTATAAATACATAAAAGAAATCGACACAAACAATCTAACTTCATCTAATAAAATGAAGATTGCTTCTAGTCTAAGAGAAATTGAACTAAATAATGAAATAACTAGATGTGTCTATTTCACCATTGTAGAGGATTTAATCTAATATAATAAAAGTAAGGTTTTTCCTATTTTGTAGTTGTGGATATTACTTCTTCTGGCTCTACCTCAGAATCATGGGAATAATGAAAAGCTTCTTAGAACCAATTATTCCCCGGTAAAATAGAAGATTTCTAAATGAAGAAGTATAAAACAATAGGTAAATAAACTGTGAAGAATTAACAACACCCTATGACAAGAACCTCCTCCGAATTCTTCTTAGGAAAATCCACAGAGATGAGCTGAGAAGAAATCCTCAATGGAATATTTGCAAATGGAAACTATTGTAAATGCCACTTCTTTAAAAAAATGTATTCTAACATATTATAAACTTTAAATCTATCTAAATAAAAAAAAACCTCTAGGAATTTAATGACACCCCAACCTAGAAATGTTGTACAAAGACAAATCCAATGCTGGAAATTATTTTTGATATCTCCTTAGCTTATTTTCCAATGAGTGTCCAAATGTGTCCAGGGAATTGTGATAGGAGTGTGTAGAAAGAAAGAGAGAGTGTTGGAGCTAGCTAGTTTAGAGGTAGTCTTGTAGTAATGTGAACAAGATAACAACAAGGAAAAGCACTAGTTTGCTTGTTTACTTCTTAGTAGGATTCCATTAACACAACAATGTGTTTCCAAATCAAGAAACTCCAACCAATGCTTCAGGAAGAATCTTGGCTCTTATAGAAAATTGGTAGAGAAGTGGTCTTACCCACTGGCAGCCAATAAGTGTCACATCACTCATGGGGGGCAGTTAACTTACTAATAGTAGCAAGTAGGGAAGGAGAATTTTGTACGCATCTAACAAGCTCAAGAACAACCAATTTAGTCAAGAAAAATGGATAAAATATGAGTTTGAATAAGGTCACACACGTTTAACACATGCTGGAAAAGGATTGGTATAATGCACATGGAGCTGCTAGTTTGACAGATTGGAGGTTACACAACCACCAATGTAGTTGTGTAACCGCCGATGTGGTTCCGTAACTAAAGGCCAAAAAGGTAAGGAAAAGAGGGAATAGTCTAGGAAAAGATAAGTAAAGCATAGTGAGCTTCAAGAACATCTTTGCAAGCTAGGAAATTGAACTTGGACATCATTGGAAGTGATAGTTATCATCATCATGGATTTGAAATGTTCGACAATGTTTTATCGTACAAAATTATGTGCGTGCATATTTCCCCCTCGAAGAAGCATTTTAGCCATGAAGAGGTGCAAAATGTGAGATCCAAGTATGGTGCTCCCAAATGGGAAGGTTAGATATTATAACTGACACACCCATGCATTAATACCATGCCAATCCAAGCTTCCTGCTACCTTAAAGAAGAAAATGGGAATAAAGTGCAAATAAAAACATAATTGACAAAACTTGCTAAAATAAAATGGCTAGAGAACTTACCATATCCGTGGGGATAGAAATATACTTGCACCAACACACAGTCCGCAAAACACACACACTCAAAATAGAGTTAAAACATGCTATATATATCGAAATTACTATTTCTAGAAATCATTTGCACTTAGCTATTTGTTATGGTTTTGAGTGAGAATATAGTCAAAACAAAGAGTGCAGCAATGTGATGACAAGTGAGTTATCTCGCATTTATATTTTTCTACCCTAAAATGGAAAAAAATTCAATGTAGGGGGTTATTTTTGATAATTTAATAGTCAAAATGTTGATTAGGAGGGGCCACATGGGATGTGGCTTTTGTTTTTTTAAAAATAGTCAAATTTTGTATTTTTGTGAGATTTTGGGGCCTTAGGGTATGACCCAATTTTCATGGACAAAATCATCACTACTATTGCATAACCATGCTTTGAGTAGAGTAGCGGTTGCGCAACCACTACGTCGATTATGTAATTGTCAGAAGGTCAAAGAAAAAACATGAATTACTGCGATGGTTATGCAACTGCCACTCTAAGAAAAAGGGCACTTATATAACCACCGCTCTACACAAAGCAGTGGTTACGTAATTACCAAGGAAATTCTCAAGATTGACTAAGTATGATAATTGTTTTGATTTTTATATGTTTTAATGATGTTTTTCGTGAGCTTATTATGCATTGAAATGATTCTAACTTGCTCTTTTTGATGTTTATGAATACAGGGAAGTACATTAGATGGAGAAAAGATTGAGAGTGTGACTAGTTACGTTAATTTTGGATATTTTGACTCAAGATGAGAGAGACTTACTACAAAGAACTAGGATATGGAGCATATCTCAGAAGTAGTTAGTTGCACAAGCTAGTCATCTATTATGTGATTTACTGAGTTACTGGGATGTAGATAGGAACACTTTCCACCTTCCTAGAGTTAGAGAGGAGTGAAAAATTACCTTAGAGAATGTATACCAAATACTGGGGGTTCTGGTTGCTAGAAGGAAGTTGATTCTAGTGAGCGCAGGTTCAGTAGTATAGTCCCATAGTTGGGCTGCATACATGTGATATGTACAGGCACCCGATACTAGTGCCAAGTAGGGTATGAGGTTATTTTTAGTTACCTCCATTCCTATCCTAACCTTGTGTAAGGTGATCATTGGAATTCTATTTTGGCACTTGATTACAGACAAGGGAGGAGACAAGTTACTCTATTGTTGGGCACCGATTATATAGAACATTGAGCACCATGGCCACATATTTGTATGAGGTGTTGATATCCTTAGTTCCACCTACCATGACTTATAAGGAGTTGTCTAAGCGAAAGGAAAGGACATTACTCATCCCACATTAGTTATGAGTTGGGTGTTTGAGCACATGGTCCCCTATTAGAAGGGAATTGGGATAGAAGATCACGGGGTGACTACAAGCAACTAGATGGGTTGACATGGTTCTACTTAAGGAGTGACATCATCGATTACTATACTTACTATAGATGATATGATTACACAACTATAGCATGAAAACTTTGGCTAATGGGGTGATGAGGTGATCACTTTGGGGTTACATGCAGTTCTACTACATAATTAGTGGAGAGGACTAACGGGGTAGAGATCCATCCGGTTCACAAGGTACCACAACAGTTTATATTACCATACATTGCCCTCCCAACAATCTCGATAGTACATAAAGGGATATGAGAGGCTAGATATAGCCTAAAGGGAAATGTGGAGTGGATTATTGTTAAACACGGATTTCTAATCGACACTCCATAGATTGTAATGCAGATCTAGCTAGACTGAGGCTAATCGTATAGATCGAGGCCACATGTGCACATAGTTTGGAGGAGGAGGAGGAGGCTAAGTTAGAGGTAGAGGTAGGGTATGAGATGGAGGTGGAGATAGAGAGTGATATAGAGTGGGAAGTCACTTGAGAGGCTTCCACTATAGCTAGAGATGAGGTAGAGACATTATACTCGGAGGGTCCTTTGACCATTGGAGGGGGAGGGCATAAAGAGTCGGTCTTTGGTCGGTGGATGGCCACGAGAGAAGGTCGTAGCCGAGGAGGTTAGAGTGGAGGAGAGGGATTCCGTAGCTGCCACACCACCACGAGAACCAGTTGATCCCTCTTAGATGCCCATATAAGTGAGTAAGTAAAATACGCTTCTCTTAACTTTACTTACTTGAGAGAAGTGTATTTTATATTATCTATTTTTTTTTCTAAATTAAGCTTTTCTTGATCTATATCTCAACTTTACTTACTCACTATTTTATAAAATACGCTTCTCTCGACTTTACTTACTTGAGAGAAGTAAAGTAAAGAGAAGTGTATTTTACTTACTCGATCTCCGGCATTTAGGAGGGATCAAATGGTGTGGTGGTGGTGCAGAGCTATGCATGGACCTCTTCTCCACTCTAACCTCATTGGCTACAACCTCCTTTGCGATTCCCCGACCAAATAATGACTCCTCATCCCTTCCCCTCTAATGGTCTAAGGACCCTCTAAGTACAATGTCTATGCTTTAGCCTTTACCTTGGCCCTCGCCGTAGTGGAATCTACTCTAGTGGCTTCCCACTCCGTATCACTCTCTGTCTCTGCCTCCTCCTTCATCTCAAACTCTACATATGCCTCTATCTCGTCATTGTTGTCTTCCTCCCAGATGTGCAGTTTGTAGGATCAGCCTTGGTCTAGCTAGATCTGCTATAATATGAGTGCTAATCAAAACTCCAAGTGTAACAATGCTCCACTCGAGCTTTCCCTTTAGGATAGCTCTAGCCTCTCAGATCCATCTATATACTATCGGGCTGTTGGGAGGGAAATATAGGGTAATATGGACTATTTTGGTACGCTTTGAACTAGATGGGTCTCTACCCTACTAGTTTTATCCACTAACTACATAGTAAAACTGCATATAGCCAAAGTGATCACCTCATCACCCCATAATCCAACCATGTCATGGTATGGTTGTGTGATCATATCATATGTAGTAATTGTAGCAAATAACTAATGTCACCCCTTAAGTGGAGTCATGTCAATCCATCTAGTCACTCGGTCACCGTAGGATCTGTTATCTAAATTCCCTTATGATAGAGGACCATGTGCTCATACATCCAACTCATAACTAATGTGGGATGACTAAGGGCCTTGACCTTAAGTTAAACAACTATGTATAAGTAATGGTAGGTGGAACCAAGGATATCAACACCCCATGTAAATATGCTTCCATGCTTGATCAATGCTCAGTATAATCGGTGCCCAATACTAGAGTAACTTGTATCCACACTCATCCCCAACCAAGCACGAAGCTAAAATGCCAATGATGTCCTAACGCATGATAGGGATAGGAGAGGAGGAAAATGAAAATAACTTTATACCTTTCTTGGTATCAATATCAGGTGCCTATGCATATCCCATGTATGCGGCCAAGCCCAACCGTAAGACTGTATTTATTAAACCTATGCTCATTTGAGTCAAATTCCTACCAGTGAAAACAACCCAAAGATTCGGTAGACATCCTCTATGGTAATTTTGCAATCTCGTCTAACTCCGGGAAGTTGGAAAGTTTTCTAGTTTGCATCCCAATAACTCAGTAAACCACATAATAAATGACTATCTAGTGCAAGTAACTATGTTTGAGATATCCTTCATATCCTAGCTCTGTGTAGTAAGTCTCTCTCATCCCGAGTTAAAGCATATAAAATCGATGGAAACCAGTCACACTCTTGAGCTCTGTTCCATCTAATGTATATATAATACGATTTTCCGATACAGATGCAATCGGTAAGATGTAAGGGATCAACACCAAAAGCTAGGAGGGACTGAGTTGTACAATTTTGATGAGTGAAAATAATGATAGAAAGATAAGATTTTGAAAAATATCCGACTAGAATGTACAACCCAACCCTAATCAAAGTCAAATAACCATCCTAGAATGTGTTTTCTTGCAATTTTAACTAGACTTAGATCCGCACATGGAATTTTGATTGACAAATCTAGTTTTAATGAGTTGAATCTCTTGTAACATACACATCTAACTTATTTTCTTGGTATTTTTGAATTCTTAAAGCACTTTTTATTCATTGAATTATTTACGATTGATTGAATTATTTGATGGGACCCCCATATCTTGCCCCGTTCTACTATTAGGAATCATGGGCTCATCATCAAGGATAAGTCATAGGTGATTAAGGGAACTTCCTTCCTTTCCCAACCTCACACAACTAGTAGGAAGTGTGGGCTCATCACCAAAGATTGGTAGGGAAAGGAAGTGTAGTTTTATTTTAAAGGAAAGCATTTTTGCATTTATTTTGATTTTATATGTTTTTTTTTGTTTTGACTTTAGACTCATGCTTTTGGGAAGGAATTCTTTCCCCTAGCCTCAACCCCATGCAACCTAGTAAGATGCGAGGGCTCACCACCAAAGGTTGAGATAGGTGAACAAGAGGTTCGGGTGAAATTTTTAGACTATTTCTGTTATAAGAGATATTTTTAGGGAAAGATGTGACATCAAGAAGCTTCTAGTACAAACTATGGGCAAAGACACCTAAGCTAGAAGAAAATGTGAATAGAACTAGGTGTGCAAGTCTTGGTAGGACCAATGTCAAAATTCCATCTAATAACTGAGATGATGAAGATATTAGAATAATTTTGTGATGATATGATGGATACTTGAAGAGGTATGATTGAATTTTTTTGCCAAATTTTGAAATTTTCTTAAAGTTTTCTTGAAAAGTAAGTTCTAGTTTATAATTTCATAATATGATAATGCAGTATAGATGCAATAATGTATAGGTCGAAATGCGAGATGAATTATGCGTAGAATTTTTAAGGTGAAGTGAATTAAATGATTTGCTGAATTCCTTACCTTTAAGAAATCTTGTAGATACCAAACATAGGTCATACCACCCTTATAGCCCTGTTAATTAAATTAGCCATACCTTACATATTCATATCCCATAGTGCACATGATAAATTGAATTAATTATTTTAATTAATTTAATAAATATCTTCACTTGATCACCTCACATGGCCACATCACCTAGACACCTCATCATAGACCCATTCTTATCATGTTTCTTTTAATTAAGAATCAATCTCTACTTACCATAACTAACTAAGACTTAGTCTAACCCTAACATTAGATGTCAATTCTTTCTCTAACAGCATGCCCACTTACTTAAGTGGAAAAAACCCATTTTAGACTGAACCAATTGTAATCTGGACAAAAAGATAGCCAAGATCTGCTATTTTTGAAAACCTAGGATTTCCGCCGTAACCAATCTTTGGTTAACCTAAACCATTGTCATTACTATATATTGACTTTCATAACCTTGCTCCATAGGTTGGAAGAATGCTTCAAGTTTGAAGAGAGATATATATGCATGCAAGCATGAACTAGAGCCCTCTCGCGCATCTAGACACACCCTAGCCGACACCAAGACTGATTTGATGACATTGGCATTCACTCGTAGCATTCTGGAAGCACTTCCATGGAACTAACCCCTAGTTTTTCAGATCAACCATCACCTTCATCCAACCACTAGGCACATCGTACATAAAAGTAAGTGCATTTTGATCTGCATCATTCTATACTTACTTAGATCATCATTTCTTTAGCTTTCTCTTTTAAATCCTATTCTCTTTTGCATCCTATCATCCTCACCTTCCTGTCAATCCACCCATATAACCACCCATAATATTTTGGCTCCCCATATTCAACCCCCAGGCATCTCTGAGCACTCTTGACATCTTTACCAACCTAGCCATCCTTCTTCTATTCTTTGTGCAATCATAGAGAACCTCCAAAACCAAGTTTTATTGAGTTTCTACCATTCTACCTCTATTAATGCTTTGGACACCTTGAACATCACCTTGGTTTCCCTATAAACTATCATTTGTCATACTGAATGACATTGGTCTTTGTAACTAGTAATCCTGCATATAACAATGACCTAATAACCTTCACCCAAATAACCCAGAATCACCCAAAACCCGATCTTGACTGTTTTAATAACCTTGGCTATCTACCCTGTCAAACATAACCCAACCTCAGCTAGATCTAATTTCGTATTGCAATATTTGACTTAATCTAATATATTGTTAATAAATTGAGATACCGAAATCAACTTGTTAGCAATAGGACCTCTATTTCTTGCATTTCTGTTCATTTATTTGATAAACAGTGGATTGACAACCATCTAGGAAGTATCAAACTTCCTAGATCTAGCATATTATAGGAATTCAACTAACATATATTGTTTAATATTATTCTTGTGGTCTTGTTTTTCATTCATAGGTAGTTCCTCCTAGAAAAAGGAAATTCTCACAATTAGCGGTAGATTGGGAAATCAAAACACATGCAATCTACCTTCCACCTTTATTTCAAAGGTATTCCTCATCACCTTTACCTTATCTATTTTTCTCATACGTATATAACTTATTGGTGAATCATTTTAGCATGCCGGTGGGACGATCTCTTGGGTTCTTTACATTTTCTTCATATAGGGAAATCTTGTGTGTTTTTTTCTCTTTTTGAAAAATACACATTTAGTCTTATCCCTTGGTAACATTCTTTTCTTCTAATTGTCTAAACAATATTTGTGATTTTGTGTTTAAAACAAATCATTTCTTTCTTCTGGAATTTACATAGTAGTGAAAGAACATGTTCTTGACCTATTCATCACTTGCTACATCGATTAACATTATCTATTTGGGTTATAATTTTTTTGCATTTCATCCTTCAGATGCTTTGCATTATTAGCTCACATTTAAAACTGAGCCCAACATATATGCTGGAAGTCATGCCCAACTTATGGTTGACATAATTGAATCATAGAAAGCACTTTCTCTTCTCTCTCTCTTTGCCAAACTGCACAAATAAAAATTCACACATCTTCTTAAACAACACCTTACCCGGAAGACGCCTGTCAACGATCACACGATCGGAGGATTGATAAGTGGGCACCAGATGGTTTCTCTATCTAGTAATTATCTTAGAGAAAGGACATGGTGCAAACATAAACCGAAACCACCCTTTAGAATTTTCCTCTTCATAGGATTCCTTCCCAACAAAAAAATTATGTTCAATTCAAAGTCAGTCTTAAATGTCATAAGATGAACACATAAAATTCACTTATTAGGATTTGAGTGTTTTTCTTAGCTTTTTCCTGAGTTGTGTTTTGAGTTGTAAGGTTACGTTCTCCACTTTCCTCTTCCTGTCACACTCCGCCATCATAGTTGGAGTATTCTAACTATTTCTGAGTGTGTCAAGGTCTAATACCATCATCCTCAGATTTCTAGGTTGGTGTTTCATCTGAATTAATTCACGAAAAAACTATTTTTCTTCAATTCTTCTAGTTTCATACAAGAACAGGTGTCTGCCTAGAGACCATCATCGGTTTATATCCGAATGGCATCGATTTTAGCTCTTTTTGTTCATTTTACCCAAAGATAACATTAATCAAATTTTCTATTCTATTTGAAGTTCTCAAAGCATCATCATATCCCCTTAACTTTCATATCACAACCCAATACTGATTTCCATTATTTAATTTTCATCATTTTTTTCCTTATTTTCAGAACTGTTGATTCCCCATAGTAATCGGTATCGGTTATCATAACCATCATCAGTTCCTTTCAGAATCGCCATCGGTCAATCTCGACCATCATTGGTTTTTGTGTTTGATTTTAATTAAAACACAGATCATATTTACCTCCCATAATTCATCCTTATCTATTCCTACTATTTTCTCGTGTCATTTACAAAGTACAATTTTACTGCAGTCAATGCTAATTTACATGTTGTTGACTTGTAGCCAAACCAACACCCTTGTATTTCACTCTAGTCTTTAGCCACTCCCACTAGCCCATCACCGCCTTCCATCCTGTCACCTATGGATCCAACTCAACTCATCACCATTAGTACCAACGAAGAGGAGTTCGAAAGACTTGAATATAATACCGCTTCCATGTAGTACTACCTTGCCCATTCCTCCACATGAGACTCCTCAAGATAACTAGTATATGACATGCACGTATCTATCCCTCTTGCCCTCACCCCTAGTTTCACATTAGCTATCACTAGCTTGGTGCTATCCTCATCCAATTTACCCCCTTTGGTCTCTCAGCTAGGCCCCACATCCACTATAACTACTACACAATTGAAATCTATCACATCCATGGTGTCGACCATTCCTTCACCAACCACCTTGAGCATGGCCCCATCTTCCCCCTTTTCCTCATATATACTAGTTGTATCATAACCACTCCTAGTGTTAGAAACCCACACCCCATTTCAAAACCTTGTCCTTTCCAACCCTCAGTCTCTACCCCCAATTACCACAAGATTCATTACAACTACCCCACATGTTTACATGTATTACCAACAACCCACAATCTTGTCTATCACTTATTCGGTGTATCTTCCACTTGCATCTATCCCCCTTCGTAGTTTTCATATTCAACACCCCCATATACTAGGATGCCATCCACATCATACACCCATCATCAACCTCCCTTTACTACGGAGGCGCCCATTCCTCACAACCCACCAATGACCTCATTAGGATGATGATGGAAAAGATGCAGACATTAGAAGCATCAGTTTCTAGCTCTTGTAACTCCTTAACTTATGATGAAATCTGTAATGAGCCTATTCATCCATCTATTCCTATTCACCCATACCCCGTGCATTGGGAAATTCCCAAGTTCAATCATTTCAACAATAAACAAGACCCGCAACAACATTTTTGGTTATTCAAATATGGGTGTTATCTAATTGTCCATGACGATGCTTTACTCCTACGGACATTACCTATGTCCCCGACAGACCCACCTTAGATTGGTATAGTAGTTTACCTAGACATTCCATCTACTCTTTAACCAAGTGGCTCAATCATTTTTGCACCACTTCTCAATTAGTGTAGTCATAAAAATCAGCATGTTTGACCTATATTCGACATGATAGTATGACGATTAATCTATCGCCCAATTAACATTTTAGTTACCTCAAGTTGAGCTTATAGAGTTGTTCACTAGAGCTTCGCAAGACACATCTCACCAAATCTATAGGTACAAACTTTTTGTACCTTTGATGAAGCATTTACCATGGCATGAAAACTAGAAATTCATGCCATCAAAGAGAGGAAAATTAGCTACATAAAAAAAATGCGTGTTCAAATCAAATGACACCTCTTCATCTTCGAAGCCCCAAAACAATTATTCAAAAACCGAAAGATTTTACAACATGGTAGTTCTCAAAGATGGTTCATCTCATCCATCTAATCAAGCCAAACATTCCTCCAATCTTTCTCATGTTTAGAATTTTTCAGTTCAAAGTAGGGAACAACGGAAGTACACTCCAATTGGAGAGCCCTATTCTTCAGTATTGGAAAATCTTCTTAAAGCCAGAGCCATTACACTACCCCCCATAAAACCTCATACCAGTTTTGATCCCACTCATCTTATGCCTTCCTAGTATAAGGAAAAAGACTAGTGTAATTATCATCACGTTAAAGGCCATATTAATGGTAATTGCATAAATTTTAAGAACATTGTATAGGAAATGTTAGATAATGGAGATCTCATCCTAGACAACCCGAACACTCCAGCAAATCAAAATTTGAATATCTTTAAGAAACCATTCCCTAACCATACACCATCATCTAATCAAAGTGGTGAACCTTCAACCGATGACAACAATGTCTGTGAAGTCCATGTTGTTTTTGATATCATACCAGCCATTCCTCAATTTCCACCTATTCCATCTATCAAGGAAATTTTGGAAAAAAATCCTCTACGTGGAGGAGCATACCTCATCCACTCCTTCACCTACATAGGAGTCTTCTTCACCCCCCTTCACCAAAGGGGAGTCCACAATTTATGCGATGATGTTTCACCATCTACCTCGTAACCTATTGAACAATTAATGGTATTAACTCTGCTACCTACAAGAGAATCGTCATCTATTTTTCCTCCACCAAGAGAGGAATCTACCTCACCCCACCTACCATCTCTCTTACCCATGGGAGATCCTTTAGACACACCACTACCTATTGGGGAAAATTCCCCATTAGCATTCTAGGATCCCATTGATATGCTCTTGACTCTTTTACCCACAGAGTCCGAGGCTAACCAATTCCCTATCTCACAGACATATTTTATAGGGATTTCCACTAAACCAACTGCATCTCCTCTTACAACAATTCTATTTTCATGATTGGCTGATTGCTTGGATTACGTTGATAATTCCATGCTTTGGGGATATCTTCGACTCCCCTTTTAACTCAGTTGCAAATGTTACCTATAGATACCCCCACAATCTATCCAAAGGTATTTCTAGCAGCCTAGATCGACCCTAACCATGCCTGTCAAAATGAATTCTTCTTCATCACCTTTACCTACATCCGAACCTTTACCCACGACTAAAACCATTCCTATGCCTAAGGACATACCCCCACCTACATCTTCATCCATATCTAGACCCATCACTACCTTGGGTGTCATGCCGACGTCAATCCTTACCCATCCACCCGTCAAATTGGATTTAGCCACATCTTCCCAAACCCACACCAAAATTGTTCCTCTTCCTAAAAGGAAGACCCAACCTTCTAGGCCACATACACTAGTCTCACCTACCACACCTTTGTCACCTTCGCCCCTTCTATCCATCCTAGGACCTCACCCATCAACCTTGGCCAAACAACCCCCTACCCAAGGCAAATCAAAATCTAAGCAACCTACCTTGTCATCATGATCCTTTGTTACATCTAATTTACCTACACAATAAGCACCCTTACCCTCACTCGTACACATTTCTTACCATCTATACCTCCACTAACTACTATAACCCCAAATTTTCCTACACAAATTCAACCCATACCTTCCACCCGACCTTTACCAACCACTTCCACTTTGTAACTCTATTGTCCACATGGGTAACCCATCCTCTTCCACCATCTTATTTCCCTTCTACATCACGTACTCCTAACTCACCTTTTCCAAATAAGGTGGAATCCAAAGACAAGAACCCACTACCCTTCATCAGGGAAATTTAAACCGAAAACACCTTCCATTGCTAGTTCATCTACCGAACCTTTACCCAAGTAGATACCATCAAAACCTAAGATAATACCACTTGCCAAACTAGTGGTCAAACTTATTCCCCTTCCTATAACGCCTCTTCCACCACAATCATCTACACATTTACCCAAACCCAAAATCACTTCCCAATGTGATCCATGACAAGTGATGTAACATTCCCATTTTAAGACTTTAGAAACAAGGGATTTTTTTTTAATATAATGTTCACTGTTCTAAATAAAGCATTATTTAGAACAAACATTCCATGCCAATCGAATTCAAATAGATAACCATTTGTAGATGTGATGACTTAGTGATTCACCGATCTATTTATGTTATCTTATGTATTGAATACATATCGTATACTTCATATACTTGGTCTTCCTACCCTACACTAGGTACTGAGTGATCTATTTAAAGAACATATCTGAATATCTGTTACCAATATTCATTTGATATCACGTGGTTTTAAACTTGGTGACATAGGACAACGTAACTAGCTAGCTTGCGATACTTTGGCCAAATATTTACAACATATAGTGTATGTCACTATTCCTAGATGGCATACTTGTCATATTGGAATACATCCTTCACCTCACTCCTCTATTATCATGATTGGTATTTACTAACTACCGTCAGTCCACTTGTCCTAGGTTTAACCCTAGCCCTAGATAGAAACATAACTTATTATAGGAATATTCTCACAATGGATTAGGGTAAATTAAACTAGATGTGCCAACGTACCTTGAGCCATTAGAAGATAATTCCTATCCTAAATATGATCCTATCTTGACCTAGAGAGAAACTAAGTTCAAGTCTGAGTTCCTATTGTGTGTAGATCTAGATGATCAATGTGGAAGGGTGATGCCACATGTCAACTACAACGCTGTATTCTCGAGAAGACCCAAGTCTTCTTGAAAGTACAGCCTTGCAGTTGGCGTGTGCCAACATCCTACAGAAACTGCCTCATCGAGATGTACATACCCCAAGGAGATTGTTAATACATTATTAGTTTGGATTATTTCTTGATTACAACCACCCTGCTAAACCCTAATCCAACACTCAATAAGTTCTTTCCTAAATTTGTTTCATTTAGTCCATGAAGAACTTCATTAAACTTATGGTTACTTTTAATGTTCAATTTCTCAGTTAAACCGACAATTAACCAAAATAGGACAACGTTATCATAAGTTTTCATTTAAATGTTCATTAACTTTCAGGAAGGTTTAACAACCGCATATAACTAATTAAAGTAGACTTCATACTAAATGAAGTCAATAAATAGTAATCAAACTTCCAAACCTTTTAGGTTTATATTCAATTGAGAGAGAAATAATCTTTCTCTACATGTTTAAGTATTAGGATATATCATTTCCAATGTCCATATTTCTTAATGCATGTTCATTATGCATCACCTTATTATGTTAAATTGTTTTAGATAAACACATCATATTATGCAACTCAACAAGTTGCTTCATTATAGGGAAATTGAACTAATTCCCATTATCCATTTTATCAAAGATAACAAGATAAGCATAACATAATATAAAGAATATCAACATGATGGAACTTTCATCTTCTTTATAAAAGTATGAGATAATTTTCACAACTCATGCAAATAAAACACAACTCGCAATTCATCATTACAACTTATAAAATTAACAAGACTATGCTCTTTAGGCATACTGCATATCAACAGCCTTTATACAATAAAGTATACAACTTTCTTTTACAATTCAACAAAAGAATGAATCAGAATTCTTTACTAAGAATTATACATATATCAGCCAATGCATCATATAAGTTTTTTCCTTCTTTTACCACTTAAGTCATCCATCTGCAAAAATAGCTAGCATGGGTCAGTTTGATGAATTGAGCATGATAAGCACTAATCATTAAAACGAAGTGCATTCCACTAATTGTTTCATTAAAGCAACACTGCTTTAATGAGACAATTAAAACATCATAAAATCAACATAAGTGATAATGAACAGAAAGGAAACACTTAGTAATTCAAGATCAAATTTTAAAGAGAAAAGCAGGATATAACAAACAATATCTACCTAAGATCTGAAAGTTCTATTAATCCTATCAATGGCTTGTAAACAAACAATAATCCTACCATCCCATTATTTCTTAATTCTATCCTAATAGAATACCACATTTATCTTTTCTAAGAGACAAAATAAATGTAAACAACATGGTTCCTTCAAGGATGATCCCTCTATATCCTAAGCAAGAACCATTATATACCATGCCCGAACCTATAACATCAGAAAAATAGACCAGATAATAACAAGAGTAACTGTTCCTTTCTAGGATAACAATATTGCACATTCAATCATTAGAATATACATCAAACAGAATTCCATAACCAAACAAGAAGGTAAGGAAAACCAGAACAGTCCAACTACAACTCCAATTCCAACTTTCCATGAAGAAATTATCAAACAATAATAGAAATCAATGCTCACAAACAAAGTAGTCCCGAAGAGGAGTTAATCTCTACTCAAGTTCTTCTCAAAAGACAAAGATTACAAGAGACAAACCTACTCCTTTCCATAAAAACTTGACAAGACTAGTCAACAACAGTCAAACCATAAGTATCAATGTACTTAACAATAGAACCTTATAGGCTACTAGCTCTCAACACTATTTCCATCAATGATTCAAACAAGGTAGACCAACAGGTCAAGAGAAATCACTATTTCAAAATGGAAACAAGTACAGAAAAGTTCAAACACTGAGCCTATCCAAGGATAGAGGAATGGTAACTCAATAAGGAAAGAACTCAAGATAAATCATTGTGTTTCGACTATACAAGAAGTTCCAGTTCAAACAAGTTCAGGATGAAAGCATACTACAGACCGAACCATAACTGATCTCAAAAGAATACAAATATACATATTTTCCTTTACAAAGAGAAATCAAGTCTTATTCACTGTTTCAGTCGAGAATTGTATCCCAAAACCATAAACGATAAGGTTCAGAATTACTTATGAACCCAAAATGGAAGTCTCACAAAGGCTTACCAATTAATACAAAAAGAAAACAATTCATGATTCAAAGAATCAAACTCAATACAACTGAACAGAGAAGGAATCCTTCCTAACTATTTTAGTGTCCAAGGTAATATCACAATCTTTTAAAAAGACCCATTTCATTAAAAGAGACAACCGAGAGGGAGGCAAGAACCCCAACACCAGATACAAAAGATGTTTCAGTCATAGTTCCAAAACAATAGGAATAGAGTAAAAGAAAAACAAACTTCACAACCATGAATAGAGACAGTGGTGACTTAGTACCAAATATACAGTCAACCAGAATGTGGGTTTCTTCCAATCCATGGGAAAATAAAATCCCATTCTATTCTCACACTGTACCATCTCAAGGGAGTCATCTCAATCATAGAACTGAAGTTCTACATTTCTAAGCCTAGATGTTTAAAGTTCCAAATCCCAAGAGGTTTTTAAACGACCCAAACAAGTTCCCACATAGTTACCTGGTGAATATTCACTCAAGTAAAGAGTTATAAGCTTAGTCAATCAATAAGGAATAACCCAATACAAAAATTCCTAAACAGAATCGGATGTATCGACCTGAATGCAAGCTCTTAACACTAAAGTGTTGAATAGAAGTACAGAGTCGAAACCCAAGCTTCACACACAAGCGTTCAGGACTTCACAAATAAATTAATGCGAATACAGTGATAAATACGAACTCTAAGAAATAGTTCAGTAATACATAAGTTTCCAAAATAGTGGTTCCATTCAAATGAAGCTTCAACACAAGCTTAATCAAAACACTAAGTTCCAACCCGAGTTTGCATCCAAAGAATGCAACCCAGAAGCAATATAAAATAGAACTGAAGTTTTCCTTAAATTCCAATCCATATAATTTCACGACAATCAAATCAAGCTCCCTAACCTCGAATACAAGATCAAGATTGCAAAGTAGAGATACAAAACACATTCCACATACCAATTTCACTTACATGCAGTCATAAACTCACACAGAGAGACAATTTCCAAACAATACTATTTTGCCATGGATTTAAATAAAACACACAAGGATCCATAAAACCCAGCAAGCAAAATAACTAGATAGACAAGAAAAAAGAATCTCATGAGAGCAGAGTTGTTCTAATGAATCATTTAGAAGAACGCAAAGAATTTTAATAGTTAGAGCCTATCATGCCTGATAGTGCTTCCACCAACTTGAAGGAGACTTCCAGCCGAGCTTCTAGCTCTTTTTCTCCTCCATGAAAGATCAACAATGAAACATCTTTTCCTTCCAAGCTTCATATACTTTCCTTTGATCAAAAATAGATTGTAAAAACCAAAAATAGCTTTGAACTGAAGGTCAAACTGCTAGTTTGAAGAACCAGTTAGCTCCATGCAGAGAAAAATCTACCATGCAAGAAAAACCAAATGACCTCCTACAAACCCACCTCCTATGTTTCCAAGATGGTTTGCATGTGAAGACCGAGGCTCATAAATGCCATTCAATCAAAAATTCCCACTTATATTTCCTTTCCACCACCTCCTAAATCTGGCGAATGCCAAATCAACACAAAAATACAATTCCATCCATTAGTGGAGTTTCCACGTAGGCTTCCACCAAGTCCACTGGCCCTCTACCAAATCTGGCAAGTACCTTATCATTTAAACCCCCTTTCAAATCATTTAAAATCCATTGGAATCATCACCCTTATGTCATGTGACCCCTTTAGGTTCCCTTTAGTTTAGGTTAGATTCAAATAGAACTTAGGTTATTTAAAAAATTACCAACATAGGTCCTAGTAGAATTCCCACCTTAGGTTAGGTTCAAATGACAACCCTTTAGTAATAGGTAGTAGCTAAAATAGCTTAGTATCCCCCTTAGTAACTCTTCCCTTATTTTCTTAGCATAACACTTAGGTTAGGATGCCAACCCTATAATAGAATAAGAGACTTAGGTTAGAACAATATCCATATAAGTAAACATAGCTAGAACTTTTATATTCTCACCTAGCTTAGGTTATCATTAGGATAGTCCTTAGATTTTTAGGACTCTGAAATTCTCCAAAGAGAATTAAATTTTCTCAAGTCCTTAATGTCCCACCAAGATCAATCACCAAAGACCCGAGGCACAACATACAACTGAACAAAAACAAGTTGCAACAAGGCCAAGAATTAGTATCATGCAAAATTCAGTCTTCTATGTTCCTTAAGCTACTGAATGTCAATTTTACCATTCAGTTTATGAAGAAGACTTGAAACATTCCTTGGATCACTGAAATTGATCCAAGGATGAGTCAGAAGAAGAAATAAGTCTGCAACTCTTAATACCAGATTGCAACTCATCTTTCCGAAGTGAAAATGGATTCTTGACAACCATATAATTTCAGTCTAATAATTTTTAAGAATAGAAAAGATTTATCCCAATCAAGCATGATCTTCAACAGTCAAAAGAACACATCTTTATCCAGAAAATCACATGTCAACACTTGAATGCAAAGAGGAATATATCAGTTGTCGAGGGTGTTACGAGGCGGGGTCTTATGCCAACATTCTAGCCAACATCTTAGAGATCTCGGTCATCACATTACCATCGCTTAGATCTTATGACCCCCTCAAATCCAAACTAAAAGGGTTTGATGAAACAAAAATTTGTGCCTACCATCATGTGCTAGGACATGATGTAGAGAAAGTGTAAGGATCTCAAATCTATTCTCCTCTAATTATGTCCTCCTGAAGAAAATTTCAATGATGATGATATTCTTGATGAGGACCCTATTCCATCTTCACCTATCACCTCACACTCACAACCCTTTTATCCAACTCCAAAACTATTTTATCCACCTCCAAAGTTTGAGATCAAAATGGTCCATTTTAGAGAGTTGGCCAAAACACCACCTAAATTTCGGTGTGCCCTACTCATTTTAGAAGATTCTTACCCCACATTATGTTTTTTTCCATCATGCCATTATACTACGATGCCATATCTTCTCCATCTACCTCCTTCCCTCAGATTAACATGATCCAAGTTTCCACTCACGCCCAAAAGGAAAAAGGAAAAGAAAAAGAAACTATCCCATCAACCAATCCCGTGCCTAATATACCATCTACACCCACACCCAAAATCACCATTCGAGGACCCACATACCCTATTTCTGATGGGGTCACCCATCGTATAATGATAAAACAATTACACCAATCCCCTCTAAAAATGTCTTTGTACGATCTTGTCCAAACCTATAAATCTCATCGACAAGCCCTTATGGAGGTTTTGTAATCCATCGAGGTTTTACCTAACAACCCCACACCAGTAGCCTCCATTATCACCCCTCACCATGTGGCCTCTCTTACCAAATCATCTCCTTATTCTACCCCCATGCCCACTCATCAAGTAGCCACCCTCAATTTTTCTAATGAGGATATCATACCTCTCCAATCAAATGACCATAATCCCACCCTTTTTATCTCCATCTATATTGATAATATACATGTATGACACATTATGATTGATGGTAGTGATAGCATCAACATCATCTCCTCCCACACATATAATCAAATGCGCATCCCTTCAAATTACATGCATAATAACCTAGTTATGCTACGCTCCTTCAATGACACCATCACTTCCACCCTTAGCACCATTATTCTTCACGTTTGTGTGGGCCCTCGCACTATCCCTGAATTATTCTACATCTTAAAGGGGAGTTCAGTATAACTGTTGCTATTCGACATTGTATTCACATCATGGGTGTGTTCCTTCAACTTTACACTGTTGTGTAAAATTTGAACATGAAGGACATAACTATACCATCCTAGCTAACCCGTCACCATTCAAAACCTGTAACATGTTGTACCAACCTAACGATGTCCTTGTACTAGTTAAGGCATCTACCACTACCCCCACTTCTCCTTCACCCACAACCCCATCCACCAATGCTTCGCCACCTCTCCCACACCTAACTCTTCTATTCATACTATGCCACGTGAGGCTCTGCTGACTCTCTCTTCTACTTCCTAACTAACCGATACCCCGCCCGCTCTATCACCTAGTAATTAATATATTCCCGCTACCCATATATCTACTACCGATGCCTTAGAGGGTGTTTTTCAATGCGTCACACTGGGGAGTACCATTTCTACAATATCGACACATTCTTTACCCCATAAGAGTATGGTAACCTTTGCCAAAACCCTTCTTATGAATATAGCATAGGAGAGGTCTTCTGTTATGGCCCTCCCCACCTTCGCACCAAATTAACATATGGGGGACTTGATACTTCCACCTATTCACCCGAACTACCATCCAAAACATGAGCATTTTCATTTGACCTCCAATCTCTCACTAACCGCCACTTCACCCACAATTTCCTTCACCATTGCATAAGGAAAGGATTTGGATTTTGTTTTTACAAACAAGGTTGTCATACCATCATCCCATGTACAACCAAGTAAACACAAAGATTGTAGTGGTATTGGGTTTACCAAACCATCTTCCAAGAAGAACCACATCGTTCTAATTGAGGATGAAAAACTGTTGGTGCCCATTTTGATCCTTTGTTATTTTTCCATCTTTCCCCTTTGGTTTGCATGCTTCAAAACATTTTTCTTTGAATTTGGTGGTCTGCAAACTTTGTTCTCCAGATTGAATGCTTTCAAAGGCTCACAAACTTATTATTTTTCCCCATTTTAAAATAAAAATACATGCATGCCCTATTTTGTGCCCTAAATTTCCAAATCCATGGGCCTCTGTCATTTTTCCATCTTTCCTAGCCTTTGGAGTTCATGGTTGCTCATTTTGTACTTATTTTCCCTAAAAATCTATCCCCATGGTTGTAAATTGCATAAAATCAATTTCCCTTTGTTTTTTGACCAAAAAATCCTTCACCCACAAAGAAAAAATTGAATTCGGGCATCTTTGGTAAATTATGTGTTTTTTAATGGTTATACAGTGTCATTTTCCTATCGAAATTAAGCTCAGGCCTCCCCTCATACGTGGCCACTTCTGCTTGGACAAGGATCGGTGGGTCTATTTAAAAAACTTAGCATTTTTTGGCTTTGGGCAAAAATTTGAAATTTCCCCATAACTCTGCAGGAGGACACATGTCACATTCTCATGTGAAGGTGGAGTGGGAGGCTAGTGGAGGACTTAGGCATTTTTTTCCTTTTTTGGCGAAAAGGGAGAAAAGGTGTGGAAAGGGCCGTGGGTCTGCAATAGAGCAAGGGGTGGACACGTGGTAGGCATAGAGGAGAGAACAAGTTGGTGGGTTGGTGAAGGCAAAAGGGAATTTGTCTCTTTTTGGAAAAGGAATTGAAATGGAGGTTTAAAGCACGGGTCTACTAAATGAACCACATGGAGACACGTGGCGGGTAGAGCAGATCAACGCACGGGGGAGGAAAAGGGATTTTTTTCCTTTTTGCAAAAAAAGACTTAGAATGAAAATTTGAGGTGTGGCTCCATGACAAATCAGAAGGAGACATGTGGTAAGGAAGGAACTAGAGGCGTGGGCCCACGGAGGCCAAGCATAATTTTTAGCGATAGAGAGGTGGACATGTGTCAAGGACAAAGGCAGAGGTGCAGGCCCGTGGGGAAAAAAGTGAAATTTTTCCAAATTTCAAAAAGGGTGAAAATGTGTAGAATTGAAGCACGATTTCAATGGGACCCACCATATGCCACGTGTCAGCACCAAATTTCAAGGGTGGAGGGGCAGAGAAAAAAGTCAATTTTTTCCATTTTTCCAAAAATGTTAAAAGGTCAAAAAGTGATCCCAAATTCATTCCCAATCACATTTTGACATGTGGAGGGCTCAGATTGAAGGGATAAAGGCAAATCAATAAGTAATCATACATTCTTCAATTTGGCCACCATTTTTGCTCCAGGAAGTGTGGAAATGTGAATTTTGCATCAATTTTGATCAATTTTTGGTGAATTCATGTTTTTTTCCTGTAAGGACCAATGCAAGTGGTTTTGGGGATCAATTTGTAGATTTGAGGTGTTTTTGAAATAATTTTTACCCCAGGCTGTGCAAAATATGAAATACCAAATTAAAAAGTTATAGAGTAAAAATTTGAAAGGGATAAGGATGAAATAATGAAATGAAATTAGAGAATGAAAAATGTGCCTCCACAATGGATAATGATGAAGGATTTGTAATGATTCACCTTTTTTGAAACACCTAGTAACTTTTGTTGCAAATTTTTAAATGTCCCTATCTGCGAATCATGTTGGAATTTTGTAACAAACTTGATGCTAGGCATATTATTTTCTTAGGAAAGAAGGATCAAATGTAATAGAATGTTATATAATGCATGTTTTTTGACATGCAAAAGGTCAGAGAAAACTTTGAATTTTGTGGGAAAATATGGGAAGAAGCCCATTCTCTAAGAAACCACTTGAGAACCATTTCTAATTCCTTTCTGCATCATATTTGTATCATTTTGAGTTAGTTTTAGTTATAAAGCCATCAACAAGCTTTGAGATTGTTCTTATAACATTCCCCTGCTGATAAATTTGGTCATTCTAGATTATTTTGTGTTGTCTCTTGGCAAAATTTGCATGCACTTATGTTTCAGAATGTTTTCAATTTGTGTTTCTTGCTCATGTTGTATTCTTGTGTTTGAAATATCTCTTGATCATACATGGTCTCATTTCTTGTTGATAGTTTAGTGGCATCTGTAATCTCACATTCAGAAGAGATTTCATCTGATAAAGAGATAAACAAATTTAAAATCACTTTACCTTCCTTGAATTTAGAGGTTGTTTGTAAACCTTTGGGTGCACCTTAGGTCATGAAAAAATAGAGATTTCTGGATGCTTTGTTGGTTGGTTCATCTCGCTTCAAGTTTTTGGCACATTGTGAAAGATTGTGTGGAAGAGTGTAGATCACGGGCCTCCATTTATTACACACATCCTGGTTGAAGGAGTACCTTAACCCCTTTGATACATTTTGTTGTTTAGGTCTTATTAATTTCTTACAAAGGTCCTCAAATAATTTGGTAGATTCTGGTTAGTTTTGTCTAAAATCTCTCACTAAAATTCATTCAAACAAACTAATCCTACCCATACCATCCCGCATTGCAAAGTGTGTCAACAAAAGAATACAATCCATCTACAAAAATGCACAAAGCAAATCAGGATCATACCATGTCTTTAGCAGCCTCAACCTTGTCTTGAAAGAATTTCCATCATTTAGTAGTGACAACTCTGTTGAGTTTGAATAATGGAAAATTGATCATGTTTTCTCAAGGCCATATCTATACAACCTGCACATTGCAAGGATACCTTCACCTCCTTCAAAAATAGAGGATGCAATATAGGTTCTCTTACCTTGGTTGAAAGGCACAACCTAAAATAGTTAGGACAAGATCAAGTCCTATTTGAGTGCTATCCATCTCTCCACAAATCTGAGTGCCAGTTAGATCACATCCCCGGCTACAAAATGACACACATCATGATCTATCTGACTTCAAGCTTCATGCCATTTCTCTAATTTTACTCAGATTGAAAAGGAGAAAAATTTAGGTACCAACAAAACCTTCTCCACCCCATTCAACAACGTGACCACCCTCACCCATGGAGTCCATAGATCCCAAATATATTCCTCCTAACTTTTTATTTTTATGAATGCCAATTCTCTTGGACCTCGACTTATCAATGCGATGGTGAGGCTCCCTCTTCTCTTCCCTTCCTATATCCTAACATGATTGATGACGATACACCTTCTATTAAAGTCATTCAATGTTAGGATGATGAGTCTATCCTCATCCACCTTGGTGCGCAAGATTCTTATGTTCACTTTGGTTGTTTCCTTCGAGAGACGTAAACCATGTTAAATGAATTTATCATTGTAGTCCATATTAACACTCGGGACAGCTTGCACATTCTAAAGACAAGCCAATCTTTATATGTCAGTGAACATGAAGATTTTACTTCTTTCCTCCAAGATCATAACAATGATTTTTATGGTCCTATGCTGATATGCATGGTATTGACCCAAACATTGTGGTCCACAATATCGTAACCATTCTAAAAGCCAAACCCATAAAAAAAAGGTGTAGAAAATGCATCCTCACATTTCCCTTGTTGTCAAAGAGAAACTTCAGCGCCTTCTCTCGGTTTCTTTCATCCTACCCATTTAATATATCCAATGGATTTCTAACATCATTCTTATCAAAAAAGTGATAAGGGGACTTTGCATTTGCATGGATTTCCATGACCTCAAATTTTCTTGCCCCAAAGATTAATTTCATCTACTAGGTATTGACCAACTAGTTGATCTCACAACTGGTCATGAGATGTTATCACTCATGGGTGGTTTCTAGGGTTATAACCAAATGTTAATCACTTTGGAGGATCAACACAAAACTTCCTTCATCACTCCTGGGGAACCTTCTATTATTGAGTCATGCCTTTTGGCCTTAAAATGCTGGTGCTACATATCGAGGGCTATGAATTATATCTTCCATGACATAATGCATCACATATTGGAAGATTACGTAGATGACCTTCTTTCCAAATCCAAACATTAGGCCAAAAACCTTACAGTCCTTAAGGTCATCTTTGATTGCCTCATCAAGTATTGTGTTTTCCTTCAACCTAAGAAGTGTGTCTTCGCTATGCTCTCTAACAAGCTCCTTGGTTTCATCATTTATTTGTGTGGCATAGAAGTCAATCCTGCTAAAGTAAAGGCTATTCTTGAAATGCCTCCACCTACTAATCTCTACCAACTTCAAAGTTTACAAGGTAAGTTGTAATCTATTCGTCAGTTTATTTTGCAACTTTCTGATCTTGCCAACTATTTCACCACCTCTTCAAAAAGGAAGTCTCCTTCAAATGGGATGATGAATGCCATAAAGTCTTTGACACCTTAAAAAATACCCTCTCCAAATACCAATGCTCATTCCTGCTAAGGATGACCAACCCTTATACTGTACATTTCCACTCTCGATCATTCCTTGATTGCCATGCTCACTCATCATGATGAAAACACAGGGTGT
Organism: Taxus wallichiana var. yunnanensis; assembly: GCA_018340775.1. NCBI lineage: Eukaryota > Viridiplantae > Streptophyta > Pinopsida > Cupressales > Taxaceae > Taxus > Taxus wallichiana. The sequence goes on from CM031239.1 coordinate 844,553,030, forward strand.
AAGTGGTTTATTACATAATCTGTACCCTTTTGGATTATGAAACTAGGTACACCCATGTTGAAATTTTTTTCTTAGCCTTAGTTTTTGTCACGGTAAACTTCATCGTTACTTACTCAACTATAAAACCTTTTTCATCACTAACACTTGACCCCTTACATTACATGTATGTAAAACCCTACCAAAATCACTTTGTGATTTGCATTGTTTCATGCTTCTAACCAACCTAGACCTCAAATTCATCCATAAAAATATATTAGGGGCCAAACTATTGCTTTGACCAACTTACAGACGCACTCCTCTCTAGAAATCAATCCTCTAACTTTAATTTCCCAGACGAATCTATTGCTACGCTCTCTTTGGATCATACCGATTACCAAATGATCTTATTATTCAACCATTCCAAATGTCAACATGTGGGTGGTGCAGGTGTTATCCTTATTCCTCTTGATGGTGAACCTATTCCTTTATCTTTCAAACTATATTTTTATTGTACTAACAATATCACCGAATATGAAGCACTCATACTAGGTCTCCAAACTACCATCGCCCTAGATGTCAAATCAATTAATATCTTTGGTGAATCTCAACTAGTTGTAAACCAAGTCAATGGTATATACTAGTGTCATAATGAAATACTCCAAAAGTATAAACACCATGTTGACATACTTTTGACTACCTTTGACATTACGAACTTCAAACCACCCCATGTTCTACTAATAAATTTGTAGATACCATGGCTTGTCTGGATTATCGATTAACACTTCTCCTACCGACTCCAAAATATTTGTCACAATACAAAGGTTATAATCACCTTCTTATTTATCTCAAGATGTCAACACCTTTAGAAATTTTGCACACTGGCCGACGTAACCTTTGATATAAGCGGTTTACATACTACCTTTCCCTTTCCATTCTACCTCAGGTCTTACTCATAATGGACAACACACATTTCTTAAAAGTGTTTCTCATTATGTCATCATGAGTGGTATTATTTATAAATGTGGCTTTGATGCTATTCTCTTATGATGCCTTACAAGTTCTGAAATTCTCTACACCATCAAGGAAGTTTATGACGAAATTTGTAGAGGTCACTTTAGTGGCTTATTGCCGCTAAATGCATTCTTTGCCTAGGATATTCTTGGCCGACCCTAAATTGTGACTATTTTTAGTATGTCAAACATTGTGTGAAATGCCAACAATATGCTAATATTCATAACACACCTATTCATGCCTTATAGGTCACACAAGACCTTTGACCTTTCTCTCAATGGGGTTTGGATCTTTCGGAGAGATCAATCCTCATTTTTCATAATGCCATCAATGGATTATAAACACTACTAAATACTATAATAAATGGGTAGAAGCTATCCCCCTCATTTCTAAAAAAGATAAGAAAATTTGTGAATTCATCAACCAACACATTGTTTTTTGCTTTGGTGTTCCTCACCGTCTCATTACTGATCACAACAAGAAATTCAAAAACAAAACCTATGAAAGCTTTGTGATGTATTTGGCATTCAAATTAGTTTCTCTTCACCTTACTACCCACAAAAAAATTGACAAGCGAGAATCAACCAATAAAACCTTGAACAAAAGTCTTATGAAATTAGTTGATGGTACTAGGAAGGATTGGTATACGCACATTCCTTTTGCCTTGTGGTCTTACCGTACTAGTATTCACACTTTGACTGCTGCGACACCTTTCTCTCTGGTCTATGGTACTAAGAATTTCTAGCCTCTTGAAGTCTAGATTCCATCTCTCCGCATCTCACTCCAAGACATGATCAACGATGATGACTTTCACCTAGACCGTTTGACAAAACTTGAGTGATTAGATGAACCTTGTCTCAATGCTCTTGATTGTATCCAAATATACTAAAAACATATCAAATGTGCCTATGAAAAATGTGTCCATGAGAAAACCTTCTAGGTTGGTGACCATGTCTGAAGGAAAATCAACATGTAACTAAAGAAGAGAAAAGAAAACAGGGAAATTTTTCTCCTAATTGGTTGGGACCCTATATCGTTACTCATACCTATGCATCATGTGCTTATCATTTTTCTTCACTTGAAGGTAAACCCAAACCTAAACCCCTAACACCTTGCATCTTTAACTATTTTGTTGTTGGATCAAGTCCTATATCACCTTCTACCTATTTCCAGCTCATCCCTTGAGCACCCTTCACCATTTATATTACCTATTCTTGGGGTCAACAACTAAACAAGAATCATGTGATTACCCGTTAAATTTCTTCCTTATCTTCAATATGAGTATCATGGCTCTACTCATGGCATGGTATTCATGGATAATTTTGGTCTTTTTGAAGATGGAATCCCATGGTTGTTCATCACTTAAAACCATTAGTTTTATAGTCAACCTCTGTGTGTGCTATGGTTTTTTTCCTCTCAACAAGAGCCTAATCTTGCTCTATAGTCTTGTCCATGACTTAAACATCCAATAAGAGAAATAATGTCAAAAATAAAATGGGATTCAACTCCTCGAGTCAAACTTTCAAAGCAATGAGATGACTCCCTCAAAAGGGATATATCTTCTCTCTTTCTTGCCGCTATAAATAGACTTATCCCTCTAAGGATAGCTATACAAAGCTATTGAAAAAATAAAATAAAATATTTAGAAGCTTCCCGCATCGATCAGCTTCACAAATACCTCAAGGAGATAATATAATAATCCCATGTAAACTTCCCAGATCGATCAGTCCATCAAACATAAAAGTAAAAAGATAAAATGATAATTTATTTTTCATGGACTTGCCTATGTTGATCTTGGGTCTCCTACCAAGTAGGCATGCGGTCTTACACCAAGTGACACTAATCACCAACCATTTTCACCTCATTTTCTTTTCACCCTAATTTCCTGCCTTCTTAAGGGACTTCTTTGTATAAATGACATTTTGTGATCATGTGACTTTCTTCACCCTTAACATAGTCAATCATGCAACACCTTTAGTATGGTAGACTTGTTGTGGTTCTTCCAATTAGGTGACTCTTTTGGTCACCTCTTACCATTCACCATCTTCACTACTTGTTGATTTTCCTATATAGGACTAGGCCATAGACACTTGCATGTTAAGAATCCCTCTTTCACCTAGACTCAATCTTGAATAACTAACCTAAACAAAACCATGCCTAAATGACCTGGACTCAATCATACCTACAACCTACCAACCCATTCCTTAGCTTCACCATATTCTTCCCTAGCTTATGGGAGAACTACATTGGCTCGAGGCCCCTTTTTTTACGGGGCTATGTAGGAAGCACTCCGAGGACATGGGGCCCTTGGCGGTTAGCTCGGCCACTATTTACCATAACCCATTTCCACCTATTTTTCTATTAACATTCTACCTTACTTAGTTTACTTTTTTCACAACACTTGGAAGTTAAACAATCAACAAATATACATACCTACTATTTTATCACATCGTCAAAACATCCAATCAATCATTTCATATTTCCATGACATCAAATCTTTGGAAATTTACACCATAATGTACATATACACCATCATTTATGTTCCATACTATAAAAATTAGAAATTAAATCAAACCCAAAGACAAGACCTTGATTTCCTAACTCACCTACACTTGATCATGCCTATACCCGACTCCACCATGCCTAACTCACCTAGAATCATTTATGCCTAATTTACCTAGACTTAACCATGCCTAACTCACCTAGACTCCACCATGCTTAACTCACCTTGAATCCACCATGCCTAGATGATCTAGAATCATCCATGCCTAACTGACCTAAATCATCTATGCCTATATGAAATCGACTCCACCATGCCTAATTCACCTAGTTTCCATCCATATACAAATAACAATAGAAATTAAAACACAAGTACATCATCCATGCCATAAATATCATCATCTATAACAATGAAAGTCTGTTTATCAATACAAATGTATACTAATACAAATAGATATAAGTATCTCAATTCTTTGAGATACATCCTCACCATCTTCAACATACGCAGCCGATATGTGATCAAAATATCAAAAATCACATATACATCCTCACTATCTTCAAATCGCGCAGTGATATATATATATATCAAAACCTAAAAAAATAATAATCGTACCAAGTGACTAATCATCACCCCACCTGAGACCTTCGGGACCAGTCTCATCTATCTCCTCCTCTCTTCATTTCTTATACCTTACTAACATCTCTCCACCCTTTATGGGTCTTGGTCTAGTCTCCACCAGGCCTGCAGCTAGGTCTAGCCTCCGTGAACTAGTAACCTCACCCTGACCCTATCTCTGGGCTCACTAGCCCCATGTACTCTTTGCACTATGAGTGTGGGATCTCATCCTCTCACTCGATGCTGTTGTGCCCTGTACTCTGCATAAGAGGGGACATCTATCCGGTGGTCGTCAGGTGATCCTAGTAATACCATGTCTCGTTTAGGGCATCCCTGAACCTCACCATTGGTACCATCTGGGGTGGTACCATAGGTTTAACATTAATTTGTGATCTTTGTTCTTTAAATACTAGCCTCAGACCCTGTACTTGTGTACCCTATCCTCCTCCCTATATAATGGGACCCTATCCTGCTAGTGTTTATGATATGGGACCCATTCTCGTTCTTTACTCATGGAGGTGCATGCACTATAACCTAGACTGTAGGGACACAATCCGATCTGTGTAGTGGCTAAATGACCCTACAAAACCTACTATATGTGCATGTAAGGTAGCTACTTATCCCCCATCTCCATCACCTTCTGTGTGGGTACTGTCCTCCCTATGAAACACGGGCTGTAGGGATACCAAATGTGCTTGTAAAGTGGAAACCCATGCCTCGATCCCATGAGCTACCCCTATAATATTCCAAGTTGTGTCGAAGGGTGGTCACCTAACCTGCAAGGTATCCTAATGTCTTGTGATAGTAGATAAATTAGGATTCCTTGGACTCGGTGGTGCCACTTGTATTCAATGCGCCACCCACTACTACCTATATCTATCCATGACCTCGGCATCATAAATCTACCTATCCACCACATGTTCCTTATGCCTTATCAAGCATAGTCAATTGTGGTAGAGGTATAGGCCTCTCCACATCATCTCTCATATACGATGGGAATGATGGAGGGATGTCATGTGGCAACCAAAAGCCCCGACCACTGTCCACTAGTATCATCTTGTGCTCGCCAACACAACACCCTTTATCCACCCGAGTAGCTACAACTTCTCCAACTCTTTATCCATGCACATGTATGAAGGAAAGCCAACATATGGCCTCCAAACAATATCAACCCTAGATAACCCCTCCAGTACTCACCTGTAATATGCAACATCATGTGTGGCCCTCATCGCCCTATGCTCTCCACCAAGTGGTACCCATCACATGTAACCAACCTTGACTAAACCACCCCCGAACCAATCCTCTCGGGAAAGTCAACTGGACATACGTATATGATGTGATTACATGCCTAACAATGTAAAAAGAAGGTACAACATAAACTGAACCTCTGCAACATCCCATAGCACCACAACTCTCTATACATTTGCACCAAGAATGTCGGTGCCTAGGAAAAATAGACCCACTCCTCCATCATGTCCTGGAGAACCCCCATCAGTGCTCATGGGAATCTCCCACCCTCCGCATTTGGCAAGGAAAAACAACATACCGCTTATATTAGCAAAACCACTAACCACATCTCTTAAGGACGAGCTGTATACATATCTTCATAGCTCAGACTTGCACTACGGTGCCTTAGCTCCGCCATCGGCTCTACAAAAACTACCACTATCGGATCTTCCGACACCTCGATGTAATAGAATATTCTGTGCCAAAACTATCAATAGCCTTAGGATCATGTATACATCCTCTAGTGTGATAGTGATATCACCCATCAATAAGTGGAATGTGTTGGTTGTTGAGTCCCATATGTCGATTATTGAAACCATCAAACTTGGATCTTGAGCTACACACATGTAGCATTAGATCCCACTTAGGTCAACATCCTTCACGTGCCTCCACTCCTCCATAGTCACACTTGGTTGTATTGCTAAAACAATAGAGGTGGTACTCTATCCCACATGTACAACTAGTCTTGAGCTTACATCTAACAAAACCACAACATTATTACAAACTTGAAAACCTTCACTTATCTATTAACCCCTCGAACCATACCCAACCACACCAATCCTACTCACCTCATTTTTTAGCTAATTCACATACTAGCCTCCTACCTGTTGTAATCATGACTCACTATTTAAAAAAAATCATTTCACTTACCTATCCTTTATGCCAACACTAACCTTCTACCCTCATCACTCTACATGTACCCTCCCTTCCCCCCTCTCACCTATTTTTCTTTCCTACCTAACCATGTTTACCCCTATTTTTCATCCACCCTCATTGGCGTTGGTCACCTTGACCATTACCAATTATCCTTAACCAACATTATTTCACTTAAACTAATGTCGGTCACCTAAGATTAGGCGATGCCGGTTAAATCAAACCAATGTCGGCCACCCTTAGAATGACATTGTTCTCTCATTGCATGTGCCCAAATTAAACACCCCTATCTACCAAAATCCTTGAAAATAACCTTTAACCTACTCTACCCTACCCAAACCTTACCTAATTTCATTACCAACCCTATTCAAGGTACATTGGACCGATCCCCTCCCTCACTTGATTCATTTTACCCAAAAATTCAAAATAAAACTCCCACCCAAAACCCTTTTAACCTAAACCAATTTAAACACATTATTTTCAACCCAAAGACAGACATGGATTGATTCCTACATCATCTTGGTGTTGTCTACATAGTCGTACATTTGGTGTCCATGCCAGATGTTGGACCCCTAGAATATTGACCAAGTATGAAGGCACGTAGGCGTACAAGGAAAAAGTGCACAAAGGAGGGTTTAAGAGAAGGGTTTAAAGAATCCTGTAGCATGCATGATGTGTAAGGATAGAGCCAAGGGTTAGGAACTTAGTCAATTTGGACATCCAGAGTAGAACACTTGAAAAGCATGACCCAGTTGTGCATGGAAAAGGTACTAGCCTGGCGACAGGTTGGCCCAGGAAGGAGCATGCTAGAAGCTTCTAGAAGCACATCATGGGATAAAGTTGAAAGCTCAGGCCTAGAGAGGAATGCTCACATGGAGGACCACATTTGAATACTTGGCACCAGATTTGAGGGTGCTAGAGGGTGAGTTAGAAGTCCATAAAATCTATAAATACAAGCACTGCAAAGTAAAAGAGAGACAGAGAGTATGGGTGGAGCTCTACAGAAATACTGTGAGGACTCTGTTAGTGGATAGTTGTATTCGGGAGAGAATGAATTAGGCTATGGGATTGTAATTTTCTTTTTGGTAGCTTAGTTACATAAGTCTAGTACATTGCATGACTACGATCTGGCTTCTCTGTGACACTCTGTAATGGCTCAATAGATGTAATGAGGTTACCTATTATATATATACATGAATATCAATGATTCTGATGCATACTTCTCTCTCATAAGTTCTCTTTCCTTTCATGCTAAGTATGGATGCTTATATGTTTCCTTTTGAAATGACGCACATTATAGATTCTATAAAGTACTCTACCTGAAATGACTACAAGGATCTAGAGGCTGTTTTGAGCCCTATGGTTCTTGTATGCCCTGAACCCATTTATAGGTCCTTTTGAACACAAATCATAGATGATGTTTCCCACTAAAACTCACATAAAAGAGAGACTCGACACCCGTGCATGCCTTGGGTGAGTGCCCAACTTTCGCTGGGTGATAGGCCGGTGTGTATGGGGTTCCTTTCTTTTGTAATAGGGATAAAAATGACTACATATTGGTTCCATTGCTGGGATCTCTTTTGAAAGTTGTAGTGGGATTTAACATACATCATGATCTGTGTAGTGAGTAATGACAGAGTGGTTAACATTGGAAAGTGTTGAATCATGGTTCAAGAGCACAAAGGATGAATTTTCTCAAAGATTCAGCACTGGACTTGAGTTTAATGCACGTAGATGGGTAGAAGAGAATCTCTACCATGATCTGTATGAAATTTTTTTCTGTTGCTTCCCTATGGAGCTGTATGAATGGCTCATAGCCTATGCATCTAGATCAGGTTTGTATTATGGATCACATGTATGGACCTAAGAAGAATACCAAAGGCTACAGGATGTAGATCTGATGTGGACCCGTGTTGTGGATCATTGGTGGAAAGGAGTATTGGCTAGCTACACTGGAGTACACTATTTCCACATATTCCTATCAGAGGTTGCTAAGTTTGAGTTTCGTGGGAGCCCAAAGGATCATTTCTAAATGATATCCCTCTCGGCTCAGAATATCTTGATGATTACCACGAGTTTAGAGGCACTCCCAATGTCTAGCTAAACCATTGAGAGTCTTGGGTGAGGAAGCTAGGGTGGAGGAAGATGGCGAGATGTCATGATAGAGAAGGATAGGGAGGAAGAGACGACTCAAATATGGTGAAGTACATGAAAGGGAGATTGATAGATGACGCGAGGTTGTAGGTGTGATAGATGTATGGTGGCAAATGTTCTGGGAAAGGTTTGAGGTTCATGTAGAGGATGTAGAACTTGAGTAGTTTGTGTGACCACATCTTGGCAAGTGTGTGAGAGAAATCCCTTCAGCTTCTGATGAGAGTTCATCATGTATAGAAAGAAGAACCATTGGTGTGCATCTGAGCCCACCTAGTGACTAGACCTTGCCGCTTGGTTTTCTAGATCACGAGGATAATATTACTAGTCCAGTTGGTTACATTAGAGGTGATCGGTCAACAGCTAGGAGGTATAATTTCTCGTTTGGGACTTCTATGGCTACAAACACTAGCCTAGTGTTAGGAATTTTTGGGCAAGGTATAGGCACACAAGTATTTGGTCTCACATTTGGGAGTGGCGTGGGGTATACTATTGGCAGTGGGGCATTGTCATAGACCATAGGCATGCAACTCAATGGAACTATGGGGACCCTTGGCATGACCACTTTAGGACTTGGTGGGCCCTGGTGTATCTCGGTGGTTCGGGACACTGGTGGACCAATCGGTGGAGGAAACATAGGTGGAAACCAAGGCTCTGGCTTAGGAGGATTCAGGCCCCAACCACCCCCACAAGTTTTCTTTGAAATGTCTCTACATTTTCCCAATTATAGAGGTATTGAGGATGTTGCGGAACATGTTCACAAGTGTGAAATACTATGGCATGTGAAGGGTATCACAACCCTAGAATGGAAGGCTAGTCAGTTTACAACCATGTTGCAAGGGTGCGCGCATAGCTGGTATAGGAAGTATGACCCTCATCAAATAGTGGTGGACTATACTGCTTTAAAGAATGCATTCTTGGTAGAATTCCACATTCCTGAGTTTGAGTAGAAGAGCATCAACGCTTTGAAGGAGATTCAACAAGGAATGACAGAGAGTGTGTGGGAGTATGATGCACACTTTAAAACTCTCTTGTCTAAATTATCATATGATATTCACCCTTCACAGCATGCTCAGTGGTTTTTTGGGGGGTTATTCACTCATTTTACAAGGGCCTTATATCATAAATATTTTATAGACCCACGCGAGGCATTGGAAGCTTCCCTATGTGCCAAAGCTATTAGTAGTGTTGATACTAGCGTTAGCCCATTCTTGGAGGCTCAGATTGCTGCTATGGCCAAGCAGTTGGAAAAATTATTTGTGAACTTAGCCCATGAGTCTTGTAGTGGTTTTGGTGCACAGATTATGAAGTAGAGGGGCACGTTAAGGATAATTTCCCTCAGAGGACAGTATGCATTATGGTAGTAGATTGTGAAATTTGTCATGGGGACCATGATGTGAGTAGGTGCCCCTTGTTGCATCACGCAACGGAAGAATGTATTTTGTTCCTGCAAAATTTGCACTTATACAACCCATGATACTAAGGACTATAGGATCATTAATCAGATCCATGAGGCCATTGATCATGGGCTATGTCAAACTAGTGTTACTAGTAGTTTTAAGGGTGATGATCACTGTTATGAGGAGCACGCAGATAGAGGCACATGCGGAAGAGGTTTTCAAGGAGGGTTACGTGGTTGTGGAAACAATGGAGAAGGAAGGACCGAGTTCCCAAGTGGAACCTATTTTGATCTGTGGATCTACAAATCATTACAAATGTGAATGCCTAGACGTGTTATAGTGCTCATGTTGCGAAAAGAAGCATAAGTATGAGGAGTGCCTGGAATTGTTTGAGCATATGAATCAGCAGCACCGGAACGAAAAGGGTGCTGCAATGGTCAGTATTAAGAAGGCAGACATATAGTGGATGCCTCGGGTAACATGAGATGCAGGTTTAGAGCCTATCTTAGTAACAACAAGGGCGAAGCCACACGTGTAAGAGAGATACCGGGACATAAGAACCACGGTTTCAAGGGAGGAGGTCATTTATGGAAAGTATCCAGACCCTACACATCAAAAGGAGGTATATCGGGACACCATGGATTTCATTAAAATCTTATAAGAGGAAATCCAAAGTGTCTAAAGAAGAAATCCATGAGGGAGGAACAAGGAAGGAGAGCCAAGGTGCCAAAGGATGACCTAGATGAGGTCAAGGAGGTGTGTAAAATGGTAAGGTAGGAGAATATCATTCCCTTACTAGGATCATGGTTGAGAGAGAAGGTACCACGCATCGAAGGAGAGCACGAGAGGTAGGTCTTACATGTAAACCTTCCCCCTCATAGCCTTGAATATGAAAGAAGATCATGTTGAATGCGAGTTATAGATGGATGGCTCCTCAGTAATATGCTCATTGACACAGGCATTGAGGTTAATGTTCTAAGTTTGGATGCGTGGCATCAGATGGGAAGACTTGCGTTACAACCATCTTCAAATGCGCTGTATATGGAAAACAAGACTAAGGTGATGCCCAATAACATCTTAAAGGATGCAGATATTACTATCCAGGGAGCTAAGTTTACTAGGGACTTTGAAGTCTTGGTGCTCGCCGAGGTAGACAATTTCCCAGTGCTACTTGGGTGCCCTTGGTGTTACAAGAACAATGCGGACCTTTAGTTCAATAATGGGTACATTAACTTTGAAAACAAGGAGGAACAAGTCATTATACCTCTGGCTGATGGGAAGTCGACAGCCTATATTGAACCATTAGGGGAAGAAGTTCTAGACAAGATATATGTGCACTCAATTATATACCCAGAGATGATACACCCTACGAACGGGGTTATCCAGTTTGAGTATGCTCAGTCAGTGAGTGATACCACAAGTATAACATGTGCCAATTGGGTGCATGTGACTTATGAATAGATGGGATGATAGTTGAGAGGGTCGGTGACCAAGGTAACAAAGGCGTGCATGGTTTGGTGCCTTAGAGGAAAAGAACTGCCCAAGTATTCAGGAGGAGCCTTCCCTACAATATTTTTTTAGGAGTTGGAAGCTCAGTGGAGGAATGGGAAGGAACAAAGAGGGGTGTTAAGTTATGTCTTGCTTGACACAGTGGCTCGGTGGTGTCTACATGTTAGGAGGTCCTTTTAGAGTGGTGTGAGGAAAGAATTGTTCTCTTTGTCAGATTTTCAAGGAGTAATGTGCCCACCATCATCAAGGACTACCATGGGAAGGAGCTCACCTCTTTCCATATCCAGGAGTGTGAACGGGTTTGAAGAGAAGGCCTGAAGCTTTTCCACCATCCCTTTGGGTACAGAAGTTGTATTCTACACTATAGGGTTTCACACACGCATGGTATATTCATTCGGAGACACACCGCCAGACAAGGAATTGGAAAGAGCTTGCGGCTGACCTTATTCAAACCTTTGAGTATCGAAGTACCAAACCATCAGTTGATAAGGCCTTACAGGGTATCAAGTGCCTTACCATGGGGGATAGTGCCATGACGGAGGATAGGCTGTTGGAATTACTAGGTGAACTAGGATTGGGGGCATGCTTTGAAGAAGAAGTAGAGGAAACAGAAGAGTTACAACTTGAGCGTGCGTGTTTGAAAAAAGAAAAAGGAAAGTTGGTGTATGTGATTGATGGAGAGGAATAAAAAATCTTGGATGCTAACCATTTTGTAGGGATGCGTGAGGTAGTGGATAGTGTAGATACTTGCATGCATGCCTACCATGAACCCTTAAAGAAAAATAAGGTTAACATCATTTTCGGGAGAAGAACAAAAGGAAGCTATTATTGGAGACTACTAGTTGAATAAGGAAGTTTCTAATATCATTGATGTGTTGTGTGAATTTGTGGATTTATTCCCATGTGGGTACCATGAGCTCAAAGGTGTTCACCATTCCTTGGGGGAGATGAAGATAAAACTGAAGGACAGTGTGTTCCCGGTTAGGAAAAGACCCTACTGAATGAATACCAATTTACGCGTGAAGGTTAAGGAGGAGATGGACAAAATGATAGCTTCTAGGATTGTTGAGGTAGTGGAATAATCGAAGTGGATAATTCTAATGGTAATCAACATCAAGAAGGATCGGTGGATTAGGATCTGCATGGATTATAGGGAATTGAATGCGTTTGTGTCATTGATCCCTTTTTGACAACCTTCATTTGAAGAAATTTTGGAAGGAGTCACTTTGGGCATGAAATCTATTCCATTACGGATGGATTTTAGGGTTCCACCAAGTCGAATTGGAAAGGAGGACCAACAAAAGATGACTTTCACCAATGAGTGGGGAAGTTTTGCATACACAGTCATTCCCTTTTGGTTGAAGAATACATCTGCTATTTTCTCACGTATGGTGGTGTAAGCGTTCAGGATTTCATACATAAGTTTCCTCAGGTCTATTTGGATGATTAGACCATGTATGGTCTAGTTAAGGACCATTGTGACAATTTAAGGTTAATGTTTGAGAGGTGTAGGTAGTTGAGGATACCCCTCAACATTAAGAAATGTGTGTTTACTACACCCTTTGGGACTTTATTAGGGCATATCATATATAAAGAGGGCTTCTTTGGTAGACCCCACTAAATTTGTAGTTATTGTGGGGTTAGGGGAGCCTACTAGGAAGAGCACAGTGCTTGGATTCCTTGGGCATATGGGATATTACGGGAAATTCAATAAGGGATGTGCCAAGATCCTCGCACCTTTAGAGGAGCTGTTTAGACATAAAAGTGCCTTCCATTGGGGACGAGCACGGGAGATGGAATTTGATACATTAAAAGATAGGCTTGTCACCACACCTATATTACATTTTCCCTCTTGGGACAGGCCCTTTCATGTCCATGTAGATGCCTCAGGGACCGCCATTGGAGTAGTTCTTACACAACTAGGTGAAGGGATTGTTGATCATCCTTTGTGTTTTACAAGCAGGAAGTTGACACCAGTAGAGAAGAACTATACCACAACTGAGCACAAGGCATTGTCAATGATCTACATGATTTTTAATTTTAGGTAGTATTTTCTAGCAACACACTTTGTGTTTTGCACTGACCACATGGAATTAAAGTATTTGGTGAAAAATCCTGTTCTACAAGGGCGCATATGTCGGTGGGTGTTGGTGTTTCAAGAATTTTAATTCATCATTGTCGTGAAGCTTGGGAAAATCAATTATGGACTTGATCATGTCTGTCAGAATTGATTCAAGGAGGATGCATAGAGTATTGAGGAAACAATGCCAGATGTGTAACTGTTTAGGTTGCGGCGCATGCCCTTGGATTTGGAAGAGATTGTAGTATTTTTAAAGGAAGGTGTGGTACTGGAAGGAATGAAGACATTAGAGAAGAAGCAATTGGCCATACATGTCACACCCTACATGTTAATCAGTGGAGACTTATACAAGTTGGGATGTGATGAAGTTTTGCGTAGGTGTGTATTAGAGCATGAGTGCCTGACCATCATGGAGGAAGCACACGAAGGAAGTGCGGGTGGGAATTATGCAGGTGATGCCACCACGTGTAAAATATTAATGGTAGGTTTGTGGTGGGAAACCTTGTACAAGGATTGTAAAGACTATTGTAAAGCATGTGACCATTGTCAACGCATTGGCAAACCAGGAAGGAGAGATGAAATGCCTTTGCACCCTATCCCTAGTGTGGATCCTTTTGAAAAGTGGGCAATAGACTTTGTAGGCCCTATTGCACACCAGCAGCGCATAGGATTGGGTCACATTATGTCATCACTTGCATGGATTATCTGAAAAGGTGGGTAAAGGTATCCCGACTAAAGATTGCATAGCAGCCACAATGGCAAGGTTCTTGTGGGAGAACATTATCACAAGGTATGGATGCCCATTGAGTTTGACCAACAATAGGGGTACGCATTTCTTGAATGAGACCGTGAGGATCTTGTTATCAGAGTTCATGGTGGCTCATCAAAAGACTACGCCCTATCACCCATAAGAAAATGGAACTATATAAGCATTCAACAAAATAATGAGTCATACCTTGACCAAAACTTGTGATGTGGGAAGACAAGATTGGGATGAAAAAGTATCTGAGTATTGTGGGCTTATAGGACAATGTATAAAAGGTTGAACAAAGCCACACCATTTCAATTGGTGTTTGGCGTGGAAGCTGTTTTTCCGGTTGAATTTATGTTTCCTTCTCTACAAATAGTGCACGCAGGAGGGTTAGCCAATGAAAAAGCGCTAGAAGAAAGGATTGATGAGTTAATAAAGCTAGATGAGAGATGATCACTCGCTAGGTGGAGCTAAACAATAGAAAAAGAAAAGCAGAAGGCTTGGCATGATCGCCACATTAGAAATAAGAAGTTTGAGGTTGGGAAGATGGTTTTACTATATGATTCCAAGTTTCTACGCCACCTTGGGAAGTTAAAATTCCATTGGTTGGGTCCTTACACAATCTCGTACATCCTTGATTCAGTGCATACCGGTTACAAGAGTTGGATGGGACGAAGTTTCTTGGACACTTCAATGAGAGTAGGCTAAAGCCCTACTATAAATAAGTCTTCTTGGTGTTTGTAAATAAGGCAATTTTTCCTGTTAGTTTAGAAATTTCCTTCATGCATTCCCTTTCATGTTTTTGTTCTGTTTTGCGCCTTGGGCACTGATAACCTTATTACTGCTTTGGAGAATTTGTGAGTGTGTAGAGGACCGCGCATCATTTTAAGTGTGGGGTGGAGTAATGTGAAGGAGTGCATGGTTAGAGTGCCAAGGAAGTGTATGTTAAAAATCCTTGTTGAATGGCTCGGTTGAAAGAGGTGTATGGAGAGAAAATATGGAAGAAGGATGGTTGGTGCCAGGATAAAGCTACTTTTAGATCCCACATACTAAGGAGGAGAAATTACATTAAGTAACATGAGGTAGGTGAGAAAAAATCAAGACAGAAGAAGTGCCTTCGGCACGGGTTTTATGCGCATAAGAGTCTCTGTCGGGTTGGATTGGTTATGCGCTAGAAGGTTGGAGGAGTTTTTGCACATGTTGGGCGCGTGAGTGAAAGTGCTGAAGATAGGATTTTTTTGAAAAATCCACATTAAATGAAAAAAGTATGGTGGTAGGTGAAGTAGCATTTAATGCTCAAAAATGGAAAATCTATAAGTAAAGGGTTGAGGCACTTTCATTTTCACTTTGCAAATAGAGAGAGAAGTGATTTTTACATCTATTACAAACTAGGGTTTCAGATTTGATCATGTGAAGAAATATCTGAGAGGTTGAAGTGTGAGCAGCAGTTTGGATTTGTAAACCAGAAGGAAGGGGTTTCACGGGTGTGAGAAAAGTTGTGAGGAGGCACCATCTTGTGGAAGTTTTATCCCAGTTAGGGTTTGACAAACTAGTTTACGGGTTCAAAAGGTTTTTCATCACAAGTTTGAGATATGAGGCTAGAAGAAGTGGAAGAGAAGAGTAACAAGGAGGGAGTGAAGTGATAGGAGGACCTTGACAATGAGAACCAAGAGAGGAAAGGGAAATGACAAGGGTAAGTAGCAAGAAACTAACGTGATTATTAATGAAGAGTGGTATGCAGAGATATGGTACCTAGATTAGGTAATGATGGGTAAGGAGTGGGAGTCCCACCTAAGGAACATGCCTGTGAGTGACTATAACCATCAAATGAACATGATCGAGAAGGAAATGACATTGGAGTTAGTGCACCCCATGAGTAAATAGACACCAGAGGGCTTGCCCATCTACAATGATGATGTTAAGGTCAAGATGGAGAAGGCAGGGTTGTTGCAACTCTATGAGTTGCCCTATTTTGGAAAACCAAAGTGCCTATACCAATGGATAATGTCACGAGTACATGAAGATTACTTCCATTTTGTAGGGTGTAAGATGTGCATTACTCCTCAACTCATCTCACAGTTCACATGCCTCATATGTGAAGGAGACAACTTGGAGGATGACCTAGGTGACAAGGAGGCAATTCAGGAAACCATCACCAAATATGCCTACAAGAAGGGTTGAGGTACTACAACATCTCAGACATCAAGGACCCAGTGATGAAGATGGCTACACATCTAGTAACAAAGCTGAATGGCTAGGAGAGATGGACCTAGGTCAATAAACCATGGTTACATGTTTGCAGAAAGATTGCAGAGGGCACCATATATAACTTGTCTGCATACATTGCGGAGGATATTGTTAGTTGCACGAAGGAAGGTGAAAAAATCCTCTTCGGCAACATCCTACTAACCATCATGTTTTCAAATATTGGAGTGCCTAACACATCAGAAAAATTTGTATGGGAGTACCTGTCGAGGATCCTTCACCTGCGAAGAGATTCAAGAAGTATGCATGCAACATAATGATAGCACCCCACAAAGTGTAACCTTAGAAGTGGTATACATGCACGAGGAACGTTTGGGGGCGAGTGGAGGATTCCTAAACAACTGCAAACATTCAATGAAGGAGAAGCTGAATTTGTAGTATAACAACATTTCTGCCTAGGCAGGTTCATGCTAATAAATGAATCATGGAGCCCATGGTGCAAGCTTCCCTTCACTTTTATAGCTCCATACTTCCAATCGAGAGTAAACAGATTCAAGGAATCCAATAAGTTGAAGCTGGAACTTGGAAGCCTAGATTGGGACCACAGAGAGTTGCACAAAAAGTTGAACTACCCCGATGGAAGCATGTGTACATATAAAGATACGTATAACATGAAGTACATATGACTAGACCAATAACATTTCCCATTGTAGGAGGATCCATGCACACGTATACCTCCACATAAGACTGAAGTTTGAGAAAGGCACATACCTAGAGAACGATGTCTCCATACCTAAAGATCCCATGGGTAGGAAGAGGCCCGCGCCAAGAAGAGGGGAAGAGGTGAAGAAGCACCAAGTGTGTAGACTACTCAAATGGTAAGCATGCCATCAATGAGTGCCAAGCATAGCACCTACACACACAGAAAGAAATCACTGGTAAAGGAAAAGACACCGAGAGGAAGAGGTGCCAGAACAACCCCTCACCAAGGAGAAGTCGCAGAGAAAGAAGAGAAGGTTGAGTCCCCTATCAAAGAATCACCTCTCAGGAAAAAGTAGAGGATGGAAGAGGAAGCTGACTCGGAGGAGACCGACAGCTTGGAGAAGTACATGGGTGGAAGAGAGGATGAGAGTGAAGAAGATGACAGCAAGGAGGATGAGCCTGAAAGAGACTAGGAGCCACATGTCTTCGGCGTGTATGATTCGAGAAGAAGATAAAAAGAGTTTGTGTTCGTGTGACGCAAGGGCACACAAGATGGGGAATGCACAGGACATGGGAAGGAATGAGGAGATTGGCACAGAGAAGCAGAGCCCATAAGCTTCACAAAGGAGCAGATAACTGAGGTAGCAAAGAGAGAGGAAAAGAAAATGCTCGAGGCCTTAGTAGACCAAGAGTTGGAGTGTAACGCTGACATAGTGCTAGGGGAAGGAAAAGAGGAAAACATTGAAAAGGAGCATGACAATGTGGGAGGAGGTCCCGCTCTAATGGTGAGTTTTCCCAAAGGTGCACACTCGGGTAGGAGGACCCTTGATACAAAGAAAAGACAAGTGATGGGCTATGTTGATGACTCAAAGAAGGTACTACGCACGTGGTTCCAGAGCATTGTACCCACATAAAGGATTTTAGAGGGTGCATACCCCAGGATGAAGAAGATGCTCTCTTGGATGTTTGAATCCCACATTGACGAGAAAGACTTCAAAGTCGCAAGGAGAAATCATAACAGCATTCGAGTCTAAAGGAGATAATCCCTTGGTAAATTCCTAGGAACTCTTAGATGAGCAGGTCTGTAATGCACTCAACAAGGTCACGGTCAAGACAGAGGCTAGGCTCTTTACACACAATGACAGAATAAGAGTGCTAGAGGGAAAGCTAGGGAAGAAAGAAGAGGAGCTAGCTGAGAAGGCCAAGAGCTTGAAGCAAGAAGAACTAATTAGCGCGTAGCTGAGGTGTGAGCTAAAGGATGAGAAGACAAAGGTGCAGGAAGTATACAAGAAGGTGGAGTCTATCAAGAGCACCATCATTTTAAAGCACCCAGACCTAGTGCCACCCATGCAAAAGTATGCATCCACTCTGGAATTCTTAGAAGATCTAACACGTGTCCTCACCATAGAGAGACGACCTTTGGCCCTAGAGTCTGTAGAGGAAGTGGCCGCGCACTTAAAGAAAGAGGATAGGTTGAGGGTGGTAGCACTCATTACTGAGTATAGCAAGGTGCTTGTAGAGGTTAAAGTTCTACCAAATCTCTCTGAGGCAACATATGATACTTAGACAGATAGGGATAAGGTAGCAAGCACCTTGGTCACCACAAATGAAGTGGAGCTAAAGGAGTTCCAAGAGAAGAATAAAGGAAATAAGGAAGAGAGGGATAAGGTTCTTGCTGAAGTAGAAAGAAAATATGAGGCAATTGAAACATTAAGGGGTTCAATCAAGGCCCGGATAAAAGAACTATACCCTCAGATTACTAGGAGGATGGACACGCTCAAAGACCTGGGAAAGGAGAAGGAGAATATCATTGACACTTTAGGAACCTAGGGAATTGGCCTAAGTTTTAACGAGGTAACCACCCTGATCAATGACCTCTATCAGAAGGCACAAAGTGAGGTCGACATATGGAAAAAGCTGGAGGCAGTCTTGCGGAAGGATTTTCATAGCTTGCTGAGTTAATGCCCCCCATTCTTCCTTCTCCCCCAATTCTTTCATTCCTTCTCTCATTTGCAAAATGTAAGACTACACATTGGTTCCTTAAGGCAACATACATCTTGGTTAAGTGGAGTATTTCCGTGGACGGAGAACAGGCGTAGTGTGGGGTGATGTTGGACCCCTAGAATATTGACCAAGTATGAAGGCGCGTAGGTGCGTAAGGTCCCAGTTATGGAATGGAATGCAAGGAAAAAGCACGAAAAGGAGGGTTTAAGGAAGCCCGTAGCACACGTGACGTGCAAGGATAGAGCTAAGGGTTAGGGAATTAGTCAATTTGGATGTAGGGAGTAAAATGTGAAAAGCATGACCTGGTTGCACGTGGATAAGGTGCTGCTGGCGACAGTTGGCCTAGGAAGGAGCATGCTAGAAGATTCTAGAAGCACATCATGGGATAAAGTGGAAAGCTTAGGCCTAGAGAGGCATGCTCACATGGAGGACCACATTCAGACACTTGGCACCAAATTTGAGGGCATTGGAGGGTGAGTTGGCAGTCCAAAAAAGCTATAAATACAAGCACTGCAGAGTAAAAGAGGAGAGACAGAGAGTATGGGTGGAGCTCTGCAGAAATACTATGAGGACTCTATTAGTGGATAGTTGTATTTCGAGAGAGAATGCATTAGGCTATGGGATTGTAATTTTCTTTTTGGTAGCTTAGTTACATAAGTCTAGTGTATTACATGACTAGGTCTACTTCTCTGTAACACTCTGTAATGGCTCAATGGATGTAATGAGGTTACTTGTTATATATATACATGAATATCAATGATTTTGATGCATACTTATCTCTCATAAGTTCTTTTTCCTTTCATGCTAAGTATGTATGCTTGTATGTTTCCTTTTGAAATGATGTACATTATAGATTCTATAAAGTAATCTACCTAAAATGAATGCAAGGATCTAGAGGTCGTTTTGAGCCCTATGGTTCTTGTATGTCCTGAACCCATTTGAAGGTCCTTTTAAACATAGATCATATATGATGTTTCCCACTAAAACTCACATAAAAGAGAGACTTGACACTGCATGTGCCTCGGGTGAGGGCCCAACTTTTCTTGGTGATAGGTGATGTGCATGGGATTCCTTTCTTTTGTAATAGGGATAAAAATTACTACACTAGTCGCCCACCTGAACCCTCTCCCACCTCTGCCATGCCATAAATCAACTTCTTACCTCACCACCAATAAAATATCTGTAATCGATATCATGGATCCGGCTCATCGAATACCAATCACGTGCTAGTCACTCGCCAACTCAGCTCAAAAACCTCATACCATCGCTTTCCACTCTTACTCTACCGCTTTGTATTTTTCCCAAATGACAACACATTAAAATGAATCAGTAAAATATAGTTTTTTCATTTTATTAACTCTAACAAGACATGACCAACGTCGGTCATACCAAACCGACATCGGTTAGTTTATAATGGACATTGGTCACCTTCCATTACCATTTTTACCCCATTTTTCCCATTTTTGAACTTAACTCATTATTTCTTGATACCATTTGACCTTACCCACACTTATGTAGCCTACCTACAGGCCCAAACTACCCCTACATTTCCTTAGTTGTACCTAAGTATTTGTTATTTTACCTATACCTTGGCCTTACCCATGCTATGAGCTATTTACTGGACCGACCTACTCGTGTGACCATTGACCTTGTGTACTCACTATACCTTGCGATGCCGTTACCCATGTTTTTTGTCCCGATGAATTTACCTCACATATTGTCATGATATTTATCCCAACCCAACCTTTGGTGTCTCTTGAAACATACCTAAATGTTCCGCACTTGACCTACATAGTGTTTTTGGACCATATCTTATGCCTTGGATACCTAAATCACTTCAACCTTTTTGGGATAAACCTATCGACCTTGGATGTTGTAGAGTTTGCAAGCTCCTCAACCTAGTATAGTGTTGTAATCTATACATGTGCGTACATTCGATTTCTATTACCTATTGCCCAATTTGACCCTAGCCCATTACCCATTGCCTAATTTGACCTTGTCATATTTCCCATTACCCAAGTTGACTATTACCCTTTCCTAAAGCACCCATACTCTTCCCCATCAAACTTGACTCACTCCAACTACACATTTACCAAACCACTCATTGATTAGTATAACACCTCATCGGTTTCTATTTTGAGGGGATCACCTTCACCCACATTTGGGGAAACCTTGGTCTCACCTACACATGGGGAAATCACTTCATTTTTTTGTAAGAATCGCTTACCAATATAAGCTATGGAATAAAAGGGGCAAAATGTAGACACCAAAATTAGGTCATACCACCCTTATAGCTTCGTTAATTGAATTAGCCATACCTTACATATTCATATCCCATAGTGCACATGAATAATTGTATTAATTATTTTAATTAATTTAATAAATATCTTCACTTGACCATCTCACCTAGCCACATCACCTAGAAACCTCATCATAGACCCATTCTTAACATGTTTCTTTTAACTAAGATTCAATCTCTACTTACCATAACTAACCGAGACTTAGTCTAACCCTAAAATTAGATGCCTATTCTTTCTCTAACAACATGCCCACTTACTTAAGTGGAAAATACCATTTTAGACCCGAACCAATGGGTAGAACTAGCCGGATATATAGCCAAGATATTCTATTTTGGAAAACCTACGATTTCTTCTTTGTAACCAACACCAATTAACCCTAAAATGACGTCGGTTATCCTAAACCATTGTCGGTTACCATATATTGACTTTGGTAACATTGTTCTATAGGTTGGAAGAATGATTCAAGTTTAGAGAGAGATATTTCTACATGAAAACAAGAACCAAAGCCCTCTCGCGCATCTAGAAATACCCTGAGTGGTCAGCACCAAGACGGAGCTAAAGACATTAACAATCACAGTAGCATTTTGAGAAGAACTACTGCAACACCGACCACTAGTTTTCTGAGATCAACCATCACCTTCATCTAACCACCAAACCTATAAATACAAGTAAGTGAATTTTGATCTGCATCATTCCATACTTACTTAGATCATCATTTCTTTAGCTTTCTTTTTTAAATCCTATTCTCTTTTGCATCCTATCATCCTCACCTTTCTATCAATCCTCCCATATAACAACCCATAACCTTTTGGATCCCCCTATTCAATCCCTAGACATCTCTGAGCATTCTCAACATCTTTACTAACCTAGACATCATTCTTTTATTCTCTGTGTAATCATAGAGAACCTCTAAAACTAAGTTTTAATGAGTTTCTACCATTCCGCCTCTATCGACACTAGTCACCTTGATCGTCGTCATTTTCCCTATAAACCATCATCGGTCATACCAGATGACATCAGTTTCATTAACTAGTAATCCTACCTATAACAATGACCTAATAATCTTCACCCAAATAACCAGAATCACCCAAAACTGATCTTGACTGTTCTAAACAGCTTGGCTACTTACCTGCTGAAACATAACCTAACCTCAGCTAGATCTAACTTTTTATTACAATATTTGACTTAATATAATATATTGTTAATAACTTGAGATACCGAAATCAACTTGTTAGCAATAGGACCTCTATTTATTGCATTTTGTTCATTTATTTGATAAACAATGGATTGACAACCATCTAGAAATTATCACACTTCTCGGATCTAGCATACGCTGAGTAGTCCACTTCATGCTTCACGCTCCTATAATTTCTTTTTGTATTGACCACACATCCTGTCAAAGCATAAAAATATGATGCTAATCAGATCTAAATTGAGATTCATCAAGGGTTTCCAAGTGTACCAATTGTACTTCTCGAGTACGTGTCTTCATAAAAATGCCTTGCAAATATATGCAAATACTAGGTAACTCGATCTCTAATAGTAAAACCACTCAAACACAAAAACTAAAGAATAAGGGGCTGCTTCCATGGGAGTTCTAATTAAATTCCTATAGGCACATAAGGCCGAAATAACTTGAGATGCCAATCCCTTTTGTTCTCCTTAACCGTCTTAAGGAGAATGGAATTTAGGGTTTTGTTTGTAGCCTCAACTTGTCCATTAGCCTAAGGGTAATACAAAGAGGCTCATTGTGTGGTTAGATATCTTGAACTACACACACAATTATCACTCCTCTTAACTCTTGAAAGGTGTGTCATTATTTAAAATAATGACATGTGGGACTCCATACTAGTAGATGATCTAGTTTAGACTAAACTTAGTGATCATAGAACAATGTACTGTTGTAAGAGGTGTGACCTCAACCCACTTTGCAAAATATTATGTGGCTGAGATAATGAAGTTATGTACATCGATTATGAGGGAGAGAACTTCCCTATCAAATCAAGACCCTAGGTTGAGAAGGGATAAGGTGTCACAATGGGCTATAGATCCGAGTAGGAATATGTATCTCATGTGAGAACTCTTGACATTTATGACATCTATGTAGATCTTGTCTACAACGTCATGCTCTAGCATGGGCAAAAATATCCCATGCGATGAATCTTACAAGTGGTTGCATGCCCCCAAAGTGACCCCTACGAGAATCCATTATGGGCTTGAAGAAGATATTATTCAACTCTTCGTCATCAACGCATCTTAATTACATACAATCAAAGGCTCAATGATAGAGCACTTCTTCCATAATCATGTACTTGGTGGCTATGACACCTAGCCCTTGTCTTTCTTACAAGGTTGCTCTCTCAGGATACGCTCGGTCCATAATGTGATTGACAATATCAACATTCCAGAATCAAATCGATAGAGGGATTGGCCTCTATATCGAACACACATTCATAAGAGAAATATAAATCCAATAGATCTTCAAAATCTATAGGGTTTTTAGCTAACCAATCTATAATAATTTGTCCCTTTATGAAATTTTGGTTAACAAAGATGAGTTCAAACTCACCCATTAGCATAGTAAAAAAATAACCTTTTAGAAAAGGAAACTGGTCGACAAGGCTCACAACTTTTTAGATTTGACTATCACTCTTGTTTCTGGTTAAGCATGTAATGCCTTAACCTCTTCATTTCGAAAACTATATCCAAACACTCCTCTACTTATGTGTATCACATTTTGTAATCGAGAAGAGTATGAATAATGAAATAAATGGCCCACTCATGACCATCGTCATCCTCTTATGCATACATGCATGCAATTGAGACATTAGTGGCTTGAGAGTTTAAAATTAAGGGATGATCAACTTTCGGTGGCATGAGCACGGGTGACAATATAAGAAAGAGCTTCATACAATCAAATGCTTCGTGGAACTTAGTTGTCCAAATTTTGAAAAAATTACTTTTGTAAGCCATTGATAGTGTGAATGACATAAGTTAAGTCAGGAATAAACCTACGGATTTTCTCGAGCTTACCTAAGAAAGACTTGATGCTTGATTCATCGATGGGTGGGGACATCTCCAAAACTACCCGGATCTTTGTGGGATCGACATCAATGCCTGGGTATAAAATGATTTATCCAAGAAACTTACTACCCATTACTCCAAACACACATTTTTAAGGATTTAACATCACTCCGTATTTAATTAGGCATGAGGTAATGACACGAAGCATCTCAGGGTGATCACCATGTTGATTCACTTTCCCCAACAAGTAATCAACATCAGATTCCATAATCTTATGACTAAGATCATGAAAGATGTATGTCATTGCCTACTGGTAAGTGGCTCTGATATTCTTCAAGCTAAAAGGCATGATTACGTAAAAGAAGGTTCTTGAAGGAGTTGTGAAATTATTTTTCATTTCGTCCTCCTCGAGAGATCCTTATCTGGTTTATAACCAAAAAATTCGTCCATTAGAGAAAACAAATCATATCCATCCTTTGGGTCTTCGATAACATCAATAGAGGGAAGTGGAAAATCATCTTTGAGGAAAGCCTTATTAATTTCCCGAAATCAATGCGGTTGTGTTTATTCCCATTATTTTAAAGAACTAAGACAATGTTTGATATCCACATGGAATAATCCATAGGCTCGATAAAATTTATCCATAGGAGTTTCATTACCTCTTCTTTGACCATTAAAGCGACTTTTGGCTTCATGGGTCTTGCTTTTTATTTCACGGGTTTAACATCTAGCTTGGTAACCAGATTTTGTACTACAACATCGGGGCAACACCTGTCATCTCCTTATAGTTGAAAGCAAAGGATTATGAATGATCTTTAAGAACCTTTGTATGCACTTCTACCTTTTATGGAGATAACGAAGAACCAAGTTTCAAGATTTTGGGTTCCTCTTCCGTCTCTATGTTTATGTCTATTATTACCTTGATTAAAGAGGAATTACCCTCTTTAAAATCAGTGGGGCTGGTAGTAGCTCTAAGTCTTCCTTGATTTAATAAATTTCTAAATCTTTAGAAGAAGAAGACTTCATAGTATAATCCCTAAAGTAAGAGGAAGAGTCGGGTATAATGGAAAATCCCTTCTTATGGTTCACGCTATGAAGGTGCAGTATAAGTATTGAGGTATCCTAATTTTTCCTTATCATTTTATATGAAATCGAGCATGGCGGGATCATTCTCAATCAACTCGGTCTTGATATATGCTAAAATTTCATTGGTTTAAATCCTTTGGACCAAAGGTTCAGATTGGATCAAAATAGTGAATTCAGTTTCTTTCGGGTCTTTTTTTGGAAAAAATCAAGAGGAGGAAGTATCCATAGAATCAACCAATAGGTTTTATTCTTGTGGAATAGAATCTATGGAAATGAAGTCAAAACATTTGCAAAATTCAAGAACGGAGGACTTGTAGAGTTGTAGGTACTCTGTTCTAGTCTCATACACTTATGAAACTTTATTAGAAATGAGTTAAGAGTCACCCAAGAATCTAAATTTGTTTAAACCCATTCTCTTAGCCATGATAAGATGAAGAAGTAGAGCCTCAAATTACACTCCATTTTTCATGCATTAAAAATTTAGTTTGAAGGTACAAGGATGATCCTCCCCAAGGGGAAGTGAGGATCACCCCTGCCCGAGGACAAAAGTGGCACTTAGCACCATAATAGTTAAGAGTCCAACAGTCATCATGGAAGATATAACCTTGATTGTTCTTGGATTCTTATTCCTTAAATTTCGAGATCTAAACCATACAAACCTTGTCGAAGATGATGGATGGAAGAAAGGAAATTCCAAGAGCATGACCTATGCCTAAAGAATCATGTTGGGCCCTAAAAATGGCTAAGTATTAGGGTGTGCATGTGCAAGACCAACGGAAGAAATGTGTGTATGAGATACTATGGTGAACACATTTATAAATGACAATATTCATGCGTAGGAGTACAACAAAGGGCTCTCAAGGATTGCTTCTACAAGAAGTGAGGACTTAGTATATTTTAAGCATGATCCTAAATATAGAGATAGCGTGTGCGATACGTAAGAGAAGATTCCATATAGGAAGTATATTATTTGGAGCATGGAACTAGCAGTTCAAAATGGAGTATGAAGACTTGGAGGCTATGCAAGGCTATTTTGGGAAAAGTGGAAGGACAAGCGACATGTAGTGTTTTGAGCTAATAATAGGATTAGAACTGAAGTTATCTATAGGTGATCTATTGTTAGAAGAGCTTGCATGCTCCCTTGTTATCCTTATAAGTGGTGCATGGCTATTCTTAGCATACACCCTATTTCAAGGATGCATAGGTGGTGAAGGAAAAATCACCACCCCTATATATATGTGTGTTAATTTTCATAGTTTTAGTATTTCCATTTTTGAAGTAGAGTTATCTTTGCTAGTTTATGAACTTGCATGACTTATGGTGACACTTTTACGTATGTATTCAACTTTTTTATTTTATAGTGAATGAATACAATGGATATTTGTGGTTATATATTGGTTGATGACTTATTTGTAGTCGAATCTTGCATAGTAAATATGATCTTGGTTATTATTTAGTCTATTCATTCATATGGTTATGAAATAGATCTATTTAAGATTTACTTGTGAATGGCCATTATGGATCTGGATTATATGTGTGTTTATTATGCTAAATCCTTGACCAATATTTCATAAAATAAGGACACAGTAACCATCGCACTTTGGGTGTGTGCTCAGTCTACTTGAGTTATGTGTCGGCGTGCCTTGGGCTGTTTGTTAAGATAAAAGACTACAAATCAAATTGGAGAATATTTGGCAAATCTTTCTCCAAGAGATTAATGATTTCAGTTATGTATTTTGTTGACACAGTTTCTACCATAATGACTTTGTTTTCATTATCATCCACCCCTCCAATTACCTTAGGAGCTTCCAAAGTAGTCATAGGAAAAAGGTTAATCATGGTAATGGGTTCACCTAAAGGATTAGGCTTGATTAATTCATTCAGGAGTTCAAATTTAGTATGATTAGGCTTTAATAAAATCTATATCATGTTTTTATGAGAAATTATTTTCCTACTTCCCTACAAAGGTACATGCAGTGGTGGTAGCATACACATCAAAGAGAAATTAGAGGTATAAAATAATTTTGTGGACACAGGAAGATTACTAGAATATGTATGATGCTGATTTTTCTTAGACACACGTTGTAGATCACTAGTGGAGTGGTGTTTTGAATAGTTATACATTGGAGTACGCTATTTCTACTTATTCCTATCTAGAGGTTGTTGAGTTTCAGTTCTTACATGAACCCAGAGGATCCTATTTTCATGCTATCCATTTAGAAATTAATATCTTGGTCGTGACTTTGGATTTGGAAGTGTAACCTATGGCTAGCGCAAGAGCAGGAGCAATTGTGGTGAAATATGGTAGACATAGTGGCAGAAAGGCATAGAAAATAAAGGTGGCTTAAGTATAATGAAGTGTGTGAGAGGGAAATCATGAAGAGACATGAAATTGAGGAGTCTTTGGAGTATAGGAGAGATATGGCTCACGAAGGATTTTGAGCTCACATGGAAGATGTGAAGCTGGATTATTTGGTACTCCCCCATTTGGGAAAACATGGCAGAGACCCCTCTTTAGCTTCAGATGAGAGTGTGTTTGAGGAAGAAAAAATAAGGGCCATAAGCATGAATATTATCCCACCTAGAAACCTACCCCTTGGGCTTGGTGTTCTAGTTTCTGAGACAATTATTGAGAATCATGATAGTGTAGGTGCTTCAGTAGCGATAGGTAGATTTCATTTTCCATTGAATTTACAAGTTATTCAGATAAAACATTCAACTTTGGTGGTTCAGACATCATCCTTATTATTTGGGGGTCTGGTTGGTGTTATATTTTCTAGTGCATCATCTACACGGGGCTTGGGCACACAAAACATTGGTAATATGTATGGGAGTAGCAAAAATTTGCAGACCATGGGAGTTTAATTAGTACAAATATTGGAACACAAGGTAGCACATCCTCTAGTTTAGTGCCCGCTATGGGAGGAGGATTAAATGGTTTGGGATCTAGTGGATTTGGTGGTTCTAGAGGTGGAGGGAATACAAGAGGTAATACAAGTTCATGATTTAGTGGGAACAAACCAAACCAACCCCAAAATATTTATTACGAGATGTATCTTCACCTACCATGATACAGAGGAATTAAAGATGCGGTGGGCACATGCATATGTGTGATGTACTATAACACGCTAAGGGGATTATAGCTCCAGAATGTAAGCAAATTCAGTTTTCTGCTCCTCTGTAAGGGTGGGTACATAGTTGGTACAAGAAGTATTATCCAAACAATACTTGTATAGACTATACTTGCACTATGTGATGTTTTCTTAGCTGAGTTCCATATACCTAAGTTTGAATAGAAAAGAATCAATGTGCTAAAGGACATTAAGCAGGGCATGGCTTAGAGCATAAGGGAGTATGATGTAGGATTTAAAACTTTGCTATGAAATATGTGTTATGATATTCACCCCTATTCAACATGCTTAATGGTTTGTTGGAGGTTTAATCATACCTTTCAAAAGGAGCTCTCTCACAAGACGTTTAAAGATCCCCACGAGGTAATTGAGGAAACTCTACATGCTTTGAGGAAGTCGGAAGAGTAGACACTAGAGTTAGCCCATTTTTTGAAGCTCAAATTGCATCTATGGGAAAACATTTGGAAAAATTATCAGCCTATTTAGGCCATAAGATGCATAGTGGTATTTGGTGTATGGATTGCGAGGTTGAAGGAAATACTAAGGATATTTTTCATTGTAAATCAAAGTGCATGCCATGTTGCTAGATTGTGAGATCTGTCATTTGGATCATGATTTAAGTATTTTCCCCATGTTGTAGCACAAGATTAGGAAGAACATGTCTTGTTATTTTAATATTTTTAAATCTACCACATATGATACAAAGAATTACAAATTTATTGATCATATTCATGACTCCATGAAACCTGGTGTACATCAGACTAGTGTTGCAAACAATTCTAAGGAAAAAGGTGAACATCATAATAATAATCACAATGAAGGGTGCTCTAATAGAGGTGGTAGAGGTAGAGGTTACTATGGAGGATTAAGAGGTTGAGGTCATGGTAGAGGAAGAGGTGAGTTCCCATGAGGAACATGTTATACATGTGGATCTCAGATCATTATAGGTGTGAATTCCCTCTAAACAATATTTTATTAGGTGCGAAGGAATCACAAGTTTGAGGAATTCTTGTGTTTTTATGATTATATGAGAAAGCAAAAAAAGCATGATAAGCACATAGGAATGGTAAGAGTACAACACACTATGGAAGATTAGTGGATGCTAAAGATAACACCGACCACGAGATAATACCCATATTGGTTACTACATGTCTTTGAATTTGTGCATGTGCATGAGACTTCAAAGTAGAAACATGTTATTACAAAACAAGAAGTATTACATGCAAAGTATCTAGATCCTACCCATCAAAATAAAGTATATCAAGAGACTATGGAGGTTATTCAAAACTTGTAGGGTGAGATACAATGCTTGAAAGAGCAGTCATGAAAGTTGGAGTATGCTAAGGAAGTTGAGCTTTCTCATAAATACATTGATGACTTAAAGGAGGTTTGTAAGATGATGCACTAAGAAAACATAATTCCTTTATTATGGGAATGGTTAAAGGAGAACATTCCATGCGGCTGGAGTTGAGCACGAGATACAAATATTACATGTAAAATTACAACTTCACGGTCTTGAGTATGACAAAGAGATTACTTTGAATGTAGTTGTTGATCGATAGCTGTCGAGTAACATTTTGATTGATATAGGTGTAGAAGTGAATGTTATCACCTTGGACATGTGGAATCAGATGGGGAGGCCACCATTACAACCATATTCAAACTTTTTGTTTATGGTGAACAGGATTAAAGCCATGCCCATTAGAGTATTGAAGGATGCCTCAATTACCATACAAGTGGACAAGTTGACTGGGGATTTTGAGATCTTGGCGCTTGCCGAAGTAGATAGTTTTCCATATTTACTTGGGCATCCTTGGTGCTACATGAATAATGCTGATTTGTGCTTTAATAAAGGTTATATCAGTTTTGAGAACACGGAAGAGCACGTGATTATTCCTTTGTAAAATGGGAAATATGCACCCTATGTGGAGCCATTAAGTGAGGAGGATCTTAACAAAATTTATGTACACACCATTAGAGATCCTGAAGCGATTAAGCCATTAAAAGAAGGTGTAATTCAATGGGATGATGCACAATATATGAGTGATACAACAAACATTGCTTATGAAAATCGGGCACATGGGACTTATGAAATAGTTGGGCATGAGATGAAGAGTGTAATTACTCACTTAAGTAGGCCACACCGCATTAGGCACTTGGGTAGTAACTAGGTATAAAGGTACACTGGATGAGGAAATCTTGATGTATTTCTACATGCTACGAAATCCCAATGGAAATATCAAGTGGAGAGAAGGAATATGATGGTATATACCTTGCATGGGACAACTATGAACTAGTTGATTACACATAGAGATAATATTTTAGACTCGTAAGAGGTGAGAATCACCTTCTCTACTAGATTTCTTATGAGCAATGCACCTACTAAGACATGTGAATTTTATGGGAAGGATTCTATGTCACACCACATTCGAAGTGTGAGAGGCGTGGACAGAGGGGCAGGAAGCCTTACCACCTTCACTATGGGTGCACAAGTTCTACTTCACTTTGTGTGGCTATGTGCATGCATGGTATGTTTATGTAGAATCAAATTGAGAGACATGGAATTGGAAAGAACTGATTGCATGTATGATTCATTCCTTTGACTATTTTTCTACTAAACCACTGGAGAATGAGGCATTATAGATTATGAATTTCTTGACTATGGGAGATGTTGTAAAGGCTGAGGAGATTATTCAAGAATTACTATGTGAGTTAGATCTGGAGGCACGCTTTGAAGAAGAAGAGATAAATGAAGAATAGATTGGGCATTCCTACCTAGAAAAAGAAAAAGGAAAGATGGTTTACATGATTGATGATGAAGAAGTGGAAAATATGGATGTTGACCACACTCTAGGTACACACAAGGTCTTATGCAATGCAAATGAGTAGGCACGCATGTATAATGAGCCTATGAAAATAAAGAAGGTCAACATTTGGACAGAGGAAAAAACAAAGGAGGCCATTATTGGTGATTATTGGTCTAATTCAGAGGTTGCAAAAATAATTGAGTTGTTATGTGACTTCCAAGACTTATTTCCTAGAGGTTATCATGAGTTGAAAGGGGTACATCACTCTTTTGACGAGATTAAGATCAAGTTAAAGGAAGGTGTTTGCCCAGTAAGGAAGAGGCCCTATAGGATGAATCCTAATTTGTGCATGAAGGTAAAGGAATAGATTGATAAGATGTTGAAGTCTGGAATCATTGAGCCCATTGAGGAGTGAAAGTGGGCTAGCCTTATGATGATAAACATCAAGAAGGGTGGAAGGATAATGATCTATGTGGATTATAGGGAGTTGAATGCTACTTGTTTAATAGATCCCTTTCCCACACCATTTAAAGTGGAAATTTTGAAAGATGTTGTAGGGGCACGAGATCTATTCCTTCACAGATGAATTTTCTAACTATCATCGGTACAAATTACTAAGGAAGATCAAGACAAGAAAACTTTCACTACTAAGTGGGGAATTTTTGCATACACTTTGTAGACACTAAAATTAGGTCACACTCCACTTTTGTCCATTGACATATAAACAGGTCCTTTATTACATTTACCTAGCCATGAACCCCTTCACCCACTAATATTAATTTAATTAAATTAATACATTATCTTCACTATATTTATTATGTAAATATCTTATTTAAATAATATCTACACATATAGTTCACTTAGACAACTCACCAAGCCAACTCAACCTAAGACCTATTCTTAGCAAGTTCCCATAACTAGCTAAGACTTACCCAAACCCTAAAAATCAATGCCTACATTCCCTCTAAGCACATTATTACATGCTCACAAGAAGCTCCCAATATAATCCATGGCATAACGACACAAGATCGAGGAAATCGGGAGGATCTCCCTTAAGTTTAGTAAACCTAGGAAATCCCACCTTGACGCGTCAATTACCCCTAACAATCGTCGGTTAAGCGGACCACCACTATTTACCCATTTTTAACCCAAAAACAACTTTATTCTTAGGTCGAATTTGGAACTTGGAATTTGGAAGAAAGAAAGTTGACAAGAACAAATCTCAGAGAGATAATGCATCTTCAGAGAGCCAATTCCAGCAAGAACTCACATCCAAGGAAGGAGATTGAACATCTTCTCCTACATAGCCATCCCAGCCACATTTAGATCTATCTAAGCAAAGAGGAGCATGCATGCAGCCCATGCAGAAGATTTTCTTCAGTTGGTGATCACTTGCAGCCCCCAAACCCATCATTATCACTTCCATCCTTCACACACAGATGTTTAAAAATGAAATCCAAGTAAGTACACCATCATACTTTCCTAGTTATTTCATTTCATCGTTATTTTATCATCCATTATTTATCTTGCTCCCTATTGACCATCTCCAACAATTTTCATCTCCATAGGCTCATTAAAACCTCACCAAAAACCTACTCCAATCACCCATTACCTCGTCCCAACCAACCAAAATCCTTTGTGCAATCACAAAGGAGACCAAAAACCCCATTCTATGACATTCTTAGATGTCATAAGTAGCTTGGCCTTGATTATACCAAACTACGGTCGGTCACCCCTAACCGATCTTGGTCTCTGTGTTTGCCCACACTGACCTTGGATAGAGACCTATCAACCTAATTTCACCTCACCCTCACTCACTTGTGACCTACCCGATACCTTTATCGGACACTGCGAGAACCTAGAACCAACCATTTGACCTGTGGATTCTATTCTAGCTTAGCCTGTTAGATTAGATCTATTTCTTATTGTGTTTTAAGTGAGATACCTAAATCATTTCAAAATAACAATAGGATTTACCTTGTTTTCAACATTAATTTGTTTAAAATAGTGGACTGACAGCCATCTAGGAAGTACCATAATTCCCAGATCTAGCTTATGTTAGGTAGTTCCTTTGCCCATATTGTTTAATTCTTTCTGGTGGTCTTGCTTTCATTATAGGTAGTTCCTCCTAGCCAAAAGGAAGCTCTCACAATCAGCTGTGGATTTGGAAGTCATACACGCGTAACAACCCATCAACCGAAATTTGAACAGGTATTCCTCCTACACCTGTTACCATATTTGTTTTGTCAACAATTCAAAGAAATAATCTAAAAAAAAGGTGAAACATTTTGGCACACCGGTGGGACCCATCCAGTGGTTCCTTTCATTTCATTAATTCCTAGGAAAAAAATTATGTGTTTGTTTCCCTTTTAAAGCATACACTCTAATTTTCTTCCCTAACAATTCACTCCTTCTTTCTATTTGCTCTAAAGGAAACTTTTCTTTTGGTGTATTTAAAAGGAATCATTTCTTCATGTTTTCTACATTTTAGTGAAAGAGCATCCCTCTTCCTATTCATCTTATTATGTCATCCAATTTCACATTTTTGATTTGGGTTTTAAAATCATTGCATTTCATTCTGATTTTCTGCATTAACTCACATTAATTGAGGGTAACCTATATGCTGTAAGTCATTACTAGGTGATGGTTGACAAACGAATCGTAGAAAAGCACTTCTATCCTTTTCTCTTTCTTTGAGTCTTACCAAACCACACAAAAATTCAAATACATACATTCTTAAACAACATCTTACTTGGAAAAAGCTGTAGGTGATCACATGATCATGACATAGTGGGCACCTACCTCACTACTCTGTCAAGGCATACTTCAGAGTGAAGCCCACCCCCACCATAACAAACATGAAAACTCACCCTTTAGATCTCTTTCTTCATAGGAAGCCTTCCTCACCAAGAAATTCTATTGTTCTGTTCATGTGATCAGGTCAAAAAAATAGCATAAGTGAACAAATGTAATAGAATAGGCACTCTAGAAACGTTCTTTCTTATTATCTCGCTTGATTTACATTTTGAGGTGAGAGCTTTCGATCATTATTTTTGTCTTTCCTCACACACTCCCAATCATAGTCGGTGTATTATGACTTCGTCTGAGTGTGTCTAGACCACATCTACATCATTCTTAGACTTCTGGGTTTGATTCAACACCAGATTTCTAAATCACAACCATTTTTCTCATCACTATTTCAATTTCATAGTAACCATCATCGGTCACCCCTGACCACCATCAGTTAAACCCAACTAACGTTGGTTCTAGGTACGTTTTTATCCTACCGAAAAGGAAATTCCCACTTCACTTTTTCTCCATTTTGTAGTCTCTTTCGCTATCTTTTCTTCTTTTCCCATTAACATTTTATACATCCCCAAATTTGGTGTACTTGTCGATTTTTCCTTTTGCTTCACTATTTACTCTTTGTCCATTTTCTATAGTGATCGCTAGTGGTTACCCCTGACTGACGTTAGTTTGCCTTAACCGACATCGGTTAGCCTATTTCATATTATACCCAACTTTAGTTACATCATCCATTTTTTTATTTCCCTATTCACCTATTCTTGCTATTCTCTATATTATTTACAGAGAAGCATCCCCACTTGATCAGTAAAAGTTCACATGGTATTGAACCAAAGACAAATGAACACCCTCGTGTTCCATGCCAGTCACCAACCACTCCCACCTAGTCCTTCACCACCCTCTATTTTATCACCAGCCATGGATCCCATCCAACCTACCAATATCACTACTGGAGATGAGGAGTTCGCATGACTCCTTGACGAGAACCCTGCTACCTTGTAGTTTTACCTCTCCCATTCGTCAACTCGAGATGCCTTGGGTTAGTTTATATATGACATGCCCGTATCTATCCCCCCAACCCTTGCACCCACTTCCGCACTTGCCCCATCTGGCTCTGTGCTACCTACATCCACCTTCTCCCGGGTCTTTCATAGTTAAGTTTATACCCCCTATGACGCCACGTCACATTACCTCTATGGTACCCATTACATCCACTATACCCTCAATGATTACCCCAAACATAGCCTCATTTGTTCCTCATGTCTCACACATACCTATAGCTACATTCCCACCTCTAGTGTCGGTGATCCCTACCCCATTTTAGAATGTAGTTCTTTCCATTCCACAATCTTTAGCTCCTATTACCACTAGGGTTACCACGACCCTTCCTCCCCCATATACGTACTACCAACAACCACCTATTTCATCTATTGTTCATTCTGGGTACGTACCCCCTATTTCATTGCCTTCTTCTCCACCACCTTACATGGTAGCCCCATACACTAGAATGCCATCCCCATTATACACCCAAAACCAACCTCCTCACATTATAGGAGGCATCGATCATCATCACAACGCACCAACGACCTAATTAAATTGATGATGGACAAGATGCAAACACTTGGAGGCATCTCTCTCGGCTCCATGCAACTCTCTTACCTATGATGAGATTTGCAACAAGCCTATTCACCCAGCCATTCCCATCTGTTCATACCTCGTGTGCATTGCGAAATGCCTAAATTCAATGCTTCAATAGTAAGGAAGACCCACAAAAACATTTGCGCTCGTTTAAACATGGATGTTATTTGAATGCTCATGATGATGCCTTACTTTTGAGAACTTTTCCCATGTCCCTCACTTTGGACTGCATTATCTTTGGTATAGTGGGTTATCCAAACACTCCATATTTTCATTCAATCAGGTAGCCCAAGATTTTTGGATCATTTTTCTATAAATATTGCCAAGAAAGTTACCATGATTGATTTATGTTCCATACGCTAGTATGAGGATGAATCTATCACAGATATTGTCACTCGCTGGCGTAGCCTAATTAATCAACTTACCATTCAATTGCCATAAACTGAACTCATCAAGCTCTTCACACGAGCTTGTGCTAGGCATATCTCCCGACCTTACAAGTCCAAACTTTTAGAACATTCGATGAGGCATTTACTATGGCATGAAAGTTAGAAATTTGGGCTATCGAAGAGAAGAAAATCCAATTATGAAATAAAAATTTGACATTCAAGTCGAATGAAACATCTTCTTGTTCTAAACCACCAACCAATTATTCAAAGGCTAAAGGTACCACTAACACAGTGGTACTCAAGGCCAGCCCAGCTCATCCATCCAATCAAGCTACACCCTCATCTAATCTATCACCTATTCAAAGCTTTTCGATTCAGACAAGAGCAATGAAAATATACCCCAATTGGGGAACCTTACTCTTCTATTTTAGAAAAGCTTATCAAAGCTGGCACCATCATCCTTCCACCGATAAAACCACACACTTGGTTTTGACCACGATCACCCCATGCCCGCATGGTATAAGGAACAAGATTTTTGTAATTATCACCGAGTGAAAGGTCATAGTAGTGACGGTAATCGTATCACTTTTAAGAATATAATCTAAGAAATGCTTGAGAAAGGCTAGCTAACTATGGATAATCGCAACGCCACCCCCAACCAAAACCTACAAATATTTAAAAACCATTTCCCAATCATGCCCCTTCATCCAATAAACTAGGTGAATCATCCACTCATAATACCCATACTCGTGAGGTTCATGCGATCTTTAATGAGGTACCTGCTGCATATCAATTACCTCACATCCCTTCCAGAGAGGAAATCCTAGCCTGAAATCCTCCTTCCACATCTGAACCAACCATCACTATTCCTTCACCAATAGAAGAACACCCTTTATCTCCTGCATCACCTACAGAGGAGTCTTCTGTTGACATTGAGACTATCTCACCCCTAGCTTCTCCACTTAGCAAACCTTTACCTACTATACCTCCTCCACCGATAGAGGAGAACCTATCCATTCCTTCACTTAGAGAGGAAATCCCATTATCCCTTCAATCCATCATAGACCCGGTGGGGATACCTTTGCCTCTTAGTGAACATTCTCCCTCCACTACCCGACATCCAATAGACCTAATTTCAGCTCTATTACCCACGGAAGCTGAAGCCGGATGATTCCTCATCTCTAAGATGCATTTTATGGGAGTTCCCATTAGGTCCTCACCAAATTCACCCATAGACATGCCATTCTAACATTTGGCTAATCACTTAGAGAATGTGGATAGAGCTTTGTTATGGGGGCGCCTTTTACTCCGTCTCAACACAAATGTAAAAATCCCTCGATGACACCTCCACTATCTACCCAAATACATTTCCACCCATCAAACCACATATAACCACTATTGTCGCAACCCCTTCCATGATATTTGTTAACAATCACACCACACCCTTACCCATAACCTGACCTATGCCTAAACCCAAACCCATACCCACAATATTTACCTCCACTAAAACTATTACCACTTTAGGGGTCACCCTAACCACCACCTTATTCGTCCACCTATTAAATTGTATTTAGCTACATCCTCCAACGTTAAAACCTCACCTACTCGAAACCAAATCTAAAGAAACAAACTCATCAACCTTATACCCCTACCACACCAATCACACCCGCACTTGTCCCATCTTCCTTAAGTCGTCATTTGCCCAACAGGTCAAGCACCCCTCACCCATTCATAACCCAATAACACAACCACCCATTCCTACCTCACAAATTTCTAACCTACCGGGCATACAACATGACTCATACCCACACTGTAGTCTCCGTACCACCAAGTACTCCGATACATTCAGCCATTACTTCACTACCTACTACACTTCGGTCATTATCTCTCACACCCCAAGCACGACTGTGCCATCTACCTTTGTAGCACTCCCATTATCCCCATGGGTAACTCGCCCTCTTCCTCCATTCACCTTCCCTCATAGATCTTGTACGCCCACATCACCTTGACCCAAGAAGGTGCACCCCAAAAACAAAACCCCACTACCCCATAACAAGGTAGTCAAAACAAAACCAAACCCTCCTAGCCATCCATCTACTATACCTCTACCCAAATGAACCCGACCGATACCTCAAACCATACCAAAGCACCTAAACCCATAGATTGTTCTAAAAATAATTTCTAGATAACCAACCACACCACACTCGAACCTACAATCACTTCCCATTGTCATCCACTAGCAGGGTCATATGCCAAAATTTTAACCAACCTCCTCGAGAATTCTGTTATCACTTTACTACCAATCCAACCTTACAACCTCCTCAAACCCAAGCCAAAAGGGTTTGATGATACCAAAATTTACGCATACCATCGTGTGCCAGGACATGATGTGGAGAACTGCAAGGCCTTGAATACCATCCTTATCCAATTGTGTCCACTTGAAACCAACTTTGATGACGATGACCTTCTTGACAAGGACCCTGCTTCACCTATACCCATCCCCACACTACCCACTAAACACCACAACCTCCACCCTCACAGCTCCTAGAACCACACACAAAATTTGAAATTAACATGGTTTGCATTAGAGAACTTGCCACACCACCACCCAAATGTCATTGCGCCCAACTGACCTCACAGGGAATTTCTCCTCCCGTAGGTTTTTTCCCTTCATGTCGTTATACCACATACCCTACACCCTCTCCATTTGACAAATTACCTCAAATCAAAATGGTACACGTAACTAAACATGCAAAGAAGGGTAAAGAAAAGGTAACTGACCCACCAACCAATCCTATACCCAACATACCATCTGCACCCATACCTAAGATAACTATCCGTGGTTCCACATACCCCATTTCTAATGGTCTCACACATCAAACCATGCTCAAAAAATTACACTAATCTCCACTCAAAATGTCCTTATATGACCTCATCCAAACCTCAGAATCCCATCGTTAAGCCCACATGGAGGTTATTCAATCTATCGAGGTTTTACCTAATGACCCTACTCCCATAGCCCCCATTATCAAACCCCATCATGTAGCCTCCCTCACCAAATTACCACCTTCATCCTAACCTCACCTCGTTCACCAAGTTACCTCCCTTAGTTTCTTAGAGACAGAGATCGCGCCATACCAAAATGTTGACCCAGATCCAACCCTCTTCATCTCTGTAAACATTGATGACATACGGGTATGCCATGTGATGATATATGGAGGTGCTAGAATTAACATCATTTCATCCTATGCATTTTCTCAAATGTGCATGCACGACAATTACATGCAAAAACATCTAGTCATGTTGTGTTCATTCAATGCTGCTATCACCTCCACACTAGGAACTGTCATCCTGCACATTCACGTGGGCTCCCGCACTATTCCAAAATTGTTTTATGTTTTGGAGGGGGAATTCCAATATAAAGTGTTGCTTGGTAGACCCTAGATCTCGTGTCATGGGTTGCGTTCCTTCCAATTTGCATCGTTGTGTAAAGTTTGAACATGAAGGACACACTTATACCATTCCGGTGACCCATCACCTTTCAAAACATGTAACATGCTTTACCGACCCAACGATGTACTCATCCCAGTCAAGTGTCTACTTCCACAACCAATCTTGCTTCACCTAAACCTACACCGAGAACTACCAAGACGACCACTTTGCTTTCATCGTAAATACCTTCTCCACGCCTACCACTACTATAACCTCCATGACTGACCCATTAGCTTCCCAATCCATTAACATCACCTCCGCATCGACCTCGACACATTGTCCATACCAGCTACCTACATACCAACCACTGATCCCTTGGAAGGTGCTTTTCAATGCCTTACTCTAGGGAGTACCACCTATATAGTGTCAACACCTTCCTTACTCCACACGAGTATGGA
Organism: Taxus wallichiana var. yunnanensis; assembly: GCA_018340775.1. Lineage (NCBI taxonomy): Eukaryota > Viridiplantae > Streptophyta > Pinopsida > Cupressales > Taxaceae > Taxus > Taxus wallichiana. The sequence continues at coordinate 844,593,167 of CM031239.1, forward strand.
AGCCTTCACCAACACCCTCGCTATGATCAATGTATAAGAGAATGCCTACTTTATGTTCCTACTTGATCTCGTACTTGTCTCACCTATGGGGGACTTAATACTACCACCTACACACCGAACCACCATCATAGCCCCACCCATTTTCCACCGACTTCCAATCACTTAACAATCTCCATTTCACCCACACCTTCCTACATCCTTTGTGCATGGAAGGGTTTTGGTTTTGGCTTCTACAAGCAAGATCACCATACCATTATTCCATGTACCACCTGAAAACATAATGATTGTAGTAGTATCGGCTTCCACGAACCTCCTACCAAATAGCCCTAGATTGAACTCATTGCAATCCCTAGCCCTTCTCCACCTTCATCACCACTCTCAGTGATGGAGTCGATGGATCCTGAATCTATCCCTCCTAATATTTTTTTTCATAAACACCATTTCCTTGGGACCTCGACTTATCAACGCAAAGGTGAGGCCCCTTCCACTCTTTCATTCTTGTATCGTGAGATGATCTATGAAAAAACACCTACCATTAACGTCATTCAATGTCAGGATGATGAATCCATAGTCACCTACCTTGGTGTAGAAGACTCATATATTCATCAGTCATTACCCTCTAAGATGCAAACTATGTTGAATGAATCGACTATCAAGATCAACATCCATACTCGGGACGATCCGCACATCCTAAAGATCAGACAATCTTTAGATGTTGTTGAATAGGAATCCATCACCTCCTTTCTCCGAGATCATAACCACACTTTCACTTGGTCTTACGCAGACATGCCAGTATTGACCCCACCATAGTGGTCCACAATATTATTCTTGTTCTAATGCCAAACCTATTAAAAAAAGCTAAGGAAATTACACCCTCGCATTGCCCTTCTCGTTAAAGAAGAACTTTAGCATCTTCTTTCCATTTCCTTCATCTTACCCATTAATTATCGTCGTTGGATTTCTAACATTGTCCCTATTACTAAAGCAATAGGGGGAATCCACATTTGCATGAACTTCGAGACCTCAACCTCACCTACCTGAAAGATGACTTTCCCTTGCCCGATATTGATCAACTGGTGGACCTTACTGTGGGTCATGAGATGCTCTCACTCATGGATGGTTTCTCGGGTTATAACTAAATTTTGCTTACCCTAGAAGATCAACACAATACTACATTCATTACCCCTTGGGGGACCTTCGCTATCGAGTCATGCCTTTTCACCATAAAAATGTTGGTGCTATATATCAACATGCTATGAATTACATCTTCCATGATATCATGCATCGCATATTGGATGATTACGTGGATGATCTCTTAGGCAAATCTAAACGTCCGACCGAGCACCTCCTATCCTAAAAACAATATTTGATCACCTCATTAAATATTGTGTTCACCTTTAGCCTAAAAAGTGCCTCTTCACAATTCTCTCAAGAACACTCTTGGGATTTATTGTTTCCTTCATGGTATAGAAGTTGACCTTGCTAAAGTCAAGGCCATTATGGAAATGCCTCCACCTTCAAACCTCAAACAACTTTGTAGCCTCTGCAAGGTAAATTACAATCCATTCGATGTTTCATTTCACAATTATCGATTGGTGCCAACCATTTCATCATCTCGCATAAGAAGGATGTCTACTTTAAATGGGATGATGACTGTCACAAATATTTTGAGGCCCTAAAACAATACCTTCTCCAACCACTGTACTCATTCCACCTAAAGATAATCAACCCTTTTACCTATACATATCAGCTATCAATCATTCCTTGGGAGCCATGCTCGCTACTCAAGATGAAAAACATAGAGAGTAGGTGGTTTATTATATAAGACATACCATTACGGACTATGAAACATGATACACTCACCCTGAAAAACTTTTCTTAGCCTTAGTTTTTGTTTCCACCAAACTCCGCCATTACTTACTCAACCACAAAACCTATGTTGTGACCAACACTGACCCCTTACACTTCATGTACACTAAACCTTATCAAAATCAAGTGCACCATATGATGGCTTATGCTTTTAGCTGATCTTGACCTCGAATTCATCCACCAAAAGTCCATTAAGGGCTAGGATATCACTGACCAACTGTGGCTGACACACCTATTGCGAGGACCAACCCTCTAATTTTGACTTTCCGATGAGTCGATTGCTACCCTTTCCCTGGATGAACCCCCTTACCAAATGACACTATTCTTCGATGGTTCTAAGTGTCAGCATGGGGGTGGAGCTGGTGTTATCCTTATCCCTCTAGATGGAGAACCCATGCCCTTGTCTTTCAAACTAGACTTTGAATGCACCAACAATATTACCGAGTACAAAGTGCTTGTACTAGGTCTCCAGACCGCCTATGCCCTTGATGTTAAATCAATCCACATCTTTGGTGATTCACAATTGGTCATAAACCAAGTCAATGGTATGTACCAATGTCGTAACGAGATACTTCAAAAGTATAAATATCATGTAGATATACTTTTGACCACCTTTGATTGTTACACCCTTCAAACCATCCCACGGTCAACCAACAAATTTGTGGACACTATGGCCTACTTAGCTTTCCAAATACTCACTTCCCCTACTGATTACAAAATATTTGTCACTGTACAACACCTCCATTCACCTTCTTATTTACCTCATGATGTTTACGCAGATAGAACCGACACCATCGACCCGAGTGACCTTTGGTATAAACAATACTCTAACTAGCTTTTCCTCTCCATCTTACCTCCCAATCTCACCCGTAAAGGACAACGTGCCTTCCTTAAGAAGGTATCATGTTTTGTTATCTTGGTGGGACTCCTCTATAAGTGCAACTTTGATGGTATTCTCTTGCGATGCCTCACAAGTTCAAATTCCTTATACCATCAAGGAGGTTCATAAAGGCATATGTGGAGGTCACTTTAGTGGCCTTCTTGTTGCTAAGCATATTCTTTGCCTAGGCTATTCTTGTCGCCGACCCTTAACCATGATTTTTGCAACTATGTTAATTGCTTTGCGTGAAATGACAACAACATTCCAACCTTCATCATACGGCCATCCCCCTTACGGGTCACTCATGACCTTTGGCCCTTCTCTCAATGGGGTTTGGATCTTGTTGGAGAAATCAATCCTCATTCTTCCCAATGCCATCAATGGATCATAACCGCTATCGAATACTACACAAAATGGGTGGAAGCCATACTACTCATTTCTATGAAAGCCATGAAAATATGTGAGTTCATTAACCATCACATCATTTGTCGCTTTGGTGTCCCTCATTGACTCATCACTGACAATGGAAAACAATTCAAAAACAAAACATTGCAAAAACTTTGTGATGCCTTCAGCATTTAGCTTAGTTTCTCCTCACCTTATTACCCACAAACTAATGGCCAGGCCAAATCCATTAACAAACCCTCAATAAAATTCTCATAAAAGTGGTTGATACTAGGAAGGATTTTCATATGCACATTCCTTTTGCTCTATGGGCATACCGCACTAGTATTTGCACTTCCACTGCAGCTACACCCTTTTCACTGGTCTACGGTACCAAGGTTGTTCTACCTCTTGAAGTCCAAATCCCCTCACTTCACATTTCTCTCCATGACATGCTTATTGATGATGACTTTCATCAGGACCACTTAGCACAACTAGAGTTATTAGACAAACGTCATCTTAATGCTCTAGATCACCTTCAAGTTTATCAACAATGTATCAAATGTGTTCATGAACGAACCTTCCGAGTCGATGACTTTGTTTTGATAGAAAATCAACATGTAACCAAACTATAGAAAAGAAAACGGTGAAAACTTTCTCCTAATTGGCTTGGACCATACATCGTAACTCATATCTATGGATCGGGTGCCTATCATTTGTCCTTGCTTGGGGGTAAACTCGAACTGGGCCCATTAATGCTTTACGTCTTTAACCATTATACTATTGACCTCTAGCCCTACATCACTATTTATCTAGTTCATGCTTGTCCCTTGAGTGCAATTTACCTTTTCCACACCTCATCTCCAATGACTAAACAAGGATCATGTGATTACCGTCACCCTTTTTCCTTTTCTTAAATATGTGCACCATGGCTCTACACATGGCATGATTCTCATGGATACTTTTCGTCTTATTTTAGATGAGATCCCATGGTTGTTCACCCTTTCCTTCTCAACAAGAACCAAATGCTTCGTTATAGTCTCGTCCATGACTTAAAAGCCAAAAAAAGATGAATCCCTCAAAAGGACATCTTCCAATATAAGGGATCCACTCCTTGAGTCAAACTTCCAATATAAAAGATGAATCCCTCAAAAGGACATCATCTGCCCTCAATTATCTCTATAAGTAGACTACTTCCTTGAAGGACAGCTATAAAAATCTCATACCTCTCTACATAGTCTTTCAAAAAAAAACAAGAAGACTATTTTTTCAAAAATCAAAATTCAGAAGCTTCCCACATCGATCAACTTCTCAAAAACCTCAAGGAGACATATATTCTCTGTGTAGGATTCTTCCATCAATCAATATATCTACAAATACAAAAAGAAAAAAAAAAAAATAAGATTTTTGTCATGGAATTGCCTATTGTGATCTTGGCTCTATTGCCCAAGGCATTCTACTTCCCAATTTTATGACCCAATTACCCGCACCTCTCTCCCGTTGTCTTTTCACTTCATACCTCAAGGGACCTGCTGAACCTATGACATTTGGTGATCATGTGACTTTCGTCACCCTTAGAATTATCAATCATGTAATGTCTTTGGGGTCTTATGTTCATTTACCCCATCTATAGATATGTTTCATACATTTTGATCCTTGCCAATTGGGTGGTTTTCTTGCCCCCTCTTATCTTTTATCTTCTTCATCACCTTTTGATTTTCTTATACAGGACTTAGTCCTTGACGCTTACCTTTTGGGGTCATCCTCCCCTTTCACCATAGTCACCCTCACCTGCAACATTTTTACTATCATCTACCCCCACCTATTAAACCCAAACCCACAACATGACCACAAAACCTACCAACTCATTTTCATATTTTTCCCTAGCTTATGGGAGAACTACATCGGTCTGAGGTCCCTTTTCATCGGGACTATGTAGGCAACACTTCTAGGGCATGGGGCCCTAGAAGGTTAGCTTAGCCACTCTTTACCCTAACCATTTTCCCCACTTTTACCTGATTTCTTGTTCATATCAAAAACCTCGACATCTAAACCATATACCACATAACTTTTACCACTTATATTATTTCACATTTTCATACATAACCAACATTTTCCACATTTTACACTATCTCATGCATTTATATTACCATTTGTTATCAAAATACCGAAATAACTCAACCATGCCTAACAACCTGACTCAATCCATGCCTAAACCGACCTGACTCAATCCATGCCTAAAATGACTTGACTTGATCCATGCCTATGACCTACCTCTATCATGCCTAGCTCATCTATTTTCCATCCATATCATAATAAAGTAAAACTCATACACATCATAATAGCATCACCTGAATATCATCTATCTCCTCATATATACATGTGTGTATCAATATAATGTACACCTGTATCACATAAATGTGTATCTCAATAAACATGCATGTCTCATCATGGCTATCATCTCAAAAATTTTGGGACACAGGCCAATATACTATAAATAATCATCATCGGCTCACAGGCCACTATCCAATACAAAAATATCTTCGGCTCACAGTGCCACTATACATCTGAAATCTAAAAATACAAAACTAGGTGACGATTGTCTCACATCTGTTATAACATATCTGCCTCATCTCGTAGTGTCGACGGCCCCTTTGATCAAGAGTGGCATCTCGCTACTCTCAATCTACTAATATATGGCCCAACATTTGATGCTAACCCCGTGCACTGCTTGGTGTCCTTTTATCTCTCCTTTGGGCTCACCGGCCACCTACACTTATAGCACTATACGTGTGAGACTGTGTTCACTCACTCGAGACCTGCTGTCTATGGTGGTCTCATCACACCATCTACTAATATCTGTAGCTCGGGCTCCTCCTCTTGTACTTGTACCTGAGGCTCTTACCTCTCTACTTGTATCTCGTGGCCCTCGCCGCCTAAGCATGTACTGTGACCCATGCCTCCAAATTGTCCCTACCGACCCCGCCTTTATATTGCCCACCGGTGCCTATACCCATCTGCAACCCCAACATCATCAATTTGAGTATCTACAGGCTGCTCCTCCTGTCTAGTCGGCACTATGGGTCATGGTGGAGACATAGGTCTCTCCACATCATCTCTCCAGTACAGAGGGAATGGAGGCATTACACCTTGGACTAATCCAAACTGGCATCTAACCCACTCTACGGGTATCCGCTCATGCTCACCTACTCTCCTCCCCTCTATCCACAGATGTATCTGTAGCCCAGCTAGCTCCGTGGCCATCTGTTTGTATGAGGGGAAGCCCACATACAACCTCCAAATGACATCCACCTTGGACAACCCCTCCAACATCCTCCTATAATAAGCTACATCATGCGTAGCTCTGGCACCGCGGGCCTCTCCCATAACTGGTACCCACCACCTATACTCCACTCTCAAAACTCTCCATGGGAATGCATTTGTCTAGGGCATCCCCACTAGTCAAACACAAATAATGTGCTCATACGCCCAACAATGTAGTAGTACAACGCAACAGATGCTGAACCTCCACAGTCACTCGTAGGCCCATAACTCTCTATACACCTATGTCAGCAATGTAGGTGCCCATGCGAATCATGTTCGATGTATCATCATGTCATGGAGGACTCCCATTAGTGACGTTAGGAATCTCCCCCCTCTCCATCCGACAGTGCGAAGTAGCACACTGCCTCCTATTATAGGTACCACTAACCTCATCTCCTCTCGATGAGCTCTATACATTGCTCCATAGCTCATGCTAGCACTATGGAATGTTAGGTCTATTGCACCCTCACCAAAAATGGGTGCCAGTAACTCCTCAGATGCCTCTAAAGAGATAGAATAAACATGGGCCCCCAATATGGGCAACCGCAGGATCTTGTATACGTCCTCCAGGGTGATTGTCATCTCACCCATCAAGCAAATGGAAGGTATTGGTCATCGAGTCCCATCTATCGATGAGGGAAACCATAAGACTCGCCTCCTGGACTACATGCCGGTAGCACCTCACCCCTATCAATCCCACCTCTACCACATGTCGCCACTCTCAATAACAATGGTGGCACCAGGATCTCATCCGGAGCTCATCTCTCACTGCATCCCACAAAAGCACTGTATTAGTATACCTTTTCCCAACTTACCTATTTTACCCCATATCCCAACCTAATATACTCAAACCCATCTACCCAAATTTATTTACCCGAACCTACCTACCTTAACCCTCACCAAAACCTACCCAAATCCATCTACCTGAACCTAGCTAACCTAACCCTCACCCAAACCCTCTGAAACCTAAGGTTCACCGACCCTGGTTTTCCCACGACCGACCATGATCTCCCCTTGACTAGCATTGGTTCTTGTTCTTATGACCGATACGGTCCCTACTCACATGACGTTGGCCACGGATGGTGATGTTGGTCTCTATCACATCGCCCACCCCGACTTTCCAACCCTACTTTTTTCCCTTCCTCGACATTCTACCCACCCAAATCCCTCTTTACACCCTTCATTGTGCCTACATTACCCTTCTGCCCTACCCCCTACCATTTAATATTACCTTTTCCCTCTCTTTTTCCCATTTTTAAATTCTTTCCCCCCAACCCCCCATTTTTTTATTATATATATTTCCTACATTACCCTTGTGACCTTTGACATCATGTGTTCACTATACCTTATGGAAATATTACCGTGTTGTTGACCTAATGACCTTACCTAGCCTATTGGCATGAATGTTTATCCTAACCCTACCTTTGGTGTAACGGAACATACCTAAATGCTCATGCACCTAACCTACGTTGTGAAACCCGACCTTATCATATACCTTGGATACTAAATTCACTTCACCCTTGTTTGGATAAACTTATCGACCTTAGACGATGTAGATTTTACTGCTCTTTAACCCAAAGTAGCATGCTGCAATTTATATGTGTGTGTGCATTTGACTGCTGCTACCTTTTACCCTAACCCATTACCTAGATTACCTGAGTAGACCTTTCACTCTCTTCCTCTACACCCATTTACCTTTTTCCTCATATTTACCTTTTATCAAACTAATCACCACTTCAATCGGCCTGCCTTGTCGGTTCCTCGGTTTCGTGGGCATCACCTTCACCCTCACATGGGGCAACCACACCTTATTTTTGTTTGCATCGCTTACCAATACAAGCTACGCAAAAAAAAAGGGGCAAAATGTAGACACTAAAATTAGGTCACACTCCCCTTTTGTCCCTCGACATATAAGCACCCTTTATTACATTTACCTAGCCATGACCCCCTTCACCCCACTAATATTAATTTAATTAAATTAATACATTATCCTCACTATATTTATTATTTAAATATCTTATTTAAATAATATCTACACATACATTTCACTTAGACAACTCACCAAGCCAACTCAACCTAAGACCTATTCTTAGCAAGTTCCCATAACTAACTAAGACTTACACAAACCATAAAAATCAATGCCTACATTCCCTCTAACCACATTCTTGCATGCTCACAAGAAGCTCCCAGTCTAATCCATGGGATAACGAGACAAGATCTGAGGAAATCAGGAGGATCTCCCTAAGTTTAGTAAACCTAGGAAATCCTTCCTTGACCGACGTTAGTTACCCCTAACCGTCACCGGTTAAGTGGATTTCCGTCGGTTACTCCTTTTTTAAACCTAAAAACAAATTTATTCTTAGGTTGGAATTTGTAACTTGGAAGTTAGAAGCAAGAAAGTTGACAAGAAAAATATCAGAAAGATAATGCATCTTCAGAGAGCCAATTCTCAGCAAGAACTCACATCCTGCACAATCATCCCATCTCGCATTCGATCTATCTAAGCAAAGAGGAGCATGCATGTAGCCCCCATGCAGAAGATTTTCTTCAGTTGGTGATCACTTGCATCCTCCAAACCCATCATTAGCACCTCCATCCTTCACTCAAAGATGTTCAAAAATGAAATCCAAGTAAGTATAACATCATACTCTCCTAGTTATTTCATTTCATCATTATTTTATCAACCATTGTTTATCTTGCTCCCTATTGACCATCTCTAACAATTTTCATCTCCATAGACTCATTAAAACCTCACCAAAACCTACTCCAATCACCCATTACCTCATCCCGACCAATCAAAATCCTTTGTGCAATCACAAAGGAGACCAAAAACCCCATTCTACGATGTTCTTAGATTTCGCAATAACTGTTCCGATTATACCTAACCGTGGTTGGTCACCCCCGACCATTGCCGGTATATGTGTTTTCCCACACAGCCTTGGGCGAGAGACCTATCCACCTAATTTCACCTAACCCTCAGTCACTTGTAACCTCACGGAGACCTTTATCGACTGCGGAACCAGAACCAACCATCTAACCCGTGGATTCTATTCTAGCTTAGCCTCTTTGTTAGATTAGATCTATTTCTTATCATGTTTTAAGTGAGATACCTAAATCATTTCTAAATAAAAATAGGATTTAGCATGTTTTTAGCATTAATTTTCTTTAAAACAGTGGATTGAAAGCCATCTAGGAAGTACCATACTTCCCGGATCTAGCTTACGTTAGGCAGTTCACTGCCCAAATTGTTTAATTCTTTACGGTGGTCTTGCTTTCGTTACGGGTAGTTCCTCCTAGCCAAAAGGAAGCTCTCATAGTCATATGTGGATTCGAAGTCATACACATGTAACAACCCATCAATCGACATTATAATAGGTATTCCTCCTAAGCCCGTTACTCTATCTATTTCATCATCAATTCAAAGAAACAATCTAAGAAAAAGGTGAAACATACACAGTTATGCCTTTTGGATTGAAGAATGCACCTGTAGTATTTTTGTGCATTGTTATGAAAGCATTCCGAACTTCATTCATAAGGTTTTATTGGTTTATTTGGATTATTGGATAGTTTATGGTCTAGTAAAAGATCATTGTGACAATTTAAGACTTATGTTTGAGATATGACAGTAGTCGAGTATCTCTCTAAACATCAAGAAGTGCATCTTTACTACACCCTTTGGAACTCTGTTGGGACATATCATATGTAAAGAAGGCTTGTTGGTAGATCCTACTAAGGTTTCTATCATTTTGGGCTTAGAAGAACCTAATAACCAGAGAGAGGTATGTAGATTATTGGGGCAAACAAGTTAATACAGGAAGTTTTTTAAAGGTTATCTTTGAGATTTCCGTGCCCTTAAAGGAATTGTTGAAGAGTAAGGGAAAGTTCCATTGGGGTGAGGCAAAACAATGCACATTTGAGACTTTGAAGGAAAGGCTTACTTTTGTGCCTATTCTATGCTTCCTTCCTATTGTTGCAAATCAGTAGCACCCCTGGATGCAAATAAGGTTTCTAAGTTGATGTTTGGGCATCCAGTGTGATTGCACAACATTGAAACCTCTCTCTAAGTGTGGGACTTGTAAACCAGAGAGAAGAATCTCTAGATTAGAGGTGGTTCCTCAAAATCCTGTTACAATCATGAAGAAGGTCCGATACTTGCAAAAGTCACTTGTTGAAGGTGAAAGAAGAAGCTTCTGTCCAAAAAAATGTTCAACCACAAAAATAATGAGACAAATCTAGCTTTTACAACACATGGGTCGAGCCTGGAGAGAGAAAACATGTAAAAAATGGGAGCCATTCCCCATTAAATTAAGATGCATTAAAACAACATGGGCATCCTTGCAAACCCATGCCACGACATTTTTGGCCATCTTCAAGAAGAATGCGACCCATTTTACATTAAAACTGGTTGTTGAAACATCATTTCTTGCCATTACCACGTGCAGAGATGTTTCTTGCTTTTCTCTCCAAACTGAACCAAAATGCAAAATTGACCCTGGAATCATGTAGATAATTTCACTAGATTTCCATTGATATAAAGAACATGAAAATTTGAGCTCTGGATCGAAATATATGGCGATTTGAAATTTTAGGGAAAAAACAGGCCAAAATGGATCGGCGGGCAAAAAGTTTGAATTTTTACCCGTTTGGTCTTTGGAATTTTTTTTCAAATTTTCCCCATGCTCTACCACTCCAGGTGCCACATGGCACGTTTTGATTTCTTTGTGGGCCCTCTAAGGGAAAATTTCCCACAAAAACTCCTTCGAGCCATAACTTGAAAAATATGAGAAGTTAGGAGGAAAACTTTACCTTTCTCGGAAAGCCGAGAGAGAGCTCTATCCAATGGTGCCATTTCCAAAAGGTTTGGAGTGCCTGGAAAGTAAAATATTCTGATGAAGCATAAGAGAAGGAAAGATGTAAAGGAGTTAGCCACAAAATGAGTAGGGGGCACATTTGGGATAACAATTTTGGCGACTCAGAGGGGTCATCTGCCTGCTTGGATGAAGTTACCGGTTGCTGAAGCAATCCATTGGGCATGGAGTCACTTGATTTTCTGTTTAATACATTAATTGACTAGAACGCGTTGCAAAGAGGAACATGGAAAATCACCGATAGAGCAAGGCTCTGTAAACACATTCCCAGGAACAACAAGCTGTGCCAAAGCACTTAGGGAAAGTAAAACAACCTACAACAAAACAATGTGCACAAGCACTTGGAGGAATGAAAACCTAAGCTAATATTTAGAAGGTGGAGAATTTCCCTCTAGTAGCAATGCTTTAGATAGATTCCATTGACTGAAATCTACAGTTTTTCACCATCCAATGAAGACAATTGGAAGGCATTGCTGTCCTTACACTTTATGACCATGTATGGGCCACTCCAAATGGCATCAAATTTTGAATGCCTTCCGGTTTTGCTCTATCTCGCATCCCATTTTAACACTAGATCTATAACTTGGAAAGATCTACTCTTGGCATTCCTATCAAAGGTCTTCTTGATCAAAGCTTGATCCTTCTCCATTTCTTGGGATGCCGATCTCTCGATCTCTTGGAGCTCCATCAACTCTCGCATATCTCACCTCCATGGGCCCAAACTCTAGCAACTCTAATCGCTTCATGAGTTCTAATGTTGGCAACTCAAGTGACATGGGAAAGATTGCCTCTCTTCCATAAACAATCCACGAATGGAGAGTTACTCGTGGATCTCTTGGGAGTTATCCTATCAGTCCATAAGGCTGATTTAGTTTGGTATGCCAAGACCTTGATTCTCATCAAGAGTCCTAATGATCCTCAACAAGTTCTTGTTTGTAGATTTAGCCTGGCCATTACCCTGAGGGTAGTAGTTTGATGAAGTACTTAGGTAGATCCCGTTCTTGACAGCCCACTCAGTCACCTTGGATCTAATGAATGCTAATGCATTATCTGAGATTATTGTAGCAGGTATGCCAAATCTGGTTACTATCCCCTCATAGAAGTCTAAGATGCTAGACTCATTTGCTTCCTTGAGTGCTACTGCTTCAGTCCACTTGGTGAAGTAGTATGTGGCTGTCAAAATCCACTTATGCATTTTGCTTGAATTGGGATTAATGACTCCAATGAAGTCCAAACCCCATTGCATGAATGGCTGGTCAACTGAAATTGGATGCAATGGAAGGGCAGCAAGCCTCTCTTTACCTGTGAAGAATGCACAATTCTTGCACCTTTTGATCCATGCAAAGCAATCACTGAAAATCTTGGGCCAATAATAACCAGCCTTCATGATTTTTAGAGCTATCACTCTTGGTGCAAAATGATCACTAGCTAGTCCACCATGGAACTCTTCCAACACCCTATGAATCTGATTTGTGCTAATGCATCTTAGCAGCACTCCATTCACATCTTTCTTGAACAAAACACCGTCCACTATGGCATATGGGACAACCTGTAATCTGAAGTGTCTTCTTTGGGTTTTGTTCATCTCACGGAGGGCATACGCCTTTGTGCTTAGGAAATGCATTATACCTTGGGTCCAGCAAGGAGTGGGGACAACATTATCCTCTTCTTGAGTGCTACCTTGCACATGGCTATCTTGAACTGTCAAACAACCTCTTCTTCCTTGAACTTAAGTTCCCCATTTGGTTGTGAAGGCTGTCTTGAACGATCTTCTTCCTTCACCATAATCTGATTGTATCCCGAGTAGCCATTAAGTAGTGAAAACCTTCGAGCCAGCCACAACTTGCAAAATTTACTCCATAGAAGGGAGTGCGCAATGGTCCTTGAGATGCTCTATTCAAGTCTCTGAAGTCAACACACAATCTGATCTCTCCACTCTTCTTTCTCGATTTGGAACTAAGTTGGCAACCCAACTAGAATGCTTGATTGGGAATATGATTCTTGACTCAATCAACTTGTTCAATTCCTTGCTCATGAGAGGTTCCATGTGTGGATTGACTGGCCTTTGTTTCTGCCTAATGGGCTTAGTATTTGTGTCCAACTCAATGGTGTGCTGAGCTAACTTGGGATTGAAACCTTTCAAATCTTCGTAGCTCCAAGCAAACACATCAGGGAACTCTTGACATAGTTGTATGAACTCGTACCTTTCTTGTTCAGTTGTCATCTTTCCAATTTGCAATGGTTTGTTCTCTTCCACCAAGATGGATACTAAATCTTCTCTCTTGACCTGAATGTTTGCTTTCTCTTTCCTAAAATGATCATTGGGATTGAAAATGGACTCCAAAGTGATAATTCCCTTGGGCAACTTGTTAGTTCTCAGCTATACCCTTGGTCACCCATCTGTTCCAATTTTTCTGATTTTTAGTGAGAACTCAGCTTCTTCTTGTAAGAAATGGGTGATTTGTTGGTCATTCTCAAAACAATTGCCAACTTACATTGTTATCCAAACCTTTGAAGGCCTCACAATCACATGGATGTTTGGCTATACCTTATCTTTTTGAATGCTCTCCACAATGTCAAAGGCTGCCCCAACTGCTGCAAGCTTGTCAGCAGCTTGGTTCTCTTTCCTAGGAATTGATTTGATGCCAAAACCCTCAAAATATTCAATGAGGTCCCACACCCTATTCTTGTAGCACTTGAGTAGATCATTCTTGACAGCATGCTTCCCCTTGACCTGGTTGACAATCAACTCACTATCACCGAAGACTTGCAAGTTATTTATTCCTCTCTTTATTGCCCAATGCATCCCTTGCACCAAGGCTTCATATTCAGCAGTGTTATTGGAGCATGCAAACTGAAATCTAAAAGCTAAATAGTACTTTACTCCTTGAGGTGAAATAAGCATAGCTCCACCTCTTGCACCTTGTCTACTCCTTGATCCATCAAAAAATAGTTGCCATACCTCATTGTCATCCTTGTGGTTTGGCTTGGTGATGCTAGGAATGGGCTGATCTTCTTGATGTATGCAATAGACCCCTAGCTCAGATTCTTCTACTTCTTGATAAGGATCAAAAGCATGCACCTTGTTTGCCCATTCATCAAGAGTTAGATCCGGGATGCTTCCAACCTTGGTGTCAGCTTCATCAGTGCTTGGGTGATCTTCTTGATCAAATGCCGAACAGTTGGCATTGATCTGAATTGGAGTGTAGGGCTCAATGTGGAAGTTTGCAATAGGTTCAGACCTGATTGTAGCTTTGGTTCCATACCTCGTTCTGAACAGCATGTGTGACCAATCAACAGACAAATATCCTCCAATCTTGGTTGTGAAATCTCTTGACAAACATAGGGCAAAGAGTGGTGGAAGGTCTATAACTGATACATCTTGTAAAACAACAACATTTGGACATGCATGCAAGGTAAGACTCAAGTTTCTAATCACCCCAACTGTTGTTACTGTTGTCCCATCCAACTGCACTACTCCTTTGGATATGGTTTCATATTGAAGTCCTAGCTGATCAGCTATTTGCTTGGGCATCACTGAGCTACTTGCCCCAGAATCAATCATGCAATTGTGCACCAATTGGTTTCCAATGATTAATGAGACATAAAAAGGAGGGGGCTTCAACATTTTACCTTGCTGTCCTCCATGATTCCCTTCAGGCTGGGCAACATTTGTGAGCACTTTCTCTTGCATTTGGACTTGCTGATTCGAAGTTGGCCAGTCCTTCATGGCAGCTTGTAGCAAATCTCTCTGGCCTGGGATAGATAGGGATTCCCACATTGATATATTTACATTTGTCTTCTTCATCTGATCAATGATACTAAATGGTGATGAAGGATCTCTTTTCTGTCCCTTGGTTTGCATATTCATCCCTTGCATGTGGGTAGCAATAACTGGTATTTGAGTTGGTCTAGGAGATGTTCTTGGCTGCCCTTGTGCATTTACAACTGGATTTTGTTTGCCAACCATTTGTGGAGCCATAAAAGGTTGTGGATTGGTTTGACCTAATGGTGTTCTTCACCCAAATTCCTTCTTTTTGACCTTGTGTTGGCTGCAACACCTTGAGAGACTATTTGATTTATGCCACAAAAATCCTCTCGCCTACCAGCCACAAGTGTGGTGTCATTTGGAGCTGATTGCTTTGCTGGAATGTTTCTTATTGTTGGTTGTTTCCTTGATCGCCCTCACCCTCCACACCAATAGTTTTCACCATTAATGCTTGATTCAAGGCACCATTGAAACACATAGATTGGTTGTGAGGTTCATTGCATGGAAAACACCAATCATACTCCCGAGCAACGTTGTTTTGTGTTGGCACCAAAGCCTTAGAGGTAGATATAGCATTTGGATTATATGGCTGAAATGGTCTCATTGGTAGGATGCCTTGCTTGATTTAGATTTACAGCTGGATTGGGTGGTCTATGAGGTTGATATGGCTGCATGTTAGGCTGGCTTGAGGTGGAAGGAAGGTCTAAAACTTTGGTCTTGTTTCCTCTTGAGAGTAACCAGCTTGTTACCTAAATTTTGCAATTTCTTCATGACTTCTTGAAGTTCATTTGAGGCACTAGAAGATGAAGTGGAATCTTCACTTGAATTCTGATTTCTAGGAGTGGGAGAAGGAGCCAAATTAGGTGCTTGATTAGTGTTTGGGCTCTCTAAACTTGGAAACAATGGCATGGGAGGTCTAGGGGCTAGTTTTCCAGCTTGGATCAAACAATTTTCAGCTCTAATGGCAATGCTATAAGTAATGGGGATAGTTGTGCCTCCCATTGATTGAATTAACATAGAAATATCAGAATTTAGAGCTTTGAGATAGTAAAGAAAAGCACCTTCTGCTGTTGGTTTGACTACCACTAGAATTCTCTCCCAAGTCCTTTGAAATCTGAAGTTGAAATCAGTCAGCTGCTCATTGGGAGCTCTCTTGATGGTTGTCAGCTGCTCCAAAAGAGACAAGTTGTCTCCCTTCTCTCCAAATTGCTCATGAAGTGCTACACATAGCTAGTTCTAATTTTGAATAGAACCTGAGGCAAGGCTTCTAAACCATTGCAAAGCCTTCCCCTTGAATGAAGATGCCAACAATTTGACAGCAACTTGCATCTCATTGATTTCATGAATTGCACAAAGGTTGGCAATGTCTTTAACATGATCACCAGGAGTAGTCTGATTCTCTCCAGTGAAGTATGGAATGTTCTTCAAGGCTGCAATTGGAATTGGATTTTGTGCATTGAGAGCAAGTGGGCTGCTGCCAGTGAAATTGACATAGGGGTTGTTTTGTGCCATTCTAATTGGCCTTAGAACCCTTGTTGATTGAATGAAAGGCCTACCAAGTGGAGGAGTTGAGAGAGTTCTATTTGGTGGAGATGGAGACCTTTGGATTCTCCTCCCACTTTGCCTTACTCTTGGAGATAACTGTAGATATTCAAACAACGCCTCTTCTTCTCCAGCTCTTGACCTTGTAGTGATTCTTCTCATGAGTTTTCAGGTCTACACTGCTAAAACCAGCTGATTCTTCTTCCTTGGAGTCACCAGATGTGTAATTTATAGATATTTTAAAGCAAGAAACTTGAAAAAAATGCACATCAATTTTGTTGCAATGAAGATGAAGATCTCTAAGGTCCCAACGGGCGTGCTAAAACTATTGTTACAAATCAGCAGCACCCCTAGATGCAAATTAGGTTTCTAAGTTGATGTTTCAGGCATCCAGTGTGATTGCACAACATTGAAATCTCTCTCCAAGTGTGGGACTTGTAAAATGAGAGAGGAATCTCTAGATTAGAGGCTGGTTCCTCAAACTCCTCTGATCAGATCTATTATTTGCACAATTGCAGAGGTTTGAATCCTAATCCTACTCTAGATTCCAAGGAGACAAAGATAGAAAGTGCAAAAATTGAAACTAAACTAATAGGTGATACACCAAAGGAGTGGTGAACACTTCTTGTTCATGCAAATTGACACAATTTAATGAAATGCAACATGAAACATCATACACAAGTTGATAAGATGTAATTAGAGGTCTGAAATGAAGTAAGACAATACAAACAAAGGACTGAAAATTGATCACGAGTCCGCACCTTTGTCAAAATACTTGCATTTGCAAAATCAAAGAGGTAGAAACCTGTTACAATCATGAAGAAGGTCTCGATACTTGCAAAAATCACTTGTTGAAGGTGAAAGAAGAAGCTTTGCCTAAAAAAATGTTCAACCACAAAAAAATGAGCCAAATCTGGTTTTTACAATGCATGGGTCGAGCCTAGGAGAGAGAAAACATGTAAAAATGTGAGAACCATTCCCCATTGAATGAAGATGTATTAAAAAACATGGGCGTCCTTACAGGACCCATGCCCACGACATTTTTGGCCATCTTTGAAGAAGAATGCGACCCATTTTGCATTAAATCGGTTGTTGAAACGTGCTAGAGATGTTTCTTAATTTTATCTCTCCTAACTGAATCAAAATGCAAAATTGACCCTGAAATCATGTAGATAATTTCACCATCTTTCCATTGATATAAAGAACATGAAAATCGAGCTCTGGATCGAAAGATATGGCGATTTGAAAATTTAGGGCAAAAACAGGCCAAAATCGGATCGGCGGGCAAAAAGTTTGAATTTTTACCCGTTTGGTCTTTGGAAATTTTTTTCAAATTTTCCCCATGCTCCGCCACTCCAGGTGCCACATGGCACATTCTGATTGGCTGCGGGCCCTCTAAGGGAAAATTTCCCACAAAAACTCCGCTCGAGCCATAACTTGAAAAATATGAGGAGTTAGGAGGAAAACTTTACCTTTCTGGAAAGCTGAGAGAGAGCTCTATCCAATGGTGCCATTTCCAGAAGGTTTTGAGTGCCTAGAAAACAAAATATTCTGACTGAGGCACAAGAGAAGGAAAGATGTAAAGGAGTTAGCCACAAAATGAGCAGGGGGCACATTTGGGATAACACTTCCTAGGCCAAACCATTCCATGTTCATGTGGACACTTTTGACATGACTATTAGCGTAGTATTAGCCCATCATCGAGAGGTTATTGTCGATCATCCTATTTTCTTTGCAAGTAGGAAATTGACCTCAGCTACATAGAATTATACAATGAAGAAGCGTGACTAATTTTCCATTATTTATGCATAGCACAAGTTTATAAAATATTTTCGACAACTCCATTCATATTTTATATAGATCACATGGAACTTAAGTATCTAGTCAACAAGCCCATTTTGCAAGGGTGCATATGTAGGTGGATTCTCTTGTTCCAAGAATTTGACTTTACAGTAGTGGTGAAGCCAGGAAAGAGTAACTTAGGACTAGATCATTTATCAAGGATTAACTCAGGTGAGGATGCGTAGAGAATTGAGGACACAATGCTAGATGTACAAATTTTCAGATTGAACCCTGCACCCTCTGACCTAGAGGATATTTCTATATTCTTACGTATAGGTGTGGTGCCTGAAGGGATGAAGGATTTGGAGAAGAAACAACTTGCTATACGTGTCATGCCTTACATGTTAATTGGTGGAGATTTATACAAGTTTGGTCGAGATGAGGTTTTTGCACTGGTTTTTACTTGAGTATGAGTGTACTGCCATTATGGAGGAAGCTCATGGTGGGATCACCGGTGGGAATTGTTAGTGTAGAATAACAACACCCCTAAATGCCTGCAACTAGATGGGATGAGATTCTTAGTGTGATTACAAAACATGGAGCATATCGCAAAGTGTGGGACCTTATGAGTTAAGATTTCTCTTTGGATTAAGGCCAGTTCCTATTCCTCTATTCAGGTGCATACAAATAAATTACAAGTGATCTATTCTAAATATAATCTATTCTACTAAGGAGACAAGGTTAAGGAGATGTAAGAAAATAAACTAAGCTAATGAGGTGATGCACTAAAGGAATGTTAGACCTTAATTTTTCATTTTAACATAGACCACAAAAATGCAATACAAAAACCATGCATCAGATGACCAAACTATAATAAGAGATCAAAGAGACAACAATGAATACATGAGAGGGTCGAGAATCATCCAAAGACATATATATTATTGCTCAAGAGTTGATACAATATATAGCAGTGACCAAGAAGCAAAATTTACATTACAACCTAAATGAGAGGTTAGGAAAGCTCCACAAATCCTCTTGCAAGAAAAAGAATAAGGGAGGGCGCAAAACAAAAATTTCCAACCCTTTACAATGAGCCCCGACCCTTCCTTTATAGATTCAACACAGAGAGAAGAAGAGAGAAGCGGGAAAAAAATTCAAAGCTCATCTACCGGCCATTAATGCTCCTACAAATCTACCCCAAATCTATCATGTCTACCTCGATTTCTTGTTCGGCATATTAAAGGAGGAAGAATGGCGGATCAGATCAAATCTGATTTGGTTGTTGGAGAAAATAGATCTTGTATTAATGGCACAAAGACATTTTTTCATTTTTCACCCACTTAGCTTCTTCAAAATTAAAGTTTCAGATCTCCATGGCATGGACGAGGTCGAGATCTTTCCAACGGTGCCAAATTTTTCAGATTTCAAGCACTAGAATCAAAAGATATGCCCATTTGAAAATTTGAGTCGGGCCCGTACAAAATGGTGGGAACCAATTATCAAAATGGGTCTTTTAAAAATGGACACATGGAGGGCTGGTGCACGTTTTGGAAGCACTTTGGATTTTTCTTTTGAAGTTACACAGTGCTAACACGTGGCGTTTTTGGTGGTTTAGTCTCCTCATGTTTTGACTAATTCCTTTTACTCAGCAGGGCCATACATCGACCGGGGACATATGGAGGCTTCGCCTACTTAGAAACCTTCCCCAAATTTTACTTTTGAATTAGCGGGGCACTAAAACTTGGCTCCTTCCATTGGTATATCTCTTCTTTGACTATTCAAGCCCGATCCAGTCCCCTTTTTAGACACGGGACACATGGAAGGTCCACGCTCATTTGGAAACCTACTCAGGATTTTACCTTTGAAGGAGCATCGGGTTGACACATGGAAGCCTCTATAGGCTCTTGGAATTTTCAATGGCTACTCTTAATTTTATAGGCCCCGAACACGTGGAAGCTCCGTGCTCGTGGGAATCACCATTTTCTTTTCCCCTTGAAGGTGTGCCATTTGAACACGTGGAGGCTTTTATTGATTCGCTATATTTAATTTTTTTGGGCCCAAAATTCACCTTTTTTAACTCTGGGACACGCGGGAGCCTGGTGCTTGTTCGAGTCTACCTTTTTAATTTAATCTTTGGAGATGCACCACTTGGACACTCTGCAACTTCCATTGACTCTCTATGTTTCACCCGATTCTTAGACGTTTCTTTGAATATTGATGAAACAGATAGGGTAATGGGTATAGGAGGAATAGATATTGAAATGATGGTTGATAGGTTGTTGTGCGCGTATGAATTTTGAACCCATCGATCATGAGAACTTATTTTTGGCTAGGATAAACTACCCGTAATGGAACACAAGACCACCAAATAAAAGTTAAACAATATGTGGTGAATTGCCTTGCATGTGCTAGATCCGAGAAGTGTGATACTTCCTCGGCTACATTAGTTCACTGTTTAAAAAATTTAATGTTGGTAATGAAGTAAGTCCTATTATAATTAAAATGATTTAGGTATCTCATTTTAAACACAATAAGAAAGATATAATCTAATAGGCTAGGTTAAAATAAGATCGAAGGTGAATGAACTAGTTACGGGTCTCGTAGGTCAGCGACAGAGGTCTTAGGTAGGTCACAAGTGATTAAGGGTGATGTGAGAATAGGTGGGTAGGTCACTATTCTGGGCTGTATTGGTAAATATAGAGACCGATGCTAGTTAAGGGTAATCGCGCTGGTTGGGGAGAACCGGTGCCGGTTACTATGAAAAACTAGGAATGCCACATAATGAGCTTTGGATCTCCCTTATGATTGCACAAAGGACTAGGCTGGTTGAAATGAGGTATTAAGTTGTTTGGATGGGATTTGGTGAGGTTTTAATGGGGATATGGAGGGGTGAGTATTAAAGGAGGTCAATGGGTGGCTAGGAGAACAAAGGATGAAGATACAATAATTAAATGAATGAACCAGAGGAGTAAATTGTTCTACTTACTTGAAATCTGGTTCTAGGTACTGTGAGTGATGAATGAAGGTGTTGGTAAGAGGTTGAATGCTGTTGAGGATCACCACATTAGAAAGCTCCTACATGGGCTACATGTGCATAAATTTTGGGTTGGTTTGATCAAATCTATGCTGGGTGGTTGCTGGATGAATGTTGGATGTCTATGCAAGAGAAAATGCTTGATCTCCTTCCTTGCATGTGTGTTCTCCCATAAACTTGTTCTCAAAAGATGTGTTATCTCTTAGGAATCTGCCAACCTTTTTCCAACCTCGAAAATAAGGTTGTTTTGGGGATTAAAAGGTGACCGACGGTGGTTCCTACTTAACCGGCGGCATTTAAGGGTAACTGGCATCGGTTAGGGCAGGATTTCCTAGGTTTACTAAACTAGGTAGATCCCCTTGATTTTATGGGATCTTTGTGTCGTTAACTTGTAGATTAGAATGGAAGCTTCTTGTAAGTATGTGGGAATGTGGTTAGAGGGAATGTAGGCATTGATTTTTAGGGTTTGGGTAAGACTTAGTTAGTTATGGCAACTTACTAAGAATAGGTCTTAGGGTGAGGTGGCTTGATGAGGTGTCTAGGTGAGGTGTATGTGTGGACATTATCTAAATTAAGATATTTAAATAATAAATATGGTGAGGATAATGAATTAATTTAATTAAATTAATTAAATTAATATTAGTGGGGTGAAGGGGGCCATGGTTAGGTGGATGTGTTCAAGGTGTTTATTTGTCGAGGGACCAAAGGGGAGTGTGACCTAATTTTAGTGTCTACATTTTGCCCCTTTTTGTTGCATAGCTTGTATTGGTAAGTGACATTGAAAAAAATAAGATGTGGTTGCCCCATGTGTGGGTGAAGGTGATCCCCCTCAAACCAGAACTGACGAGGCAGAAGGTA
This sequence comes from Taxus wallichiana var. yunnanensis, assembly GCA_018340775.1. Classification (NCBI taxonomy): domain Eukaryota; kingdom Viridiplantae; phylum Streptophyta; class Pinopsida; order Cupressales; family Taxaceae; genus Taxus; species Taxus wallichiana. Next base: position 844,615,477 of record CM031239.1, read on the forward strand.
GAATTGGTGAGTGGTTTGATAAAAGGTAAATGTGATGAAAAGGAAGGTGGGTAATAGGGGAAAAAAGGAGCCAGGTCTACTTAGGTAATCTAGGTAATGGGTCAGGGTCAAAGAAATGTGATCAAACGCACGCACACATATAAACTACAACACGCTACCAGGTTGAAGAGTAGGAAAACTCTACATCATCTAAGGTCGATAGGTTTATCCAAACAAGGTTGAGGTGATTTTGGTATCCAAGGTATAGGATATGGTTAGGAAACATAATGTAGGTTAGGTGTAGGAACGTTTAGGTATGTTATGATACACCAAGGTTAAGGTCGAGGATAGACGGTCACACGGCCCGGAGGCAAGGTAAGATCATTAGGTCAACAAGATATGTTTTAGTGCTACAAGGTATAGTGAACACATGAGGTCAAAGGTCACTAGCAATGGTCTAGGTCCAAAAATCTAGGTTACGGCACGGGTAAGGCCAAGGTATGGGTAAAATAATGAGTCCCCAAAGGAGGATGAGTGTAGGTGGTAAATGATGAGGTATGGAGGGTAAGGTAAATGGTCAGGGTAAAGGTTAGGTGAGGTAAATTTTTTGTTTTTGGGTGTTTTTGTAAGGGAGGGTGACCGATGCGGTTAGGGGGGCCCGATGCTTTGGTATATTGTAGTTGACTATGGTGAAGTAGGGCATGTGGTGATGTCGGTGAAGGTAAAACCAACATCAATTAGGTTGGGTTTGTTATAAAAAAAAAAATCCATACTTTTTGTTATTCATTTGTCATTTAGTGAATTGAGAAAATGACAAAGGAGAGAGAGAAAAAGGAAAAGTGTCTAGATGGAATGGAGTGGTGAGTTGGCGATCTAAGTAGTGGGTGATTGGTTGTAGAGAGGTGGGTCCACAGGATCGGTGGGCGTGATTCGATTGGTTGGAGACATGGGTAGAGATTTTGTGATGGCAGAGGTGGAGAGGGATTAGGTGCGCCACCGGTGTAGCGTCCAGGACGTGACACCACAACGATGGAATAATGATGAGGTAAGCATCCAAATCTTGTTGTATTTTGTTAGATAGATTAGGTGATTTACAAATTGGGTTTTTTTATTATGGGTGGGGGAAAAATAAAATTGGGAATATGGGAGGGTAAATTAGGTCAAATAGGAGGGGGGAGAGAGATAAGTGGGAGAAGAGGGGAAGGAATGAGGTGTAGGGGGAGGTGTAGGTGATTGTAGGTGTGAGAAGTGTCAAGGTATGAATTTTTAAGAAGGGAGAGTATGGGGTCGCGGGTTTTCACTTTGCGACAATGACCGATGTTGGTAGAGTTGAACCGGGGTTAGTATTATTGAACCGGTATTGATCACGAAATGGGTGACCGGGGTTGGTTAGAGAGAACCAAGATTGGTCATGTTTTCAAGAGTAAGGGGCCAAAAGTGCCATAGGTTGGGTGGTTGAGATGGGTAGAGGTAAAATAGGGTGCGAGAAAAATGATAGTGGGTGAGTATGGGTATGAGAAATGTAAATTAATTTGTTGTTTGTATTAGATACAGGGGAGAGATCTGTTATGCATGCGAGATAGGGTTCCAACCCTGCTCATGATAGTTCATGGTGTAGTGACCCCTGAGGAGCTACAACATGTGGAGGTGGTGGGTGCGAGTGGGGTGCAAGCTATCAACATGCGAGTATGGTAGCCTAGTCTGATGGTCGTGCTCATCGATAGATGGGATTCCGTAACCAACATGTTCCACCTGCTGATATGTGAGATCACTGTCACCTGGAGGACGTATTTAGGATTCTGTGGATACCCATATTCGATACCTAGGTCTATTCAATCTCATCTGAGGCCTCGAAGGAGCTGATGTTGATGGTGTTTGGAGAGGGGATGGCCGAGCTGACATTCCATAGTGCCAGCATTCACTTTGGAGATGTGCCTAGCCCATCTGGAGGAGACGAGGCTAGTAGATCTATTGATGGAGGAAGTATGTTGCTTTGCACCACTGGATGCAGAGGGTGGGCAGTTTCCCTAATATTTGATGGAGGTATTACATGACATGATGATAGACCAAATCTGGTTTCCCAGGTGCCAACATTCTTGGTGCAGCTATACAGGGAGTTATGGGCATATGGACGACTGTGTAGGTTCAACCTATGTTGTACCTTTTTAATTCATTACTAGGCTTATGAGCACATAGTTTGTGTGTGGCCAGTAGGGATCGCCCCAAGCAGATGTATTTCCATTGATATTGGTGCGGGTGGGGTACAGGTGATGCTTACATGCTATTGGAGAGTGGAGATCAGACAAGCCCACACATGATGTGGCCTATTTCTGGCCTTTATTGGAGGGGTTGTCCATAGTGGACATCATATGGGGCTCGTATGTAGACTTCCCATCATATAGGCATATGCATAATGAGCTAGCTGAGCTCCATCTATTGAGATGGATATAGGGTTTCCGTGTCGGGGAGCATGATATGATCCCGATTGATAGAGTTATGTGGCAGTTTGGGGTGCTACATGACATACCTCCACCTTTCTGCAGACAAGAGAGACAATGTGGAGAGACCCTTACCTCTACCACGGATGACAAAGTGCCCTCAAGGTAGGAGGAGTAGGTAGTAGACCATGACAGTTAATGATGTCGTGGTCATAGATACATATAAATAGTGGTGGGCTACTCATTTATGACCGGTACCACCTAGGCCGGGGAAGCTAGATCTAGCCACCATCACGGTGTAGAGGGACAACCTATAAGGGCGGTGGATCTTGTGATTACCCGGCCAGGTATGGTGCAAACACAACTTGCAAGCTCGAGAGGTAGAGGTAGAAAAGTTACATGCTTAGGTGGCAGTATTCGAGCCTAGATGGTTGGGGGTAGGGATGGAGATGGAGATGGGGATGATGGTCAGGTGGCTTCCTTATAGGCACAAGTGACAGGGTTGCAAGGCCAGTTGGCCACAACTCGAGCATAGATGTTAGCCTTATAGGCCTAGATATAGGAACAGGGGAAGAGGGCACCACCACAGGCACCGAGATAGGGTCCTAGTTCACAAGCGAGGAGTGGGGACCGGGTCCCACAAGATAGGTAAAGAGGCCGAGGCCTATGGGGCAGCCAGATGTGTGTGTATATCTAGGTTACGAGATGCCCTAAGTGAGGCTAGATACTACCAAGATCAGTTGATGGTGGCCGGGATATAATTTCTATCCTATGGAGAGTACCAGGCATAACAGGCCTCGAGTGAGAGGACTAGATCTCACACTCACAAAGTGTAGAGAGCATAGGGGCCATCAAGCTCTGTGGCTAGATCACATAGAGGCCACCATCTCACGAGACAAGCTCCAGTGAGGCTCCGGTAGGGACCCAACCACCACCCATAATGGGTGGGGAGATGTTATTAGGTCACCAGACTAGGGCCGATGAGGCAGAGGGTATAGGTGACATAGATATGGAGGATGTGCTCTGAGATATCTGATATATGGCTTCTGATTTTTGATGTATTGTAGTCATTTTTTGATATATACCAGCCTGCGTGCCGAAGATAGTGAGGATGTATGAGATTTTTTGTATATTTTGAGCATATACTAGCCTATGTGCCAAAGAGATTTTGTATTGGTTTATTATTTTATTGTATATGAGACCAACTTGCGTGTCGATGACATTTTGTATCGATTATCGACACTGTTCCAATAATTTTCTTGAGATAGACATGATGGGATATCCCTGTATATTGTATTGAGACACACATATTTATTTATATGATGAGATGGATGAGATTCTTGATTTTGTTGGTGTTTTATGAGATTTTTAATTTTTGTTGTGATATGGAGTCAGGTTGGTTGTAGGCATGGATCGAGTCAGGTCTTAGGCATGGTTGAGTTAGGTTGGTTTAGGCATGGATCAAGTTAGGTTGGTTTAGGCATGGATGGAGTTAGGTTTGTTTAGGCATGGTGGAGTCAGGTTTGTTTAGGCATGGTGGAGTCAGGTTGGTTTAGGCATGGATCAAGTTAGGTTGGTTTAGGCATGGTGGAGTTAGGTTTGTTTAGGCATGGTGGAGTTAGGTTGGTCTAGGCATGGATCAAGTTAGGTTGGTTTAGGCATGGTGGAGTTACGTTGGTTTAGGCATGGTTGAGTTAAAATTGGTTGAAGTTGTGATTCATTAATTTATATAATGAATGATAATATGGGCTATTTTTAAGATGCTTTATAATATATGGATGATTATGGTAGTCATAATAAATGTATTTTGTGGTGATGATAAAAATGTTAAGAAACTTGCTATTTGTTTGGTTTAATTTCCAAGTTTTAGAAATAAAAAGGAAACTAAGTAGGGTAGAATGTAATTTAAGGAAAATGAAAGATGAATTGGTTAGGGTTGAGAGTGGTCAAGCTAACCTCCAAGGGCCCCATGCCCTCGGAGTGCTGCCTACATAGTCCTGATGAAAAGGGACCTCAGGCTGATGTAGTTCTCCCATGAGCTAGCGAAGAATATGAGGAGGTAGGAAAATGAGTTGGTAGGTTTTATGCATGATTTGGGTTTAGGTCTATTAGGTGTGGGTGGGTTAAAGGAAAATTGGTATAGGTGATTTTGATTGTGGCAAAAGAAAAAGATTACCCCAAAGGTAAGCATTGAGTACCAAGTCTGTATAAGGTAATCAAAATGTGAATAAAGACGGTTAAAAGATAAGAGATGGCAACAAAGCCACTGATTGGTTAGGATCATAATGAGTAGATCATACGTTAGAGGAGGTGATGAAAGTAAGACCCTAAATACATTACATGATTGATTGTTCCAAGGTGAAAAAAGTCACATGATCACCAAATGTCTTGGTTTCTAAGAGGTTCCTTGAGGCGGTAGGAAATGGGAGTGGGAATGGTGAAGCGGGTGAAAGGTGGTTAATGTTTTATGATATGAGGTGGCATGCTCTTTGGGTAAGAGATCCGAGGTCACAGTGGGAAAGTCTATGACTAAAACGTTGTCTATTTTGACTTGTATTTGAGATAGACTATTTGATGCTAGAAGTCTATATGGGATGAGGAAATGAACTCCTTGAGGTCTTCATGAAGTTGATCGATGTGGGAAGCTTCAGTATATCTCATTTTTTTAAAGAGTTTTACATAGCTGTCCTTCAAAGGAGCAATCTATTTATAGCATGATATGAGAGAGGAAGATGTCCTTGTGAGGGAGTCATCTTTTTATTAGAAGCTTGACTTAAGGAGTTGGATCCCATGTTGGACAAGACCAAGGTGAAGAATAGGATTCTTGTTCAAATAGCAGGGTGAAATGACCATGGGATCTCATCTATAGGTAGATGAAAATTATCCATGAGAATCATGTGATGTGCAATGCCGTGGTACACATATTCAAGAGAAGATAACAAGTGATGGGTGCTCATGTGATTATTGTTTAATCATTGGTGAGGTGTATGAAGTGGTTAGTTCTCAAGGGATGAGCATGGAAATAGGAAAAAGGTGAGGTAGGACTATAGGTCAACAATATAATGGTCAAAGATACAAGGCATTAAGGGGATCAAGTTTGGGTTTACCATCGAGTGAAGCTAAATGATAGGCACCTGATTCGTAAGTATGGGTCACGATGTATGGTCCAAGCCAATTAGGAGCAAATTTTCCCGTTTAATTTTTTTCTACTTTGGTTACATGTTGATTTTGTGTGAGGACAAGGTCACGGGTGGAACGTTTATTCATGGACATGTTTGTTGTAGGCATTTTTGATACATTTTTAGTAAAGTTGAAGGTTATCAAGAGCGTTAAGACAACGTTCGTCTAATAAATCAAGATGTGCTAAATGGTCCTGATGAAAGTCATCATCATTGAGCATGTCATGGGGAGAAATGCAAAGTGATGGAATCTAAACTTCGAGAGGTAGAACAACCCTGTATGCCATAGACCAGAGAAAATAGTGTGGTAGCGGTGGAAGTATGATACTAGTGTGGTATGCCCATATGGGAACAAGAATGTGTATATGCCAATCCTTTCTAGTATCGTTAACAACTTTCATTAGAATTTTGTTTAGGGTTTTATTAGTGGATTTGGTTAGGCCGTTAGTCTATGGGTAATAAGGTGATGAGAAACTTAGTGAATGCTAAAGGCATCGTAAAGTTTTCACAATGTTTTGTTTTTGAATTATTTTCCATTATTAGTGATGAGGCGATGAGGAACATCTAAGCGATAGATGATGTGATGATTGATGAACTCACATATTTTATCAAATTTTTGGAGATGAGTGGTATGGCCTCAACCCATTTTGTTTAGTATTCGGTAGTGATGATGATACATTGTTGTCGTTAGGAAGAATGGGGGTTAATCTCTCCGACAAGATCCAAACCCCATTGAGAGAATGACCAAATGTCACGGGTGACTGTAAGGCATTTGGGTGTATGATGAAGGTTTGTGTCTTGTTGTCATAATCGTAACAATCATGGTTGAGGGTCGTCTAGTAATAGCCGAGGCGAAGAATATGCTTAATGTGATAAGGCAAGCCAAGTGACCTCCACATATGCCATCATGAACTTCCTTAATGGTATAAGGAATTTCATAAGTTGTGAGGCACCATAATAGAATACCATCAAAGCCGTGCTTATAGAGAAGACTCCCATGATGACATAACGAGAGACCTTTTTAAGGAAGTCACGTTGTCCATTTTGGGTGAGATCGGGGAGGTAAGATGGAGAGAGAAATATAGTCGGAGTATTGTTTATACCACTTGTCACTCAAAGTTAGCGGTAGAGGTTGTGATAGAGTAAACTTTGTGAGGTAAATATGAGGGTGACTGGATTCATTGTATGGTGATAAAGATTTTAGAATTGACAGTGAAGTGGGTATTTGAGAATCCAAGCGAGGCCATGGTATCTCGCAAATTTTTGGTTGAACGTGGGACGGGTTGAAGGGTGTAGCGGTCAAAGGTGGTTAAAATAATGTCTACATGATGTTTATACTTTTGAAGTATCTCATTAAAACATTGGTATATACCATTGCCTTGGTTTATGAACAATTGGGAATCACCAAATATGTTGATTGATTTGACATCTAAGGCATAGGCGGCTTAGAGACCTAATATGAGTACTTCGTATTCAGCAATGTTATTTGTACAACCAAAATCTAGTTTGAAAGACAAAGGCATGGGTTCAATATCAAGCGAGAATGAGGATAACACTAGCCCCACCTCCACGCGACACTTAGAACCATCAAAGAAGAGTGCCATTTGATAAGCGGGTTCATCCAAGGAAAGGGTAGTAATGGACTCATTTGGAAAGTAAAAATTAGAGTGTTGATCTCCGAGAAATAGGTGCATCGGCCAATTAGTCAAAGCAATGGCTTGGCCTTGATGGACTTTTGATAAATGAATTCAAGGTTAAGGTTAGTTAAGAACATATTCCATCGTCCGGTATGATGATTTTGATAAGCTTTGGCATACATGAAGTGTAGGCGGTCGGTGTTAGTTACAACATATGTTTTGTGGTTGAGTAGATAATGGCGGAGTTTTGTGGCAACAAAAACTAAGGCTAAGAAAAGTTTTTAGGATGGGTGTATCAGGTTTCATAGTCCAAAAGAGTAAAAATTATGTAATAAACTACCTACTCCCTGTGTTGTTCATTGCAATGAGTGAGCATGGCTCCCAAGGAATGATTGGTAGCTGAGATGTATAGGTAGAAAGGTTGATCGTCTTTAGGTGGAATGAGTATGGGTGGTTGGAGAAGGTATTGTTTTAAGGCCTCAAAAGCTTTATGGTAGTCATCATCCCATTTAAAGGAGATATCCTTCTTGAGAAGATGATGAAATGGTTGACACCGATTAGATAATTGTGAAATGAAATGGCAAATAGACTGTAACTTACCTTGTAGGCTACGAAGTTGTCTAAGGTTAGTGGGCGGAGGCATTTCCAGAATGGCCTTGACTTTAGCAGGGTCAACTTCTATACCACGTAGGGAAACGATAAAGCCTAGGATTTTTCCTGAGAGGACTGTGAAGATGCACTTCTTTGGCTAAAGGTGAGTTCACTATTTAATGAGGTGGTCAAAAATGGTTTTGAGGATGGCAAGGTGCTCGGAGCGGTGTTTAGATTTCGCGAGAAGATCATCCACGTAATCTTCCAATATACGATGCATGATATCATGGAAGATATAAGTCATAGCCCACTGATACATGATACCAATGTTTTTAAGGCCAAAATGCATGACTCAATAGTAGAAGGTCCCCCAAGGGGTGATGAATGTGGTTTTGTGTTGATCCTATGGGGCAAGTAGGATTTGGTTATAACCCGAGAAGCCATCCATGAGTGATAGCATCTCATGACCAGTGGTAAGGTAACCTATGTGGTCTATTCAGGTAGAAGGAAGTCATCTTTTGGGCAAGTGAGGTTGAGGTTATGGAAGTCCGTGCAAATACAGAGTCCCCTCATTGCCTTAGTGATAGGGACAATGTTAGATATCCAATAAGGATAATCAATGGGTAATATGAAGGAAAGCAGAAAGAAGTCACTTAAGTTCTTTGACGAGAAGGGAAATGAAAGGGTGCATTTTCCTCGGCTTTTGTGATGGGTTTGGCATTAGGGATGGTTACGATATTATGGACCACTATGGTGGGGTTAGTACCAGGAATGTCTACATAAGACCAAGTGAAAGCGTGGTTATGATCTTTGAGAAAAGAAGTGATGGCTTCCTGTTCAGTAGCATCTAAAGATTGACCGATATTTAGGATGTGCGGGTCATCATGAGTATGGATGTTGATCTCAATAGTTGATTCATTCAACATGGTTTACGTCTTAGAAGGTAATGACCAATGAATATATGAATCTTCTGCACCAAGGTAGGTGAGTATAGATTCATCATCTTAACATTGAACAATGTTAATGGAAGGTCTATCATCATCAATCATTTCAGGGTACAAGAAGGGAAGAAAGGAAGGGGCATTGCCCATGCATTGCTAATTCAAAGGCCCTTAGGAAACAGTGTTTATGAATTTTTTTAGGAGGGATAGATTCTAGATCCATCAACTCTATCGATGAAGGTGGCGATGAAGGTGGAGTGGGTGAAGAGGGTGGAGAAGGGTTGGCATTCTTAACGGATTCAATGTGGGTTCTCTTAGTAGGTGGTTAAGGAAAGCCGATACCACTACGGTCGTTATGTTTACGGGTGGTACATGGGATGATAGTATGATGGGCTTGTTTGTAAAATCCAAAACCAAAGCCCTTCCATGTACATCGGCGCGAGGAAGGTGTGGGCGAAGTGGCAATTGGTGAGAGAAGGAAGCCAACAAAAAATGGGCGGGTTTGTGATGGTGGTTCGGGTGTGTAAGTGGTAGTATCAAGTCCCCCATAGGTAAGACTAGTACGAGAGATGTGGAGGATCATAAAGCGATGTGTTCTCCTATGCGGTGATCATAGTGAGGGTGTTGGTGAAGGATTTTGTACTCTTATGGAGCAAGGAAGATGTTAACCTTTGTATAAGTGATATTCTCCCAGTGAGGAGTTAAAAATGCCTTCCAAGGATCAATGGTTAGTATGTGGGTAGCTGGAATAGATGATGTGTCGGAGGTTGATATGGAGGTGGAGTTAACGGATTGGGAGGCTAATGGGTTGGCCGTGGAGGTTGTGCAATGGTAGAAATGGAGGAGGCGTGTGCGGTTGAGGTAGTGAGCTTATCTTTGGTAAGTGGGGGTGTGGGTGCAGCAAGTAGTGGTCAAGGAGGTAGACACCTTATTGGATATGAGCATGTCATTGGGTTGGTAGAGCATGTTGCATGTTTTAAAATGTGATGGATAAGCTAGGATAGTATAGGTGTGTCCTTCATGTTCAAACTTTATAGAATGATGCAAACTGGAAGGAACACAACCCATGACACAAATCCAGGGTTTGTCAAGCAACAGGTTATATTAAAATTCCCCATCAAAGATGTAGAATAGCTCTGGAACACTACGGGGGCCCACAAAAATGTGGATAATGACAGTGCCTAGTGTAGAGGTGATAGCATCATTGAATGAACACAACATGATAGCATGTTTATGTATGTAATTGTTGGGTATGCGTATTTGAGCAAATGCATGGGATAAAATGATGTTAATGCTAGTGCCCCCATCAATCATTACATGTCATACATGTATATCATTGATGTGGACAAAGATGAAGAGGGCTTAGTGCGGATCATTTGTTTAGTTTGGTGCGATCTCTTCCTTTGAGAAGCTAAGGGAGGCTACTTGGTGAGTAGGGCGAGGTGTGGATAAAGGTGGAAATTTGGTGAGAGAGGCTACATGATGGGGTGTGATAATGGAGGCTACGGGTGTAGGGTCATTGGGTAAAACCTCAATATATTGAAGAGCCTCCATGAGAGCTTGATGATGGGATTCCAAGGTTTGGATGAGGTCATATAAGGAAATTTTGAGGGCAGAATGGTGTAATTGTTTAAACATGGTGTGATGTGTGACCCCATTAGAAATAGGATATGTGGGTCCATGGATAGTAATCTTAGGTGTGGGTACAGATGGTATGTTGGGTATAGGATTGGTTGGTGGGTTAGTTGCCTTTTCCTTACCTTTATCCTTCTGAGCACGGGTAGTAACGTGGATCATGTTGATCTAAGGGGAGTTGGAAAACAGAGAAGGTGTAGGGTGAGTGGTATAATGACATGACGAAAAAAACCTACCAAGGAGAAAAGCCTTGTGAAGCGAGTGGGTGCAACAACATTTAGGTAATGGTGTTACAAGTCTCTACGATGTGAAGCTGTGTTAATTTCAAATCTTGGGGGTGGCTCTAAGATTTGTGGGGGTGGAGGTCATGGTTTTGAGTAGGAAGTGAGGGAAGGACTATTGGAATGGGTTTCGGTGAAGTAGTGTCCTCATCGAGAAGGTCATCATCGTCAAAGTTGGCTTACGGAGGACAGAACTAAATAAGGATAGTTTTAAAGCCTTGTAATTCTCCACATCGTGCCCGATACATGATGGTAGGCACAAATTTTAGTGTCATCAAACCCTTCGGCTTGAGTTTGAGGGGGTCAAAAGGTTTGAGTGGTGGTAATGTGATGATATAAATCTCAAGGAGGTTGGTTAATATTTTGGCATAGGACCCCGCTTGTGGATTACAATGGGAAGTGAAAGTGGGTTTGGGTGTAGGTGCGATCGATTGTTGAGGAATGGTCCTTGTAGAAGTGGGAGTGGATTGAGCCATGGTTTTGGCACTAGAGTGGTCTTGGGTGTTGGTCATGTTTGTTTTGGTAGGCGTATGGTAGATGAATAGGAAGGAGGGTGTATGGTTTCTTTGACTACCTTATTGGAGGGTAGCGAATTTTTGTCATTGGGTTGCACTTTCTTGGTAAAGGTGATATGGGTGTATGAGATCTAGAGGGAAACACGAGATGGGGAAGAGGGTGAGTTACCCACGGGGATAATGAAGGTGTTGTAAAGGTAGATGATGTGGTTCGAGTAGGGGATGTGAGAGACGAGACCGAAGTGTAGTGGGTAATGAAGAAGTTCTTTGAGGGTATTGGAGGTATGGGTGGTAAAGATCTTTGCAGTGTGGGTGTAGTCCATGTTAGGCACCTAGGTAAGTTAGAGGTTTGCGAGGAAGGAGTGGGCTGTTGTTCTTTTGGTTTACCAATGGGTGGATGTTTCTTAACCGTACTAGGAGGTTGGGGTCCTAAGACGGATGAAAAGGGTGAAGGTGATGTAGGTGTGATTGACACCACTTTGGGTTATCAATTATATGGGTTTGGTTCTTGTTTGGGTGCCGGAGTAGGTTTGGTGTTGACTTTGGAGGATGTGGCTAAATCTAGTTTGACAGGTGGATGAGTAAGGCTGGTGGTTGGGGTGACCCCTAAGGTAGTAATAGGTTTAGTCGAGGAAGATGTTGTAGGTGTGGGCTTGGATTTAGATGTATGTTGGGTTATGGGTAAGGGTGTGTGTTGAGCTATGATGGGTGTTGTGGGAGAAGTTTTGGGAAGGGTGATTGTATTTGGTTTGATTGGTCGAAATATTTTTGGGTAGATAGTGGAAGTATCAGCAAGTGACATCTGCATCTGTGTTGAGACCGAAGTAGAAGATGCCCCCACAATAAGGCTCTGTCCACATAATCTAGGTGATCAACCAAGCATGTGAATGACATGTCTATCGGTGGCATTAATGAGGACCTAATAGAAATTCCTGTAAAATGTGTCTTAGAGATGGGGAATTTTCTAGCTGCGGCTTCCGTGGGTAAGGGAGTTGAAAGTAGGTTTGCAAGATCTTGGGTAGTTGATGGAGAACGCTCACCTAGTGGCAAAGGTATCTCTACTGGATCCATGATAGGTGGAGGAGAAAATGGATGTTCCTCTATAGGTGGAGGAGATGATGGGTGCTCCTCTATGGGTGGAGGAGATAAACAAGCATCCTCCATGGACTGAAGAAGTATTATGAATGACGGTTCCCTAGGTGGAGAAGCCAAAGGTGAAATGGTCTTGATATTAGTGGAAGGCTCCTCCACAGGTGAGGAAGGAGGTGAAAGGTGTTCCTCTATGGGTGGAGGAATAGGTGAGGTGGGTTCCGATGCCGAAGGAGGACTTTGGGAAATAATTTCCTCTATGGAAGGAATATGAGGTAATTCGGAAGCAACGAGTGCATTGCTGGAAATAGTGTGGACCTCGTGGGTATGGGTATCATGAGTTGAGGTCTCACCAGTTTAATTAGACAAAGTGGCATGATTGGGAAAGGGTTTCTTGAAGATATGTAGGTTTTCATTTGTAGGTGTGTTAGGATTATCCACGGTTAACTGGCCTTTCTCAAGCATTTATTTGACAATGTTTTTGAAAGTGATGCAATTACCATCACTATGACCCTTTACTCGATGATAGTTACAAAAATCGTGTTCTTCATACCATGTGGGCATGGGACGAGAAGAGTCAAAACCGGTGTGTGGTTTTATAGGCGGAAGGGTGATGGCCCAGATTTGATGAGCTTTTCTAAGACGAGAAGAGTAAGGCTCCCCATTTGGGGTGTATTTCCATTGTCCTCCTCGAATTGAAAATTTTGGACGGGTGAGAGATTAGATGAGTGGGTAGCTTTATTTTATGGATGAGCGAGTGGATTTTAGTACCCCGAGTTAGTAGTGCCCTTAGATTTTGAATAATTGCTCTATGGTTTGGAAGAAGAAGAGATATCATTCAACTTGAATTCTGAATTCTTATTGCATAATTAGATTTTCTTCTCTTCAATGTCCCGTATCTCTAACTTTCATGCCATGGATAATGCTTCATTGAATGTTTAGAAATTATAGACCTATAGGGTCGATGAGATATGTCTAGCACAAGCCCATGTAGAGAGCTCGATGAGTTTGGTTTGTGGCAGTTGGAAGGTGAGTTGATTGATTAGGTTATGTCGGTGAGCGACAAAATTTGTGATAGATTTGTCATCATGCGACACGTGGAGTATAGGTCATTCATGGTAGCCTTCTTAATAATTTTAATGGAGAAATGATCCAAGAAGGCTTGGGCTACCTGATTAAATGAAAATATAGAGTGTCTAGGTAACCCACTATACCAATCTAATGCAGTTCTAGTCAGAGACATGGGAAAGGTCCTCAAGAGCAAAGTGTCATCATGAGCGATTAGGTAGCACCCATGTTTGAATGACCACAAATGTTGTTGCGGGTCTTCCTTGCTATTGAAACAGTTGAATTTAGGAATTTCCCAATGCATGGGGTATGGGTGGATATGAATGGATTGGTTGATAGGCTTGTTGTAAATTTCATCGTAGGTGAGAGTATTGTGGGAGGTGAAAATGATGCTTTTAATGTCTAAATCTTGTCCATCATTAATTTGATTAGGTCGTTGGTAGGTTGGGATGGTTGGGTTCCTCCTGTAGCATAAGAGGGTTGGTGTTGGGCATGTGAAAAGGGTGGAATTATAGTATACGGTGCTTTCATGTACGTTGTTTGAGAAGAGGTACTGAAATAGGAGGTACGTGGAGGTGGAAGGGTCAGTGACCCTAGTGGTAATGGGGGTTAACGATTGGGGAATAGAAAGGACCACATTTTGAAAGGGGTGGGGGTCACTAACACGAGAGGTGGTTGTGTACCTATAGGTATATACAAGATGATAGGGGTGGATGAGGTTATGTTTTGAGTGGTTGTCAAAGGTATGGTGGATGTGGTGGGTGTAACAGATGTAGCAGATGTTGCGGTCATAGCGAGTATTAGAACTAGCTACGAAAGCGACTAGGGGCAAGGTAGATGTTGGTAACGCGGAGCCGGATGGGGCTGATGCAGGTGTGGGAGTGAGAGTTGGGGGTATAGATATGAGCATGTCATATATCAACCGACTTGAGGTATCTCAAGTGGATGAGTGGGAAATGTAAAACTGCAAGGCGAAAGGGTTTGGTCAAGGAGTCGTGCAAACTCCTCATCTCTGGTAGCAATAGTGATAGGTTGGATAGGATCCATGGCAGGTGATAAAATGGAAGGTGGAGAAGGGCTAGGTGGGAGTGGTTGAAAATTGGCATGGAATACGAGGGCACTAGCTTGTTGATGCATCAGTACCATGTGAATAGGTACTGATCAGGTTGGGTTGCCTTTCTATAAATGACACATAAATACAGTAGGAATAGGAAGAACATGTGGTAATAAATGGATTAGGTACCAAATGTTAGCTAGAAAGTGGCATAGGATAACTGATGTTGGTGGGGAATATCGATGATGATTACAGGTAACCATTGTTGGTCACTATGGGAAATGAACAGTTGGTCAAAAACAAGGTATAAGGCCAAATTTGACAGGTATGCCAAATACCGACGAGATTTACAAGGTCAATGGGAATGATAGTAGTGATAGGGACTCTAAATAGTTGAAGAAGGTGAATAAATTTCCTTTTGGGTAGGTTAACCAAAAGGACTTGGAACCGACACTGGTTAGGTATAACCAAATATGGTCAGAGGGTAAAAAACAATGGTTGTTGGACCGACACCGGTCACTATGAAATTGAAACAATGATGAAAGAAAAGTGGTTGTGAATTAAAATATGATGTGGAATCAAACCCAAAATTCTAAGAATGATGAGAATGTGGTCCAGGCACACTCAGATGAAGCTGGAATACACCAACTATGATGAGGAGCGTGCAAGGAGAAAAAGGAAAAATGAAGAGCGTGACCTCTCACCTCAAAACATAAGCCAAGCAGAAACACTAAGTAAAACACGATCCTAAGAGTTATTTTTCGATTATATTTGTTTAGATTATGTTATTTAAGGACCGACACATGAATTGTAAACTACATTTTTTTGGTGAGGATGGCTTCCTACAATGAAAGAGATCTACATGGTGAGGTTTCGGGTATGTTATGGTGGGGGTGGCCTTCACTCAAGTATGACTCGACAGAGCAAGAGTATCTTTATGAGTACCTACCAATCCTTAGATCAGTGCGATCATGACAGGAATTCCTAGGAAATATGTTGTTTAAGAATATATAATTATTTTGAATTTGTGTAATTTGGAAAGACTCAGAGAGAGAGAGAGAGATGTGCTTTCTACAATTCGTTTGTCAACCATCAGCTGGGCATGAATTCCAGCGTATAGGTTGCCCTCAATTAATGTGAGCTAATGCATCAAATAAGAATGAAATGCAATGATTTTTAAGCCCAAATTGAAATATGAAGTTTGATGAAACAAATGGATGAATATGAAGAGGGATGCTCTTTCACTAAAATGTAGAAAACAAGAAGAAATGATTCTTTTTAAGTACACTAAAAGAAAAGTTTCTTTTAGAGAAAATAAAAAGAAAAAGAGGGTTACCAATGAAGAAAATTCATGTGTATGCTTTTCAGAAGGGAAACAAACACATAAATTTTCCTAGGAATGAATAAAATGGAAGGAACCCTAAATGGGTCACACCGGGTGTGCCAAAATGTTTCACCTGATTCTTAAACGTTTCTTTGAATATTGAAGAAACAGATAGGGTAACGGGCATAGGAGGAATACCTGTTAAAATGATGGTTGATAGGTTGTTGTGTGTGTATGACTTCTAAACCCACAGCTGATCATGAGAGCTTCCTTTTGGATGGGAGGAACTACTTGTAATGGAACACAAGACCACCAAATAAAAGTTAAACAATATGTGCAGTGAACTACCTAGTGTGTGCTAGATCCAGGAAGTGTGATACTTCATAAACAGATGTTAGTCCACTGTTTAAAATAATTTAATTTTGGTAATGAAGTAAATCGTAATGTAATTAAAATGATTTAGGTATCTCATTTAAAACACAATAAGAAAGATCTAATCTAATAGGCTAGGTTAAAATAAGATCCGAAGGTCAAGTAAGCTGGTTATGGGTCTCTGTGTAGGTCCGGTAGAGGTCTTAGGTATGTAACAGGTGATTAAGGGTGATGCGGGAATAGGTGGGTAGGTCTTTCACATTGCAGGATGTATTGGAAAATACGAGAGACCGATGCTGGTTAAGGGTGGTGATGCCGGTTGGGGAGAACCGGTATCGGTTACTTATGAAAAAATAGGAATGCCACGAGAATGAGCTTTAGATATCCCTTATGATTACACAATGGACTACGTTGGTTAAAATGAGGTATTAAGTTGTTTGGATGGGATTTGGTGAGGTTTTAATGGGGATATGGAGGGGTGAGTATTAAAATAGGTCAATGGGTGGCTAGGAGAATAAAGGATGAAGATATAATAATTAAATGAATGAACCAGAGGAGTAAACTTTTCTACTTACTTGAAATCTAGTATTGGGAACCTGTGAGTGATGAATGAATGTGTTGGTAAGAGGTTGAATGCCATTGAGGATCAGCACATTGGAAAGCTCCTACATGGGCTACATGTGAATTCCTTTTTTTCTAGTTGGATCAAATCTATGTTGGGTGGTTGTTGGATGAATGTTGGATGTCTGTACAAGAGAAAATTCTTGATATCCTTCCTTGCATGCGTGTTCTCTTAGAAAATTTCTCTCAAAAGATTTGTTATCTCTCGGAATCCACCAACCTTTTTCCAACCTCGAAAATAAGGTTGTTTTGGGGATTTAAAGGTGGTGACGGTAGTTACGGCTTACCGGCGGAGGTTAAGGGTAACCGGCATGAGGTTCGGGTGGGATTTCCTAGGTTTACTAAACTAGATAGATCCCCTTGATTTTCTAGGATCTCATGTCATTAACCCACGGATTAGACTAGAAGCTTATTTTAAGTATGTAGGAATGTGGTTAGAGGAAATGTAGGCATTGATTTTTAGGGTTTGGGTAAGACTTAGTCGGATTATGGAAACTTACTAAGAATAGATCTTAGGGTTAGGTGGCTTGATGAGGTAACTAGGTGAGGTGTATGTGTGGGAATTATCTAAATTTAGATATTTAAATAATAAATATGGTCGGGATAATGAATTAATTTAATTAAATTAATATTAGTGGGGTGAAGGGGCCGTGGCTAGGTGGATGTGTTCAAGGTGTTTATTTGTCAAGGACCAAAGGGGAGTGTGACTTAATTTTTGTGTCTACACTCTATACTCGGCCAATTTTGGGGCTCGTTACGAGTCATTATGAGCTCAAAAAATTCAATTTTTTTCCATTTGTTTTCCTTTGAGCCTCTAATTTCTTCCTTCCCTGACCATACTCCTCCATTTTATAACCTTCCTGTAACCTTCTCATTGGATTTGAAGTGTGGATTCATGCGACGGAGCCGTTTCTTGAATTTCTTCCTGCACGGGGCCATGTTTTGATCAATTTTGTCAAGGAACAAAATAGAGATAAAAATTTGGTGACTCGCAGGGGCATCTTCCTACTAGATGAAGAGATAAGTTGCCTTGTTATATCCATTGGGCATGGAGTCATGATTGGCGACCCAAAGTTGATATTGTTCTTCTGAAAACGGACCCTTTGGAGCCTAATTTTAGTTGCTTTGTATTTGTTCTATTAGAAAATGAGAAACTGTCATGGCAACTATGGGTCACCCTATTACAAATGCTGAAGGGAATAACATGTTCACTTGAGGCATATTGAACTACGTGATGACGCAAACCTGGAGCAACAAAGAACATGTGCCAAAGCACTTAGGAAAAAAACCTATGCTACAACAAAACAATGTGCATATGCACTTAGGGAAATTAAAATCCTATGCTAATATTTATAGGGTGGAACCTCCTTTCTAGTAGCAGTGTTTGAGATGGATCCCATTTACTGGGATCTGTAATTCTTCACCATCCAATCTAGCTAGCTGGAAGGCATTGCTACTTTTACACCTTGTGATCATGTAAGGGCCACTCCAAATGGCATCAAATTTGGAGTGCTTTCTTAGATTTTCCCAATCTGCATCCCACTTTAGAACTAAGTCCCCTTCTTGAAAGGTCCTCGTTCTTTCCTTCTTGTCAAAACTCTTCTTGATCAATTCTTGATCCATTTCCATGCTCGAATTACATGTTATCTTGCTTCTCCTACCTCCATCCGCTCTACATACCTGATTGTCATGGGTTTAAAATCAGATATCTCTAACTATTTAATGAGCTCCAGAGCTGGAAACTCCAATGATATGGGAAATACTACCTCTTTTCCATATACAATCTTGTATGGGGAGCTGCTTGTGGAGCTATTTAATATGATCCTATCATCCCATAGAGTTGATTTGAGTGTTGTATGCCAAGTCCTATGATTTTCATCAAGAGTCCTTCTGATAATCCTTAATAGGTTCTTATTTGTGGAATCTTTTTGGCCATTACCTTGAGGGTAATAATTTGATGAGGTGTTGAGATACACACCATTCTTAATTGCCCATTCAGTGATCCTTATACTAAGGAATGCCAATGCATTATCTGATATAATAGTGGTAGGGACTCCAAACCTGGTGGTTATTCCTTCATAAAAATCTAAGATGTTGGATTCATTTGCTTCTTTTAGTGCCATTGCTTCAGTCCACTTGGTGAAATAGTCTGTTGCAGTAAGTATCACTTGTGGCCTTGGCTTGAATTTGGGTTAATCACCCCAATGAAGTCTAGTCCCCATTACATGAATGGCTGATCCACTGAAATGGGATGAAGGGGCAAGGCTACTAGCTTCTCCTTTCCTATGAAGAATGCACATTTTTACACTTCTCGATCCATGAGTAGTAGTCCCTGAACATTGTAGGCTAGTAATAACAAGATTTCATAATCTTGAGAGTTGTTACACGAGGGAAAAAGTGACCTCTTGCTTCCCCATCATGGAATTCATTTAACAATTTCTCAATTTGGCCTATCCCAATACACATCACTAGAACACTATTGATATCCTTATTAAACAAGAAACAACCAACAAGCACATATGGGATGGCTTGTAGTCTAAAATATCTTCTCTTTGCTTTGTTTCATTCTAGGGGAAAAAACCTATTTGAAGGTAATGCACAAAGGCTTGGCTCCAACATAGAGCAGGTGCATCATTAGCTGGTTATTGTAGATCATTCGTAGTAATAGGACAACCTCTTCTTTATCTACCGACTCAAATGTTTTTTGGAAGCAAGTTATTTACATAGACCCTTGCCTCAAACCATTTTGGTTACCTTGATCTCAATGTCATATTCCATCACCCGAGTAATCCATCTTACCCTCTTCTCTTTCAAATCCTTATTTAAAAGGAAGTCCTTTACACCAACATGAGATACTAGTAGTTGAATCTTGTTATTTGAGACCAAGTGTTTGAAATTCTTTAAGCTCCTAATAACAGCAAGGACATGTTTTTCAATGAAAGAGTATTTACCTTGTAGTCTTCTAGGCTCTGACTGAAGAAGGCCATTGGTTGTTTTGAACCTTCCTTGTTGGGCTAGGCTAGACGAAGATGGCTGAGATGGTGTCTGACCCTTCAAAATCATATAGCATGAAGTCTTTTGAGAAGTCTGGGTTAATGAGAGTTGGAGCTTGTGATATTACAAGCTTGATGGCCTTAAAGCTCTCTTTTCCTTCTTTTATCCATTTAAATGCAAGAATCTTCTTTAACATCATTGTTAAAGGCTTCACAAGAGTTAAAAAATTAGGTTAAAAAAGAAAACAAAGTTTATCCTCCTAAGAAGCTTTGGAGAGAATTTTTGTGTTGTGGAAATGGAAGTGTCCAGATGGCTTCAACCCTTTCAAGATCAATTGTCAATCCCTCTCTTGAGATAATGTGGCCCAAAAATTTCCCTTCATGAGCCAGGAACACACACTTTTTGGGTTTAATGACACCCAAACCTTCTACATCTCTGAAATACCTATCTAAGGTGAAAGAGATGGTTTGCAACATTCTTTGAGAAGATGGTGATATCATCTAGATACACTAGGACTATGTTGTTGATTAAGCCTTTGAATGCCATGTCCATAGCTCACTAAAATTTTTCTCCAACATTTGATAGTCCAAATGGAATTTTATTATAAGCATATGTACCCCATTTGGTGGTGAAGGTTGTCTTGAATTGATCCTCCTCTTTCACCATTATCTGGTTATAGCCTGAATATCCATCTAGCAATGAAAACCTCTCAGAACTAGCTACAAATTGTAAGATCTATTCCATTGATGGAAGTGGGTAATGATCCTTAAGTGATGCTCTATTTAGATCATGAAAGTCCACACACAACCTGATTTCTCCATTTTTATTTCTCACAGGTACCAAGTTAGCAACCCAACTTGAGTGCTTGATAGGGAAGATGATGCTAGCCTCAATTAGCTTGTTCAATTCTTTCCTCATGAGAGGCTCAATGTGAGGATTTATGGGCCTTTGCTTCTATCTGAAAGGCTTGGCTCCTGGATCCAACTTGATTGTGTGTTGTGTCAGCTTTGGGTTGAAACCTCTTAAATATTTGTAAGTCCAAGAAAAGACATTTGGGAATTCTTGACAAATTTGAATGAATTTAGATTTTTCTTGTTGAGTGCTTACCTTGCCAATCTATAATGTTTTGCCTTCTTCTATAAAAATGGGTTGAATCTTCACCCTTTACCTGAATGTTCACCTTCTCCTTTCGAAATTGGTCATTTGGGTTGAAGATTGATTCCAAAGTGACAAGACCCTTTGGTAGTTTGTTAGTCCTCAATTGTACTACTTGATCACCATATTGCTGCTCCAATTTATCTTGGTTCCTGGAGGAGAACTCAGCTTCTTCTTATAGAAAGTTGACAATTTGTTGATCATTTTCAAAAACTTGCCAACTTGTGTTGTTTTCTGGGACAACTGGCCTTACAACCAACTTGATATGGGGCTGAGATCTATCATTCTTGATATTCTCCACAACATCAAATGCTGCCCCAAGCTTTGTCAATCTGTTTGCTACTTCATTCTTCTTCCTTGGGATGGAGTTGATGTTGAATGCCTCAAAATCCTCAATGAGGTCCCATACCCAGGTTCTTGTAACTCTTTAACAGGTCATTCTTGGCAACATTTTTTCCTTAGACTTGATTAGCAACTAGTTCACTATCACCAAACACTGCAAGTTCTTGATTCCTTGTTTCCTTGCCTAATGCAGTCCATGGACCAAAGCCTCATACTCTCGTTGTATTATTTGAATAAGAAAATTGGAAATGGAAAGATGAGTAGTATTTCATACCTTGGGGGGAAACAAGCATAGCTCCTCCTTCAGCTCCTTGCCTACTTCTTGAGCCATCAAAGAATAACTACCATACCTCATTTTCATCTTTGTGGTCGAGCTTAATGATGTTGAGTAGACGCTGATTTTCCTCATGCAAATAATAGAATCCTAGCTCATACTCCTCCATCTCTTTGTAGGGATCAAAATCATGTCTCTTGTTTTCCCATTTGTTGAGAATCAAGTCTGGGATACACCCCACCTTGGTATCTACTTCACAAGTGCTTGGGAGATCCTCCTGATCAAAGGATGAACAATTGGCATTGATCAAGATGGGTACATAAGACTCAATATGGTAATCTGTAATGGGCTCAGATCTAATTATTTCCTTTTCTCCATACCTTGTTCTGAAAAGCATGTGTAACCAATCAGCAGATAAATAGCCTCCAATCTTAGTAGTGAAGTCTCTTGACAAAAATAATGTCAAAAATCGGTGGCAAGTATTTGGTGATATGTTTTGTAATATAGTCCCATTGGGGTAGGCATGCAATTTGAGGATCAAATATTTGATGACTCCAAAAATTGTCACTGCTATCCCATCCAATGGCACTACCCCTTTGGGAATGACTCGTATTTAAGACCCGAGTTAATCAGCTATTTATTTTGGCATTAAAGAACTACTTGCCCCCAAATCAATCATGCAAATTATGTACCAATTTGTTACCAATGATAAATGAAACATAGAATGGAGGAGGATTTAGATTCTTACCTTGTTGTCCTCCATGATTTACCCCAGTCTGAGTTGCATTGGTAAGCACTCTCTCTTGCTGGTTAGGGGGCTGATTTGAGCTTGAAGAATTGGCCATAGCAGTCTACAACAAATCTCTTTGTCCTAGAATGGCCAATGACTCCGACATTGAAATTTTCACATTTGTCTTCATTTTTTCAATAATATTGAATGAGCTATCCTTTTATTGCCCCTTTCCTGGTACATTTTTCTCTTACACATGGGTTGTTACAACTAGTTCTTGATTGGGTTTGGAGGGTGGCTTGATCAAGGCGCGTATAGTGGAAGTTGTATTTTGTGTGCCAATACCTTGTGGAGTAATGGAGGGTTAAGGATTACCACGAGTTTGGTGATTATCCCTTTCAATATTTATTTTCTTGGACCATGTATTGTTAGCTACACTTTGAGAGGGTGCTTGATTCATACCACAGAAATCTTCAGCCTACCAATTGACAAGCGTAGTCTCACTTGGAGATACCTCTTATTGAGCTCCTTGTTGCTGATTTTCCTCTTGACTAGACACTTGTGACACACCAATGGTCTATACCATCAAGGCCTGCTTTAGTTCACCATTAAAGCACATAGATTGGTTATGTCACTGATTGCATGGAAAAATCAATCATATTCTTGGGCCATATTGTTTTGTGTTGGGACCAATGACCTTGATGTTGAAGCTGTGTTTGGATCATATGGTGGAAAGGTCTCACGGCTTGAGGTTGTCCTTGGCTTTGGTTTTGATTTGTAGCCTAAGCTAGTGGCCTATTTTGTTGATATGGGGGTCTAGCCTGATACTAAGCTTAAGGCTGATATGGCCTAGAACTCGGGCTTGCTACCTTTTGATAGTTATTGATGCATTCCCTAGGTTATACAACTATTTCATATCCTCTTGAAGCTCTTTTGAGGTGCTAAAGGATGAGGTAGAGGCTTTAGTTGAACTCTGATTTCTAGAAGTAGGTATAGAAGCCAATGTGGGCATCTATCTAGTGCTTAAGACTGATAGTTATGGGTATAGAGGCATGGGTGGCCTAGGAGCATGTTTGTCAGCCTGAATTAGACAATTTTCAGCTCTTATAGAGATGTTATAGGTTGCAGGTAAAGTGGTGCCTCCCATTGATTGAATCATTAAAAATATATCGAATTTAGAGCTCTAAGAAAGTATAAGAAAGCACCTTCATCTGTGGGCCTTACAACCACTAGAATCTTGTCCCATGTCCTTTGAAATATGAGGTTGAAATTTGTCAACTACTCGTTAGGATCCCTCTTGATTGTTGTCAGTTGCTCCAACAAGGATAGATTATCTCCTTTTTCTCCAAACTGGTCATGAAGAGCTCTGCACAGATGGTCCCAAGTTTGAATAGAGCTTGTTGTTAGACTCCTAAACCATTGTGAAGATTTACCCTTGAGTGAAGAGGCTAGTAACTTGACTACAATGTCCATCTTAGTGATCTCATGAATTTCACAGACATTTGCAATGTATTGAATATGATAACTAGGAGAAGTATGGTTCTCTCCAGTGAAATATGTGATGCTCTTTAATGCTACAATTCTAACACTTATGATAAAATGTTAACTTATCCTCTTTACAATGCAATCATCAACATGTGATTTTTCCCACAAAGGTATATTCTTTTGACTATTGAAATCATGCTTGCCATGGATAAAATTATTTCTTTTCTTGGATTCAATTTCTGAAATACTATTGCATGCAAGAAATCCATTTTGTTTGAGGTTGTGAACTATTAAAGCTGTTTGCAAATTTATGTCTATATAATAATGAGAACTTGGATCAATTCCATTGATCCATGGTATGTGTTAATTCTTCTTACTTGATTTGTATGGAAAACTGACATTCAGAGGTTAAAGCAAATAAAGGACTGAGCCTTTGTAGGATTAAAATTTCATTGATCTTCTTGAAATTCATGTTATGCATTCTACTGGAAGTTATGTGCTCAGATCTTCTTGTCAACTTCTCTAGAACGTTGAATGATGTAAGTTGGAAAGAGGCATACTTCTTGAAGTATTGAGGGAAAAGCCTAAATCGTAGACCTATAAGATCTATCCTAACGAGATTCTAACCTAAGTTACATGTCTTCTAAGTTAGGGATTTGGAAATAACCTAAGGTGATGATAGGTATATTTCTAACCTATTACCTAATACTATATTGGTATGAAGAATGGCATATCCTAAGGTGGCAAATTTACCTAAGGAAATATTAAGATAACCTAAGGTCATACCCTAAGCTAAGATATCTATCCTAAACTAATTTTGGGATAAAAGGGGACCTAAGGGGTCATATGGAAAGTTGAAGGCATGTCAACGGTTCATAAGGCATTTATTTGATTTGATTTTTGAATTTAAGATCATTATGTACTTTGTTAGTTTGACAGAGGCATGGAATTTGGAGGTGATCTAGTAGGCACCATCTCTAAATTTAACAATGTATGTTCTTTTTGAAATTGGACTCGCTAATTTTGGATGTCGATGGTGTGGATATTTAGGTGGGAGATCGGGAATTAATGACATTAATTGTCATCATTTTTGGTGAGAAAAACACTTTGGAAACCATGCAAGTGGATTTCTTTGGTATTTTATGCATTCCGATTATTTCTCTGCGCATGGAGCTATCTGGTTCTTGAACCAACAATTATGCTTTAAGTTTTTTTCTATTTTTAACTCTCTTGGACTATTTTGATCCAATGGAAGTATATGAGGCATTTGAGGAAGAAGTTTATGGTTCTTGATTTTTTTTTTGGAGAAGAGGGAGTTGTGAAGGCTCGGCTTGAAATCTTCTTGAGCAGTAGAAGCACTATCGGGCATGATAGGCTCTATCCATTAAGATGTTGTGATTTTCTCTAAGTGTGTTCATTAAAAAACTTTTCTCTCTTGAGATAATTTGGTTTTTATTTCTTTGATGGTTATTTGGTTTCCTTGCTTGAATAATTTGTGTTCTCTAATTGAGGAATCTCTTCTTGGAAAGGAAGTCATTGTGTTGTTGTTATCCAAAATGAGCCCCTTGCTCATTTTGTGGCTAACTACCTTCATTCTTCCCTCTCTTGTGCCTCAGTCATAATGTTTTCTTTTTAGGAACCCAAGACCTTCTGGAAATGGCACCATTGGATAGAGCTTTTTCTCAGCTTTCTAGAAAGGTAAAGTTTTCCTCCTAACTCCATGTATTTTTGAAGTTATGGCTCGACGAGAGTTTTTGTGGGAATTTTTCCCTGAAAGGCCTGCAGCCAGTAATATGGTGCCACATGTCCTCGGGAGTGGCGGAGGTCAGAGGTAAACTTGGAATTTTTACTAAGTGATTCAGCAAGTTTTCAAAAGGAACATTTCACCCGAAGGCCCGCCGACGAATGAGATGCTGCCACGTGTCCAAGGAAAGGAAATTGGAAATTTTTCTAAGGGTTGATCCAAGCAAAATTTTTGATGCTAGGCCCACATCAAATCATATTGTGCCACGTGTCTTTAGAGGAAAGGAGTGGCAGAGGGTAGAGTTAAAATGGAAAATTTGACTAAGTGTTGGCGTAGTAAAAATCTCCAAAAAGGCCCAGGCGAATCAAATGATGCCACGTGTCTCAAGACCCGCGGACCGTGGAGGGAGATTTAAAAATTTGGTGAAGTGTTTTGGTAAAAGGAAAGGAGAAGTTTTTGGCCCGCCGCCCTACCAGCCGGTGAGATCAGGCCACGTGTCCATGGGGGTCGGACCGGTAGAGCGCGAGGAGAAGATTGGGATTTTTTCCCAAAGGTTAAATCAAAAGAAAAAAATGTTTGCCCTAGGTCCCGCGCCCAATGAGAACCTGCCACATGGCACCAGAAGCGGCGGAGTGCGGGGAAAAGTTGGAAATTTTCCCAAAGAAAAATGAAGGAAATTTCAAAAGGAAAAGTCCACCCCAAACGCGAGCCAATGGAATCTTGCCACGTGTCCGGTGGTGGTAAAAATATAGGACAGGCCTACAGGGTAAAAGGAAAGGAAAATCCCATACTAGTGGGGTTTCGGCACACGCATAAGTAAAAATATGGCCAAAAGTGATGGAAAAGTTAAGGGGTAGAGGCCCACAATGAATCAAATCATGCCACGTGTCCTCAGATCATCGGCTCGGTGGAGATTTTTGGAAAATTTTTCCAATGGTCAAAACGATGGAAAATGAAGCACAGAGGGCCTATGTCCAATCAGAACATGCCACGTGGCACTTGGAATGGTGGAGCACGGGGATTTTTTGGGAAATTTTCCCAAATGCAAAAAGTGGAAAATTTCAAAATTTTCACCCGCCAATCCGTTTTGGCCTGTTTTTCCCTAAAATTTCAAATGGCCATAACTTTTGATCCAGAGCTCAGTTTTTCACGTTCTTTATATCAACAGAAAGCTAGTGAAATTATCTACAAGATTCCAAGGTCAATTTTGTATTTTAATGGAGTTTGGAGAGAGAAAATTGAAAAATTCCTTGGGCACATGGTAATGAATAGAAATGATGTTTCAACCACCATTTTTAATGAAGAATGGCTCGCATTCTCTCCCAGCATGGTGAAAAATGTTAGGGGATGGACCTGTAAGGATGCCCATGCTATTTTATTGCATTTTTGGTCGGTGGTTGAAGCTCTCCCATGTTTTCCACATTTCTCTCTCCTGGGGTCGTTTCTGGCATTGTAAAAGCCAAATTTGGCTCATTTTTAGAAGGTTGAACATTTTTCATGTATTGCAGGCTCCCTCTTTCACCTTGAAAGTGATTTTGTGGAAAAATCAGACCTCTTCCAAGATTACAACCTATTTTTTCCTCTCAGATGTTGTAATGCAAGTGTTTTTGATGTTAAAAATGACAATGCAGGCTCTGTGAATGAGTTTTAATCCTCTGTTTGTGTTGTTTGATTCATTTCTAACCTTCCATTACAGTTTATCAGTTTGTGCATGAAGTTTTGTTGCATTTCCATGATTTGTGTCAATCTGTAGAAGTAAAAATTCTCACCACTCCTTTGGTGCATCACCTTATTAGCATTAGTTTCAATTTTTACATTCTCTTTCTGCCCCCTTGGAATTTAGAGTAGGATTTTGAGTTTAAAACCTTTGCAACTTGCAAGTAATACACTTGATCAGAGGAGTTGAGGAACCAACCTCTAATCTAGAGATTCTTTTCCCATTTTTACAAGTCCCACACTTGGGGAAAATATTCAATGTTGTGCAATCACACTGGATGTCCAAAGTGTCAAACTAGAAATCTGATCAACATCCGGGGTGCTGCTAATTGCACCAATAGTTGCTTTTATGGTTATTGTTATTGAACTTCACCTTAAATCTTGTGGTGATATGGAAAATTAAGTACATGCATGATTCTTTCTTATCTGTTTGAAAATGGGTTATGGAAATGATATGTGACTTTAAGTTTTGAACCAAGTGTAGCTTAGGTTACATAATGGAAAAGTATACCTTCGGTGTAGCTTCTTGGTTTATTAGAAGTTATAATTATCTGTTGGAATCGTAGGAATATGCATGCTTAGATTATGAGTTATGTGAGCTCAAATTTGGTTATTGAAACAGTAATGCATGCCTTCTTCTTGAAATCTCTGTATACTCTATCTGTTCTTTGGATTCAGTCTGCGATGGACACTGGTAGTTATGTAATGTTTGGAATCTCTGTTTTATTTTTGGATTCTTCTTGTATAGAAACAAGATTGAAGGTTTTATTAATTTTAAAACTTTCTAGTTTTAATAGAGAACTTGAAGTTGGTACTTCTAAGGAAAATATGGTTAATTGTTTCCAAGGTAACTTGATTTTGAGGCTTTCATGCGGGGATTCCCATGTTTAAAGTAATTCTTTTGATCTTTTGAGTTTCTTGTGTTTCTTAAGTTTTCAAGTACTGAACTATGGGTCACATAAGGGAGATCTTGTTGGTTGGGTACATTTTGAGGGCCAACTTTGTTGGAGTCGATGTTGGGATGTCCTTGTGGCTATGTTTGACTGTCTTTTCTATGTTTTACTTTCTTCCCGTCGAAGTAGCTATTATTGGTTTAGTTTAAGCTGTCATAGAATAGGGTTAATCTCTTGAATATCTTGCTGGTGTAATCTCGTTAAACCCCTCATGGCTATGATATCACAAACTTTAAGGATGATTCCTAAACTTGTGGTTGTTGTTTCTTAATTTTAAACTATCGAAATTGGTTCTAAATAAGGGGTCTTGAGAATTCTTCCATTCTTTGATCTTTGAACGAGATTGGAGGAATTAATTTGTTGATAAGTTGTCTTTACATAAAATGTATGTCTTTCACATCTATGAGGACTCATTTTATATTCTATCTCACTATTTATTTTATTTCCATCATTGGAGGAATTGGTAAGACCTGTGGACCTTAACTAAAATTTTAACATCCTCGAGTGATTGTTGGAATTGTAATTACCTAATGGCATTTTACAAACTTTTTCATTGCATATCTTTTTGTTTTGGTTTAATGTCTCAGTCATTGGTTGTCTATGGAGGGAAATCATGTTAAATTTTGTTCTATCATAGCAATCACACATTCTCTTGATCTATTCTTCTGTGCATTTTCTCTTTTAAGGAGTTTAGGAAGTATTAAAGGCATGAATTTTCCTTTGCGACCTTCGTATTGTATGTTAAGATGTTGGAGTTCCCTTTTGATCCTGGCTTTTGACTCCTCCTTCTTCGGTCTTTAAGGTGAAGCCTGACTACCGCCTTTGGAAATAATAGGACGCCTTGAGTAGTCGTCATTGCTACTTGCTAGTTCTCTTGACTTGTGTTAAGGCTTTTGATAATTGAAATAGAAGGAAAATGTGAGATTCTATACATTGAGTAGATTCTATCTTAATGTGGATATTTGGTCTAACTTGATAAATTAGGATATGCCTTGCATATGGGATTAGGATGCCACATCAGATTTGTGAGACTCTTATTTGCATTTGTATTTCTAAATTAAGATGATTTGTGAAGGAAATAATTAGAAAGTACTTTTATTTGATATGGATAAGTGTATTGGATGGAATAAAATTTATCTGATAACATGTTTTAGATTGTAAATTACCTCATGAAATTTCTTTGAATGTTATTCAAGTGATTAATTGTTCTTCTTTTATGGTTGTTATTGCTATGATTTATTTGTCTACTTGACCACACTATTTCATTAAAGTAGAGTTGGTTTAATGAAAGCTTGATTAGTTGAAAGATTTTTGTTTTAATGCTTAGTGCTTATAATGCTCAATTCAATGAAATGACTGTGTCGAGAAATTTTTGTAGATAGACTTCGTAAGTGATAGAGGAATGAAATAAATTTTATGATGTATTGGTTGAATTAAAATTCGAACCATTATAGAGAATTTTTAGTTATTATTGAAATGTATTGAAGGAAGAAAAGTTATAATCTAAAATATCTTGATGCAAATTGACATGAAATATGTGAGTAATACGATTTTGTAAGATGTGTATTTTATTTGGATGAATTGAAAAAGTGAGGTTACTTAAACATGGTTGAGTTTATTCTCTTTCTCATATTAAGAAGGAAAAATCTGTAATTTTATCCTTGATGTTGTTATTCATATCGATTGGATCCTTATTCTTGATGTCGGTAAATTTTTTTGGATAAATGGGAATTAGCATGAATTCCCTTACTTTAGTGCAACTTACAAAGTTGTATGTATTAATTTTGCTTACTTAATCTTGAATGATTGATTATGATGTTATGAATGTGTTGCTATAATGTCGAGGATGTGTAAATTAGATATGGGTATAATAAACCCTAATGCTTAACCATAATGAGGAAGGTTCTCCTCTTCTAAGAAGGATGCAAAATAAACTAATAATATGCGGGTTCGATAACCATTTAGACTTCATAGGTATGAAATATTTTTATCAGAACCTATTTTGGTTCTCATACATTAAGTGAATGGTTGAGACACATTAATTAGATCATTTGATAGATGTTAATGTTGTTTTCAATTAATTAAATGTTAAGCAAAAAATTAATTGAACATATAGTAATGGATAATCTTTGAAGTTCCATATTGATTAACCAACTCAAATGGGGATGGAAACCTTTAAGGTTGTTGAAATTAGGGTTATGTAAGGTTTCTATAATCTGAATCTTAATCCTAAGCTAATTAAGTGGAAATGATCTCTTGAGGTGTGTACGTTGAGATGAAGTGGTTCGCGGACATGGCACACGCGAATACTGCAGATTTGTACCTTTGTGAAGACTTGGCTCTTCACAAGGATATAGGGTTACAGTTGACATGTTTCAACACCCTTCAACATTGGTTCATCTAGACCTCCCAAAACTTGGACTTGAACTTAGTTTCTCTCTAGGACAATTTAGAGTTATGATCTAGTATAGGAAATGATTCCTAATGATTTAGGATAACTAGGCACATCTAATTGACTTAGGTTGATAAGGTATGTCTATATACCCTAGGTCATCACGAGTGACTCCCTATTCTAAATTTATCACTAAACTACCTTAGGGTCAAACCTTATACAAGTTGACTGATCAAGTCAATGAAGACCATTCTAGCTAACAGAGGACTAGGGTGAAGGATTTATTCCGTTTAGACGTGGATGCCATCTAGGAATAGTAACATGAAGAATATGTTGGAAATATTTAGCCAAAGTATCACAAGCTGCTAGTTACATTGTCTTATGTCACCTAGTTTAAGGAATGTGATTTTAGATGAATATTGGAAACAAATATTCAGATAGGTTTCTTAAAATGAACACACAGTACCCAAAATAGGGTAAGAGAACCAAGTATACTTGGTATACATAAAGTATTCAATACCTAAGTAACATGAGAGATTAGTTTTTAATCGAGTCATGCAATGAGAGATCGGTAGCTCACTGGGTCATTTACAACTACATATGGTTATATATTATGATATTGATTGAAATGGAATGTGTGTTCTAAGTTATGATTATTTAGAATAGGGAACATTATGTATAATAAAATTTCCTTATTCTAAAGTCTTAAATTGGGATTGTTACATCTTGGTATCGAGAGATGAAGGTTTACAACTTTTTGACATATTGTGTCCATAATCGATAAAACTTAAATTTTCTTGTTAAGAGAAAATGGTCGAACAAGAGAAAACGTTGTAAACAACCCATAACCTGGTGGAGAAGTAATAACTACCCAAAAACTCAATATGATCCTTGCTTCCCTATTGGAAACAAGATATTTTTGACTGTACTTGAACAACAACTAATGTGCAATGAGGAGAAAGAAGATGCTTGTAATAACAATCACCCACCACCTCTACGAACATCACCAATTTGGGGAATTTGGGTGTTGATAATAACAATGTAAACATGCCAGATCAACTTGAGAAAATAAAAAGGCAAGATTGGAAGCTGAAATCACTAATGATATAAAAAGGATAAGTCCACCTAAGTTTGATGGCACCACATTAGGAGATGGAGCTGAGAATTGACTCAGTGGAATGGAGAGGTACTTTGAAATAAGGAACTTCTTAGAGGAAACAAAGGCAATATGGGGAGCATATCAGATTTCCCATGAAGCATCTTCATGGTGGGACAGCCGTAAATTTGAGTTGAACATTGATGAAACTAATATTACTTGGGATTAATTTAAAATTTATTTTAGGCAACGATGGCTGCCAAAAATTTACTATGATCAGAAAATGACTAAGTTTTAGAACTTAACCCAAGGAAAATTAAAAGTAACAGAGCACTAGGGGCGGTTTACTAAACTTCTTAAGTATGTACCTCAAGTACCAAATTGATGAGAAGTTCAGTATACATAAGTTTATCATGGGATTGAATCCCATTATAGGGGGAGAGGTAGATGTTCATAGCCCAACCACTATGGAAGGGGTTGTTGAAAAGGCCATAAGGAAGGAACAAAAATTAAAGACAATTTGTGCTCATAAGGAGGAAGTAAGAAAGAAAGTTCCTAACTCCTCTTCATCATCTTTGGAACCTAAGAAAGGACCATGGAAGAAGTTTGGTATGAAAAGTAAGTTTTCTGTTGATAACAATAAGAAAATAACAATGAATAAGCCTATGGATAATGTATGCAATAACCTTTTCAAGAACAATAATAATGATGAAGTCCTATGAAGGTCAGAATGA
Source organism: Taxus wallichiana var. yunnanensis (assembly GCA_018340775.1). Taxonomy (NCBI): domain Eukaryota; kingdom Viridiplantae; phylum Streptophyta; class Pinopsida; order Cupressales; family Taxaceae; genus Taxus; species Taxus wallichiana. The sequence continues at coordinate 844,647,816 of CM031239.1, forward strand.
TAACTTTAAGGCTGGGAATAAATTTGAGCCTAAAAAGGGACCTATAGAAGGTTGTTACAATTGTGGCAAGGATCATTACACAAACCAATGTTCTTTGAAAAAGGATGGCGTAACCAGTAGCACAAGATACATGTTGTAGTAGCTTACAAACAAGCTGAAAAGCAAGTCACACCCATAGAAGTTTTGGGTAAGTTATTTGACATACATGTAACTTTTCTTTTTGATACATGAGCTACTGAATGTTTTATTTCTAGTAAATTATCATAAAAATTAAAAAGAAAGCTGGAAAAATTGATAAATCATGGATGTTACATTATGGCAATAATATTATTCATAAACTAGTATGTGTCTTTTTAGAGCAGTCCTTTACTTACCTAGTTTTTCCATGAAGTTGATATTTATGTTGCTCCTTTGGGGTCTTAGTATGTAGTCATAGGTGTTAATTGGCTAGTTGAGCATAAAGCAAAAGTGGACTATTTTGTAAAACATATTAGTTGTTTAGATGACCTATAGAAAAAAATAGAGATTCAGGGTGTGAAGTGTGAAATTTTAGTTAGGAAATTGTTGGCTATGCAACTTAAAAAGGCCAAAAATAAGGGTTGTATCTTGTATGCAGTAAAAATTTCAGAATCTACTGAAGAAAATAGTGATCTCTTAGAATGTTACCCACTGTTACAAAATTACAGTGATGTGTTTCCAAAGGAATTACCAGGTCTTCCACCCAAAAGGGAATTTGACTTCACAATTGAAATCAAACCTGGAACTGAACCTATTTCTAAGGAACCTTATCAAATGACTACAATTGAATTGGTAGAGCTTAAGGCATAGTTGCAAGAAATTTTTCTAAAGGTTTGATTAGACCGAGTGTTTCACCTCGGGGAGCACCGTAATTTTTGAAAAAGATGGATAGAACACTTAAGTTGTGTATTGATGATAGAATGTTAAACAAAGAAATAATTAAAAATAGATATCCACTTCCTAGAATAGATGATTTATTTGATTAGATGCATGGAGCATCGGTACATTCTAAGATAGATATTCGATCTGGATATCATCGATTCTACAAATTAAGGATGAGGACATTCATAAAACAACTTTTAGAACAAGGTATGGGAACTATGAGTTCACATTTTTACCTTTGGATTAACAAATGCACTTGCAGCTTTTATGAATTTAATGAATAATATTTTTCGAGAATACTTCGACAAATTTGTGCTTGTATTCTTGGAAGACATTCTCATATATTCTAAAAGTGTGGAAGAAAACCATGAGCATTTGAATATAGTTTTGGAAATCTTGAGAAAAATATGGTTATTTGGTAAGTTATCGAAATGTTCTTTCTATGACATGAAAGTGCACTATTTGGGTCAAGTTATATGAAAAGATGGAATAGATGTAGATCCTTCTAAAATTGTATATATAATTGAGTGGCTGCACTAAAGAATGTACATGAAGTTAAAAGCTTCATGGGTCTTCACTACACTTACTATAGGAAATTTGTTAAAGATTTCTCCAAAATTGTATTCACCCATAATTTCTTTGCGAGAAAAAGGATAAGAAATTTGTGTGGAATGAGAAATGTGAATTTGCATTTAAAAATTTGAAGGAATAGTGAACTTTAGCACCTATTTTTGTTGTACCGATCCTAATGGAGACTTTACTGTTGTAACTGATGCGTTCAGGGAAGGTCTTGGAGGTATTCTATTATAAAATGATCATGTCATAGCTTACGAAAGTAGAAAAATTAAGTTGCATGAGCTGAATTATGCTCCACATGATCTAGAAGTTTCTCCCATTGTTCATGCACTTCAATTTTGGAGGCATTACCTGCTTGGTAAACCTTTTGAATTAAAAAATGATCATCTTGGACTGAAGTATATTTTTACTCAGCCAATGCAAATCTCTATGTAAGACAATGAAGATGGTTAGAGTTTCTATCTCAATATGACTTTGACATAAGTTACATTAAAGACAAGGAGAATAGGGTAGCTAATTCTCTAAGTTGTAGGAAGCACATTTATACTCTTACAACATTGAGAACTCAGTTAAAAGATGAAGTAAAGAGTGTTATGGAATATAATTCTTATTTTCAGCAAGTAAGAACAACACTTACGCAGATCCAAATGATGAGAGATATAAAGGTTTTCACTTTGATAATGAAGGAATCTTAGGATTTGAAAACAAGGTTTACGTACCTTTACAAAAGGATTTAAGAAAGAAATTATTAGTAGAATTTCACAATTCACCTTTTCGGACACCCTAGTATTACAAAGATGCTTTCGATTTAAAACAACAATTATTTTGGAAGGGGATAAAAAAAGATGTAATTGAGTTTGTGACACATTTCTTAGAATGTCAACGTGTTAAAGATGAACATACCATAGTATTCATCTAGTTTTTGTATCCTCACATCATACCATAGTAGAAATGGAAATTGATAAGCATAGATTTTGTACAAGGGTTGCCTATGTCAAGAAATAAGCATGATGTTATTCTGGTTGTTGTTGATAAACTAACCAAAGTAGCACACTTTATTGCCGGTAATCTTAAAGATGATTCACCTATTTTAGCAAAAAGGTTTGTTCATGAGATTTTTAGATTACATGGAGTACCTGAATTAATCATATATGATAGAGATCCAAGAATGAATTCAAGGTTTTGGCAAACACTTAACACAACTTTAGGAACTAAAATGGATTTCAGTTGTACGTATCATCTAAAAATGGATGGACAAACAGAAATATTTAAGCAAGTTTTAGAGGATATGTTAAGAATGTATTGTATGGATCAACAATATAAATGGGAAGAGTACCTTCCATTAGTTGAGTTTGCATACAATAACACATATCACTCATCTCTAAAGATGGCACCTTTCGAAGCATTATACGAAAGGAAATGCAGAACCCCTGTTAGTTGGGACAACATGGAGGATAGAGAGATAATTGGACTTGAAATCCTTACGGAAATGGAACAACAAGTTAAAATGGTTCGTGAAGACTTGAAAGAAGCCGCAGATAGGAAAAAGAGTTATGTTGACTTAAAGCGGGTTGATAGGAAATTTGAACTTGGTGAGAAGGTATTTCTTCAGGTTAAACCGAAAAAGAGTTCTATAACTTTTGGCAAGGCTGCCAAGTTATCACCTCGTTATGTGGGACCCTTTGAAATTGTTGAAATAATCAACCCTGTAACTTATCGTTTAGCATTACCTCCTGCTTTGTCACGAATGCATGACGTTTTCCATATTTCTTTGCTTAAGAAATATGTTTCAAATTTATCACATGTATTAAATTATAATTCCTTGTAGGTCCAAGACCCATGAATAATCATGGTTAAACCTATACGAGTGCTGGAAACTTGCTAGTTACAATTAAGAAATCATTAAATAAGTCAATGTAAGGTCTAGTGGGTCCCGGTTTAATGAGGATAGTGCAACACTGAGGAAAATATGGAAGATATGAAAACTAATTTTCCATATTTATTTGGATAGAATTGATTTTGTTGACTAATAAAATTTGTGATTTTATTCTTTTATGACAATAAATCTGCCAGTTTTGGACAGATATTTCATTATTTGAAATAAACAGCTACGTAAATGCTGATTTTGGAAAAATTTTAAATCCAGAAATGTTATGAACATGTGAAAATAAAGTTAATAAATGGATTGTCCTTGATGTAAATTTGTTTAAATAAGTTAATCATCGGGATGATGATTATTTTTAGGAGGGAAGTATGTAACACCTATGATAAACTATTAACTTCTCCTCTTTGTAATGCAAGCATTGACATGTGATTTGTCCCAAGAAGGTGTATTCTTTTGACTATTGAAATCATTCTTGCCATAGATAAATTATTTCTTTTCTTGGATTCAATTTCTGAAATACTGTTACTTTTAAGGAATCCATTTTGTTTGAGGTTGTAAATAGGTAAAGTTATCTACAAATTTATCTCTATATAATAATAAGATCTTGGATCAATTCTATTGATCTAAGGTATGTTTTAATTCTTATTACTTTATCTGTATGGAAAATTGACATTTAGAGGTTGAATGAAATAAAGGACTGAGCCTTTGTAGGATTACAATTTCATTTATCTTCTTGAAATTCATGTTATGCATTCTACTAGAAGTTGTGTGCTTGGATATTCTTGTCAAATTCTCTAGAACGTTGAATGACGTAAGTTAGAAAGAGGCCTACTTCAGGACTATTGAGGGTAAATCCTAAGTCCTAGATCTATAAGATCTATCCTAATGGGATTCTAACCTAAGGTAAATTGGATCTACCATATATCTATGCCTACTCTAATCTTGTTCATCCTAACCTAAGTTGCATGTTTTCTAAGTTAGGGATTTGGAAATAACCTAAGGTGATGATAGGTATATTTATAACCTATTACCTAATACTATATTGGTATGAAGAATGGCCTATCCTAAGGTGGAAAATTTACCTAAGGCAATATTAAGATAACCTAAGGTCATACCCTAAGCTAATGATATCTATCCTAAACTAATGTGGAGATATAAGGGGACCTAAGGGGTCATATGGAATGTTGAAGGCATGACTATGGTTCCTAAGGAATTTATTTGATTTGATTTTTGAATTTAAGATCATTATGTACTATTAGTTTGATAGAGGTATGGAATTTGGAGGTGATCCTAATAGGAACCATCTCCAAATTTAACAATGCATGTTATTTTTGAAATTGGACTCGCCAATTTTGGATGGCGATGGTGTCAAGATTTAGGTGGGAGACTAGGAATTAATAATATTAATCGTCATCGTTTTTGGTGAGCAAACCACCTTGGAAACCATGTGAGTAGATTTGTTGGGAGTTGTTTGGTCTTTCATGCATTCTGATTTTTCTCTGCATGGAGCTATCTGGTTCTTCAAACCAGTAGTTCTACTTTCAGTTTGTTGCTATTTTTACCTCCCTTAGACTATTTTTGATATAATGATAGTATATGAGGAATTTGAGGAAGAAGTTTCGGTTGTTGATTTCATTTGGAGAAGAGGAGTTGTGAAGGCTCAACTGGAAATATTCTTCAAACAGACAGAAACACTATCAGGCATGATAGGCTCTATCCATTAAGCTGCTATGCTTTTCTCTAAGTGTCTTCATTAAAACAACTTTGCTCTCTTGAGATAATTGGGTTTTTATTTCTATGATGGTTATTTGGTTTCCTTGCTTAAATAATTTTATGTTCTCTAATTTGTGAAATCTCTACTTGGAAAGGAAGTCATTGTGTTTCTTTTCTTGTTATTGTTGTTGAATTTCACCTTAAATCTTGTGGTGATATGGGTAATGAAGTACATGCATGATTCTTTCTTATCTATTTGAAAATAGGTTATGGAAATGATATGTGTCTTTAAGTTTTAAACCAAGCTATAGCTTGGGTTGCATAATGGAAACATATACCTTCACTTTATCTTCTTGGTTTAGTGGAAGTTATAATTCTCTGTTGGAATTTTAGGAATATGCATGCTTGGATTCTGAGTTATGTGAGCTAGAATTTGTTTATTAAAACAGTAATGCATGCCTTCTTATTTAACTCTTTTTATACACTATCTGTTCTTTAGATTTAGTCTGTGATGGATGCTTGATAGTTATGTAATGTTTGGAATCTCTGTTTTCTTTTTGGATTCTTCTTATATAGAAACAAGATTGAAGGTTTTATTACTTTTTAAACTTTCCAATTTTAACTTAGAAATAGAATTTTGTCCTTCTAAGGAAGCTATGGGGTAATTGTTTTTGGGGAAACTTGATTTTGAGGCTTTCATGTTAGGGATTCATGTGTTTAAAGTCCTTCTTTTGATCTTTTGAGTATACTTGTGTTTCTTAAGTTTTTGAGTACTGAACTATGGGTCACATAGGGGAGATCCTTTTGGTTGGGTATGTTTTGAGGGTCAGCTTTGTCGAGTTGGCGTTGGGTTGTCCTTGTGGCTATGTTTGATCTTTCTTTGCTCTGTTTTGTTGTCTTCTTCCCTATCAAAGTAGATATTATTGGTTTGGTTTAACTATCCTTGAACAGGGTTCATCTCTTGAGTATCTTGCTGGTGTAAGCTCGTTAAACCCCTCCTAGTTGGGATATCATTAAATTTACGGATGACTCATAAACTTATGGTTATCATTTCTTGATTTTGAACTATTGAAATCAATTTTGAATAAGGGGTCTTTGGGATGCTTCCATTCTTTGATATTTGAACAATATTAGATGGAATTAATTTGTTGGTAAGTTGTACACCTGCAAAGTGAAGCTATGTCGATCTTGGGCTATATCTTCTTGGAATGGAATCATGAAGGAACCTTCTCTGTATTTTCATAAAATGTATGTCTTTCACCTCTGTGAGGACTCGTTTTAGAGTTTGTCTCACTATTTTTTATTTCCATCATTGGAGGAATTGGTTAGACTGTGGACCTTGACTGAAATTTTAATGTCCTCGAGTGACTGTTGGAACTATAATTTCCACATGGCATTTTGCAAACTTTTTTCATTGCATCTCCTTTTGATCTAGTTTAATGTCTCAGTCATTGGTTGTCTATGAAGGGAAATCATGTTAAATTCTATTCTATCACAGCAATCACACATTTTGTTGATCTCTTCTTCGCGTGTTTTCTCTTAAGGATTTTGGGAAGTATTGAAGGATTGCATTGTCCTTTTGCGACCTTTGTCCTATATGTTAAGATGTTAGAGTTCGCTTTTGATCCCGGATTTTGACTCCTCCTTCTTAAGTATTTAAGGTGAAGCTTTGACTACTACCTTTGGAAATAATAGGATGTCTTGAGTAGTCATCATTGATACTCCCTAGTTCTCTTGATTTGTGTTAAGGATTTTGATAATTGTGAGATGTTGTACATTGAGTAAATTCTATCTTAATGTGGATATTTGGTCTAATTTGATAAATTAGGCTATGCCTTGCATATGGGATTGAGATGCCACATCTGATTTGTGAGACTCTTATTTGAATTTGTATTTCTAAATTAAGATTATTTGTGAGGGAAAAAATTAGAAAGTAATTTTATTTGACATGGATAAGAGTATTGGATGGAACAACATTTATTTTATAACATGTTTTATATTGTAAATTACCTCATGCCATTTCTTTGAATGTTATTCAAGTGATTAATTGTTCTTATTTTATGGTTCTTATTGTTATGATTTATTTATCTACTTGACCACACTATTTCATTAAAGAAGAGTTGGTTTAATGAAATAGTTAGTTGAAAGCATTTCATTTTAATGCTTAGTGATTATCATGTTCGGAGTTCTAATGAACCGACTCGTGTTATTAGTTTTTTGCAGATGGACTTCCTAAGTGATAAAGGAAGGTAATAAATTTTATGATGTATTGGTTGAATTAAAATTATAGACCATTATAGAGAATTATGAGTTACTATTGAAATGTATTGAAGGAAGAAAAGTTGTAATCTAAAAGATATTGATGCTATTGACATGAAATATATTAGTAAGACATAGTTTTGTAAGATGTGTATTTTATTTGGATGAAATGAAAAGAATAGGGTTACTTAAACATGATTGAGTTTATTCTCTTTCTCATATTAAGAAAGAAAAATCTATAATTTTATCCTTGATGTTATTATTTATATTTGATTGGATCCTTATTCCGATGTCGGTAAATTTTTTGGATAAATGGGAATTAGCACGAATTCACTTACTTTAGTAAAACTTACTAAGTTGTATGTATTAATGTTCCTTACTTAATCTTGAATGGTTGATTATGATGTTATGAATGTGTTGCTATAATGTCACGATGTGTAAATTGGATATGGGTATAATAAACCCTAATACTTAACCATAATGAGGAAGGTTCTCCTCTTCTAAAAAGGATGCAAAATAAACTAATGATATGTGGGTTTGATAACCATTTAGACTTCATAGGTATGAAGTATTTTATATCAGAACCTATTTTGGTTCTTATACATTCCTTGAATGGTTGAGACACATTAATTAGATCATTTGATAGATGTTGATGTTGTTTTCAATTAATTAAATGTTAAGCAAAAATTTAATTGAACATATAGCAATGGATAGTCTTTGAAGTTCCATATTGGTTAACCAACTCAAATGGGGATGGAAACCTTTAAGGTTGTTGGAATTAGGGTTATGTAAGGTTGTTATAATCTAAATCTTAATCCTAAGCTAATTAAGTGGAAATGATCTCTTGAGGTGTGTACGTTGAGATGAATTGGTTCTGCTTTGGATGTTAGTGCACACAAAAGTAGAGATCTGACCTTTGTGAAGACTTGGGTCTTCACAAGGATACAAGGTTGCAATTGACATGTTGCAACACCCGTCAAGCATTGGTTCATCTAGATCTACCCAAAATTAGACTTGAACTTAGTTTCTCTTTAGGACAATTTAGAGTTATGATCTAGCATAGGAAATGACTCCCAATGATTTAGGATAACTAGGCACATCCATTGGATTAGGTCGATAGGGTATGTCTATATACCCTAGGTCATGGCGAGTGACTTACTATTCTAAATTTTATCACTAACCTACATTAGGGTCAAACGTTGGACAAGTGGATTGACTGAAGTCCGTGAGGACTATTATAGATAACAGAGGAGTGGGGTGAAGGACATATGCCATTTAGATGAGTATGACATCTAGGAATAGTAACATGAATTTTATGTTGGAAATCTTTGGCCAAAGTATCACATGATGTTGGTTGCATTGTCTATGTCACCTAGTTTAAGGAATGTGATTTTGGACGAATATTGGTAACAAATATTTAAAGAGTTTCTTAAACTAAACACTCAAGTACCTAGAATAGGGTAAGAGAACCAAATATACATGGTATACATAAATTATTCAATATCTAAGTAACATGAGAGATTGATTATTAATCAAGTCATGAAATGAGAGTTCGGTAGCTCACCGAGTCATGTACAACTGCATATGGTTATACTGTTATGAGATTGATTGGCATGGAATTTTTTTCTAAGTTATGATTACTTAGAGCAGGGAACATTATGTAATAAAAGAATTTTCCCTTGTTCTAAAGTCTTAAATTGGGATTGTTACAAAGAATCGGGATTGGATTTTGTGCATTAAGGGCGAGTGGGCTGCTACCAGTGAAATTGACATAAGGATTTGGCTATGCCATTTTGATTGGCCTGAGAACCCTTGTTGGTTTAATGAATAACCTAATAAGAGGAGGTGTTGACAAGGTTATTTTTAGTGGAGATGGAGACCTATGGGCTATTCTCCCTCCTCGTCCTTTGTCACGGGGACATGTGTATATAGGCAAATAGACCCTCCTCTCTAGTTATTGACCTTGTTTGTATTCTTATCATGAACATGATAGGCTTGGACTGTTAAAACCAGTAGATTATGTTACTTTTGGAGTCACTAGATGTGAAAATTTTAGAGCTTCTTAAAAGCTAAAACTTGCAACAAGTGCACATCAATCTTGCTACAATAAAAATGAATACATCTTGGTCCCACCATGCGTGTCAAAACTGTTGGTGTAGAATAAAAAAACCCCTGAATTCCTGAAACTAGATGGGTTGAGACTCTCAGTGTGATTGCACAACATGGAGCATCTCTCAAAGTGTGGGACCTTGCGAGTTGAGAGAGCTCTCCGGATTAAGGCCGGTTCCTATTCCTCTATTCAGGTGCATACAAATAAATTATAGAGGATCTATTCTAAATCTACTCTATTCTACCAAGGAGATAGGGTTGAGGAGATGAAAGAAAATAAACTAAGCTAACGAGGTGATGCACCAAAGGAATGTTAGACCCTCATTTTGCATTTTAACATAGACCACGAAATGCAATACAAACACCATGCACATATGACCAAACTGCAATAAGATATCATAGAGATAAAAACAAATACATGAGAGGGTCGAGAATCATCCATAGACATATATATTATTGCTCAAGAGTCGATACAATATATTGCAGTGACCAAGAAGCAAAACTTGCATTACAACCCAAATGAGAGGTTAGGAAAGCTCCACAAATCCTCTTGCAAGAAAAAGAAGAAGGGAGGGTGTAAAACAGAAATGTCCAACCCTTTACAATGAGCCCCAACCCTTCCTTTATAGATTCATCATAGAGAGAAGAACGAGAGAGAAGTGGGAAAACAAATTTGAATCTTAGCTACCAGCCATTAGTGCTCCTAAAAAAATGCTCCAAATCTATCATGTCTGCCTCGATTTCTTATTCAGTGTATTGAAGGAGGAAGAACGGTGGATCAGATTAAATCTAATCTAGTTGTTAGAGAAAATAGATCTTATATTAATGGCATAAATACTTTTTCCATTTTCACCCACTTAGCTTCTTTAGAATTAAAGTTTTAGATCTCCATGGTGTGGAAGAGGTCGAGATCTTTCCAACGGTGCCAAATTTTTTGGATTTTGAGCACTGAATCAAAAGATATGCCCATTTAAAAATTTGAGTCGGGCCCGTACAAAATGGCGGGAACTAGTTATCAAAATGGGTCTTTTGAAAATGGACACGTGGAGGGCTAGCACATGTTTGGGAATCACTTTTGGATTTTACTTTTGAAATTGCGCCGGGCCAATACGTGGCATCTTCTGCAGCTTGTTAAGTTTCCTCATGCTTTGAATAAGTCCTTTTACTCGGTGGGGCCATACATTTGACCAGGGACATGTGGAAGCTTCGCCGCTTGGAAACCTTCCAAAAAATTTACTTTTGAAGTAGTGCTACACTGACACTTGGCTCCTTCCATTGTCCTCTCTGTTTTGACTATTCAACCTTGAGCTTGTCTCCTTTTTTAGACCTGGGACACATGAAAGCTCCGTGCTCATTTGGAAACTTGCTCAGGATTTTACCCTTGAAGGAGCGTCGGGTTGACACATGGAAGCCTCCATAGGCTCTTGGAATTTTCAACCGCCGCTCTTACTTTTTCAGCCCTAAACACGTGGAAGCTCTGCACTCATCCGGGAATTGCCTTTTTCTTTTCTACTTGAAGGTGTGTTATTTAAACATGTGGAGGCTTCATTTGATCCACTATATTTTATTATTTTGGGCCTGAAATTCACCTTTTTTACTCTAGGACACGTGGAAGCCTAACACTTGTTCGAGTCTACCTTTGAATTTAATCTTTGGAGATGTGCCACTTGGACACTTGGCAACTTCCGCTGACTCTCTATACTTAGCCAATTTTTAGGGCTCATTCTGAGTCATTTGCAGAGCTCGAAGACTTCGATTTTTTCCATTTCTTTTCCTTTGAGCCTCTGATTTCTTCCTTCCCTAACCATACTCCTCCATTTTAGAACCTACATGTAACCTACTTGTTGGATTGGAAGTGGGGTTTTGTGCAACGGAGCCGCTTCTTGAATTTCTTCCTGCATGGGGCTATGTTTTGATCAATTTTTTTGGGGAACAAAATAGAGATAACAGGAATTATGCATGAAATGCTACCGCACACAAGATTCTATTGGTAGCTTTTGGTGGGAAACAATTTACAAGGATTATATAGAATATTATAAGGCCAGTGACCATTGTCAATGCATTGGAAAGCCTGAGTTTAGGGATGAAATGCCTTTGAGGCCTATTTCTAGTGCATAACCTTTTGAAAAGTGGGTAATTGAATTTTTGGCTCCTATTTTCCCACCCACACGTAGGAGTGGATCGTGTTACATTATAACTTGTTCAAATTATCTTACAAGGTGGGTAGAAATGACACCTACAAAGGATATCATGACAGCTAGATTAGTAAGGTTCTTATGGGAGAACATAATTAGTGGTAGGTATGGATGTCCACCGAGTCGACAAGTGAGAGGGGAAATCATTTTGTTAATGATACTATTGGCACAAAATTTTGTTGTACACCATAAAACAACACCCTATCACCCACATGCCAATAACATTACTTAGGCTTTCAACAATATATTGGGACATACATTGAAAAATATTTGTGATGTTGGAAGGAAGGTCTAGGATGATAAAGTATCTATTGTAATTTGGGCATACAGGAAAACCTACAAGAGGTTGAATAAGGCCACAATATTTCAATTAGTGTTTATGTGAGATACTATTTTACCAATGGAATTCATGTTACCCTCTCTGCGTATTACACACGCAGGTGATTAGATAATAAGAAATCACTTAAAGAGCACATTGATAAATTGATGTAGTTGGATGAAAGGCACGCACTATTGCACGGTGGATTCGAGAAGACAAAAAGGCAAGGCGCAAGGCATGAAAAGGTAGACATATTAAGAATAAGAAGATTGAAGTTGGTAAGATGCTTCTTTTGTATGATTCAAAGTTTTGGACCACCCTGGAAAGTTCCAAGTGCATTGGTTGGGATCATATGTTGTGACTTATATACTTGATTCAGGCACTTGCTAGTTATAGGCACTGGATGGGACATGGTTTCCCAGTTATTTTAACGGGAGTAGGATGAATCCATACTATAAATAATTCTTCTTGGTGTTTGTAATAAGGCATTATTACCATTATATTAAATTTACATTAATGCATTGATTTATATGTGTTTCCTTTCAACGTTGATATGCTTTGTCCATTTAATTCAAGGTTTTGTTGTAATACGTGTGTTTGCATGCCAGTTGCTAATTACTATATCTTGAGTTCATGTGTAGAGGACCACACATACATTTAGTCTGGGGTATAAGGAAAATAAGAATGTGTGGGAGGATTTGAGATGTAAAAATACTTAATTACAGAGGAGCATGCTTATCGATGGTGATGTTGATTGTTAAAAATGATAATAAGGTATTATAAGAAGAATGGTGATAATAAGGATGATGCCAAAGGGAAATTCCATGTAAATTTAATGATTGCACATGAAAATGTGAGGTAGACAGTGGCATGGATAACTACTTGGTATAAGGAGAAAAGGTGGATGTAATCAGGCACATGGTGCGCATGTAAGCAGGTTTATAGTCGGTAAAGTAGTTTGCATGCCAAAATATTATATTTGATCTGAGACATTTGAAGCACATAGGAAATGTGCTTGGAGCCATAGAAATGATGGGAAAATGTGGCCAAGCCAAATTTAATGCATTCATATGGTGGTAGTTGGTAAGAAATTAATGTGGGTAAAAATTAAAACACTATAAAAGGAGCGTTAGGGTAAATCATTTTTACCTTACCTTGCATGAATTTGTGAAGAGCTATCGTGTGACCTAGGGAAAAATTTGATGATCAAGCAAGAAATTAGTGTTAAAGTTGAAGAATCATGCACTAGAGGGTAGAGAAGAACATGATCAAGTGAGAAGAGTTCTTTTAGGAGTCTTGCAGATTGGATGGTGTGGTGTGGATTTTTATTTTCTCTGGTTAGGGTTTTGTAAATTAGGGCACGAAATTATTAATTTAAAAAATTACAACGGTGTTGCACTCGGGGTTTGTGGAAGGAGGTCTAACATGTCAACAAAAGAAAGGAAAAAGGTAGAAGTTTGATCTTAAGCATTTAAAATGAAACCAAAGAAACGAGGTAAGGGTAATGAAAAACCTACCCCTACAATCGATGTTTAGGAGGAATGGTACTCAAAAATGCAGTACCTAGATGGAGTGACAATGGGAAAAGAGTGGGTTTCCTATGTTAGGAGCATGGACATTAGTGATTATAACTACTTGAATAGACCTAACCATGTGCGACATGGCGACAAAGATCACTCACCAATAGAATAAAGAACTTTAGGTGATAAGTGTATGTATGATGATAGGGTGAAGAGGGTATTGAAGAATGCTAGATTGTTGTAACTATATGAGCTTCCATTCTTTTAGAAACCCAAAAGGTTATATTAGTGGTTAATGTCATGTGTACATGAAGACAATTTCTATTTTACAGGAAAAAGGATGTGCATCACCATTTAGTTGATTTAGAAGTGCACTGGACTTATTAATATTGGTAGCTCTTTTGATGATGACTTAGGTAATGAAGAAGAGGTGAAGAAATATGCCAAGGAGTTTGAATACAAGAAAGGTGGGTGAACATTTGATATTGTAAAGTTGAAATACCCTGTTATGAAGATGACCGCGTGCTTTCTCACAAACCTAAGTGGGCAGGAGAGATGGACTCAAGTAAATAAACGGTGGCTTTATGTATGTAAAAATATATCAGAAGGAACCATATACAATATTGCTTCCTTTATAGCTGAAGATATTATTGATGCTGCATGCGATGGAGATAAGATCATGTTTGGAAATATTTTTCTTGTAATAGTGTTTTATGAAATTGGGGTGCTTGATGGGCCTAAGGACAAGATATGGGAGTATCAGACAGAGGATCTCTCCCCTAAAAAATGGTTTCCAAAGTATACATGTGATTATGTAACACCAACATACTAGGCATGGTGGATAAATGGTACAAACGAATGTGTGATGCATTCGGCATGGAATGGAGGATTTCGGAGGAGTTGCCACTCTTGTGGTTGGCGCGTTTTTTGTTGTGTATCAACAATTATGTATTAGGAGATTTATGTTGTGATGGCACTAAAAGACCATGGTGCGAAATTCCATTTACATTTTCTCGGATGCGGTGAATAAATTCAAGGAGGCACAAAACTGAGTTATGAACTAAGCAAAGTGGATAATGAGAACCATGAGATGGTTTAAAATATTATCTACCCCAAGAAGTGCACCTAAGAGAAGAAGTATGTTTTATAAAGCATACATTTGATGAATTTAGTAACTTTTCCAATAGATTTAGTGGATGCAACAAGGATATACATTTATTTAAGGCCTTATTTTGTAGATAGAGCATTCATAGAAGATAATGTAAGCATTCCTGAGGAACCCTACGTGTGTAAGAAGGTTGATCTGAAGAAGAGAGGGTACAAAGAGACTTCGTATGTAAGTATAACTAAAGGAGTGAGAAAGGATAAAACTCTAGTTCCAAGCACACCCATAGGACAAACTTTAGAAACAAAGGAGGCTGGGACAAGAACTTATGTTATGAGGAAGCCTGTTAGAAGAAGGTCTCCAATGAAAAAGTAAAAAAATATAGTCCATAGCTCAGATTCTGAGAAGAAAAAGATCCAGGGTAAAGAAGAAGGAGATGAGGAAGAGCAGGTTAAAAAGCTGAGTCCACAAGTACATATTGTTAAGTAATCAGATGAAGAAGGCCAAGATGAGAACTTTGAGGATAACCATGTAATAGATGTTGATGGAGATGGTATTGGTACAGCCAACACACATGTCATTAGAGAGAACCAGAACAAACTTGAGAACATGAGGATAGGAACACTCCCGAACTTGAAATTGAGTACAGAGTAGAGAAAGAGGTTGTGGAGATTATTAAACACTTAGTGGACCATGATGTTACAAAAAGTGAAGAGGAAGAAATTAATGAAGAAGAGAGGAGTTTCAAATAGGAACGAATCATGGGTAGAGAATCACTCATCTTCGTAGGTTTCTGAAGGGTGCTTGAGGAAATACATGACCCTACATCCCTTAGGAACTATAATGTAATATGTTGAGGATCCCAAAAAGGTTATGTGTGTAAGGTACTAGAGCACAATCCCTATAGTTCAACTATTTTTTTGTCATAGTTTGATAAGAAGAGTGCACTCCCACAAAATAAATATGCTATCTTGGGTGTTCAAGTCACACATTGAGGAGCCTAAGTTTCAAATAAGCATCATTCATTGCTAGATAAGCTGTAAATCTTCGATGTCAAGGGACATGTACCTAGTAGTTGACTCTCAACATCTAATAAATGAGCAAGCGTGCAATGCACTTAACAAGCTATTGATGGAAGTGGGATATTGAATTTTTGATAAGAAAAATAGTGAAAAGGTACATGCAAAGGGAGTCGGAGAATAACAAAGAAATAATTGAGAGGGATAAGGAGATAAAGGAGAAGGAAGAAATTATTGTGCAACTAAAGCAAGAGCTAAGGGATGAAAAAGGATGGATGCACACGCTTTACAAGAAGGAAGAGTGCATAGCTGATGTAATTTTAATTGTGTGCCTAGACCTAGCTCCCTAGATAAGACAACATATGAGTCTGCTTTTTCATTGTCTTGAAGATATAACATGCATAATTACTTCCCAACCATCCAATATTTCCTTAGAATTTGTATAAGAATTTATGGCGCGATAAAAGCAACAAGAAAGAGATAAGATTCAATCCACCATAATAGAAGATAATGAATTGATGGAGTCAATAAAGGAAACCACTCACATGCAAGAGGTTGTGTATGATAATTGCGAGAATAGAGACCATGTGGTGGGATTGTTGGTTGAAAAATATGAAGCAAATATCAAGGAATTATAGGGAAAGAATAAGGGGAATAGGGAAAAATGAGAGATAGTATTGGCCAAAGTTGAGAAAAAGAGGGAAGAAATTGATTCATTAAGGGATTATATCAAAAATAAGTTGAAGGAACTCTACCCATAGGTCACCCTCAAGATGGATGTGCTCACACATATACGTAAGAAATTAGAGACACTAGTGGACACATTACAAGCTAAGGGGAGGATTTAACTTTGGAGAAGGGTGGAAAACATTGGAAGCTCTAGTGAATAAGGAGTCTCGCTTCCTTTTCGCATAACACTTAGATTACTTTATTCATTGGCATAGGAAAAACATATATTCTTTCATTCTTTGATTCCTAGAGGATTATTTATCATTATTTAGGTGATCGAGATAGAGTGTTATTGAGGATGAACAATATGCCTAGTGTGGGGTGATGTTGGGCCATGAAAATTGCTAAGTATTGGGGCACACACGTGCAATACCAACAAAAGAAATTCGCACAGGAGAGACTATGGTGAACACACACATGGATGAAACTATTCATGCACATGATTACAACAAAGGGAGATCAAGGATTTCTTCTAGAAGAAGCGAGGACTTAGTCGGTTTTGAGTGTGATGCTAAATATAGAGATGACATGTGTGACACATAAGAGAATATTTCATACATGAAGTCTATTTTTGGAGTAGGGAACTAGAAGTTTGAATTGGAGTATGAAGAGTTGGAGGCTACACAAGGTTATTCTCGGGACAAGGAAGGAAAAGTAACATACAATGTTTTTGTAGACACCAAATTTGTGTCTTACGACCCCTTGTGACCCGCATCTCACCTCGCAATCTAACCTCATCACCTAAACCTTACACAATTATTTATTAATTACCTTATAATTGATAAATCCACATCACTTTACCCGCCACCTCACTTTGCCACCTCATCATGACCTAGCCCTAACCCTAAACTAACCTAATTAAGACCCATGACTTGGTCTAGACTCACATCCATAACTAATGCCTCCTTACTCACACCCAAAGCCGACCTTCTAGCCACTTGACCAAGCCCGCAACTGATCTCTCGGGAGAAAAGCAGGGAAGGTGGGCTATTTTACTAAAAATAGCCTACTTTTTTCCTTACCGATGCGGTTCTACTCGGACCATTGTCTACACGTAACCGCCATCGGTTCCCTGTAAATGGGCTCCCCAAACCAAAACAACGGATCAGAATTTCATTTTTGGAGATCAGTCAAAGGATTTCTGGATCAACAGAGAGCATTGCGAGCGAAAAACAGAGGCCAGATCTTCACTTGACAGAGCAGAGACAAGTGGAAATACCAGAAGTGTTTACAACCAAGGAGATCAACTTGCATCTTTGTCAAAACGAGTAAGTCACATCTTGCATGTCCTCTGTTATAACATTTCTTATGCTCTGTGAATTTCAGTCCTCCTAAATCCGTCTCTGAATCTACTACCCAACGTGTCATTGCATCTAACTGTTATTCTTTTGCTTCTAATCATCCCATTTCCTAATATCATCCATAAACCAGCCTTACAAAACACCGTAGCTAGTAAGAAGATCCTAGAACCCACCGGTATCGGTTATCAGTAACCGGCATCGGCTATCAATAACCGGCATCGGCTATCAGTAACCGCCATCGGTTCCTCTGATCAAAACCAGAAAACCAGCCTTTCCCCTACCCAGTTCAACGAAACAATTTAATTGATACTTTACGGTCTTTTGTGTTAATTCATATTAGCAGGGGAACTGACCACCTTCGAAAGGAAGTTTTATATTTCCTGGGCCCAAGGCAGTTTCCTCATTTATTGTTTAATCAAAATCTTGTGGTCTTGTGTTCTTATTTGCAGGTAGTCCTTCCAAGACAAAAAGGAGTTCTCATCATCAACTGATCTTTCTCTACGGTACGCGCACACCATCTCGACATTCAACAGGTATTCCTCCTAACCCTAACCTCATATGTTTCTAAAAGGAATGAAAGGATAGAAGCAACTCTATTCCCAGAAGCCGAGTCATTATGAGTGAAACATTTTGGCACACCCTGTGGGACCCATTTTGGGTTTCTTTCTCTTGCTTATTTTCATTTTAGGAAGCATACTTGCTATTGCTGCTTTTGTTATATATTTCGTAAAGAATTTGTCTTGCTTTCCTAGTTTCGCATTAGTGAAAGTCATCTCTCTTGCTTCATCGAACATAATTTTTGATTTGGGTTTAAAACACATGCATTGCATTCCTGCTTGTTGTTCTTCAATTCTAGTGAACATAGATTAAGTAACAGGTCGTACACGTGGGGGTGATATCCACGGTATTGACAGGAAATTAACCCTAGTTTCACTGCACAACACATACCGAATCACTTCACAATTAACACAACAGCTCAAACATCCCCCTTTTCCGCGGTATTCCTCCTGATTGAGGTAACCTTATAAGCCAAAACAAACTTGACATTTCCCCTAGGTCTTGTTGTTTAGGATTCTGACATCATCTTACGTCTAAAGGCATAAGCCCACGATAACTAAAATTAACCCTAGGGTTAGTCTCTGGATTTGCGTGTGCATCTTGCTTGTTTTCAAATTTCTTTTTCTGTCATACTTTGTCTTACGTGATCAATAAGTTGACGAATATACTCAACGTTGCTAAAAATCAAATTAGCAGCCTTTTATATCTTCTTATCCTAGACTTTTGACACCGGCATCGGTTAACGGACCGACGTCGTCTGCTCTCTGACCGACACCGGTTATTAAACCGATATCGATTCTTGTCTTCATCGCCATTACGACAAACCGAACTGCCAAATTCATCATTCGAGGTTGTTTTTGTTCTTAATAGATTGAAACTTTCTGTGTGTTCTTGTCCATGGTTGTCATCACTAGGAAGCAAGCCGCCGCCATGGTTTCACATGCCTGCTCTGTGTCTTTGCCTGAATCACCCCCTTCACATTCTATAGGGAACCCTACGGACACCAGTGAGATCCCCCAAATTCCTGTAGGAGACAAGGACTTTGCCAAATTTCTGGATGCTAATCCCAGCGCTGTACAATACTATTTGTCTCATGCCCCTGACCGTACGCCTGATGGTCAGCTCCTTGTTGGCATGCCTATTAGTATAGCTGCTCATTTAGCTCCCACTCCTCCTGATAACACCGCCTTACTTCCTGCATCTTTAGCCCCTTCTCCCAATCCGACAGCTTCAGAGGTTCATACGACTCAGATTGGCTTTTCCTTGGCTAATTTTGGACCTCACGTATCGTTACCACCAACTGCCCCTACCTCATCTCTCTTTCAGACCACTCCATTCATGACTTGCTCTCTGCCACCTATTCACACGAGCTTTCCTTCTCAAGCTCCGCCTACCTTTTCATTCCCATACACGTATCCAGTAACCTCAACACCTTATATGGGACATCCCTATTCTGTTGCTCCAACATACTCATCCTCCATACCTTATCAACACTTAGCCCCACCATTGTCCAGCGGAAGCCCTTGGTCCAACTTGCCTCCGTTTACCACAACCGCACCATCATCTCATCCAACCACAGATTTCATCAAACAAATGATGGACAAAATGCAAAATCTGGAGGCTTCGGTTTCGGGAAGTCGTAGCGCCTTGACATACGAACAAGTTTGTCGGGAGCCCATTCACCCTTCTGTCCCCCTTCATTCATATCCTCCTCAATGGGAGTTGCCAAAATTTACTCGTTTTAACAGTAAAGAGGATCCTCAACAACACTTGCGATCATTTAGACACGCTTGTTATTTGATCGCCCATGATGATGCCTTGTTACTCCGCACCTTTCCCATGTCCTTATCAGGACCCGCCTTGGAATGGTACAGTGCTTTAACCCAGCACTCGATCTTTTCTTTTAACCAGCTAGCCCAATCTTTCTTGGATCATTTCTCCATTAACATTGCCAAGAAAGTATCTATCACCGACCTCTATGCCATCCGACAATTTGAGGACGAATCTATCGCAGATTTCGTTGGACGATGGCGGGGCCTTATCAACCAACTTACGTATGCCTTACCTCAAACCGAACTTATCGAACTGTTTACGCGGGCCTGCGCTAAGCACATCTCCCCCACCCTCCAAATTCAAACTTTCCGTACATTCGACGAGGCCTTTACTATGGCCCGAAAATTAGAAATTCGAGCCTTAGAAGAGGAGAAATTGCGGTTGCGTAACAAAAACCCCAATTTCTGAACTCCTGATTCTATCAATAAACCAAATACCGCCACTCCTCACACATCCACTTCTTCTAAATCAAAAGGAGCTGTCCACGCGGTGATGGTCAAATCCCAACCACCGTCTAATACCCCGCCAAAAACCACTTATAAGTATAAAGCAGAACCCATCAACTACACTCCCTTGGGAGAAACATATGGTGTGATATTGGAAAAATTGCTCAAAGCAGGAGCCATTACCTTGCCCCCTGTTAAACCTCACTCTGGGTTTGACTCCACCCGCGCAATACCTTCCTGGTACAAAGAAAATGACTTTTGTAACTTTCACCGCGTAAAAGGACATAGTCATGAAAACTGCAAGATGTTGAAAAACATAGTGCAGGAAATGGTTGATGCAGGGGATATAGCCCTCGATAATCCTAATGCCCCTGCTAACCGAAATCTAAAAATTTTCAACAAGCCATTCCCGAATCACTCGTCCAACAGTAACGTAAACCAAGATATCTTAGCCGAGGAGAGTGTTCATGAGATCCATGCAGTCTTCGATTCTCAGCCAAAAGCCTCTATTGAAATTTTTTTGAATCAAGCCTCTCCACCAACACAGGAGTCTGAACCTCCTTCACCACCATCAAGCCAAAGTGAAATCATTCCTCTACCCATAAAAGAGTTAACTGCCCGGACTTCTCTTCTCATCGATGAGTCTTCTTACACCACATCCCTACTGAGAGGCTGTGAGCGGATGTTATCTAATTTATCTATTTCCCAAAGATCCCCTTCTACAACTCTTGCTACACAAGAGGAGAGCTCGCCACTCCTTTTGTCACCTTTAGACGAGAAACTTCTTACACCGACATCACCAACTTCTTTAACCATAACGGACCCTCTCAAACACGCCCTCTTACCTATTAGTTCTTCATCGCCTAAATCTTTTCAACGACCGGTTGACCTCTTAACATCTATTGATACAGTGCCTCATCTACCTCCTGTGTCACACCCACAGTGGACTGGAATCACAACCCGTCGTTCTTCTGTACAAAAGTTCATATTCACACGTGAGGACTGTCATTCCACAGAAGATAGACAGGCCCTATGGGAACGTTTGAGTACCCCTTTTTCTACTCAAATGCAAATGACTGATCCTGATGTCTCCACCATATACCCGAAGTGTTTACAGAAGCTTAAAATGCCCCTGTTCTCACCTTCACCCCCCTCACCTCTACCAAATGCCCCGTCCACTTCTATCAACTTAACCAGATCTTCCCCTACGCTTGGGACCTCACCAATGCCCAGTCTAATGCACCCGCCTAAGCGACTTGATCTATCCAAAAATAAATCCGTCCCACCACCTAGGAGACAAACTCAATCCGTGCCCCTATCACAATCAAAACCATCATCGTCATACCTACCTTCCATATTGGGACCCCATCCCTCTACCTTACATCAATATATCATACCTCCTGCGTTTTCTTCAAAACAACCTACGCCTTCCGCACCCATACAGAAATTCCAGGGTATAGCAACACCGTCACTCCGCGTATCCTGTCCACCTATCAACCCTAAACAAATTCCATCATCAAAAGATTTGTTTTTGGTCACTCCTATTTCCCCATGGTTGTTTTCTGATACCACATCATCTGCGGCCTCATCATCCAACATAGCTTCTGTGCCAAAGAAATCATGTTTAGTGAAAACCACGTATCAACACCCCTTGGCTAAACCACCACCCGTGCGAACCAACCACGCCCAAACATTACCAAAACCCGCACAACCAATACCCTCATCCTCTCCCGATTTTGACCCACTCAAAGGATCTTACGCCAAAATCCTTGCTATGTTGGTGGAGAATGCGACCATTTCCCTACCTCCACTTAGACCTTATGACCCGTCTAAACCCCGACCCATGGGTTACGATGAGTCTAAAATCTGCGCTTATCACCGCACACCAGGACATGATGTGGAGGGATGCAAAGCTCTAAAAACATCCTTCGTCGAGTCACCTCTCCCGGATAGAAAGATTAAGAAAGACAACTTACGAAGGGAGAGACCTTTAGTTTCCATTCCCTCTCCTATACCATCTGTCCCCGCCTCACCAAAATCTATCATTATTACAACCCCACCTCTTGAAGACCATGAGTTATCCCAACCATTTTCCTCATCTCAGGTCTACGAGATTAATATGATTAGTGTCGCTACTCGAGGGCAGAAAAACAATGGGAAAGCAAAAGAAAACACACTGCGGCATCATCTCTTTCTCCGTCAAACATCCGATTGCACCACCACCTAAAGTGGTCATTCGCGGACCCGCCTATCCGTCTCTAATGGCATTGCTCACTGAAATATGATTAAACGGACTTCACCAATCGCCCTTAAAAATGACCTTTGTATGATCTCATTCGGACTTCGAATCTCATTGACAAGCTCTTGTTGAGATCCTTGAGGATAGAGGTTTTACCTAATGAAACCCTGTCTGCCTCCATTCTAACACCCAATCACGTTGCTTCTCTCACCAAACAACCCACTGCCCCAACCACTTCTGTCTCTGTACAACAAGCTGCTGCAGTCAGTTTCTCCGAAGACGAAATTGTTGACTTTGGTACAGAAGATCCTGACCCTGCTCTTTTCATCTCAGCTTACATCCGAGACATTCGGAGTGCGTCGTGTTATGATTGACGGGGGTCTTAGCCTAAACATAATCTCTTCAAAAGCCTTCCAACAAATGAATATGTGCCATGTGTGCCAACCCCATCATGTTGCGGTCATTCAATGACGCTATTACTTCTACCTTAGGCACCGTGATCCTCAACATTCGGGTAGGACCACATACTTTACCGAACTCTTCTATGTCTTGGAGGGAGAGTTCGATATAATATATTCTTTGGGTCATCCTTGGATCCGAGCCATGGGATGCGTTCCTCAACATTACATAGATGCATAAAATTTGAGTACAAGGGAAGTCCTACACCGTAAAAGTGACCCTCCCCCTTTAAAACCTGCAATATGTTATACCGCCCTAACGATGTGCTTATACTAATCAAGACACCCATACATTCAACCCAACCATCCTCTTCAAATGTACCTCAACCATCCACCTCAACCGTGCCTACGCCTTGGTGATGAAACCACCATCGCAAAACCACTTCCCTTCCCGACTAACATTCCAACCTCCGACCCCTTAGTAGATGTTTTTCGGCGCCTTACGCTTTGGGGAGTACCGCCTATATAACGTTAGTTCTTTCCCTACCCGCAGGAGTACGGACAATTACATGCACATCCCACCTACGACCGTCGCGTGGGGGAGGTAATCTCTTACGGACCACCCCATTGCCGCACTAACCTAACGTATGGGGGTGTTGACGCATCCTCCATTACCCCTGAACCTCCTCTTGGTGTGGTTCCCTTCCAATCCGATTTTCAATACTTGACAAATCGTCGTTTCGCCCTCACCTTCTTGACTCACTGTGCGTGGAAAGGCTTTGGTTTTGGCCTTTACGAACAAGGCCGACATACACTCATTCCCGTGACTACCCGTAAACATAATGATCGCAGTGGTCTCGGTTTTCCGAAACACCTACACAAGAGACACCTCCTGTCAGCTGTATCCTGGAAGAAGAAGACGTCGCCCCTACCAAACCATCATCACCCACTTTGCCATCATCACCCACAGAATCTATAGACCCTGAATCCATCCCTCCTAACTTTTTTTTTTCATAAATGCTATCTTCATAGGTCCTCTCACTTATCAACACGATAATGAGGACCCATCTTCTCTTCCCCTTCTGTATCCAGACATGATCGAAGAGGATTCGCCTTTGATTAATGTTGTTGAATGCCAGGATGATGACTCCATCCTCACTTACCTTGGCGCGGATGATTCTTATATTCAACGAGCCTTACCATCTGAAACCCAAACCATGCTGAACGAATCTACTATAGAAATCAACATCCACACGGAGGAGGATCCTCACATTGTGAAGATTGGACAATCCCTTAACACATCAGAACAAGCCGCCTTTACTACCTTTCTCCGTGCTCGCAACCAAGCTTTCGCATGGTCTTATGCTGACATGCCAGGAATTGATCCTACCATTACCATCCATAACATCACCCTAAACCCCGATTCCAAACCAGTCAAACAGAAATTGAGAAAAATGCATCCACGCATTGCTCTCTTGGTCAAAGAGGAGCTCCAATGACTCCTTTCTGTTTCCTTCATCTTGCCTATTGACTATCCTCAATGGATTTCTAACATCGTACCTGTCACTAAAGTGACAGGGGGACTTCGGATATGCACAGATTTCCGGGATCTTAACCTCGCTTGCCCTAAGGATGACTTCCCCTTACCTAGCATTGACCAACTTGTTGATCTAACTGCAGGTCATGAGATGCTCTCTCTCATGGATGGCTTTTCAGGATACAACCAAATTTTGGTTGCCCCTGCCGATCAACACAAAACTACCTTCATAACTCCTTGGGGAACCTTCTATTATCGTGTCATGCCATTTGGCCTTAAGAATCTTTGGTGCTACCTATCGGCGGGCTATGACCTACATTTTCATGACATTATGCACACTATCCTTGAAGATTATGTCGATGATCTTCTCGGCAAGTCTAAACATCGTAGTGAACATCTCGATGTTTTAACCATTATTTTGACGACTTTGTTACAATATTATCATCCGCCTTGACCAAAGAAATGTGTCTTTGGTGTTCTTTGAGGAAAACTTCTTGGCTTTATCGTCTCTTTGCATGGCATTGAGGTCGATCCATCTAAAGTCAAAGCTATCCTAGAAATGCCCCCACCCAAAAATCTCAAACAATTGCGTAGTTTACAAGGTAAGCTCAATCTATCCGACATTTCATCTCCCGACTCTCGGATCGGTGTCAACCTTTTCATCACCTTCTTAAAAAGGACATTGCCTTTCAATGGAGTGAGGAGTGTCACCAAGCCTTGAAGCTCTCAAATCCTATCTCTTATGACCACCCGTGCTTATCCCACCCCGGGATGACCGCCCTTTCTACCTTTATCTTTCGCCCATGACCATGCTATAGGTGCTATGCTCGCACATCGGGATTCGGCACGACGAGAACAGGCCGTTTATTATATAAGTCGTACCCTCGTGGATTATGAGACTAGGTATACACATGTAGAAAAATTGTGCCTTGCCCTATCATTTGTAGCCACCAAACTCCGACATTACCTCCTGAATCACAAAACTTTTGTCATCACCAACACAGACCCCATTCATTATATGTACGCCAAACCGCATCTAAACCAACGTATCGCTCGATGGCTTATGCTCCTCGCTGACCTTGACCTTGAATTCGTACAACAGAAGTCAATCAAAGGACAAACTCTTGCAGACCAACTTGCGGAGGCCCCTTTACCTAGGGAACAATTTACCAATTTTACCTTCCCCGACGAACTCATCGCCACTCTTTCACTCCGGGAAGAGTTGTATCAAATGACCCTCTTCTTCGATGGATCTAAATGCCAGTAGCGGCGGAGGAGCCGGCGTTGTTCTCATTCCTCTCGACGCTGAACCTATGCCTCTTTCATTCCGGCTTGATTTCCCTTGCACTAATAATACAGCGGAATACGAGGCCCTTGTTGCAGGTCTCAGTTGCGTTACACTTAGGCATCAAATCTATCAACATTTTTGGCGACTCTCGATTGGTAGTCAATCAAGTTATGGGCGTCTACAATGTAAAAATGAGGAACTTCAAAAATACAACAACACTACGTGGATTCACTTCTAGCCTTATTTACTCACTATTCTATACTGAACCATTCCACGCTCCACTAACAAATTTGCGGACACTATGGCTTGCTTAGCCTCACAAATTCCCGCCACACCCTGTGACTCGAACTATTCGTCATGGTCCAACAACTTTTTGTCCCATCCTATTCAACCCCGGTAGTTTGTACGATAAATCTTTTTGTGTCTACTAGTTCGCGGGATACCAGTACCACCAATTTCACGACTACCTTACAATCTCGTCCTCCCACTTTTGACCTTACTAGTAAGCTTGCAAAGCGTGCTTTTCTTAAAAGTGTTTCGCGTTATGTTGTCATGGGGGACTCCTCTATAAACGTGGCTTTGATGGCATCCTCCTTCATTTGTCTAAGCAGCAGCGCGGAGGCCACTCATACCATCCAACGAGGTCCATGAGCGGTATTTGTGGTGGACATTTTAGCGGCCTTGCCGTGGCCAAATGAATCCTTCGCCTTGGTTATTATTGGCCTACTCTCGATAACACTGCTACACGAATATGTTAAGCGTTGTGTTATGTGTCAACAACATGCCAACCTTCAACATACTCCTAGCCACCGCTCAGGGTCGCTCGAGATCTTTGGCCCTTCTCACTGATGGGGTTTAGACCTTATTGGTGAGATTCACCCGACCTCTTCACAAGCGTCACCGTTGGATAATCACATGACCGAATATTACACAAAATGGGTGGAGGCTATTCCACTCATTTCAATCAAAAAAAAAAAAAAATTGTCGAATTCATTAACCATCACATTATACATCGTTTTGGTATTCCTCATCGCTAATAACGAGATAATGGTAAATCTTTAAAAACAAGTTGTTGCAAGACCTTTGCGACAACTTTGGCATCAAACTTAGCTTCTCATCACCCTACTATCCACAAGCAAATGGGCAAGCCGAGTCCTCTAATAAAACACTAACCAAAATCCTCATGAAAGTTGTCAATGAATCCGGAAGAAATTGGCATGATCACATCCCCTTTGCCCTTTGGGCTTATCGTACTAGTATTCGTACCTCCACTAATGCCACACCTTTTTCTTTGGTATACGGTACCGAGGCTATTTTGCCTCTCGAAATACAAATACCCTCCTTAGAATATCTCTTGGGATATTCTCACCAGCGATGATTTCCGCCAAGAGCGGTTAGCCCAATGGAGCTTCTCGACGAATGCCGTCTTACGACTCTTGATCACCTTCAAATCTATCAAAAACGCATTAAACGTGCTTATGATAAGCGACTTCATGAGCGTACCTTTAAGGTTGGTGATCTTGTCCTCAAAGAGAATGAACATGTAACCAAACTAGAAAAGAGCAAACGTGGAAAATTTGCTCCCGATTGGATTGGGCCTTATATAATCACTCACACCTATGGATCGGTACTTATCGTTTAGCTTCGCTTAATGGTAAACTGAGCACTGAGCCCATAATGCCTTGCATCTTGACCATTCTATTGTTGAAATTAGTGTTATATCACTTCTTATCCGCCTACTGCTCGTCCCTTGAGCTCCCATACCACCACATGCACTTGTTTCCTACATCTCGAAATAAAATCAAGCTCACCTCTCACCTCCCCTTAATGATGCCTTCCCCTTTTTAGTCTAGTCCATGACTTCAACGTATTAAAATAAGCCGTATTCTTATGGGATTTTCTTGAGTCAAACTTCCTACTAAACTAGATGCTTCACGCTAAAAAGAACATCTAGTCATCTAAATTAAATATAGTCTGCTCCCTCGAAGGACAGCTATATGCCAAATTATTGCTGCTATTCTCTATAGACTGCTCCCCTGAAGGACAGCTATGCACTAAAATCATATCTGCTACTATAAATAGACTGCTCCCTCGAAGGACAGCTATACACAGTCAGCCTCTAGCAGAAGCTTCTCGCATCGATCAGCTTCGTGAAGACCTCAAGAATAATACAATCAATATCCCTTGTAGACTTCCATCGATCGATCAGTCTACATTCAATAAAATAAAAGCCTCATTCAAAAGGACTTTTGAGTCATGGACTTGTCTATTTAGGGTAGGTTCTCTTTCGTCAGAACACTCACTTTGTAATAAGTTCTCTGCACCTCAGCTATACCATCCACCTCACCTCACCATTTGTTTCAACTCAAGGGACGTAATGTACGCTCGATATATTGTGATCACACAACTCTTTTCACCTATTGACTTCTCGTCTATGCACGGTACCTAGGGCTCCAAGCTCGTTCTACGTTGTGTGGTTTGTTTAGCTCTTTTCACCTACGGAGCACTCTTTCTGCTTTGCCTCGCATCTAGGATTGTGTGTTGACCTTAATCAGGACATGGTTCCCTTCTACTTGGGTAGGCTAACCTTCGCTTCCCTTATACCTTTTACAACATCACCAATTCATTACCAACACCATCAACCTTACCTTTACCAATCTTAATATTTTTACCAACCAACCAATTGCCTAAACCGTACCAAATTGCCTGAATTCGCCTCTCCCTGATCCTAAGGGAGAACTACATCGGTCTGAGGCCCCTCCTTGCTTTGTGCAATGGGCTATGTAGGCAGCACTTCGGAGACATGGGGTCTCCCAAGGTTAGCTCGACCATCCCCTACCATAATCTATCATGTGTGGTATAATAAATATTTCTGTGTATTTCTATTTAATCACATTCCTCTTTATCCTTTTTCAAAACACCAAAAGTCACAACGCAAACATTCTTATTATTATCATAACTCAAATCACCATACATATTCAGTTTTATTTAGATGTTAAACAAATACATCTTCTCTATCATCGACACGCAGGTCGGCATCCTTATTTATTCTTATACCTTGCTAACATTTACTTAGACCCTCACGCCTCATCCCGAACTAGGTGATGATCGTGATCGTCGACCCCTCTCGCCGGGCCTCTCTGTCCTCAAAGGTACCACGGCTATTGGTACCGCCCACTGATCTGCCAATCTCTCCTGTAACATATGAATACGCCCTCTCGCATGGAGGACTCCAGCCTCTAGTCTCCTCAGTGACTCTGCAACTGCTAACAATCCTCTTGTCTCATTCACCTGCGTTTGGAGCTGCTGAACTAAACGCTGCAGACGATCCCTCTCTGCTGTAATCACAGCTATGTCAGGACAATCACGTATACCTCGCAGCTCCGCTGCCCACCATAATCTATAGGCCTCTGTCGTTCCTGCGTCCATTACCCTGCGATCATTGCTACCTCTTGGGACCCTTGAGGAGGTGTTGGTGGGAGGTGAGAATGTTGCCTCTGCGTCGATCCTCATATATGGTCTATAAGCCAGGGGTATATCCTGCACAAATCCAAATTGTCGCCACACGCGATCTATAGGAATCCTCTCATATTCACCTGGCCTGTGCCCCGCGATCCACCTCAGTCGCTCTACACCCCTCAACTCCTCAGCTATGTTCTCTGTTACCATATAGTTCCCGTAAGGCCTCCAACAGATATCCGCAACCGTCACTCTCTCCCATACCTGCCTGTAATACTCAATGTCACCCGTCACGGCCTGAGATCTTGCCTCTTGTTCTGTCTGGACCCATCGTCTGAATCCCAACCTCTGTACTCCGGTCTCTCCTGCCTGGAGGGATTGGCCTATTGGTCACACACAAACAATGTGCTCATAGGCCCAACAGTGTAATAAGTATGAGCAATCCGGCGTCATCTGTAATTTTGCCTACAAGCCCATAAACCCCTGTATAGCTCCACCAAATATGCAGGTGCCCATGCAAAAGTCACGTTCCTTTCTATCATCTCCCAAATAACACACATCAATGCCTTTGGAAATCTTCCCCCTTCCGCCCTCGGTAATGCATAATACCCTACCGCTATCATTAATATCACTGCTAACCTTGTCTCCTCGGGGTGTCTTTGCATACATTACCCCATACGTAAATGATAAACCTCACTGTGTCAAATCTCGTGCGTATGGACCAAATACTGCGGTTATCGCTCCCCGTGCCGCGCTAGGTAGTGCCTGATATACTGGTTCTCCTGTAATAGGGAGTCTCAAAATACGGAACACATCTTCGATATTTCTTGTCATCTCCCTGTTGGCGGATAAAGGTATTTGTCTCGGGATTCCATCTCTCGATCAACGCTTTGTAACATACCATGGTTACGTGTGATTCGTGAATAATAATGGATTCCACTTAACCCCAAAGCGATTTATCAATGTCCATTCCATTTGGTGTTACATCCGCTCGGATTAAGTGACAACATGGCTTTGGCACTATCATTCATCCTCAACCACCGCCTCTGCTGCGCATACACCAAAACAACAAACAACCATTCAATCCGTCAGGTTTTTTCAAACATTCTGGAAATTCCTCCAGTAACCGGTATCGGTTATACATAACCGGTATCGGTTCGAATAACCGATACCGGTTCTCCTAACTTTACCGGTCCTTTATCGATTACATACACCTTCCCTAAAAACAACCACCTACGACAATAAATTGATCGTTTATTCCTTTCTATATACACAGACATACCCAAAACCCCGAATTACCTACCCCATAACACTCACCTCATCTATACCCCTGGCTATCATGTTGTCTTTCTCATATCTACTTACCTATTCTCCTCTAGCTCATTCCCAAAACATGCAGTAGTTAAATCACAAACAAGCTGATACCTCTTGGGTTGCAGCAGCTTGAGGTGGCCCTTGTCTTCCCTCTTGTCCCTGCCTGTTGGATGCTTCTCCTCGTTCTGCCATGATCACCACCCTTTTCAACTTTGTCTTTACGCATACGCATCTCGGATCACATTCACTTTCCTTGTCTCTTTTCTCCTTATCACTCAAATCTCTCATGCAAAAACCTGTCTCAGTCGTCAAAAAGCGTCGCGTTCGCGTATTTAACCTCTTGCATGGCTCTAAAATTAAAACTTAAGTTGCCACCCTAGCTTTTCTATTTTTAGAAAAGCTCATACCTAAATAACCGGTATCGGTTACTTAACCGATATCGGTCTATCAGCTACCGATATCGGTTCCTTAACCGATATCGGTTACACACCTATCTTTTCTCAACAGCGTTCTTTTCTTCATTTCTCACCTAAATTTTTGTCGCGCCCGCCTCTTTTCCTGCATAAACAACACAATTTACCACATTTGTTCATCCACCACACATAGCATTACAATTTCATTAACATCATTTATTTTATACAAATACACAAACCATCAACTACGGATATCAAGAAACTATCAATCTATACATCATTTGGATCCAACTCATCAGTTACATATATCACAATGTCACAAAACCACCAATTCATCACATAACATGACATTCATATATACGTACAAAAAAACAAAAACATCAGCATCATCCATCTATCAACATGTCAATTAAACTCATCACACATTCTATATATTACCAGCCATTAACCAAATATTTAAACACATTTTGAACACTGCATGTGGATCAAAACATCGTCTCTATATATATATATATACAAGTTTTCAAAAATACAATGTGCCCTACATCGGGGCCTCTGTGATCTCATCATACAACAAAGCCGCACGCGAGCGCAATCAGCTTGTCAAAAAAATCTCGGCTCGGCTCGCGGGCGGTCCCTCGTATCAAAAATAGCTATATACTCGGCTCATGAGACCGGTATCCACTATCTGACCCCTACTCGGCTCGCGAGCCGGTATCTGATAAATGAATGAATGAATACATGAATAATACATAGGCACGCAGGCCTCTATCAATACACCCGGTTCGCAGACCGGTGCCCATCTCTAAAATACAACAACCATGTCTGGGATCTCTCAGCTCTCCCCACCGCCCTCGGCACCTCTCCCCGCTGGTCCCTGTGGTGCCTCTCGCCTCCTGCCCGTCACGGACACGCATTTGTGCATTGCACCTCCTGAGATCTCTGGCTGTGAGAGGTCTCTACCCTATGTGCTGCATAAGCCTGATACTCGACTCTCGGTACCATCAAGAATATCCTGATAATATCGGGCCTCTGCTCTAACCTCCATATAGTGCTCTCGAGCCAGCGACGGAGTGGGCTGGTCCCCAGCACTCTGACCAATGCCCCCGAGCTGTCTTTGAGTCTTTGTCTTTGGTGGTGCTGTGTGGCGCTTGTGGTGCGGTACTGTCTTCTTGCTGTACTACGCACTTTGTGGTTGTGGTCTTTGGTGGTGGTCTTGCCATGCACAATTGTGCTGAGCACAGGCTATTTGCTACCCCTGTAAGACACCTATCTGTGCCTGTGCCGCAGCTAGCTGCCCCTGTAAGAGCTGCACCTGACCCCTGAGCTGATCTCTCTCTCCTATAACTGCAGCCAAGTCTGGCTGTGCAGGCGGTACTATCCTGGCTGCCCTCTGCCCAGCCCACCACACCCTGTATGCTCCCGTGCACCCAGCATCATCTACACCCTCACTGTGACCTCTCGCTACCCAATCGGATCAAAGGCTGTGGTGCGGGCGGTGGGGCTCTACATCATCCCTCTGTCTTGAGGGAAGGGAGGTGGCTCATCTGTCGCGGCCCATGCTGCTGCGTACCCTCTCTCAGGGGTATCGCTCGTACTCTCCTCGGCCTCGTCCTGCTCTCCGGAATGTGTACTGGATTAGGCGCAACTGTAAGCGGGCTCCTCTGCCAGGGTGGTGACCTCTGTAGGGTCTCCATACAATGTCTACTGCTGTAAGGCCCTCTAGCAAATGTCTATAGTATGCCACATCCCGACCTGCAACAACTGCTCGTGGCTGGCCCACGACCCCCAACCACCTCTGAAAGCCATATCGGTATATGACTGTGGTGGCTTCTTTGGGTAACCCTACTGGCCTGATGCATACGATGTGCTCGTATGCCCAACAATGCAACAAAAATGTAGAGCAAATACCGAATCGCCTCCTCCGGCGATAGCCCCATAGCTCCCTGTACAATTGCACCAGATATACTGGTGCCCAGGCGTAACAGGTGTGCTCCTCCACCATCTCAAGCAGCACCCCCATCAATGCTCGTGGGAAGCGGCCTCCCTCTGAGTCCGGGAGGGCGAAGCAGGTGATCCCAACCATCATCAACACAGCCAGTCGTGTCTCGTGTCGATGCGCACGGTACATGTCACCGTACCCGATACTCGCGCTATGGTAGGTCAGTAGCGTGCTGCATCCCCAAAAACCTGCAGTATGCTGTCCATGGCAGTCTCTGAATCTACCTGGAAGACTGCCTCTCCCTCGATAGGTAACCGAAGGATGCGATACACATCCTCGATGTGACGGTCATCTCCCGGTCGGGAGATGGAACACATTGGTCGCCGGATCCCATCTCTCGATGAGGGCGACCATCAGGCTGTGATCTCTCTCTATCGCTCTGTACCTCTGGACTCCACCGAGTCCCACCTCGCGCATGATGGCCCAATGAGCCGCAGATACGTGTGGCCTCATCCGCACCAACAGCGGGGGCATCCTATCCCGCATCGTCAGCTGGCGCGTGCTGTAAAACCAACCCACATCCTTAGACCTACTCTTTATTACAACATCTACTTTATCATCTAAACACCCTTTTTTATCCCCCCGACCATACCCCGACTCTCTACCACCCCCCTCTAGCAACCTACCACCCTAAAAACCCAAAACCATCCCACCCAAAACCAACAAAAACAAAACCCAAACAAAACACATGCAACCCAACCCAAAAACCCAAAACCCAACCCTACACCAAACCCTTCTCCCACCTCCAACTCAAACCCAACCCAACCCTACACCAAACCCTTCTCCACCCCTAACCCAACCCAACCCTACACCAAACCCTTCTCCACCCCTAACCCAACACCCACCCCAAACCCAAACCCACAACAACAAAAACAAACCCACCCCAAACCCAAACCCACCACAACAAAAACAAACCCACCCAACCCCAACACACAACAAACCCCTCCCACACACAAACCGACGCCGGCCGATACACGACCGACGCCGGTCCCTTCCCAAGCAGGCTTTCCATATCATTTGCGACCGATGCCGGTCGCTTAGTGACCGACATCGGTCACTGTCTTCTCCCGGAGCCGAACCCCCGCGCGGCCCCCAAAACCCATTTTTCACCTATTTCTACCCATTTACCCACCCAAACACCCTCAAATTCTACCCTCCTAGCCGCCTTAGCATATTTTACCTATCTACCCTCTCCCTTTTTCAAATTACGTCCATCTACTCCTAATTTCCTACCAAATACAAATCCCTTCCCAAACCCCCAATTTAGCATAATACAACCAAATTACCAAATTAAAGAGTTTCGAATCTACCCGAACGACGACACGTCGTCGTGGTGGGATGGGTGGTAGCGGTCCGGTGGTCAGCCCCTCAGCTCCTCCCTGCGTGCCATGGCTCCATCCCGATCTGCTTTGGGTCCCAGCCCAATCAAGCTCTTACCTCCTCCTTAATCGGGCCCACTATCAACTCTCTCCGCCAATACAATAGCTCCACCTCACTCAATCAAGCCTCTAATCTCAACTCTCCACGTCAGACAAGTCGATTTGGTTTGCAAATAACAAAAGTGACAATGACAAGCCGTATTTTTCTTTTTATAGGTTTTTCACCTTTCACCGATATCGGTTTCATTTTGCCCTAAGGAACCGGTATCGGTCCCTTAACCGATATCGGTCATGCAGAATCGACATCGGTTCTCTACCCAACTTTCACCCCATTCTTTGCCCTTATTTACTCCTTGCCTCTTTTTCACCAATATCGCCTCTATCCACCTTTGCTGCACACCATTTGTTCACTTGTCCGGCCTGACCTAAGGCCTCAACCTACCTATTCGGCCCGACCCAAGGCCTCAACCTACCTATTCGGCCCGACCTAAGGCCTCAACCTACCTATTCGGCCCAACCCAAGGCCTCGCCCTACCCATTTGGCCCGACCCAAGGCCTCGCCCTACCTATTCGGCCCGACCTAAGGCCTCAACCTACCTATTCGGCCCGACCTAAGGCCTCAACCTACCTATTCGGCCCGACCTAAGGCCTCGCCCTACCCATTCGGCCCGACCCAAGGCCTCGCCCTACCCATTTGGCCCGACCCAAGGCCTCAACCTACCTATTCGGCCCGACCTAAGGCCTCGCCTACCCATTCGGCCGACCCAAGGCCTCGCCCTACCCATTTGGCCTGCACCCGAGGCCTCGCCTTACCAATTTGGCCCGACCCAAGGCCTCAACCTACCAATTGGCCCGACCCAAGGCCTCGCCTTCACTATTTGGCCCGACCCAAGGCCTCGCCCTACCCATTTGGCCCGACCCAAGGCCTCAACCTACCTATTTGGCCCGACCTAAGGCCTCAACCTACCTATTCGGCCCGACCTAAGGCCTCGCCCTACCCATTCGGCCCGACCCAAGGCCTCGCCCTACCCATTTGGCCCAACCCAAGGCCTCGCCCTACCAATTTGGCCCGACCCAAGGCCTCAACCTACCAATTGGCCCGACCCAAGGCCTCGCCCTCACTATTTGGCCCGACCCAAGGCCTCCCTTTACCCTTCTGGCCCGACCTAAGGCCGTAACCCAACAACTTGGCCCGACCCACGGCCGCACCACTTCCATCCCTTACCCAAAATCAACACCATACACTTTTATCCACCCATCCGGTAGTTTTTTGTTCAATCGAGCTCACCTGTTCGTGTTTTAGCATGATTAGGGTCCTTGACTTGATCTGTCGACCAACTTTGCCCAGACCTAGACCGTGACGTTTATCTCAACCAAACCAACCTTTTGAGTCTTGCCGAACATGCCTAAAGCGTTCTGTACCTAACACGTTATATACCACAGGGCTACTTCCTATGCCTTGGATACCGGGATTATATCACCCTTGTTTGGATAAACTATCGACCTTTACCTCTGCACTTTGCTTTGGTTTGCTCGTCGAATCATGTACCCTAGTCGTCTTATGGCATTTCAATATGCGTCTGCTTCCTTGAACCTACCCCACCATCTTACCATCCCCTCTACCCCATTTACCCGTTATCAACCCTATCACGATTTCTCGTTCACTCAATCTGTGATAGATTTGAGGGGATTACCTATACCCTTAACGGGAGTAACCACTTCATATTATTGTTCAAAATGACTTTACAAAACAAGCTACACGACAATAAAGGGCTAATGTAGACACCAAATTTGTGTCTTACGACCCCTTGTGACCCGCATCTCACCTCGGAATCTAACCTCATCACCTAAACCTTACACAATTATTTATTAATTACCTTATAATTGATAAATCCACATCACTTACCCGCCACCTCACTTTGCCACCTCATCATGACCTAGCCCTAACCCTAAACTAACCTAATTAAGACCCATGACTTGGTACAGACTCACATCCATAACTAATGCCTCCTTACTCGCACCCAAAGCCGACCTTCTAGCCACTTGACCAAGCCCCAACCTGATCTCTCGGGAGAAAGCGGGGAAGGTGGGCTATTTTACTAAAAATAGCCTACTTTTTCCTTACCGATGCCGGTTCTACTCGACCACCGTCGGTTACGTAACCGCCATCGGTTCCCTGTAAATGGGCTCCCCAAACCAAAACAACGGATCGGAATTTCATTTTTGGAGATCAGTCAAAGGATTTCTGGATCAACAGAGAGCATTGCGAGCGAAAAATAGAGGCGAGATCTTCACTTGACAGAGCAGAGACGAGTGGAAATACCAGAAGTGTTTACAACCAAGGAGATCAACTTGCATCTTTGTCAAAACGAGTAAGTCACATCTTGCATGTCCTCTGTTATAACATTTCTTATGCTCTGTGAATTTCAGTCCTCCTAAATCCGTCTCTGAATCTACTACCCAACGTGTCATTGCATCTAACTGTTATTCTTTTGCTTCTAATCATCCCATTTCCTAATATCATCCATAAACCAGCCTTACAAAACACCGTAGCTACTAAGAAGATCCTAGAACCCACCGGTATCGGTTATCAGTAACCGGCATCGGCTATCGTAACCGGCATCGGCTATCAGTAACCGCCATCGGTTCCTCTGATCAAAACCAGAAAACCAGCCTTTCCCTATCCGGTTCAATGAAACAATTTAATTGATACTTTACTGAGTCTTTTGTGTTAATTCATATTAGCAGGGAGGCTGACCACCTTCGAAAGGAAGTTTTATATTTCCTAGGCCCAAGGCAGTTTCCTCATTTATTGTTTAATCAAAATCTTGTGGTCTTGTGTTCTTATTTGCAGGTAGTCCTTCCAAGACAAAAAGGAGTTCTCCATCAGCCTGATCTTTCTCTACGGTACGCGCACACCATCTCGACATTCAACAGGTATTCCTCCTAACCCTAACCTCATCTGTTTCTAAAAGGAATGAAAGGATAGAAGCAACTCTATTCCCAGAAGCCGAAACATTCCGAGTGAAACATTTTGGCACGACCGGTGGGACCCATTTTGGGTTTCTTTCTCTTGCTTATTTTCATTTTAGGAAGCATACTTCTTTGTTCTTTGCTTTTGTTATATATTTAAGTAAAGAATTTGTCTTGCTTTCCTAGTTTCTCAATGATTTCAGCTATGGTTTTGTTTACATAATTTCTACCATAGTGGCTTTGTTTTCATTAGCATCCACCCCTTCAATTACCTTAGGGGCTTCCAAATCAGTCGTAGGAACAAGATTAGTCATTGAAATGGGTTCACATGAAGGATTAGGATTGTTTGATTGGCTAGTTGGAAGTTAAAATTTAGTATGAATTCCAGGTTTCTTCTTCGAATTGGCCAAATGGATGTCAATTGAGTTCAAGTCACCCTGAGCCAAAAATACCTTCCCTAGATGCAAGAATCTAACTTCTTGGAATAGTGTGGAAGGGATTTCCTTCATTCTATGAATCCAAGGTTGACTGAGAATCATATTATAGTTAGTTTCCCGATCTATAATATAAAACTCAGTCAACATGATCTTGGGTCCAAGAGTGATCGGGAACACTATGGTTCCAATAGAGGTTTCCTTGAGACTATCATAACCTCTTAGCATGTTTCGAGTGGAGGAATAATTCATTTCTCCATAGCCTAAATTTTACAAAAATGAGAAAGGGACTATATTAATAGCAGCCCCATCATCTATCATTGTAGACAATAAAATTAGGTCACACTCCCTTTGGTCCCTTGACAAATAAGCACCCTTCATCACATTCACCTATCCATGACCCCTTTCACCCCACTAATATTAATTTAATTAAATTAATGCATTATCCTCACTATATTTATTATTTAAATATATTATTTTAAATAATATCCACACATACTGATTCACTTAGACACCTCACTAAGCTAACTCGACTTAAGACCTATTCTTAGTAAGTTGCCATAACTAACTAAGACATACCCAAACACTAAAAATCAATGCCTACATTCCCTCTAACCACATTCTTGCATGGTTACAAAAGCTCCTAGTCTAATCCACTAGTTAACTACATGAGATCCAAGTAATTCAAGAGGATCTCCCTAGTTTGGTAAACCTAGGAAATCCCACCTTGATTGATGCCGGTTACCCCTAATCGTCACCGGTTAAGCTAGAACCGCCGTTGGTTACCCTTTTAACCCCAAAAAAACCTTATTCTCAAGGTTGGAAGTTGGAAGCAAAAAGGTTGGTGAGCATTATCACATCTCAGAGAGATAACACATCTTCAGAGAGTGAATTCCAATGAGACCACACATGCAAGGAAGGAGATCAAACATCTTTTCCTGCACAACCATGATTTGATCTAACCAAGCAAAGAGGAATGCACATGCAGCCCATGCAGAAGCTTTCCTTTAGCTAGTGATCACTTGCAGCCTTCAAGCCTCTCATCAGCACCTCCATCCTTCACACACATGCATCTAGGACCAGAATCCAAGTAAGTATAATGTCATACTTCTCTGGTTTATTTCATTTCATCATTATTTTATCATCTATTGCTTACGGCCACCTATTGACCTTATCCAACGCTTCCATCTACATATTCCCATTAAAACCTCTTTGAAGTCTACCCAAGTCACCCAATACCTCGTCCCGACCAACCAAAGTCCTTTGTGTAATCACAAATGATACCTAAAGCTTGTTTTGTGACATTTCAAGATTTCATCGTGAATCGACATCGACCTTCAGTCAAAATCGACCGCCGTCGGTTACCCCTAACCGACATCAGTCTCATTATTTGCCAACACATCCTAGAATAGAGACCTACCCACTTAATTTCATCTCACCCTCATCCACTTGTGATCTACTTGAGACCTTTGTCAAACATACGAACCAGAACCAATCATTTGACCTTTGGATTCTATTCTAGCTTAGCTTGTTAGATTAGATCTATTTCTTATTGTGTTTTAAGTGGGATACCTAAATCACTTCAAATTACAATAGGATTTACTTTGTTTACAACATTAAATTATTTAAAACGATTGGGTGACAACCATCTAGGAAGTATCACACTTCCCAAATCTAGCATGCGCTAGGCAGTTTACTGCCCATATTGTTTAATTCCTTCTTTTGGTCTTGCTTTGCATTACAAGTAGTTCCTCCTAGCTAAAAGGAAGCTCTCATGATCAGCTGTGGATTCGAAGTCATACGCACACAACAACCCATCAACCAACATTTGAACATGTATTCCTCCTATGCTCATTACCCTATCTGTTTGGCCAACACTTCAAATAAACAATCTAAGAAAAAGGTGAAACAATCATAGATTACTTAACGTAATTGATATAATTCTAAACCTATAAGTACAATGCAGGATCACCTCTTTGTGCCAACTCAACATCAATAAGTATCTTACTAATATCAAACATGAATCAAGAATCTCTCTAAGGTTACCCCAGGGAATAGACATCAAATTCTATATGATTGATTAGGGCCTTTAGAGTAGGAGAGACATGGATAATATGGTCAAGAAATAGCGCTCCTAGTAAAGGAGATCAATGAGTGGGGAAGTTTTTAAAAATATAGGAAAGAGATGTGGGAAAAGGTCTTAGTCAAGTCCGTGATCAAATCATAGGCTCTTAATCGATTAGGAGACATTGGCACATCATCGATATTAAAGGATAAATGGATAGAGGTTGTGAATAATAATCATGGGTACGATTCGCTACATTAATTTTAGATTCAGTTTCTAGCTCAAAAAAGCCTACAATTTTAGTTTGATTTTGTCTGTCTAAAAGAGGATCTACTAGAGGGTTCATAGACATAGATGCTTCATGATCATTGTTTCCTATGGGAGTCCCCTTCTTAGTGCCATGAGGGTTAATATTTTCATTCTCAAGTCGCATTGGAAGGGGATCTCTATAAACCCCAAGAGTAGCATTTTGTAGAGCAACATGCCCCATGTGAGTATTCTAAGTAGGTGCCGTGGGATTAGCCAAGAAAATCTCAATGAAGAGTTGTCTCTGGTCTTCTAAAATCCATTGTATGAATTTATTGCAATCACAACATGTTTGATAATTGTGTCCTCTAACCCTATGGAAACCACAATACAAATCAGGATCGTAGTCACAAGGTCTCGATTTTAGTTTTGTTGTGGCCCATAGTTCTTGTTGTTTTTATATTATTGGTTAGCTGAAGTTTTGAGCCCTCTAAAATTTGTTCTAATATTGATTTTGAAATTGATTTGGGTATTGGTTTGAGTATTGAACCTTTCCTTGGTCTGGACTGTTGTGGAGGAGGAGTGTGACTAGTCAATTTGCATTGACAAGAGTGAAATTATTCTTGCTCTAGTTGTTTGGATTCAAATTGTTGTTACCATTATTTGTGCTACTTG
Organism: Taxus wallichiana var. yunnanensis; assembly: GCA_018340775.1. Taxonomy (NCBI): domain Eukaryota; kingdom Viridiplantae; phylum Streptophyta; class Pinopsida; order Cupressales; family Taxaceae; genus Taxus; species Taxus wallichiana. Next base: position 844,688,705 of record CM031239.1, read on the forward strand.
TTCTAACAACATTCAAATTTATGGCTTGGTCGGTTATGCCATCCATCTCAACACCACATTATTGTTAAGGAATTTGGGTGCCTGATTTTTGTTTGAGCCATTTGGGTAATTTGAATTACCTTGTGAGGGAGTGACCAATTTCCCATTTAAACAATATGTCTTTTGAATGTTATCAATCACTACTTGGTCGATGTGGAGAGTGCCCTATAAGACCTCCTCATAGCTCATAAGAGGAAACTTTTGCACTTCCTCCTTAGTTTCTTGATTGAGGGAATGGAGGAATAGGTCACAAAGCTCCATTTGATCCATGTTGGGAGCACTAGCCCAAGAGTAGAGGACTTTATTCCACATCTAAATTAAGTGGGCAAAGTGGATTTGTTATGCTCTTGCTTAATGTGTAGACACAAAATTTTGATATTGTTACCCTTGATTTCCCATGTGTGCATCTTTCACCATGGTACTACCTGACCTATTTAATTTAATTCACTTCATTTATTTAAATAACCATCTATTATCCCATCACCTTTAATTCTTAACTAATTCTTGTTAACTAATATAAATAAGCTAATTACCTCTAATTAGCTTTCTTTTGATGTTTTGATACCTAACCACCTAAATCTACATCCCTGTTCTTTTACTATATTTTTCCTTCCTATCATTATCTCCCAAACTACTCACGACATATCCCTAAACAACCTATTCCTACCCAAAATTTTAAAGGACTTTATCCCATCCTTAAGAGCCCATAATCCGATTAATCACACAAAATCCACCCCTTTGGGGAAAATTTCCCCATAGTTGGTAGTGACCTAGCCCAATCACCTTGAAACTATTAAATCACATTCACCCTCTCTTCTCGAGGCATACATGAAAACATATGAGATTTCTTACGACTTGCAAACCTTTTCTCATGTCCGAGAATCCCTACAATAATTAAGGACATCTTGGATATTCTTAAAACTTGCTTGAATAACTCTTATACATCCTTTGTAATATTATCATCATTTTTTATTTTTATGCAAGTAATTATCATAATATCATTTTCATGTTTTCATCTAACATTTTACAGGACCGAGATCATCTCCACGAGACTTTTTTAAAGCTGTCCTATTCATCCCTTGTACTTACAAGTTGTCCATCAAGCTTTTCCATCTTTGGCCTTTTCTTGCTATGCTCAGGTCACCATCAACCCATCTTTGTGTCATCATTCTTTAATTTTTCTAGACAATCCTCTGTGTCTATTCCTTCACCGCTTATTATTTCCAATTCTTAGAGTTATTATTTGGCTTTTCTATCTCTCCAAATATGCTTTGTTTGCCACTAGTCACCACCAACCTATCCTTGTCACCTTTGAACTAAGAAATATTTCCATCCAATCCCTCTAAATATCCCTATTTTTCATCCTTTCTCTTTCCTGTCTCAAATTTCATTCTTTAATATTCTATTAGTATTTACCGGTGTTAGTAATCATCATATATGCATTTGAATCCTTCCGATTTGTATTTTATCTATTATGATACATCATTTGATCAATTTGCCATCAACTTGCCATCTACAATATGCATCACCATCAACCAAGTCAGGTATTCTTTATTTTATAACAATTTAGATTAGATTTTTATGTGCCTTACATTTCCAGTTTCGAGTGCCTCATATTCTACATATTATTCTTTTTATTTTGTTTCACCACAATGTTGCACATGAAAAAAACAAGGTAAAGGTGAGGTGAGGAGGAATACCTATGAAGTCAAAGAAGGTTGAACACTATTGAGAAGACTAGACTAAGCATGAGAGCTCATTTTTGGCCAAGAAGGACTACCTATACAAGCACAAAAATACCACCAAATAGAATTAAATAACATACGAAAGGGGACTTCCTATCATATGAGTGTGATACTTCCTGGAAATGACATCAATCCACTGTTTAAAAAAACTTAATGTAAAGAAATGAAAGTAAAAGAAAGGTCCTATTGTAACAATACAATTTAGGTATCTCATATGCTAACAATAGACTATATTTAAGCTAAATATTGAATATACAACTAAATATAGAGAAGGCAGGTTGTTGTCAAAGCTAACAGTGTGGAAGAGGTGTTTAGGAAGGTTTGTGTTAAATTGGGTGAGGTTTGGGAAGGTTTTGGGTTAATTAGGAGCTCTCTAGTACGTGATGAATTACTAGTCACATAGATAGGGTATCGATTTGGTGACCAATGTCGGTGCACTGGTAATAGCTGACGCTAGTTGGGTGACCAATTACAGTAGGGAAAATTGGGTGAAAATATTAAAATGAGGTGGTTTTAAGCTATTTGTGATTACACAGAGTGTTGGGGAGGCTTAGGTAAGATGTTAGGATTTTATTAAAGACTCAAATATGAAGAAATAAGCATTTGGGATGAGTACAAAGGTCAAATGGGAAAGTGGTGTGTTGGAGGTGAGACAAAAGAGATATAGGAAGGGTAGAACAAAGAAAGCAGATAAATGATTAAAAAATGAAATAATGAAAGAAATGACAAGGTAGAAATCACTTACTTGCAGATTAGAAGCCGATTAGAGAAAAAATAGTTGTGCTTGAAGGATAGACAAGTCCCAATCCCATGGATTAATTGTAGAAGGTTCTAGAATTACCTATGATTGATCCAATGCTATAGAACACATTGTTGATGCTTGGTGGAGGTTGTGAATGCTTGGAATGATCTTTGGTTCTTCGTGAGGTCACTTGGATGCCTAGATGCGAGAGCTAAGAATGCCAAAACTCCCAAAGCCAAGATGGAAGAACCTAGGTAAAGGGTTGGAATTCCTTATTTAAAGAAACTAATAGCGATTAGGTAGTGACATTGGTTAGGAGAAAAGGTCCTATTTTTCCAAAAATATCCTTTTCTCTCCATTTTTAGCATTGGTTAAGATTTGTTATGGACTACGAGTCTGGGTTGGCACTAAATGAAGTGAAAAATTGGTAGGATGGATAATAGGTAATGAATGTTATGGTTATAATGAGTCTTAGTTAGTTAAAGGGAGTAGTGACTTATTCTAGGTTTAAAAATAGGTTTGGAATGGGTCCATGGTGACATGGAAGGGTGAGGGAATCATTAAAATAATACGCTTAATTAAATTAATAATAATGTGTATGGGGTCATGGTAAGGGGTATGTTATTGAAGGGGGCCTAGAGGGTTGTAACCTGATTTTGGGTGTCTACATTTTCCCCTTTTTGTCACATAGCTTGTATTGATAAGCGATGATGACAAAAACAGGAAGTGGTTTCTCTAGGTATGGGTAGAGGTGATCCCCATCAAACTATGAATTGATTGATGAGTGAGAAAAATTGGTGATGGGATTGATTAAAGTGGCGGTGATGAAAAATGATGTGACGTGTGGGTATAGGAAATGATGATATTAGTGTGGGTAATAGGTAGGGAATTCAAATGTACGCAGACGTCTAGAATGTGACAAATAACTAGGATGAAGAGCTCCAAAAATCTACATCGTAAAAGATCAGTTTATCCAAACATGGGTTATATGGTCCATGTATCGAGGTATAGGAAGTGCTCCTTGAAACATAATGAGGCTAGGTGTAGGAACGGGAAGAGGTGTGTTCCACAACACCAAATTTTTTTGTCAAGTTGAGATAAACATCACATCATAAGGCAAGGAAAGGTTAGTTGGCTAAACAAAATGAGTAACATAATTGAAAGGTACAACGAGTAAGCAAATTCAAGTGTAAAATGGGTGAGGTTGGTGTGAGTGTATAGGCAAGGCCAAGGTGTAGGAAAAAATGTGCCACTAACTATAATTAGGGAGGTGACTAGGTTGGTAGGTGATAAGGCTATTAGGTGAGCCTGTAGGGTTGTGGTAATCTTTGAGTCAGGATTTGAGGAATATGACATATTAGGTGAATGCATGGTGATCGATTCCGGTTGAAGAGTAAGCGATCCCAGAAGGGTGACTGACACTAGTCACCTAAGGCATAACCCGACCGGCATCAATTAGACTCTTGTTGGGTTAAAACATAAAAATCACGTGAAAATAGCTCATTTGAGAAATTTGAATTTATTGAAAATGATTGAGAGAGGGAATATTCATGAGGAAAATAATAGAGAGACTAAGAGAGGTGATTTGGTGAGAGGTCAGTGGTTGTAGGAGTGGATTTTGCAGGCCCACAAGATCTACCTGATCCATTTAATTGGTTTAGAGCTTGAAGGTTGATTTAGACATGGCAGAGGCTGAAGAAGTATCCTAGGAAAATTTGGTGCATGTTTTTGAGGTCCTAGCATGGAGGCACCGACGAGTAGAGGTAGGATTCAACGCTAAAGTTTTGTTTTTGTAGAAAAATAGGGTAAAAAAGTAGAATGGATTGTGTTTTGAAATTTGATGAAAAAGGGTGAAATTAGTTTAATTAGGGTCTAATATTAGTGGGGAAGAAATTTGGGGTTGTTTGGGTGGGTAGAATATCTGTTTTGTGAATTTTTTGGGATTGGGGGTTTTAGGGGTTCGATTTGGGGATGAGCCGAGTAAGTGATGTTGGTTAGGTATCGGTGACATTGGTGGTCAAACCAACCATGGTGGGCAATGGGAACCGACATCGGTAGGGTTACTAATGCTCGTTAGGTATGGAAGGGGAAGTTTTTATAAAAATGGACTTTTTGGATTGTGAAAGTATGTTTAAGGTAGATGGGGTGTCCAAGGTAGGTCTTAGGTAGAGTCAAACTAGGAATTTTTCTAAAAGAAATTTGAAGGGAGGTTGTAGGGAAATGATTATGCGGGAGGATGAGGTCAAGTGGGATGGGGAAGGGTAGGTGAACTAGGTTAAAATATAATATGATGTAAGTAAAGGTGGATGGTATAGGTAAGGTAAAGTAGGAAATTGGTTAAGTTAAGTGTTGAATAGGAAATAGAAAGCATAAATGGTTAACTTGTGTGAATTTTGGTGATGTAGGAGAGGAAACAGATGGCAATGAGGGATCAATTTCCACCTTTGTTAGTATAGATGAGGTTTACTATTTTAGAGGAGGAGTGGGAGCATATGAGGGTGGTTAGGTTGGGTGTTGTTAGGAGATATAGGTGGATTTCCTATGATCATAACATGATGGTAGCTCTCATTGTGAGATGGGATCTATCTACCAACACTTTTCATTTTACGACGGGAGATATGACCATGAATTTAGAGGACATCTATACGATTATTTGGCTACGATTGTTGGGAGCCATATATCGAGTCTCATCATTAGATGCAAAGGATCACATGGCTATGGTTTTTGGCCGGATATGGCGAGTTTTCATATAATAGTGCTAGTATCTATTATGAGGATATGTATTCGACACATCTTGAGGAGACTTGAGTGGTGGTTTTGATGATGGTTAGGTTTGGTTTTTCACCATCCCAGGACTTAGAGGGTGGAAGATTTCAATGAGATTTGATGGGAGTCTTAGAGGATATGGTGTTTGACATGAATTTTTTTGGATGGGCACCAATATACTTAGTGCAGCTATATAGGGAGCTATGGGCCTATAGGTAGATACTGGAGATACGATTTGTGTCATACCTATTTGTTAAATTTTTGGGCATGTGAGCACATTGTGAGCCTTTGTGCAATTAGTATTCCATGACGGGGTGGGAGGTCGGTGTATACATGGTAGGGTTTAGGAGGTGGTTATGGAGGAGAGTTAGCAAGGGTGGATGGTGTGACTCGAGATGTAGCATATTAGTAGAGGGTATTAACTAGTCTATCATTGGTCGATATTCTATGGAGGCCTTACCTCACGTATTCAACATTAACGGGTATGGAGGAGGAGCTAGAAGGTTTGTAGCTTCTTAGATGGATTTAGGGGCACATGGCTAGGGAGCATGAGCATATATCCGTTGTGTGGGTCAAATGATAGTTTGACTTAAAATAGGATGTGCCCTAGCCATTCCCATAGTACCGTGCCGAGAGGATGTGGAGATACCACTACCTCTTCCACATATGAAATATCCAATAGGGGTGGAGGAGTACGTAGCCTCGAAATGATAGATGATGCATGGTGCATAACGGGGTATAAGAAGTGGTGGGAAACACACTTACATGAAACACTAGCTAGGCAAGGAGTAACACATTTGGCCACAATCATTAGTGAGAGAGATAGGTTACTGAGAGACAGTGTCAAATTTATAGGCCATAGTCATTACACTACAGGGACATGTAGTTACCTTACATGCATAACTAGCAACAACACATGCACAAGAACAAGTTGGTGATGGGGACATGTTGCAGGATTGTAGGCCCAGGTTACTATATTATAGATGAAATTGGCCACTTTACAGCACGGTTTGTACAACACTATTATAGGGCAACAATGGGGAGATGTGGCTTCCCCTCCTTCACCTCCAAGGGTACATGATGGGATGCGAGATATAGGGACGGGGTCCATTACCATAGGTACATGTATAGGTACCGCTACCACAGCACATGGTCGATAAAATAAGGGACAAAGAGTGATAAGCAATGTCACCACCACAGTTTTATCAATGGACATATACGAGAGAGGTTTTGGATGAGGTGAGGTACTATGAGGATTAAATTATAGACAGTGGTTTCCCTTTTTTTAGCTATGCCACCTACAGATCTCAATAGACAACCAATTAGAGGTCCATCTTATGGACCCATAGTGACAAGATAGTACGTGGAACCACCAGCCTCATGGGCAGGGCCAGTTGGAGGTGACTAGTTCACATAGATAGAGGTCTGGGGTGAGGGGACAAGCAAGATTAGCAAAGGAACAAGACCAACTCATGGATGTCATAGATATTGAGATATTGTTTATTTTTAATTTTTGACTTTTTATTTATATATACCGGCTTGCATGTCGAAGAGGCAAGATGTACATGAGAGTTTTTGAGAGACTTATTTATATCTGTATATTCAGTGTATTGACATACAAACTTTCTAGTATATAGATGATGGAACTTATATCTCTGTTGTGTGTTGTTTTATTTCCATTGTATTGTTTTCATGGAAACTAGATGTGTAGGCATGGTTTAGGTGATGTATGTTGTGAATGATTGATTTTATTCCCATTATATTAATGTCATGGAAACTAGATGATTTAAGCATGGGTGTAATGTATGAGTTGATTGAATGGTTTAATTTCTAATGTATTTATGTTATGGAAACTAGATGATTAGGCATGGTTTGGTTGATGTTGTTGTGATATGAGATGATGTTGTTTTGATTTCCAAGGTATTATTTTTATGGAAACTAGCTATGTAGGCATGGTTGAGTTTGATTTGGATTTCCAATGTATTGATGTTATGGAAATTATATGTAGGCATGGTTTGGTTGTGTTTGTTTCGATTTAATTTCCAAGTTATTGGTATTATGGAAAGTAAATGATGATGTGTATGGGTGATGTATGGTTTGTTTTATGTTAATTTCCAAGTTATTATTTTTATGGAAACTTACTAACCGAGGTTTGTTTAAGGGAAAAGAGTGGTGAGGTAGCCTCCAAGGGCCCTATGCCTCGGCGTGTTGCCTATATAGCCCTTTGCAATAGGGGCCTCGGTTTGATGTAGTTCTCCCATAAACCAAGGAAGAATGAGATTGGGTTAGGTAAGTTGAGTAGGTAGGTTGGATAGGTAAGTTGGTTGGGTAAGGCATGTTTGAAAATAGGTAAGGTCAAATGTTGAATAGGTAATAGGCAAGGTGAATTAGGTGTAGGCATAGATGAAGGTGTTATGGTTGATTCAATTTCGATCATCTTGTCCTATTGAAGAAAAAAAGTAAACAGATAAGAAACCAAAATAAGTGGCATGCCCATATTTAGCAAGGACCATAATTGTCATACCCCTAGACTTATTGAACATAAGTCACTAGATACACTACATGAGTGATGGGTCTAGAGTTGAAAGAAGTTGTGTGATCACAATGTGTAGAATACACACCACATCCCTTGAGTTTATTTAGAAGATAATAAACATAAGGTAAGGTGGAAGATTTCATTAAGCGTAACCTTGTTGTGGGACAACATGCCCCTTCTGCAAGATACCCAAAACTAGAATAGGAAAGTCCATGACTAGAAGTTGGTATTTTTCTCTGTTTTTTCTTTTTCATTTTGATTTTTATAGGTATAGAATGATCAATGTGGGAAGTTTATATTAGGATAAAAAGTAGTGTCTCCTTGAGTTCTTCATAATTTTGATCGATGCAGGAATCTCCAAGATAAAAAAAATTTTCATTTTTAATAGATACAAATTAGTCTTACTTTTATTGGATAGACTAAGTACAACACTTGGCTAGCTTTTTTTAGTTGTCCTTCGAGGGAGCAGTCTACTTATAGTAGAAGAGAGAGACATAGATGTCCTTTTGAGGGAATCATCTATTTGTAAGAATTTTGACTCAAGGAGTAGAGGTTTGGTATCCCAAATTTTTTTGTGTTATTTTGGACTTGTAGTCATGGATAAGACTATAAAGGAGTAAGACATATTTTATGAAGGAAAAACCATAACACGAGAAGGTTAGCTATGAAAGAGGGGTTTTAAGTGACCAATGACCATGGTATTCCATCTTGAAAAGGATAAAAAATATCCATGAAAATCATTCCATGAGTAGAGACGTGGTACTTATATTGAAGATAAGAATTTGAATGGTGACATATAATCACACAATTCTGTTTTATTCATTGGTCCTTGAAATAGGTAGGTGGAAGGAGAGGTTTTCTAAAGAGACGATAATATATGTGACATAAGGTGATATAATAATTTATTCAACAATAGAACATTCAAAGATGTAATTAATTAAAAGGCTCAGTTTGGGTTTACCCTTAAGAGAAAATAAATGATAAGCTCCTTATGCATAGGTTTGGGTGGCAATATAGGGTCCAAGCCAATTAGGAGAAAACTTACCTCGTTTACTTTTCTGCATTGTGGTCACGTGTTGATTTTCCTTTAGGACAAGATCGCCGGTCTTGAAAGTTCACTCATGAACACATTTTTCATAGGTGCACTTGATGCACTTTTGGTAGATTTGGAGATGGTCATGAGAAATTAAATGAAATTTGTCCAATAGCTCAAGTTGTGCCAAACGTTCTTGGAAAAAATCATCATTAAAGAGTATATCTTTAAGTAATATATGAGAGATGGAATTTGGAATTTGAGAAGTAGGATGACTTCATGCATCGTAGACCAAAGAGAAAGGTGTGGCATTGGTAGAGGTGATAATGCTAGTATGATAAGCCCATAAGGTGAAAGGAATGTGAATGTGACAATCCTTACCAGTGTCATCAACGAATTTCATAAGAACTTTTTTGAGTCTTATTTGAAGATTCGTCTTGACCATTTACCTATGGCTAATTTGATGAAGATAAACTGAGTTGAATGCCAAATTTGTCACATAGTTTGCATAGGGTTTTTTTTTGAATTGTTTTCCATTATCAGTGATGAGGTGATGAGGAACACTAAAACAAAAAATGATATGGTGGTTGATAATTTTAGTTGTCTTTTCATGTTTCATAGAAGTGAGAGGGATGGCTTCCACCCATTTAGTGTAATATTCATCGCTTCTATAACCTAACGACGACATTCGGAGGGATGAGGGTTAAATTATCCAAAGAGATAAACCCCATTGAGAGAAGGGATAAAAGTATCATGCAAATTGTAAGGTGTGAATAGGGGTGTGGTGAAGGTTATCATGTTTATGACACTTTAAACAATGTTGGACATAGTAAAAATAGTATTGGTTAAGGGTTTCTTAGTAAGAGCCAAGGCGAAGGATACATTTGTGATTGTAAGGAAACTAAAATCTCTTCCACAAATCCCATTGCAAATTTATTTGATGGTGTATGGGATTTTAGAAATAATGAGGCACTATAGGAGGATCTTTGTCAAATCCACATTTGTAGAGAAGACCCCCTATGATGACGTAACGAGAGACACTTTTAGGAAGGCTCGTAATCCATTATGAGTGACACTTAGAGGTAGAATTGAAAGGGAGAGGTAGTTAGTGAACTACTTATACAAAATGTTGCATGGTTTGGTTTCGTATCTTCCGACAAAATTTATGCCACGGATAATATAAGAGGGTGACTGCAACCATTATACTATAAAAAAAACAATGGAGTCAGAAGGTGAGGTAGGTATTTGAGAAGAAAGAAAAGACATGGTACCTACAAATTTGTTAGTGGATCACAAAGTGGTTTGAATGTGGAAGTGGTCAAATGTGGTAAAAATTATATTGACATGATGTTTATACTTTCGAAGCTCATCGTTACAACACTAGTACAAACCATGGACTTGGTTCACAACTAGTTGAGAGTCACCAAATATATTTATGAATTTAACATCTAGGGCAACGACAGTTTGAAGACCTAACATAAGTGCTTCATACTCAGCCATGTTATTAGTAAAATCGAAGTCGAGCTTAAAGGATAGTGGCATATGCTGCCCATTAAGAGGAATTAGAATAACCCCACACCTACCCCATGTTGATGTTGTCACCAAATTACTGTACCCTCCGAATGGATAAAATGTGAACAGGACATTCAGTGTGATTAGTACACAGAGGATCACCTCTCAAGCTGTGGGACTTGGGATCAAGATGAATATCTAGAGAAGGCTGAATTCCTCTTCCTAAACTAAATGCCTTAATACTCCTAGTGTAATAGAATGACCATCTAATCCTAAGCTAACAACTTTATGAGTTTTAAGGAAAGAGATTTTGCAAAACTTAAATTATACTAAGGGTGGTGATGCACCATATTAAGGGATGTTTAATATCTAGAAGGGTTTGTGTGGGGGAATGCTTGCATCATTAACCACCTTCACGTATCATAAATCGAAAGGGTACCAAATACCACAAACCAGGGGCTACATTCCTTCATTAAACTTAATAATACATAAGGATAGATCGAATTGGATTCAATACACAATTAATTTCTCATGAGGAAATAACACATGCATATGTCAAACATCTATTTATGAAATTAGGGATAATGATGACATAACTTAATACATGAGGAAAATAAGGGTTTCACAACCTGACATAAAAGACAATCACATTATTCCTTCAAAAATGAAGTAGAAAACCTAAAATAAAGGTAAGATAATCAATCACACTAAGGGATCATAAATTCACAAAGCAAGTATTGATTAACCATTCAACACAATAAATCAGGTTCCCAATTACAAGGTGTAACTCTAAATATAATTAAAAGGTTTTTAAAAATATCGAAGCACTCTTCCAAGCTTAAAGAGCAACCTCACTCAAAAATAATCTATATCTACTAGCTTGAAGCATTCAACTATTTATAAGTTCTTAGGCTAGGACATTACGGATGGGTCCTTAAATAACATTTTCCTAAAAATAGAAATGTCATTAAATTAAGGGAATATACTCCCATGAAAATAGCAATTTTTTTCAAGGGTTTGGCTCGATCAACCATACAACCTCTACTAATCCGAGCTTGGATCGACCCTCCATGGTCACTCAACTTTTACTTGGTTAAACTCCACCTTCCTCTCCTGCAAGTTTTGTTGTTCTCCTTCCCACATAGCCATTCGATGCTTATAATCAATGAAACACTTGATGATTCACTGAATCTCTTCATCTCTAGGCCCACATGCATAAAGATTCACTACACCTACTATCTCAATCTACTTTGTGATTTGGCTAGCACTCTTGAAGTTTATTAGTAACTTTCTTGACCTCCTATGAATTGTTTACACAAGACCAAACATTCAATGGAGGAACCACTTAAAGTATTGGTGAATTCATCACCACACTTCATTAAATCTTTGAAATTTTCCTTAATTTGTTCGTCGGGAAGAGCATCAATGTTTTTGTTGAAAATTTTGCAATTAGCAATATCAAACTCTTAAGAGATGTGATTGAGGGCATCCATTATTTCTACCCGTTTATCTTCCAATTTCTTAATCAAATTCTGCAATACTTGGCACCGGAATTCCATGGCCTTTTGGTATTCAAATAAGCGTGAGGCATCATAGACCACCTCTTCTGAAGAAGCAAGTCGGGGTCTTCTTCTTTGATCTCACTATATGTTACAGAATTTAAATTCTAATTATTATTATCTTTGGAAAAAGCCTCATCCATTTTGCAAATAGCAGCCTTCCCAACTGCAAATCATTATATATTTTGTGACCTCATTTATTAAAGGCTTAGCTTCCTGTAATATGTATTCAATCCATCCATTTACCGATCTCCCTTTCTTGCCTATATTCTTGAGCTCATGATGTGAAGTGTCATTGATGGTATAAGAAACTATCATGGTCGTAGTAGTTGAGACTTTTGTAGATGGAATCGGTTGGGTTACTTTAGGTAACAATGAAGTGAGTTGTTAAACTTTGAGTTTGATCTCATCTTTTTTGGCCTTATCTTTTGTCATATTTTTCCAGTAGATCCTGAGATTAGTGTGCACATCTTTTTGGATCCTTCATGAGTAGCTATTCCCAATGAAAATTGAGAGATTTGATAATCTTCCATAGTAATTGTCTCTTTAGTTTTCCCTCAACCTTTACAATTCACTCTCTAGATGGATTCATTGTTAGACTTGAAATAGTTCTTGGCCTCTTGGCTTGTATTTTGGGCATATGATCCAATATCTTTGAGATCTATGACATCGATAGAGGTACCTTTTTCTTCTACTTTGCAGTCTTTCTAAAAAACCATTCAAGAATAGCTAATCTTTGATGAAGTTTGGGTTAGTAGATTTGATACCTAAAATATTAGATATGGCAAGAGCACTAGAAAAATTAGTTGGTATTTGGGTAGAAGTGGCCATGATGGACGAGGTGGATGAAAGGAAAGCCATAGAAGTTAATAAAATTGTTCTTGGGAATGAGGTGGAGGAAAATGGAAGTGTTAAGGGAAGTGAAGAAGAAATGGGTGACCCGATAGTTTTGTAATTTGAGATAATTGGAAGGGATGAGAAAACCTAGGCCATGGAAGGAGATGGGAAGGAAGAAAGGATTTTGGTAGTGGAAGGAGGTGATATTAAAAGTGAAAATGGAGGGGAAAGTAGATTTGATAGATCTTGTGAGATCTTAGGGGAGTCAATGACTTTGACCACTTCATCATAGGTGCTACAAGAGACATGGCCTTAGAAATAGGAGCCTTAGAGAGAGATGAGCCACCAACAATAAATGAAATATTTTGGGACTCATATGGGTTTTTGAGTTGACATTTTCCCCTTTGTGGGTGTTTATTGGCTCATGGTTGGTGGGGCCTCTATACGTGTAGGTTGTTCTTATCCCTTGTGTGAAATTCCCAAAGTAGCAAGACAAACTATAAGTTCTCCGAGAATGGGCCTGTCATCTTCTTTTTATTGCAGCATTCTTCTACATATGAGTCAACCCAGGGAAATGGTTTTATGGCACATCTAAAACCTTGTCATTATCTTGTGCATTCTTTGGGACATAAGCAAAACCAAAAATGCTGAACTTCATCTAAGGTCAACCTCTCATAATCCCTTTGTCAAATGATGTATTGATCCCGATAATGAATCCAAATATCTTCTAATTGGGGCACATGGGCCTTTGGACTAACTGTTTCATGAATTTACTCCAATAATCAAAATTAATTCATAGATGAAAGGTTCACAAGGTCACTTCAGCCAATTCTACATCCACATTTTTGGCCTTATGAATACACAGACATGTATATCTACCAATTGAAATAGGGAAGTGAATTCCTGATTTTAGGCATTTGTCTTGAATTTGGTGATAATCCAACAATTATTGGACCAACTCTAGTAAAACCCATTTATCGGTGGGACACCTAGGCAATTTTTTTGGGGGCACCTATAAATCCTGAAACTTGAATGTAAGTGAATGTAGGGAACTATAAATAGATGGCTCCCCACTCATGCACTTCCTTAAAGGCTTAATAAGAAATCCTTCATTGTATAACTCCTTGTCAAAATGGAAGAGGATAAATGTAAAGAAGGAATCATTGACCCTTCAAAAAAATTTATTTCCTTCACTCAGTGTGAGATGTGGATACAAATCATAAATTTGGGAGGTGATGTGAATACCTTTAGTATTCAATCTAGAGAAATATCCCATAGCGGCGATAACACAAAACAAGAAGGATGTCATATAGAAGCTCTTTTTAGAAAGAACCTTGCTCAATTGATAGAAAATGGAGCTACTAATATGATGCCACCATCGGATAAACTTGTTGTTATTCTTGATGGTAGTGATGTACAAGAACATCCATTCCTGGAACTCCTTTATAGAAGGGAGACTGAAAATCTTCTTCGTAGTATAATAAGATAATTGACCTCTGAATAAAATATGATCGATGCATGGTTTTGGGTAATTTGGTGAAGCTCTTGGTGGATAAGTTTTCATCATGATTTTCATGCATACTTCCTCTTCCTTGTCCCAATGCTTTACTACCGATTCTAGTGAAACTATGGCATAATCTTCAACATCGGGAAGTTTGAGCAGATCTTCAAAGAAGTCTAGGCCCAAATGAATTACTACTTATCTTATCATCATCATCCCCGATTGACATGGATACTTTGTCAAAGTGGGATGTCGTGGTTAAAACAAACTCGGGAAATGCATGGATGTGGAAAGCTGGTAGCAAGGGAAAGCCCACTTTGTCTCTAAATGGCCTACATCTATGATTTCTTATTGAGCCTTTATTCTTTCCCAAAAACGGAAAATCAATTTTCCCTAGGTCGAGTGTCCCTTATATTACCTAAGTCGGAAGATAGGAAGGAGTGAGAAGAAACTCCAAGAAATGAATACTTTATCTTTTATTTCCCCTTTGATGTAGAAGTAGACATCAAACTCTATATGCCGGAATGAAAGCCGAAATTTGAAAAAATACACCAAAAAGAGAATTCCAAAACTCGAAGTGCAATACTACGAAATACTGGTCTTTGAATTCCCAAAAATATAGCTCAAACAAAACTGAATCGAAAACTCCAAAATTCCTAAAAATTTCTCCGAAGATGAAAGTTCTGAAAACTTTCTCTGAAAATACTTCGAAAACTTTACTTTTGAAAACATGAACTTAAAATTCTTGAAGAGAAAACTTTGAAATTCCTGAAAAAATTCTCCGAAGATGAAAGTTCCGAAAAATTTCTTTGAAACAAAATGTTCCCAAAAATTTCTCAAAGCAACTTTCCAATAAAATTCTCTCGAAAAAGACTTGAAAACTTGACTTCTAAAAACCCATGAAAATCTGCGAAATGAAAATATCCTAACTAGAGTAGACAATAAATTTGAAATTATGAAAAGAATATCTCTACCAAATTCTCCGAAATGATGGAAACGTTTTTCTAAAAAATGTTGATGTCAAAAATCTTGAAAAAATTAGAAGCTACGAGAGGTGCAAATGAAATCTTGAGAGGAACCCTGGAAAAAAATTGAATTCTGTGGAAACTTCAAATGTAGAAACATGATGGGAAATGAGTTTGTTATTTCAAAAGGCATGCAAAGGAGGAAACAATGAAAACAAAACAAAATGAAAATAAGAGATTTTAAACCAAAATGAAAAACACCAAGTTAAAATACCTCGAACATGACATTGAAAGGTATAAGAAAATGGAATGTCAGAGAAAATGTGTCAAGTAAAAATGATGAGTAAAAATTGAGTTTAAATAGAAAACCCAACATTAATGTAAAAAATCTGATACGTACGGGGTTGGTGAAAATTAAATGCATGAAGGAGTTCTGAAAGTTTGAAACCCGAAAGCTTGATATTATGAAATTTTGTAATTTTGGAGTTTCGAAGTTTGGAGATTGGGAAATTAAAAATGTGAATTGGTAATGAAAATTTCCAAAATCCCGAAAGCCTGAAAGTCCAGAAATTTGGTCTTTCGGACTTGAAGTCTAAAAGGGTAAACTCAAAAATACCCCGAAAGTTTTGAAAGCTTGAAAGTCTGAAGTTTTGGACTTTTACAATTTTGGACTTCGGAAGTTTGAAGGTGTTTTATTGAAAATGTGACCAAAATCCAGAAATTTTAAATTTCAGACTTTCAGGATTTCAAACTTGAACTCGAGTTCATAAATGCTAATTTGTTGAATTAAAATTTATGAACCCCAAAAGCCTGAAAGTCTGAAAATTTAGACTTTTGGGATTTCAGGCTTTAGAGATTTGGAACCAAATTTTAAACCCACACAATTTAAACTCCGAAATAAAAATATCTAAAATCGAAAGCCATTTTTTTAGAATTTCGAGACTTGGAGAATTTTTGAAACATTATGTGGAATTCCTCCATACAAAAGATTTTCAAAAAAATTCTTGACTACTTTCGACCTCTATCTGTCAAGGTCGTTTAAAACGTTAACATTTTTGGTAAAATCCATGGAAAGTTTGCTTGCTAAGCTTTGAGACCAGTAACCTTAAGTGAATCATTGGGCAAGGAGTCTTGAAAAGAAACACAAAAAAAAAATAGAATACAAATAGAAACGGAAAAGAAAACGAAACGATGTGTAAAGCAATTAGAGGAAAAGAAAAGAACACTTGTATAAGGTGGAATGATCTCAAAATCAAGCTTTGAGGTGTGTCCCATTCAAATGAAAGGGCAATTCTTCTCCATTGAGTCTAGATAGATGAAATGAATTCACCTCTTTACAACTTGTAATAACATAGGGCCCACTCCAGAGAGCATTAAACTTGGCAGTCCTACCTAGTTTAGCTCGATCTTCGTCCCACTTAAGAATCAAATCTCCTTCTTTGAAAAACCTATCGAAGCTTTTACGTCGAAAGATTTCTTAACTTGAGCCTGATGTTGTGTTAATCGTGCATGGCTAAATTTCAAATTTCCTCCAGCTCCATGAGTTCAACAAGCCTCATTGTTAAGGCATCGTTCTCCATAACTTCAAGCCGATAAGCCAAGTCCAAGGAAGGTATTTCCAAAGAAATTGGGAGTTTTGCTTCCCTTCCATATACAAGCATGAAAGGTGAAATCCCGATGGCCTTTTGAGGTGTTATCGATTCACCCATAGGGCTATCTTAAGTTGTCTTATTAGGAAATCAATCTATTAGTGCTCCATTTGTGTATTAGTGAATAATAATTACGTGAAGTAATTATTATTATATTATATGGTTATAATTATGTGTAAGTTGTTTAGGTTGTTTAAACAACTTACTAAGCTAGTTTTTAGGAGGTTTGGGAGATATTCGTAGGAGATGTAGTTATACCTATATCCTAAATTATAGGAATGACATTCCTATATAATTGTAATGTATTGTGTTGAATATATGCTGAATAGAATATCTATTTTGTTGTGGTTATACTTGTGCACCTATGAATCAAATTGACATTTGGTACTAGAGCAGGCTTAAAGATAGGATTTATCTGATGGAGGATTAAAAGGATTTTATAGTATGGTTTGATTTAGTTTATGTTTCAACAGCCCCAACATCTCCAAAGCCACGGTGTTGTGGATCTACCTATCATAAGATTCTTCAGCACCTACAGTGAGCTCCATGACTTCAACGTCACAAGGTCTCTCACGGCCTGTCTAAAATCTCAAAGCCACCTACAAATCAGTGACTCTTAACACAGGCCCAAGCGAGAAAATCCCTCTACTCGACTAAAATCGGTAAGCCATTCATGGTGCTTGTCAATTCTTTATCTTTGTCTGCATTTGGTAGAGTTTGGAGGTCCACATTGTGATTACAGTGACTGAAATAGAAGAATATTCTTTGACAACGCTTTCCTACTACTCAGCATTCTTGCCATTAATAGTGTGCTACATATCATCATCGGCGTAGTGAGTTACTATGCGTATTAGCTCTAAGTTTTGATAAATTCATGGATTTAAAATCAACAAAGAAAAAATTGATCTATGTGGATGAGTCACCAAGCCCAAGAGCTTTTGAGTTCTCATCTTCTCATTATTGTCTCCACATCTTCGATCCTGTTTATTTTGCCTCATGTGTAGCTCTCAAGCTGATTTCTAATGTGACCATGACATGCATAGACTCAACGTTTTTCTGAGCATACTTTTATCAGCTGCATTTCATTTCCTTCCTCATCACGCCATCCATGACATGCAAAGTTTTCTCACCATTTTGGAAGTTTTGCACATTGGAAAATACATGTGCTTGCATCTTGGAGCATAATAACTAACAGAATTTCATCAACCCATGTGGTGGAGACACATTCTCTATAAGTATGACATCTATTACAAATACTTCATATATTTCTCTTATATGGTATGAAGTGAGTCGGTCAATATTAGAGTTTAGTTTTCAAGTCAAAGGTCTGGTTATTCATCAAATATAACCATAGTTATAAAGTTATTTTAGTAGTCGTTACATTTAGGTTTTGTCATTTACTTATTTTTTACCTTTGTCAAAAAAATTAGTTAATTTAATAAGTGAATCCATCATATATTCCTTTTATGATATTGTCTTGGCAATATAAGTGAATAGGTCATGTTGGTGCCAATACTCAATTTGCATGGTGTGCCCTAAATTTTTATATATCTAAATCTACTCAAAAAAGTTTCATTGGTCGATTTGGTGGTCTGCATTTCTCCCTCTTATTTGAATGCTTTGAAAATGCTCATAATGTTGTTGTTTTGCCCTATTTTGAAATAATTTTCCAAATTTACCACCATTTTGTGCCCTAATTTCTTCATTTTTATGGGCTGTGTTATTTCTCCTTTGACAAATCATGAAAAAACTCAAAATTGTTTGAATCCCATTTTTGTGCAAGTGTCTCCCCAATCCCAGACTCGAAAGAAATGTCAAAAATGGTTCAGCTGATTTAAAATTGTAAAAATCTACCTTCCTTGTCGAAAGTTTTGATTTCTAGGGAATCCGGTGAATTTTTGATGTTTTGACGGTCATACAAGCATATTCTACCCGTCAAATTCATCATCGTAATATTATGGTAATGTGGCGGGTTCCTATTGGCCGAGGATATGTGGGAAAATGTTTCTAACTTGTTGTTTTCAAAATTTTGGCAAAAGGAAAAATTTTATCCAAGGCTTTGCTTGCTACAGTGAAGTGCCTACGTCGCATGATATGATTGGCTGGTGGATCGGTGGGTGGCGGGCTTTCCTTAGGAATTTTGCTTTCTTTTTTGCAAAATTTTCAAAGTTAACTTTTGGCCTGAAAGCCCTCATCCAATCATAGGTGGACACGTGTCTAGGAGAAGTCAGTGAGGGGGCAGAGGTTTTGATCCATTTGAAGTTTTTAACTTCAAAATTCTAAAGTTTAAATTTGAGTTGAAGCTCGCCACGAGTCATGAAGTGACACGTGTCCAAGAGGGAAAGAATAGGTCGGGTTTTGTGATAACTTTGAAGTTTTTAAACTTCAAATGGTAAAAGTGAATTTTGAGGCCAAAGTTCCGCAACCAATGGAAAGAAGACATGTGTCTAGGAGGCGAAATGGAAGGGGGCTGAGGAAGAATTTTGTGACTTTTTGCCTTTGGTCTAAAAGGTAAAAATGAAAATTTGCTCTGCAGAAAATCATTTTTGGACACGTGTCCAGGGGAGAAAAATGGAGAAATCGGGTGTTTGGGCCCACGAAGATTTTAGGAAAAAATTTCTTTTTTCAAAAATGGAAACATTCATAAAATGAGTCTACGGTTTTTTGGTAGGGCCCACATGTGGACACGTGGCAGTCTAGGGGCAAAGCAGGGAAATTTTAATTTTTTTCCAAAGTTTAAAAAGGTCGCAAATGTAAATTTTAAAGGTCAGAGCTTGATCTAATGGTTTTTGGACACATGTCCCTCCTTGTCCAAAGGGGAAAAGGTGAATATTCAAGAATCTCACCTTCCACGTGGAGGACGGAAATTTGAAGTTGATCTTAGATTAACGGCAACTACGCATTCTTCATTTTTGTCGCCATAGGAGCTCCAGGAAATTCGGATTTTTGTTTCTTCACCAAATCACATAAAATTTTATATGATTTTGCATCCTCTCGGCCTTACGAGTGTAATGGCACTATTTTCATGTCCTAATTTGATTGTATATGGTGGATTTGATATAATTTCTACCCTAACCCGTGAAAAAACGTAAAAAGTAAAAGTCAAAGGTTACAAAGGTAAAAATTGAAAAGGTAAAAGGTGAGGAATGATTGCTAAAGCATGCTGGCATGCCTAAATGACAAAAACGTGACCACGGGATAGATAAGCATCTGAATTTATGTAATATTGTAAAAATTTATGCATCCTTGGTAACCTGCGATCTATTTTCCAGTTTGATGTCATTTTCATAGAATCATGAGGGGTTCTTGTAACAAACTTGATCCCTTCAGCATATTATTTGCTTGGGAGGAAAGAATCCAAGCTGGCATTAAGTACATATGATATTTTTGAAGAATTGGAGAGGAGGAGGAGAAAAATATGTAGAATTTTTCAAGGAAGAAGCCCATTTTCTCTGAAAAAACTACCTGAGAGCCATTTTCAATTCCACATTGCATTAGATTTCATCATGTTGAGTTGGTTTCATTTGTAAAGCCATCAAAAAGATCTGAGATTATTCCAATAACATTCCCTGTTGATGTATTTGATCAATTTTTGGATTATTTGGTGTTATCTCTTGGCAAAATTTGTATATGCTTATGTTTCAGAATGATTTCAATTTGTGTTTATTGCTCATGTTACAATATTGTGTTTAGGATCTCTTTGATCATACATGGTCTCATGTCTTGTTGATGGTTTAATGGAATTTGCAATCTTATATTTAGAAGAGCCTTCATTTGATAAAAGATAAATATATTTAAAATCATTTTATTGTGCACATATCTTGGTGAAGGAGTATTTTAAACCCATTGAAACATCTCTGTTGTTTAATTGTTGCGAGATCTCTTGCAAAGGTCCTCAAAGAAGTTGGTAATTCCTAGGTAATATTTTCCAACATCTCCCAAAAAATTTAATTTCAAACTAACCCATACTACCCCTACATTACATTATGTGTCAACAAAAAGAATACAATCCATTCACAAAAATGCACAAAGTATATCAGGATTTTATCATGTCTCTAGAACCTTAGCCTTGTTTTGAAAGCATTTCCATCATTTAATAGTGACAACTCTTTTGAATTTGAATAATGGATAATTGATCATGTTTTCCCAATTCCATCTCCATACAATGTACAAAGCATAAGGATATCTCCACCTCCTTCATCAAACAAAGGCTGCAATATAGGTTCTCTTACCTTGGTTGAAAGGCACAACCTAGAATAGTGAGGATTAGATCAAAATAATTTTGACATGCTATCCAATCCTTCAAATATTGAGTGATAATAAGTTAGATAGATATTCTCCATGGCTATAAATGAAACACAAATCATCTATCTACCCTTGAGTGTTTTGTGAGATCCATAATGCTTGCTTGAGTTTTGAAGGAGATTAAGTTTGGATAGAAACATCGAATTGGAGCCATTTCCGAGGACTTTTAGACTTTCTTGGTGTTTTTAGAGTGTTTGAAGGGTTTGAGCGTTTGCGTATTCAAGTATCTGAGTTGTTGCATTCTTGAAATATTATTTTGTATTTCAGATCTGTAAGTTTTAGGCAAAAATTTCAAGCTCAGCCTGCTCTTTTACATTTACCAGAAGTTTATACACTTCGGTTGCATAGTGATTGATTGATCTAAGAAGAAGAAGGTCTTATTTATAATGCTCTACAATTTTTTTCCATTGCTAAGATACATTTGATAGATTATTTTAGTGCATTCTTGCACAAATGAGGTGAAATTCCTTAATGGCGACTCCATGCTGATTTGATTTAGAAATACCAATGCCTTGAGCTTTCTATCATTTATTTTTGTGATATTTATCTCTACAAAACCTGAGGGAAGAATATCACTCTTCCTTAAATACTCTGCTAAAAAATTGTTCTCGAGACTTAAGAAACTCGAGTTGGGAGGAGAAGAGTTTGGAAAGTGGTTAAAGGTTAGACATCGAGGTAAAGATATAGTCGTTGGTGAGAGAGATAAACCTTTGGTTGAGGACTATCACTCTTCTTCAAGTGATTCGATTTAAGCAATCCTCTCATAAACTTGTTTGCCTCAGTTGGTGAGGGTCCATCTATTGAACTTGGTAAGTTCCTTCTCTAATCTATACCTCTATGTTTTAACTCAAGTAAAACTTTCCAAGAAAATCAACACTTAGAGGGTACAGTCTTGTGAATCATGTTCTTGAGCCCCAAAGATATTGCACTCCTCATCAACTTGTCTCACCTCTAGGATCACCCCCACCAAACAATATGGCTTAGGCTAGACCTCCATTTTTGTTAGCACTTTTGGTCCTATAAATTTTGGAGGAATGGATGGTTACCCAAATGCTGTCCCACAAGATGTCGAAATAGGTTGCCAAAATTCCAAGGTAACAATGCTATTCTTGGTGATCATCATCTCAAAATTTTGATAATATGATGGAAGATTTTAAGATAGAGTTTGAGGATGTGTATATTAAGTTGTTTATTCATACACATGAAGAAGATGCTAGGGATTGGTACAAGGATCTACTTGATAACTCTATTGATTCATGGAATGAAATGAAAAATGCATTTAGGTTGCTTGATATGGTGACAGGACTGATCCTAGATTTCTTTCATCCGAGTTTGATAATATCAAGAACACGAATGAAATAGTCCATGACTTCAATACAATATCTAACAAAAGCGTTGAGAAGGATTCTGTCATTTTGAGGCCTTGTGATGAATCTTGTTTAATCAAATATGTAGATGCATTTGATAAAAAGGTAGCCTATTACTTGAGAGATAAAAACCCTACAAATTTGAGGCAGGCTTTTACCATGGCACTGCAGATTGAAAACAATATTAAAGCCATTGGTAAACCTCTCAAGAGGGATGGTGTGAAGTTGGTAAACCCTGAAAAACCTCAAGTTAGCAAGGGTGCTGATTTAGAAGATGTTGTTAAAACTTTGGCAGGGGCTATCAAAGAAATTTCTTACAAATTAGCTCGGGCTGAGAAAGGAATTGGGCAAGGTTCACAAGGACAGAAAAGAACTCAAAACCATGATAGATTTGGTAATCATCCTAGGGGTGATCAAAGACAAGATGATAGAGGTAAAGGGATTGTTGGTGGGGAAATAGACAACCTAAGCACGTGAAAATAGAGTGGTGCCGACCCTCTAGCTGCAAGAGTTGTTTCTGTTCAAGAAATTACTGATATAGATTGGTGTGATAGATGTTTTCTTCATCCTCCTCCATGTGAAATGGACTAGTGAGTTATTGAAGATGATAATGAAGATGAAATGGATGATGACATTTGTATGATGGACAACTCTTCAAGCTCACAACAAGCAACAACATTAATAGATGTGATAAGTGCAAAGTCTGCTACAACCTTTTGGTATTACATAAAGAGGGTACCATTTCTTTCCTTCTCTCAGACTCATGAGGAAGATGTTGTTCAAGCTTTTGAAATTCCTAATATTGACTTTGAATATCTAAGAGATTTAATGATCAAGAATTATGATGGTGGTATTCCCTTGGAGGAAGATAGACAATTGTTAATGAATGTTGTGGTTGGTCAAGAGAAAGAGTATAATACTAGAAGTAAAGTTGTTAGAGGATTTGTTCCTCAAGCCAAGCCAAAGGTACCCTTGCTCAAAATAATCCCAAAAGACAATCCTAGAAAAGAAACACTTGCCAAGAAACCTATTGTCCGTGCAAAAATATCGGTCCTCTTCATGCCCGGGTTGTCAAGAGTCCCTATCCATCCATCGATGAATCTACTCGTGTCCCTCCCAATACTATCCTACCAAAGAGTGTTCCATATCATATTGCCAACTATTGAGCTAGATTAAAGTGAGTGTTCCAATTATTGAGTTCTTTGAGAATTCTTGAGCGTAAAAGATAGCATTTAAGTACTTGGGATTGAAAGAAGAGAGGATTACCTTAGGCAGAAATGTAAATCTTGTTGAGACTCCTCTTTAAATCATTGCTGGCCTTGAAATGCCACCAACAGTGGAAGATCTTGGAGAGGCACCTGAAGTATAGTTGGGGACATCCTTGGTTGATTCTCAACTGAATTTTGATCCATTCTTTACAACTTTGCTCATAAAAGACAAGCTACTTCACAATTGCATATTTAATTCCGGTGCATCATGTAATGTCATGCCTCTAGAAGTCATGAATGATTTGGATATCAAAGTGACAGTAGCATTTGGGAAATGTACAGCCATGTATTCAAGGAAGTTCCAGTTTTGGTTGTGTGAAGGGTTTAGTCATGCAACTTGCGGCCTATCCAGGTAAGAACTTAAAACTTGATGTTATAATTGTTGACTACCCTACCAAATGGGGTATGATTTTTCAAGAAAATGGGCTGCAAGTGTTGGTGGTAGTATTCAAATAGACATTTCATTTGCCACCATCCCCATTGAGGGTACCCCTGTCAAACTCTATGGTGAAAAGAAGATGTTACACTTGATTGAAGATTCCAACAATGCTTCTT
Organism: Taxus wallichiana var. yunnanensis; assembly: GCA_018340775.1. Taxonomy (NCBI): domain Eukaryota; kingdom Viridiplantae; phylum Streptophyta; class Pinopsida; order Cupressales; family Taxaceae; genus Taxus; species Taxus wallichiana. The sequence goes on from CM031239.1 coordinate 844,713,084, forward strand.
ATGAAATGTTGTTTGCTGATGTAGATGTTGTCATTTCAGTGGTTTTGCTGATGGAAAAGAGAACAAGATTGATAAATAAGAGTGCCTCTATATGGTAGGTTCTCCATGGACATTTTTATTTGATGGAGCTTGCTCCAAATTTGGAAATGGTGCTGGTATAGTTTTGCTTTCTCCTAGTTTGGAGGAGTTTCCTTTTCCTTCAAACTTAATTTTGAATGCACTAACAATATTACCAGTATGAGGAATTTTGTTGGGGTTAATGATTGCATGGAAGTATGGAGTGAAGGATATTGTTGCAAGGAGATTCAGATCTTGTTTTCAAGCAAGTGAGAAAGTTATATGCCATAAAAATCAGCGTATAAAACAATATAAGCATGTTGTTTGGGACTTGATTGAAATTTTTAATTCCTTTAACATTATTTATGATGATAGAAGTCTTAATGCTTCTACTGATAAGTTGGCTATACTTGGCTCTAGATTTGACAATTGTACCATTTCACCCTTTTGTGAATGTAACATTGAAGTGCTAATAAGGCCATTTGTCCCGGATAATGTGAAACATTGGAAATTTTTGATGATGATGCACAAGTGTTGATGTTCTTACAATGACAAGGTGAGTTTGCTGGTGAGAACATTGATTGGGAGCAAATGGTATGCATGAATGAAGGGAGAGAAACTTTGTTTTACAAGGATATTATACAATTAAAAAAATACCATTTCTAAAGGTAGTGTTGCACTTGAATCAAATTTTAGCAATGTTGATTGCATCATTAATAGGAACATGTTTGATTCAAGGATGTGGAAGAGGAAAACTTGGGTACTAAGGATAAACCAAAAATATTTGGTTGGGCAGCAATTTAAGTAAAGAGGAAAAACAGTCCTATGCCCAACTTTTAAAGAAATATCAAGATTGCCTTGCTTGGTCTTATTCAGAGCTAAAGGCATATAGAGAAGATTTGTTCCAACATGAGATTCCTCTTGAGGCCAAGACTAAGCCATTCAGATAGAGACAAAGGCCTATTAATCCACTTCTCTCCATGAAAATGTAGGAAGAGTTGAAGAAATTGAGAGATGGAGGTATTATTCAGCCCACTAGATATTCATCTTGGGTTGAAACCTTGTGCCCGTCAAAAAGAAGAATGGAGATATAAGACTTTGTGTGGATTTTAGAAATTTAAATAAATCCTCCATGCAGTAAAACTATCCCTTGCCAAACATGGAAAATATGTTGTAGCTTGTGACAAGATCGAGATGCTTTCTACTTTGGATAGTTTCTCCGGATACAATCAAGTGGTTGTTAAAGAATCGAAAGACTTAAGACAACCTTCACTACACCTTGGGAACTTATGTTTTTATAAGGATTCCCTTTGGATTGATGAATGCTGGTGCCACTTTTCAAAGAGCAATAGATGTTGTCTTTGCTGGTTACATCAATGAATTTATCATAGTTTACCAAGATGATGTGAATGTATTTTCAAGGCAGCGAGAGACCATTTCCAACACCTAGAGAAAATGCTGATAAGATGTAGGGAGTATGGAATTTATCTTAATCCAAATAAGTGTCATTTTGGCATGAAAAGACCAAGTTGCGAGGACATATTGTGTCTAAGGATGGTGTCATGATAGAACCTAAAAGAGTGGAGGAAATCAGAAAAGTACCTATCCCAAGAACCAAGAAAGCTATCTAATCTTTCTTTGGCCAAATCAATTTTATTAGAAGGTTTGTTTCCAATTTTGCTTTGGTGACTCTTCCAATCACAAGCATGTTAAAAAAGGATGAAGTTATCGGGTGGGAGGAGGCTGTCATGTAACACTCGAACTATTGTTACTTCCTCCGAGCATTCAAGTGTTGTGTTGGTGCGAAAATCGTCGCTTGGGCAGATCTATGGATAAACAAGCCAACAGTGTGCAGGGCATAGCCCCTCTTTGAGTCAGCAAAGTGAAACTAGTTTATTACTATTCTACCAGTAGGAATCTTGTGCAAGTCTCACAATATTCTGCCTTCGGGGGTTTGGGATCTCATCCCAGTAGGGTGTTTTACTGCGAAAAGAAAGGAATGAAAGAGAGGATAAAGAAAGAACAGATCCGAAGGAAGAAAAGAAATTAATTCCAAAGTAGAAGGGTCAGAAGGTTTATGTTTTGGGATTGTTAGTAAACAGAGCCAAACCTACTTGCATAAATGAACAAAGCAATACTGATGAATAAATGACAATAAAACTGACGAGATCCAACAGAATAAACACACAGATCGCGTAAGAAAGATCGATGCACATAACACATGTATTCAGCACAAAGTCTAAATATTGTATTAATATTTTCCTTACATACATAAAAAAAGCTCAAAGTCTTTTCTCCTCAATTCTGTTTGTCATCGAAAGATATTCACTCATGCCCAATACAACAAGTATTGGGGTATTTATAGAAGAAGGAGAGAAAAGAAGGCAAAAAGGAGCCAACCACCTATTTACAAAGATATTTACAAAATATCTAAAAGTCATGTTGACTTTTGACAACTTGATGGATGACATCATCCCATGGTGCAACATGGATGATGTCATCATTTGTGCCAACATACTTTAGATATTTAAAAGAAAGTCGAAGAAGAGAGAGAAGAAGAAGAAGAAGAAGAAGAAGCCACTATTCATCATCGTCATCCTGCGGCCGAAAGGGAGTAGCCTGCTTTTGCTGCTGCTCAGGTGACGAGATGTGGAATTGAGAGCGGTATTCCATGAACTTGCTGATCATGGGCCCTAGTTGATCATGGGAAGGATCCTTGTCTTTGCTCACCGATTGTAACATCCTCATTTTAGACAATAGAACAAGTCAATTTTTTTTTTTGATAATTGCATACTGGTTCTAAATACATAATTTAGAACTCACAATTCAAATAACCATTTATATAACAGACAACCATATGCAGCTGTAATGACTCGGAGTACCTCCGATCTATTCATTCCATGACTCGGTAATCTACCGATCTATTCATGAGTAATAAGAGTCGGTGTTTTTATTTAACACATTACTCTTGCGGTTCTCTTCCCTAATCTGGGATTCAGAATGCTCTGTCGAGGAATCTAAGCGAATAATTGTTACCATTATTCATCAAAGATCTCATCCCTTAGACTAGGTGAATTAGGACAACGCAATCAGCAGCTTGCGATACTTTGGCCAAAGATTTGAAACATATTGTTCATGTCTCGTATTCCTTAACGGCATACTCGTCAATCTGGAATACGTCCTTCACCCCATTCTTATGTTATATAGAATGTCTTATCTTGACGACGGAAATCGTCGTCCTTCCTTTCTGGCCCGAATCACTCGGAGGCGATTAACAAGGTGATAATGTTATATGGATGCCCACGAGGATTAGGGATATGATGACATCTTGGTTCAACCTTAAGAGTCATGGAATGAATAGATCGAGGTACTCGAGTCATTACACTGCATATGGTTATCATTATATAAATGGTTATTTGAATTGTGAGTTCTAAATTATGTATTTAGAACCAGTATGCAATTATCAAAAAAAAAAATTGACTTGTTCTATTGCCTAAAACGAGGATGTTACACTGATCGCCCTCACAAGTCTCCCGCTCATCTATGAGTTTCTCGGGGAGTTTGGAATAGTCTTTTCCACTTCAATGAGTAACCCAATGAAGTCCTGACAGGCCAGCAGGTTGTTGATAGACTCTACGTCAAAAGTGACCTCTGGCCCCATCCCTTGAGAAATGATCTCCTTGAAGATCTGGATGGTTTCATCAGCTTTTCTTAAAGTGAAGGAAGGAGTAAGCAACCCTGGCGTCATGTTGAGAACGATCCGTTCCATTTGGTGCATCGCGTCCAGGGCTTCTTCCTTCACCTTGTCGATCTTTTCTAGGACAAATTCCAGCTGATCCACCTGGTAATCCAGAGTGGACATGATTTTGTTGAGGGCCCTGGGATGGCCGAAGACACCGAACTTGACCAGATCTTTGACTGAACAGTCGAACATTTGTTGAAAGGTCTCGTGCTATAGTCTAGCATGTTCCAGCTCTTCCGATATGGGTCCCGCTAACGCTTGGAGCTCTTTATTCACCTTGTTGATGTTCAAATACAAGTCAGAGAACTTGGCGATTACTTTTCGTTGTCTTTGAGGATCTGGCTCCTCCAAGCAGAAACAACCATACCCTGCTCGCCGATCTTTGCATATTCATTAATTTTCTCCTGGCTTAGAAGCTTAGAAGTCTCGGCGGCAGTTGTGGGAGGCGCACTACCCATTTTCTGTAAGGCTTGGAGCAGATATTTATTTTGCTCTTTCAATTGCCTTTTCTCCTCTTTTGTTTCCTGAAGCTTCTTACAGAGGGCGTCAACTGCAGAAAGGGCCTCCCCCTGAAGGCTTTCAGAAGACGTCCCCATTGTGACTTGGGTCACAGTATAATCTGTCAGAGACAAATCCTTTTTCTCCTTGAGAGGATTGGGGTACGCGATCTCCATTACCCTCTCTCCTGAAGCACTTTGAGAGAAGCGTGTGACGAGCTTCTGCTTCTTTTCCCCCTTAGATGGGATTACAGAAAATTCCATCGGAGTGATGGGAACTTTCCTTTTTTGCTGACTTAACTACTAGGAGATCCAGGCTGGACTTATGGGAGAAGGGCCGGAAACAGAGAAGGGGGCAGCCGCAGTAGAAGAAGGGAAAAACGTGGAGACACGTGGCGGTGGCATGGAGAGAATAGCCAAAGAAGTGCCCATGGGAGGAAGGGATACTGCAGCTGAGGAAGACATAGGAAGGGAAGGGAGCTCAGAGATGAGGGAAGAAATGGAGGGGGAAAGATCCGCGAGGGAAGAGAAGATAGATGAAGAAGCGGGGGAATAGTAGAAGAAGGGGGAGAGGACACGACCAAAGGGATGGTCGCTTGAGTCACTCGAGGAGGGGAAGGAAGAGAAGAAGAAGGGACAGAAGGGACCTCGGTTGTTGTAGCAATGCCGACATCCTGAGTGGATGGGCCTATTGGAACATCCTCTTCTGCTTCTTTCTCTGGCGTAACCAGAGTTATGACCTGTTCGGGTGCCGCGGAAGGAGGACTCTCAGGAGCTTCTTCTTGAGTGGTGCTGGATTCACCCTCTATGCCTTTGCCCTTGCCTTTAGGCTGTTGTTTAGATCGAGGAGGTGCGTTACCCAATGGGGAGGTTGTGAAATCAACCCCAAGGTAGATTAATCTGTTCATCCGGCTTGATAATGCTGCATTCTGCGTAGAGTTTCCTTGACCCTCTCCTCAATCATCTGAGGTGCCTTAGTTCTATCAATGGCTGGAAAAGGCCAATTGTCCCCATCTGTGTTAGTATATACTTGGTCTACTTCATCCTCCGTAGTTTGGAAGCCTTTGGGGACAATTGCTACCCCGTATTGGATGATTTCTGCCAAGGCTAAGCGAGAATGGTCCTTTCTCCTGAGCTCAACCTCATGAATGACGTCGATGTAGATGTCTTCGATCTGAGGGATGTGGATTGGATCTAGCTTAGCCCTTGGCAGACAACTTCTTGGGTCAAAGGTAGGCCTGGCTGGGAAATCATGTTTCAAATTAAGTAGCTCCAGCTCTGCGAACATGTCCTTTGCCTTGTGATGGGTAAGGCATGTATATCTACCCACTGTGAGGGGGAAAGGAGTTCCACCCTTCTTTCTTTTGAGGCACTTCTCATGATAGGTGATCAGCTGCCTTGACAGCTCTAGCAAAATCAGCTTGGGTCCAGCATACCTCGGCAGTCTAGTTGGCTCTCCCAAGAAGTTGGCTGCCCTCAGATAGGTGAACGTGGGAAATTGGGTGAACAGGGCCCCCCATTTCTCAGTGGCTGCCACTATGCTCTTGGTCGTGCGACCGTAAGTCATATTTGGCCTCAACAGGCAGATGATGTGGTAGAAAAACACATCGTTGATCTTTGTGAATTGAGGGATGCTATTTTCCAGCCTCAACTCTGGGTAGTATTCATATATTTTGACCTGAGGCCAAACCCCACTCCGCATCAGGCCTGGGTAGTCTCTTTCTGATGCTGCAGCATAAACAACATAGGAATTCATGTAGAATCTCCCTGTTGTATTGAATTGTTGAAGTTGTTCGAGAGATTGTGCTGCTTATAATCTCTGCCCATTCGAAGCGCTGATTGGGCATATTCTTATTCATGGTCTCTAAGTACCGCAGCATCCATTTATGGAAAAAGTGGGCATCAGGAAGCCCAAAGACCCTACTCAGGAATGTGATGGTGTCACTGAGCTCCTCCGAAAAATCACTGCGGTGAATGATTTGTGGCCATCGGGTCACTACCTTTTTGTTTTTCAAATAGACCTCGTTCATCAGCTGCATGCACTGATCTTCGTTGTCGTCCCAGGCCTTAATACAATCCTCTCGGCTGACGGCCACAAAGTGCCGATGATGAGGAATGCCGAGTATTATTTCAAAGTGGCGGGCAGTGAGGTTAATGATGACCTCGCCCTTGTCATTTACGACACACCTTGTGTCCTTGTTGTAGCACCGGGAAACCACCATCATGAATTCATTGTTGATGGTGCTGACTGGGATTCCTCCAGCGAAGTGTAGGGCACTGCCCATTAGTTTGTCCATCCATGGACTTCTTGTTACCTTCTGAGTCCTGACCCAGAATTCCTCCATATCAATGTGACCCAACTCTGAGTCTCTGATGTCTAGGTCGCATTCGGCCTGGGAGTCAGGCATTCTGACCCTCTGATATTTATATTTCATCTCTTCTTCTGTAAGTTTGGCCTTGCCTTTGGATTTGGTAGGTCTCTTGCTTGATGTAGACATATGTTCTTCTGAGCTTAATTGCTGATCTGCACGAAGAAGAAGTGAGACCCAACGCAAAAAGGTTGTATTAGTCATTTGATCTTCCATTGAAGTGTTAACAGAAGAAAGAGTTAGTGATTTTGAGGCTCAGGGCACAGGGCGCATGAAAGCTGCAGCTTACAGGGCTAAATAGGTAAGGTGCACAGAAAAAAGGTGTTGCAAGGGTTAAATCAGTGCCAAAGGCGCATGGCGCATAGATACTGCAGGGTACATTTTGTAAAGGGCGCATGGAGATTTGGTGTTACATAGGGACAGGATGCGCCAAAGGCGCATGTATTTTTCATGTTGCGTGGAAAATTGGTGCGCCAAAGGCACATGTATTTTTTATGTAACATGAACTTTTCGTGTGCCAAAGGTAACTTGGCGCGGCGCACAGAGGGTCTACACAACATGATGTTGCTGTAATGAGGAATGCGCCTGCGCCGTTATAGCTTTGTACTTAGCACGTATGAAAGGGGTGTTTCATGGATGCTGGGTGCGCCAAAGGGTACACGAATCTTTTATGTTGCATCCAAATTTGATGCGCTTAAGGGGGCGCACGGGAAGCGGTTGCAGCATGTGAGAGAAATGCGCCATGAGGGCGCATCTTTTTATGATGTAACAGAGGCGACAGATGCGCCAAAGGTGCAACTGTTTTTGATGTTGCATAGCAAGTTTATGCGCCACAGGTGAAAATGGTTTTTAGGTCTGTTCATTCTCTCAGAGGGGTTTCCACATAAGTTTTAGCTTTCTCAAGGTTCATATGAAGGAGTGCAATACCAAGAAGGATCATCAAGCCAACATCATTTTTAGGACAGAGCTTCTTCTTCCAGCAGATCTGGAAAGAGGAGGAAATGTGGAAGGACAACAAAGGGGGCAAGATCATAATCTATTCTCTTCATCCTACTGAACCATCCTAGCAATCAAAATCCACAAAAACAAAAAGCACGAAAGACTGAAAACCACTTACCCGGATATAAACGATGAAAAAGCGTGAGAACGGGTCCACAACGTGTTGAAAGCGACAGGGTAGATACTGACAGTTCAGAGAAAATATCACGTGTTTTGCATTGGTGATAATGACAACGCAGACGCGCCTATATATAGGTGAAGAAGTAATAAATGCGCCACCAACTTTTCAAGTGGCGCATGAAAAGCATTGTCGACATCAGAAAGTATGCGCCTTTGGCACACCAAAGCATCTGACAACACAAAGATATGTGCGCCTTTGGCGCACCGGAAGCGGTGTTGACATAGAAAAATGTGCGCCGAGGCGCACCAAAAAGAGGCGCAACAAATGTTCTGTCGTCAGGAAGGCGCATGCGCCTTGGCGCACGCAGGGAAGCCTCAACATAGAAAGGCGCACCAAAATGCCTGTTGACACAAGAAAATATGCGCCAAAGGTTTAAAGGGGGCGCATCAAAAGTTGATGTTGCATAGTCATTCTATGCGCCCAGCCAAAAGGACCAAAAATAACTAAGTTTGGAAAACCAGATTTCCGGGAAAGGGATTTTGCAACGTTCGAATCGCAAGGGATCCCTGATGAGGGATCGAGAACAAAATTTTGGTATGGTTATCGGTAAAATTGCCCTTGTCAATTTTACGGGATAACATGTTGATATATGATTTCTTCTATATAAAGATGTGTTCCTTTGATTGTGAAGTCATGCTTGATATTGATTGTATCTTCTTTGCTCTTGAAGATCTTTGACTGAGTCAGGATATGCTTGGACTCTTTTATTTCTTTCATTTTTAGCACCTGAGTTCAATCTGATTTCGGGATGAATTGTGGATTTACCCATCTTTATGACTCAGCCTTGGATCAGTGGCATTGATCCAAGAGATGTTTTAAGTTTATTCTGGATGAACAAAAATTATAGACCTTACGAAGGTTGCAAGGTCTGAATGTGTTGAATGAGCAATTCAGGAGTTAACTCAGGCTGATCGTGTTAAATGAATTGGTTCCCGATATCATAATATCAGGAAGGTCTAGACCTTGAGCCAGGTAATAAATTCTGGTATATACTGCTAGCTTATTATCAATGCTGGATAGAATCCATTTCGGGAATATTATACTCTGTTGGTTCTTATACTGAATGATTCTATTTGTTAGACCTAGAATGGATTCGTTAAGGTTAATAACCTTAACCTAAACTATAACCTATGGGTTGGATTAGTGCTAATCTAACCTAGCCCTAAACTATAGGTTTAATGCTCCTAAGGTTAGCGACCTAGCACTATGGAAGTTAGACTAAAGTATCACCTTAAGATCTAACCTATGTTTCTAACCTAACTAATGATAGTGGATGAAGGGGGACCTATGAAGGGGTGCGAGCCATGGGTGGTAGTTTCTATGGAATTTATGAGATGGATAAGTATGAAGGACTTGGGATTTGGCGGAGGTTGTAAATATCTGTTGGGACCGACGTGGCAGAGTCGCCAAATCTGGAAATGGTCTTTGGTTTGCATTTGTCAATCGCCAACTATGGCGGTCGGTGGCAATGGAGATTGGGCAGGAATTTTGGAGTTAATGTCATTAATGAACTTAGTTCCTCGAGCATGGATTGCTCGGGAAGGCATGCAAAATGGAAAACTAGTTGGTTGTTTGGTTTTCCATACGCTCCGGTTTTCTCTCTGTTTGATCACTTTGGTTCTTGAGCCGCCCACTTGGTGTTGCATGGCAACTATGAGAATAACTAGCTCTTTTCTCTCTGTCGAGGAAAGTTTATAAGGCATGAGGGTAGCAAATTATTGTTGCTGAATCTAACATGGAAGAAGAGGAGAAGGCTCGAGTTCATTCAGAGGTCTTCTTCGGATTTTTAAAGTGACATTATCAGGCATAATAGGCCCTAACTTTTAAAAATCTTGCTTTACTTCAAATGCTTTCATTAAAACAACTCTGTTCAGGTGATTTCAGTTCAGTTGGTTTGAAGCAATGTTTTGGTTCTTCTTTTCCTGTGGAATTATGAATCTCGGGTTTTTTGAAGACCTTGATGGAATGGTTACTGTATTTATTCTTCCTTTTTGATTCATTTGGATTAAAGACCAGCTGTGCTCTTATTGTTGATTGAACCCTGTTTATTCTTGTTGTGAATACTTGAAGTTCTTCTATTGGGAATGCTTGCTGTGATTATTCTACTTGATTGTGACTATTGTAGAAGTCCTTACTGAGTTTGTGATTTTGGGTTAGAATCTGTTGAAAGTAGCAAGGATTAAATATGAAAATGACTCAGTGAGAGCCTTTGTAATGTTTCGTATGTTTCGACTTCTATTGAAGTTTTGTAGTGGATACTTTTAGCATGATATGGTTGGAATTCTTGAAATTGATAGTATGTTATGACTTCTGTAGAAGTTTAGTTGAGAATGCTATATGGTTTCGACTCCTTTTGAATCCTTGAAACGTAACTTATGTTTTTAACTTCTGTAGTAGTTTCTTTGTGCATACTGTTGGAATCCTTGAAATGGGTAGTATGTTATTGACTTCTGCGGAAGCTTGTTGTGGATACTCATTGGTTTTGAGTCTGTTGGAGTCCTTGAATTGTTGTCGTATGAATTCAACTTCAATCAAATCCTGGTTGTGAATATTGTTGCTTAGTTGTGAATACGGTTGGTATTGACACAGTTGGAGTCCTTGAAATGTAACTAGTGTTTTCGACTTCTGTATAAGCTCAGTTGTGAATACTTATTGATATTGATTCTGTGGAATCCTTAATATGTATCTTGTATATGACTTCTGAAGAAGTTTAGTTGTGTAGACTGTTGGTTTGATTCAGTTGGAGTCTTGAATGTTTTCGTATGAATTCGACTTTAATCTTAACCCGGGCTGTGAGTTCTTGTGGGATACGACTCCGTTGGAGCCCTTACAGTAATTCCATGTGAACTCGACTCCTGTTGTAGCCCTGATGTGTTTGCGGGATGGCTCTACTTAGGTTAAAACTTGGATGAGCTTATGTAATGGATGCAACTTCTGTAAAGTCCTTGTTGTACATTCATAGAGATTAGATTCAGTTGAATGAAGCTGTGCATGTTTGTGTTTAGACTTAGTGTGAATATCACTGTATTTGCATATGGAACATCATTTGTTTTAAGTGTTATCTAGTCTTGTGGCTGACTGTGATAAAAAGCTCCTAGCTGTGCTCTGTTAAACAATGGCGATGGGTATATTCATGTTGTTGAATGTTATAAAAAAAAGAATTGTTGAGTCTGTTATGGTTGGATTACTTACTGTTGCTTGTGCGAGAGCTCTTGAATTGCTTAGTAGCTACAGGTGACTTTTATAATTGGATTTAGATGGAACTGTAGTTCTTCTTGTAATCTTGACTGTTTAGTCACATGCATAAATGTATTTGCATTAATCTAAAGGAATCGGTACAGTCCAGAATGTTATTGACTTAGGATTCTGATGGACTCTGTTTCTTTCTTCTAGACTGTAATTTATATGTTGATGTATAAATAAGTTGAATAGGAAAATTCTCTCTCTCTCCTAGTCAGGAAACCTTGTGTGCTTTCTTCTTGCATCCTTTTGCGATCTCTACGGTAAGGGCATAACAAGAATAAATTGTGGTATTGTATGGAGAGACTGGTATAAAATGTGTGTTGCTGTATAAATGGGTATACTTGTCAATACCATTGAAATGTGTTATGATGATAAAATAATTAAGACAGTGAGCTTGTTGAATATTTTAAGCGCCTTTGAGAAATTGTTAGAAAGCTTGATCTTGTAGGAGTTTTGTTGTCTTTAGAATGGTTGTATTCATATGTTCTTAGTCTCTAACATATAGGATGATTAGCACGATTTAATTTTGGAATGTGAAGAAATGATTTCATATAAACAGGTTGTTTAATGAGAACAATTGGTGGATTGCAATTGTTTTAAGAATTAGTGCTTATCATGCTCAGTTCACCGAACTGACCCGTGTTGACAATTTTTGCAGATGGTTGCCATAAGTGGTAAAGACACGCAGATCTGATGTGATGTTCAGATTGTTTAATTTGGTTTTATGATGAATTCCAATTTGATTCTCTAAATGTACTACTTGAAGAAAGATGTTCTTTTGCTATTGAGTATTGTATCAAATATGCTGAATGCATAAAATGTATTTGATTAGCTTATAAATGAATGAAATGAGGTATTTGTTACTTATGTGTTTGCATTCGTATCTTGATGGATTGAACTTCTTCGGTTCGAATGATTTTAAGAGCATTGTTATTATTGTATACCTTGGAGACATTTGGGATTCTCTAAGTAAGCTTTGCAAAGATTATGTGACTGAATACTTGTGTATGTTTAGTAGTTCTATTATGTTCTATCTAAAGCTAAATTGGAATTTAGATCACTGTCTTTCGAGAAGCTAAGGTTAAGATAAACCTCAACAGGAAGCTAAACGGGCTGAATAAATTATTACTTCCTAGTCTTGATCTAAGTCAAGACAACGTTTAATTGGATTTTTAATCACTATATCTCAATACTAATAAGTAAGATATATATTTCAGTTTGAGAACTGATATAAACCAAAAAGGGTATGGTTAGCAACCTTATGAGAAGATTTAGGGCTATTGCCCAATTTCGTTGATTTAGATTACTATTTTTCAATGAACTCCTTGATGAGACCTCAATTCTTAATAACTTCTCTTTGCGTAATGGGTTTTATTAAGAAAGGTAATTCTAAGGTAAGGAACCCAGGGGTTGGGAAAAGACTACCCAAAAAGGAGCGTTTTAAAGTATAACTTTAACTCAACGTAGGTAACACCTTAAAGTTAAGTAGATCTTTTTGAGGTGGTTTTGGAAGGTTGATGGCACAAGTCAATTGCAGGGTTGTACCTTCGAGAAGATTAGGATCTTCTCGAAGATACAACAATGCAGGTGACTTATGGCGACACCCTTTGCATTGATCGTTAAGATTTACACCTTAAACTCGAACAAGTTTTACTCTGGGACTGGTTAGGAATGTGGTCATGTTATAAGGCTGCCCCTGGAGACTCGGGGTATCTTGACACACTGGGTTAACTAGGGTTGACCCAGAATGTCAGCGTATCCCTAGTCCTCGTGAGCATCCTTATAACATTGTCATATTATTAATCCGTTCCTGAGTGAATAACTTGGGGCAGGAGAGACTGACAGAAGTCAGTATAAGACATTCTACATAACATAGGAATGGGGTGAAGGACGTATTCTAGATTGATGAGTATGCCATCAAGGAATACGAGACATAAGCAGTATGTTTCAAATCTTTGGCCAAAGTATCGCAAGCTGTTGATTGCGTTGTCTATGTCACCTAGTCTAAGGGACGAGATGCTTGATGAATAATGGTAACAATTATTCGAGATGGGTTCCTTGACAGAGCATTCGAATCCCATTAGGGAAGAGAACCGCAAGAGTGATGTGTTAAAATAAAAACGCCAACTCTTTGATACTCACGAATACTCATGAATAGATTGGTAGATTCTTGAGTCATGGAATGAATAGATCGGAGGTACTCAGAGTCATTACAAATTGCTGCGCATATGGTTATCTGTTATAAGAATGGTTGTTTTGATTTGTGAGTTCTAAATTATGTATTTAGAACTAGGAAGCATTTATCAAAAAAAAATTACTTGTTCTAATGTACTAAAATGGGGATGTTACATGTCATTCAAAATTTTTAAGGAATAAAGGATGCACTTAAGCATGCACTGTTTTAAGAGCTCCAAACTATAGGAGGCCTTTCCAAATCTTTTTTTTCCCTTTGAATTTACTATTGCTTCAGTTTTGTTACAAAAGGATGAGAATGGAGCTAAGAGGCCTATTGCATTCTTTAGCAAGGCTTTACAAGTAGCTGAGTTAAAGTATATAATCATGGAAAAACAAGCGTTTTCCTTGGTGAAAGCAACAAAGATCTTCGGGCCTTATATATTGAGTTCAAAGGTTGTTGCCTATGTTCCCACACCATGGTTAAAGATATCTTATCGGACATTTATATATCAAGCAAGAGATGTAGATGGGTCAACAAATTACAAGAATATGATATAGATATCCAAAAACAAAGCTAGTAAGAGGTTTGGGTCTTGCAGAGCTCGTGGTGAGAGCAATTTGCAAAATGTAGAAGTGAATTAGGTAGAGGAAGAAATGGCAGATCTTCTTAAAGATTGGTGAGTTCTAAATGGCATAAGGATGTGATCTTCTACCTTAGACACCTATGCTGTCCTAGTCATTTAAATAAAAATTAGAAAAGATCCCTCAAGTGGCTTCTCAAAAATATATCATAACAGACCTTGGGTGGCTTGGAAGAACCTTGAAGGTTTCCTCTTGAAATTCATAACTAAAGATGAAGATCCCAATGTAATTTCTGATTTCCATCGGGGTGTTTGTGGAGGAAATTTTCTTTGGGAGAGTGAAAACACATAATATTTTAAGAGCTGGTTATTAGTGGCCCACTCTTTTAAAGATACAACCCAGTGGTTAGAAAATGTGATAGTTGCCAACATTTTTCTGAAAGACTGAAAGCTTGAGACTCCTTCCTTTCCATTATGTATTAGTTGAAGCCCCATTCAAACAATGGGGAATTGAATTCATTGGTGAGATTTCAGATCCTTCTAGTGCTGGTCATAAATGGATCCTTGGTGTGGTGATTATTTTACAAAGTGGGTGAAGCAATTCCATCTAGAAAGGCAACACACCATGTGGTAATAGATTTCTTGTTGAATCATATCATATGTAGATTTTTAGTTCTAGTTAAGATTGTATCTGATAATGCCATCTATTTTAGAGCCAAACCTTTGATGGTAATGTGAAATGAATATGGGATAAATATGACTTATTCTTCAAAGTATAATCCAAAAGGTAATGGACAATCTGATTCTAGTAATAAGAACTTTCTCAAGATCATTAGGAGGACCTTGGAAGTGAACAAGAAGAAGTGGGGAGAACAATTGAAATTTGTAGTTTGGGTTGATAGAATAACTCCTAAAAGAGCAACTGGTAAGAGCCCATTTGAATTGGTGTATGGAACTCAAGCATTACTGCCCTTACATCTGTAATTATCCTCATTTCAGTTTTCTCAACAGTTAGAAGATCAAGAACATGGCCCATATGAATCAAGAATCAATCAGATCATTGAGTTGGATAAAGAAAGAAGAGCCTCTCATCAAAGGCATATCATATTTAGAGAGAAATTGAAGAGATTGTTTGATAAGAAGGTCACTCCTAGGGCCTTCAATGTTGGAGATCTGGTTCTGCTGTGGGATAGTAGGCATGAAGACAAGGGAAAGCATGGCATGTTTGATACATTATGGATGGACCCTTATGCCATTGACATCGAATTGGTGAGCACACCTTTTTCTCAAAGATCTAGAAGGGGATTTCTTTGGAGTTTCTGTTAATGAAAGACATTTAAAACATTTCTTGGATTAAATCCCCAAGTAAGGTATGCACAAGTTGTATATTTGTATGGTTTTTGTTCTTTCTTTGTTCCTTGCTTTTGGTCGGTGTGTGGTTTGCCATTTTGTCCTTGGTAACCATTTTTGGGTGGTTTTCTTGATCTATTTTTGATGGTAATTCTAGTTTTCGTGCTGCCTTCATGTTTTGAATCCTTTGCCCAATGGTTTTTGGCACTTGGTCTATGTTTTTTCCTTGTGGCACTCACTAGGAGTGCCCATCCCCAAGTAGGATCCAATGTTGGTGCCAATACTCAGTTTGCATGGTGTGCCCTAAATTTTTATATATCCAAATTTTCTCACAAACATTTCATTGGTCGATTTAGTGGTCTGCATTTCTCCCTCTTATTCAAATGCTTTGAAAATGCTCATAATGTTGTTGTTTTGTCATGTTCTGAAATAATTTTCCAAATTTGCCCCCATTTTATGCCCTAATTTCTTCATTTTTATGGGCTGTGTCATTTCTCCTTTGACAAATCATGAAAAAACTCAAAATCAATCGAATCCCATTTTTGTGCAAGTGTCTCCCCAATCTTAGGCTCGAAAGCAATGTCAAAAATGGTTCACTAATTTAAAATTGTAAACATCCACCTTCCTTGTCAAAAATTTCAATTTGTACGGCATCTGGTGAATTTTTAAGGGTCATACAGGCATATTCTACTGTCAAATTCATCATCGCAACATTATGGTAACGTGGCGGGTTCTATTGGGTGACGATATGTGGGGAAATGTTTCTAACTTATCATTTTCAAATTTTTGGCAAAATGAAAATTTTTATCAAAGGCTCTAGTTGCTACGGTGAAGTGCCTACGTGGCATGATATGATTGGCTAGAGGATCGGTGGGTGGTGGGCTTTCCTTAGGAATTTTGCTTTTTTTTTGCAAAATTTTCAAAGTTAACTTTTGGCCCAAAAGCCCTCATCCAATCGTAGGTGGACGCGTGTACGGGAGAATTCGGTGAGGGGTAGAGGTTTTGACCCATTTGAAGTTTTTAACTTCAAAATTCTAAAGTTTAAATTTGAGCCGAAGCTCCGCCACAAGTCATGAAGCGACACGTATCCAAAAGGGAAAGAATAGGTCAGTGGGTTTTGTGATAACTTTGAATTTTGGAAACTTCAAATGGTAAAAGTGGATTTTGAGGCCAAAGTTTCGCGCCCGATGAAAAGAAGACACGTGTCTAAGAGGTGAAATGGAAGGGGGGGCGAGGAAGAATTTTGTGAGTTTTGGCTTTGGTCTAAAAGGTAAAAAAGAAAATTTTCTCCGTCATGAAATAATTTTTGGACATGTTTCAGGGAGAAAAATGGAGAAATCGGGTGTTCAGGCCCACATATATTTTAAGAAAAAATTTCCTTTTTTCAAAAAATGGTGAAATTCATAAAATGAGTCCATGCTTTTTGGTAGGGCCCACATGTGGACACGTGGCGGGTCCAGGGGTGAAGCGGGAATATTTTCAAAATTTTCCAAAGTTTAAAAAGGTCGCAAATGCAAATTTTAAAGGCGGGCCTTATCTCGATGGTTTTGGACACATGTCCCTCCTTATCAAAAGGGGAAAAAGGGAATATTCAAGAATCTCACCTTCCGCATGGAGGAAGGAAATTTAAAGTTGATCTTAGATCAACGGTAACTATGCATTCTTCATTTTCGCCACCATGGGAGCTCCAGAAACTCGGATTCAACATTTCTTCACACAATCACATCGAATTTTATATGATTTTGCATCCTCTTGGCCTTCGAGTGCAATGGAACTATTTTCATGTCCTAATTTGATGGTCTACGGTGGATTTGATATAATTTTTTCCCTAACCCGTGAAAAAATGTGAAAAGTAAAAATCAAAGGTTGCAGAGGTAAAAATTGAAAAGGTAAAAGGTGAGGAATGATTGCTAAAGCATGTTGGCATGCCTGAATGACAAAAAAATGACCTGGGATGGATAAGGATCTAAATTTATGTAATATTTTAAAAAATTTATGCATCCCTGGCAACCTGCGAACTGTTTTCCAGTTTGATGTCATTTTCATGGAATCATGAGGGGTTCTTGTAACAAATTTGATCCCTTCAGCATATTATTTTCTTGGGAGGAAAGAATCCAAGTTGGCATTAAGTATATATGATATTTTTGAAGAATTGGAGAGGAGGAAAAAATACGTAGAATATTTTCAAGGAGGAAGCCCATTTTCTTTGAAAAAACCACTTGAGAGCCATTTTCAATTCCACATTGCATCAAATTTCATCATGTTGAGTTGGTTTCAGTTGTAAAGCCATTAACAAGCTTTGAAATTTTTCCAATACATTCCCTACTGATGTATTTGATCAATTTTTTATTATTTGGTGTTATCTCTTAGCAAAATTTGTATATGCTTATGTTTCAGAATGATTTCAATTTGTGTTTATTTCTCATGTTGCAATATTATGTTTAGGATCTCTTTGATCATACATGGTCTCATGTCTTATTGATGGTTTAATGGCATTTGCAATCTTATATTCAGAAGATCCTTCATCGATAGAAGATAAACATATTTAAAATCATTTTATTGTCCTTGAATATTGAGATTATTTGTAAACCTCTAGTTGCACCTTAGGTCATGATAAAATAGGGATTCCTGGATACTTTGTTGGTATTTTGCTTCAAACTTTTGTGGCAGGTTATCAAAGGTTTTGTGGAAGAGTGCAGATCTAGGATTTCATTTGGTGCACATATCCTGGTTGAAGGAGTATTTTAAACCCATTGAAACATCTCTGTTGTTTAAGTGTTGCAGATCTCTTGCAAAGGTCCTCAAAGAAGTTGGTAATTCCTAGCTAATCTTGTCCAACATCTCCCAACAAAATTTCATTTCAAACTAACCCATACTACCCCTGCATTGCATTGTGTGTCAACAAAAAGAATACAATCCATTCACAAAAATGCACAAAGTATATCAGGATTTTATCATGTCTCTAGCAGCCTTAGCCTTGTCTTGAAAGCATTTCCATCATTTAGTAGTGATAACTCTTTTGAGTTTTAATAATGGATAATTGATTATGTTTTCCCAAGGCCATCTCCATACAATGTGCAAAGCAT
Organism: Taxus wallichiana var. yunnanensis; assembly: GCA_018340775.1. Lineage (NCBI taxonomy): Eukaryota > Viridiplantae > Streptophyta > Pinopsida > Cupressales > Taxaceae > Taxus > Taxus wallichiana. Next base: position 844,731,364 of record CM031239.1, read on the forward strand.
AAGGATATCTCCACCTCCTTCATCAAACAAAGGCTGAAATATAGGTTCTCTTGGTTGAAAGGCATAACCTAGAATAGTGAGGATTAGATCAAAATACTTTTGAGGTGCTACCCACTCCTTCAAATCTTGAGTGCTAACAAGTCAGATAGATATGCTCCCGGCTACAAACGACACACAAATAATCTATCTACCCTTGAGTGTTTTGTGAGATCCGTGATGCTACTTGAGTTGTGAAGGAGATTAAGTTTGGGTACCAACAGGTCATTAGTTATTTTGAGAGTCTTCCCATTGTTAAATAATAGTGATATCAAGAGTCATTGTGTATCATAGTGTCATCATTATTCTAAAAAGTAATTAATTATTACTTTTTATGTGTTAGTCTCCATTTTTGTCAAAATTATATGTTAAAAGTCAAAATAGTCAGAGTCAAAGTGTCAAAAATATATTTGTGTCATTTTGTTATCATCATTTAGGTGATTATTAGGAAAATTGTCAAAATTGTAAAAGAAAAATAAAATTGCCTTACAAACGCATTTTTGGTGGAATCCGACGTTCAAGGCATGTTATTGAGTCTCATTGTCAAATTCCGTTGAGTTAGCAACATGACATCGAGAGGATGGAGGAAAATGGAGGTTGGAGGTCATTCAACGACCTCTCATTAGTCGCCAACGACGGGGCCACATATCAAATTTGGTGGCATTTTTTCAATTGTGTGTTTGCTTCAATTTGCAGTGTTCTGTTTTCAATAAGTGGAAATTTCACATTAAGGGGGAACATGATCCAATGTTCCATTTCCATTATGTTAGATTTTTCTATCTATGTACAAGATGAGATTTTCGTAGAATTTCCTATGTTATTTCTGTAGTGAGATGTGATGAGGGCTGAGAATAGTACTTGGCATATCATTATATGGTTGTAGGTAAACCACTTAAAAACCTTCATTTGTGGTTTGTGGTAAACCAATAGAAAAACCACCATTCTTGGTTGTTGGTAATCCATTCAAAAACCATCACTTTGTGGTTTATGGTAAACCAATTACAAAACAACCATTCTCGTTTTTGATCAACCATTTGTAAAACCATCCTTGAGTTTGTGATCATCTGTGAAAATCACCAAATCATGATTAGGTGCAAGTACAAATGCAAGTTTTACCCATGTTCACACTAAGGGGGGGAATGTTAGGAAATGAATCTATTAGTGTTCCATTTGTGCATTAGTGAATAATAATTATGTGAAGTAATTATTATTATATTATATGGTTATAATTATGTGTAAGTTGTTTAAGTTGTTTAAACAACTTACTTAGCTAGTTTTTAGGAGGTTTGGTAGATATTCGTAGGATATGTAGTTATACCCATATCCTAAATTATAGGAATGACATTACTATATAATTGTAATGTATTGTGTTGAATATATGCTGAATAGAATATCTATTTTTTTGTGTTTATATTGTGCACCTGTGAACCAAATTCACATGTGTATGTCGAGTCCTTTTTGGCCTCCATTATAGGCTTGATGATCCTTATGAGATTCTTATTCTTGGATTCACCCAACCCGTTTCCCTGTGGATTGTAGTTAGATGAAGTCTTGAGGTAGACCCCATTCTTAATAGCCCATTCACTTATCTTTAACTGAGAAAATCCATTGCATTGTCAATGATACCGGTAAATGGAAGATCGAACCTTGTCATTAGATTCTCTAAAAAATCAAGGTTAGATTTATCATTGCTCTCCTTCAATGCCACCACTTTTGTTCGAGTGAGTGAAATAATCTATTACAAGTAAGGACCCATTTATGTCCTTCATTAGACATAGGGTTGATCATTCAAATAAAATCTAACCCCACTTGAATGATGGGTTGATTCATCCGGATGGGATACTGATAGAAAAGGCTGTCGACTTACTGTTTACCCATGAAAAGATCACATTATCTACACTTCCTTACCTAGAAATGAGCATCCTAGAACAAGTTTGACTAGTAATAAATGGCTCGCATGATCTTGGTAGCGGTTCATGTTGAGTAATGCCCTCTGACGACAGCCACTATGGAACTCCTCCAATATCTTGTTCACCTATTGTAGCTTGATGCGGCATAGAAGAACACCATTCAAATCCTTTCGAAAAATGACGTTATCCACCAAGGCATATGGAATGGACTCGAGAAGGAAATTATGTCATTGGAATTTATCCATATTTCAAGGATATACCCCGAGAGAAGGAAATTTTTCATATTTGTTAACCAATCATCTTAAGAGTCACTTTCATTGGTGTTTAGGAGCCGATACCACTGTGCATCCTTGGTTTCTATGTCCATAGCCAATTGCTTTGGCATAAACCTTTGCCATTGACAAGCTTAGTGATTTTAATATATACATCATACTCCATTACTTTTGTGATCCACCATGCATGCTTCTCATTCATTTCTTTGTTCAACAAAAATATTTGACACCAGGATGGGAAACCATCAAATGTACTTTGTTATTGGATAACATGTGCCTAAACGTTTTTAGAGCTTGAATGAATACAAAGACCTATTTTTCAATGAAAGAATACCTGAGCTCATATTCTTTAAGAGAATGACTGAAAAAGGTGATTGGTTGGTCCATTAGGTCATCATTTTGTAGGGTTAGAATCCCTGAAATACTTTCCTGTCTTGCAAAAGCATAGAGAATGTAATCCCTATCAAACCTCAGATTGACCAATATGGGAGCATGAGAAATGGCCATTTTGATGGCTGTAAAACTCTCCCTCCCATTTTTCATCCATGAGAACGAAATATTCTTTTTCAGCATGGTTGTGAGTGGTTTAGGCAATTTTACAAACCAAGGAATGAACCTCCGCATGAAATTTATGGTTCCCAGGAAACTTTGGAGACCTTTCTTATGACTTAAGAGAGATAATGACATAACGGAATGGATTCTAGCTAGATCAATTGACAATCCTTCCGTCGAAACAATATGTCCCACTAGTTTTCCTTCGTGAACTACAAAATTACACTTCTTAGGGTTTAGTGAGACCCCAAATTCTCTCGCATCTTTAAAAAACCTTTCTTAGATGTGTGATATGGTCTTCAACACCATTGGAATAGAAATTTATTTCATCCAAGTAAACTAAGATAATATCATTGATTAGTCCTTTAAAGGCCATATTTATGGTTCTTTGAAAAGTAGCTCATGCATTAGACAATCCAAATGGAATGTTGTTGTAAGCGTACGTGCCCCATTTAGAAGTGAAAGCCATTTTGAATTCATCAAATTATTGGACTAGAATATAATTATACCCTAAATATCCATCAAGAAAAGAGAACCTCCGAGCCCCTACCACTTTGTTTGGAGGATTTTCTCCATTGTGGAAGGGGGTAATGATCCTTTGATCAGACACGGTTTAAATCCTTGAAATCCATGCACAACCAAATTTCTCTATTCTTTTTCCTTACATGAACCAAATTGGCTACCCACGAGGAATATTTTATGGGAAAAATTATGCAGGCCTTGATAATCCTTTTCAGCTCCTTCCTCATTAGTGGCTCAATCTTAGGGTTGATCAGCCTCTATTTTTAACAAAATGGCTTAAAGTTGGGATCCAACCGGATGGTATGTTTGGATAAACCAGATCAAAACCACGTAAGTATTTGTATCTCCATGTGAAAATATCATGATACTCTTGACATAGTTCAATGAAATATTTCTTTTCTGAGCGAAGTGCATACCTTACCAAGCTTTAAATTTGTTTCTCTTCCTACCTCTTTTCTTCAAAATCCTCTTCCTTCACCACCATATTAGTGCTCTCTGTCATCCGGCTTGATCATCCGAATTGAATATGGATTCCAATGTAACAAGGCCTTTTGGCATCTTGTTTCCTTTCGATTGTATAATCTGATTGCCGTAAGATTTTTGAAGTTTATCTTGATGTTTGGTAGCAAACTCTGTTTCTTCTTTGTAGGACGAGAACAATATGTTGATCACTATCGAACACCGCCACCTACTTACATTATCTAGTACTACGAGGATGGACCACCATTTTTACCGTCTCATGATCTTTTTCATGATGTCTATAGGTACATCGTACTACAAGCCAATAGCATCTAGTTTGTCAACATCTTTATTTTTCTTCTGGGAATCACATGAATTCCAAAATATTCAAAATCTTCTATCGGATCCCAAACCCAATTTTTATATGACCTTAGTTGATCATTTTTGTTGCACTATGGGCTATAACCCAGTGCACAACCAATTCATTATCACCAAATATGGTCAAGGTTGATTCTTCTTCTTTAAGAAAACTTAATTCCTTGTATAAGAGCTTTATATTTGGCAACATTATTAGTACAACTGAAATGTAACTAAAAGGAAGAGAAATACTTGTCTCCTACTAGAGAAATCAACATAACCCATTGCATTAGATCCATTTTTACTTCTTGAGCCATCAAAAAATGTTTGCCACAGTCCCTTTATATCACTTGATGTCTCAACAAGTTAAGGTATGATGGTATTTTCTTCATGAATGCGTATGTACCCAACATTGTTTCTTCCATAAGCAACAAACCCGATTCTTCATCTACTAATAAATCAACATAGGGATCATATTTGTGGTTGATACTTACTTCATCAAGAACTATGTCAGAATTTCCCTCATGAGAGTAGTTGGATCGTGATCTACATCTTCTTCATCTGGGTCACTAATGGAAGAATTTCCATTTATGGGTTTAGCGGTGTATGGCTCCACATGATTATGATAAATAGGTTCAACTCTTATAGTCACGTTCATCCCATACTAAGTTATAAGGATCATATGCAACTTGATCGATAATAAATATGCACCCATCTTAGAAGTGAACTTCCAGGATAAGAAAATGGAAAAAAGGGAGGGAGATCAATAACAAATATATCTTGCATGAATTTCAAGCTAGGACATTCATGGATAGTAAGTTGAAGTCCCTTAATGACCCCTACGGTTTGGACTACAAGTACCATCTAGTTGAAAAATCCTCTTGAAATTGGAGTATATGGAATTTGTAATATATCTCGTGATCTGTTTGGGTATTATGGAACTCTTAGCTCCAAAATCAATCATGCAATTGTGTATGAAATGATCACCAATAATTAGTGAGATATAAAATGGTGGATGCTTGTTGGGCTTAGCATATACTTTTTTTTTGGATTGGCATAATTTAGTTGCCACTTTGACTTCTTTTCCGAATATGTTGGTAGTGCCAAAGTTGTTCAAAGCCTCCCATAGCAAGTTCCTCGATAATGAATTGAGAGTGCATCCTACATCATGGCACTAAAATTTGTCTTCTTCATTTTCTCCATGATGTTGAATGGAATAACCCCCACTTTACTAATACCTTTTGGGGCATTGGATTCTTCTTTTGAAAAATGCCTATTAGGCATCATGATACTTGAATTCCCATTCTTTTCTATAGATTTATCCATGGATACTTCGGTGATTTCTTTCTCGTGCCTTTATCATCTGATATCTATGTTAGGGATTGAGAAGTAAATGCCTAATCGATTATGGAAGATTGCAGGTCTATTTTCCTTTTATTGGAACGTGTGTTGGATGTTATAGTGGAGGAATTAATATTTATGCCACAAAAGTCTCGCTTACCAATTTAGTAGTGTAGTTTCGTTAGAAGGTTTCTCTTGACTTTCATGAGTGGATGGTCCAATAGATGATTCGAGTTGAGCAGATATTCTTTGGACCATAAGGGCCTGAATCAGAACTCTATTTGGGAAAAGATTTTGGTTATGAGGCTGAGAACAAGGGTAGCACCACTCATAATCTTGAATGAGGTTATTCTAGACCGTGGCATTATGGATTTAGATGAAATGGTAATGGAATGGTTTGAAAGCTTAAAGGATTTACGTTTGATGCTTGGATGGTAAGATGGTTCTCGGCCTAATTATTTCCTTGAAAAGGAGGGTGATTTTCTTGATATTGTGATTGAAATGGTCGAGAATATTGGGATTTTTGTCTTTTCATTGCTACTAGCTCATTTACAAAGGTCTGTAGTAGTGATTTTACTTCGAATAGATCATTTGAAGAGGCTGGGGCTGATTGACTTGGCTGATTAGATGATGTTGGAATAGACACAATGATAGGTTGATTATTTGTAAGATCTGGAGAAAATGGCACGGGTGGTCATGGAGCTATCTTTCCATCCTGGATCAAAGAATTTTCCACATTTATGGCTATGTCATAAGCATCAGGTAATATATTCCCTCCCATGGATTGAATCATCACTGCTACATAACTATTCAAGGCTCACAAATAGTACAAAAATGCATTTTTTGGAGAGGGCTTGATGAGTGCTAGAATCCTATTCCATGTCCTACGAAATTAGAAATTGAAATCATTCATGTACTCCCATGGAGCTCTCTTTATGGTGGTGAGTGATTCTAAGAGTGATAGGATATCACTCTTGTCTCCAAACTATTTGCAGAGCTTCTCTCCTAACTCATCCCAAGTGGTTATGATGCCGACACGTAAACCTTGAAACCATTGAAGTGATTTTCCCTTGAAGGAAGTGGTCAAAAGTCTGACAACAACATTATCCTCTATGATGTTATGTACTACAGATGTTGGCTACATCAAGAATGTGTTCTACTAGAGTGACATGAGTTTCTCTTTTGTAAAAGGATAGAATTTTGAGTTCACTTGCAACCGGTATAGGAAACATTGAGCCAATTGAAAAAAAACTGCCTTGCATTGAAAGGGGGGAAAACTTGGTTCCATGCCATAGCAGCAAGAGGTTGATTGTTCCTTCATGGAGGAAACCTTCCATATGGAGGAGTTGAATTACCTCTACAAGATGAAGCTGTAGCTGATGGTGTTAAAATAATTCTCCTTCTTCTCTTAGGAGGAGACACAGAAAGGTTAATATGTTGATAACTGTCGTGCTTTGAAGAAGCTCTTTTCTGAATTCTACGCATAAGTGAATGCACTAAGGTTTGTAATCTAGAGATATAGAGTTGTCAGTACTTTGATCTATGCTAATGAGAAGAGAAGTACCAACTCGTCCCATCGGGCGTGCCAAAAAATGTTGTCACCAAATCATTGCACCCTCCGAATGGCCAAAATGTGAACAAGACATTCGGTGTGATTGGGACACATGGGATTACCTCTCAATTTGTTGGACTTGGGATCAAGTTGACCTCCAAAGAAGGCCAGATTCATCTTCCTAAAATAAATTCCTTACTACTCCTAGTGTAATAGAATGACCCTCTAAACCTAAGCTCACAAATTTATGAGTTTTAAGGAAAGAGATTTTGCAGAACTTAAATTATACTAAGGGTGGCTAAGGGATTTTTAATATCTAGAAGGGTTAGTGTGGGGGATGCTTGCATCATTGACCACCTTCACCTATCATAGCTTAAAAGGGTATCAAATACCACAAACCAGGGCATACATTCCTTCGGTAAAATTAAGCATACATAAGGATAGATCGAATTGGATTCAATCCACAATTAATTTATCATGAGCAAACAACACATGCATATGTCAAACATCTATTTCGTAATTAGGGATAATGATGACATAACTTAAAACATGAGGAAAAAAAGGGTTTCACAACTGACATAAAGGATAATTGCATTATTCCTTCACAACATAAAATAGATAACTTGAAATAAAGGTAAGATAATCAATCACACTAAGGGATCATAAATTCACAAAGCAAGTATTGATTAACCATTCAACATAATAAATTAGATTCCCAATTGCAAGGAGTAAGTCTGAATATAATTATAAGGTTTTAGAATTCTTTGAAGCACTCTTCCAAGTTTGAAGAGCAGCCTAACTCAAAAATAATCTATATCTACTAGCTTGAATCATTCAACTATTTATAAGTACTTAGGTTGAGCCATTATAGCTGGGCCCTTAAAAACATTTTTCTAAAACTATAAATGTCATTAAATTAAGGGAACATGCTCCCATGAAAATAGAAATTTTTTTGCAAGGGTTTGACTCAGTCAACCCTGCAACTTCAATCGATCTAGAGCTTGAATATGACCCTCCATGGTCACTCGGCTTTGGATTGGTTCAACTAAACCCTCCTCTCTTGCAAGTTTCTATTGTTCTCCTTCCCACATAGCCATTCGATGCTTATAATCAATGAAGCGCTTGATGATTACTGAATCTTTTCATCTCTATGCTCACATGTGTAGTGATTTAGTACATATTCTATCTTAATATCCTTTGTGATCTTGGATGACACTCTTTGAAGTTTATTAGTAACTTTCTTTAGGCTCCCTATGAAATTTTTGCACAAGAAAAAAATAGTCAATGGAGGCACCATTAAAAGTTTTTGTGATCTCATGATCACACTTCACCAAATTCTTGAATTTTTCCTTTATTTATTCCTTATAAGAGCATCGATGTTTTCATTGAAAATTTTGCAATTAGCAATATCAAAACTCTTAAGAGATGTAATTTAGGGCATCTATGATTTCTACTCATTTATCTTCCAATTTCTTAATTAAATCTTGTAATACTGCTTTGGAATTCCTTGGCCTTTTGGTATTTCAATAACTTTGAGGCATCATCAATCACCTCTTCCTGAAGAATCAAGTTGGGGTATTCTTCTCTGATCTCACTCCATGTTTCCAAATTTAAATTTAGATTATTATTATCTTCAGAAAAAGCCTCATCCATTTTGCAAATAGTAGCTTTCCCAACTTGCAAATAATTATATATTTCGATGACCTCCTTGATTAAGGGATTAACTTCACGAAGTGTGTGTTCAATCCATCCATTTATCGATCTCCCTTTCTCACCTAAATTCTTGAGCTCATGATAAGAAATGTCATCAATGGTAGAAGAAACTATCATGGCCATGGTAGTTGAGACTTTGGTAGATGGAGTTGGTTGGGTTACGTTACATAACAATGAAGTGAGTTGTTCGACTTTGAGTTTGGGCTCATATTTTATGGCCTTATCTTTGTCATATTTTTCCAACAGAGCCCTAAGAGAAGTGTGTACATCTTGTTTGGATCCTTCATGAGTAGTGCTTCCCAATGAAAATTGAGAGATTCAATAATTTTCCACAGCAATTATCTCTTTAGTTTTTCCCTCAATGGAGGGTAGCAGACCCCTACAATTTGCTCTCCAAATAGATTCACTATTAGACTTGAAACAGTTCTTGGCCTCTTGCCCTATCTTTTGGGCATCTAATCCAATATAATGAGATCTATGACATCTCCCAAAGGCACCATTTTCTTCTTCTTTGGAGTCTACCTAAACAACCATTTAGGAATAGCTAATGTTGATGAAGTTGGGTTAGTAGATTCGATACGAAACATTAGTTGGTATTTGGGTAAAAGTAGCCATGATGGATGGGGTGGATGTAAGGACAACCATAGGAGTTGATAAAATGATGCTTAGGAGTCGGGTTGAGGGAAATGAAAGTGTTAAGTGAAGTGAAGAAGAAATGGGTGACCAATAGTTTCTCCGGTTGAGAGAAGCTGGAAGGGATGAGAAAACCTAGGCCATGGAAGGAGATGGGAAGGAAGAAATGATTTTGGTAGTGGAAGGATCTGATATTGGAAGTGAAAATGGGGGGAAGCAGATGTGATTGATCTTGTGAGATGTTAGAGTCACCGACTTCAACCATTTCTATCATAGGTGTTGCGAGAGACATGGCCTTGAAATAGGAGCCTTGGAGAGAAATGAGCCACCAACAACAAAAGAAATATTTTTGGGACTCATATGGGTTTTTTGGGTCGACCATTTCCCCTTTGTAGGTGTTTATTAGCTCATGGTTGGTTGGTTGTTATGCTCCCTTGGGTGAAATTCCCAAAGTATCCAAGAATGTAAGTTTTCCGTAGAATGGGCACCACCCTCTCCTTTGTATTGCAACATCCTTCTACATACTAATCAATCTAGGGAAATGGGCAATCGGCAATATTATAATTTTTATGGCACATCTAAAACCTCATCATTATCTTATACATCCTTTGGGACATAAGCCAAACCAAAGCGCAATACTTCATCTAAGGTCAACCTCTCATAATCCCTTTGTCGGATGATTTATTCATCTCAAAAATGAATCCAAATATCTTCCAATTGGGGCACATGGGCACTTTGCATTGTCCTATTTCACCTAATTTAACCCAATAATCAAAATTAGTTCATGGAAGAAAGGTTCACAAGGTCACTTCAGCCAATTCTTTATCCACATTTTTGGCCTTAGGAATATTCGTGCGGTATATCTTCCAATTGAAATAGGGAAGTGCATTCCCAATTTGTGGTGTTTGTTTTGAATTCAGTGATAATCCAATATTTTCAGAACAACTCTAGTAAAACCCATTTATCAATGGGGAACCTTGGAAATTTTTTGGAGGCACCTATAAAGCCCGGTTCCCGAATGTAGGGAACTATAAAAAGATGGCTCCCCACTCATGCACTTCCTTGAAGAATTCATTAGGAATCCTTGAGTTTATAACTCATTCTCAAAATGATAGAGGATAACCACAAAGAAGGCATCATTGAAACTTAAAAATGCTTGCTTCCTTCACTCAAAGTGTGAGTTGTGGATAAAAATCATAAATTTGGGAGGTGATGTGAATACCTTTAGTATTCAATCCAAAGAAATCTCCCATAGCAACGACAACATAAACCAAGAAGGATGTCATATAGAATCTCTTTATGGAAAGCACCTTGCTCAATTGATAGAAAATGAAGCTACTAATATGTTCCCACCATCGGATAAACTTGTTATTCGTCTTTATGGTAGTGATGTACAAGATCATCCATTCTTGGAACTCCTTTACAGAAGGGAGACCTAAAACTCTACTTAGTGGTATAATAAGATCACTAACCTCCCGAATAAAATCGATCGATGCATGGTTTTGGGTAATTTGGTGAAGCTCTTTGCTAGATAAGTTTTCATCACGATTTTCGTGCATACTTCCTCTTCCTTGTCCTAATGCTTTACTGCTAATTATGATGAAATTGTGGCATAATCTTCAATGTTAGGAAGTTTGAGCAGATGTTTGAAGAAGTATGGGTCCAAACAGATTACTACCTTATTGTCATCCTCCACGAGTGACATGGATTCTTTGTCAAAGTGGGATGTCATAGTTAAAACAAACTCTAGGAAATGCATGGATGTGGAAAACCGGCAGATGAGGGCAAGCCCATTGTCGTAATTGGCTTGCATCTATGATTTCTTATTCGGAGCCTTTATTCTTTCAAAAATTCTGGAAAATCTTTTTCCATAGATCGAGTGTCCCCTATATTCCCTAAGTCAGAAGATACGAAGGAGTGAGAAGAAACTCCAAGAAATGAATACTTAATCTTTTCTTTCTCCTTTGATGTAGAAGTAGACATCAAGCTCTATATTCCAGAACAAAATCAAGTTTGAAGAAAACCTAAAAAAGAGAAGTCTGAAAATCAAAGTGTAATACTCAAAGATAGTTCCGAATTCCCAAAAAATATTGGCTTGAAAATCCGAACTGAAAAATTCCCGAGAGAAAACTTCAAAATTCCTAAAAATTTTCTCCGAAGATGAAAGTTTTGAAAATTTTCTCCTAAAAATATTTCCAAAAATCAACTTCCAAAAACCGAACAAAAATTCAAGAGAAAACATCAAAATTCCCAAAAAAATCATGTGAACATGAAAGTTTCAAAAATTTCTCCCAAACAGAAAGTTTGAAAAATTTCTCGAAAGAGAACGTTAGAAAAATTCTCCAAAAAAGACTTCCAAAACTTGAAACAAAAATCTCCGAAATGATAATCTCTGAAATAGAGAAGACAAAAGCTCCAAAATTCCAAAAGAATATCTCCACCAAATCTCTGAAATGATGGAAAGTTTTTCCAAAAACTCGATCTCCAAAATCTTGAAAAGCGAGAAGCTCGAGAGGTGAAAATGAAATCTTGAGAGGAACCCTGGAAAAAAATTTGAATGCTGTGGAAACTTCAAACATAGAAACATGGTGGGCAATGAGTTTGTTATTTCAAAAGGCATGCAAAGGAGGAAACAAAAAAACAAACAAAAATAAAAATAAGAGATCTTAAACAAAAAAAAGAAGTTAAAATACCTCAAAAATGACATTGAAAGGTATAAGAAAATGGAATGTTTGAGAAAATGTGTCAGGTAAAAATGACGAATAAAAAATAAGTTTAAATATAAAACCTGACATTAATGGAAAAAATATGATCTGTATGGGGTTGGTGAAAAATTAAATGCACGAAGGAGTTCCGAAAGTCTGAAACCCGAAAGCCTGATATTATGAAATTTTGGAATTTTGGGGTTTTGGACTTCGGAGATTGGGAGATGAAAAACGTGAATTGGCAATGAAAATTTATGAAACCCAAAAGCTTGAAAGTCTAAAAATTTAGACTTTCAGACTTCAAAATTCTGAAAGGGGAAAACTCAAAAAATACCTAGAAAGTTCTCGTAACCTGAAAGTTTGAAATTTTAGACTTCGGAAGTCCGAAAGGGGTTTTAATGAACATGCGACCAAAATTTTTGAAATCCAAAAGCCCGAAAGTCCAAATTTTTTGAATTTCAGGATTTCAAACATGGGAAAGACAAGTTAAGAAATGCCAATTTGTTGAATGAAAATTTCTGAACCCGAAATCTTGAAAATCTAAAAATTCAGATTTTTAGGATTTCGGGCTTCAAAGATTTGGAACCAAATTTCAAACCCACACCATTTAAAATATGAAATAGAAAATCTCTAAAATCTGAAAGCTAAATTTTTTTAGAATTTTGGGACTTGGAGAATTTTCGAATCATTATGCAGAATTCCTCCATACAAAGGATTTTCAAAAATTTTCTTGACTACTTTCGACCTCTCTCTCTCAAGGTAGATTAAAACATTAACAGGTTGACATTTGGAACCGTCAAAGAATAAGGTCATTTGGTAAACGGTGTCATCCAAGGAAAGATTGGCAATGGATTCGTCAGGAAAATCAAAGTTAGAAGATTGATTTCTAGGAAGAGGAGCATTTGTAAGATGATCTGTAATGGTTCATCCCTTAATAAAATTTTGATGAATGAATCCCAGGACTAGGTCCAAAAGGATCATGAGCTAATGTGTAGTGCTTTGATGTTGGTAAGGTTTAGGATACATGTAATGTAGAGGTTTGGTGTTGGAAATGATGAATGTTTTGTGGTTAAGTAGGTAGTGGAAAAGTTTAGTGGTCATGAAGACCAAGGCTAGGAAAAGATTTTTAGCATGAGTATACCTAGTCTCATAGTCTAAAAGAGTATGGCTTATCTAATAAACAATTTTTCCCTATGTTTCTCATCACGATGAGTGAGTATGGAACCCAAGGAATGGTCGGTGATACATATGTAGAGGTAAAAGGGTTTGTCATATTTACATGGGATGAGCACAGGTGGTTGAAGAAGTTATTTCTTCAACGCTTCAAAGGAGTTGTGGAACTCATCATTCTAATTGAAGGAGACATCATTTTTAAGGAGATAATGAAATGGGTGACATCGGTCAGAAAAATGGGAAATAAAGCATTGAATTGATTACAATTTTTCTTACAAAGTATGAAGGTCGTCGAAGGTTAGTAGGTGGAGGCATTTCAAGAATAGCCATTATTTTTGCGAGATCAACTTCGGTGCCCCACAAAGAGATGATGAAACCAAGGATATTTCTGGAGATAATGGAACACACTTCTTTGGTTGAAGGTGAATGCAGTATTGGATGAGACAATCAAAGATGACTTTAAGAACTCGTAAGGTGTTTGACATGACTTTTGGACTTACGAGAAGGTTGTCGACATAATCTTCCAATATGTCATGCATGATATCGTGGAAGACATAAGTAATAATGCAATGATAGTTGAAACTAACATTTTTCAAGCCAAAGGGCATGAAATGATAACACAAGGTCCCCAAGGGGTGATGAATGTAGTTTTGTGTTGATCTTCCAGAGTGAGTAATATTTTATTATAACCTGAGAATCCATCCATAAGAGATAGCATCTCATGGCCGACACTAAGATAACCAAGTTAGTCAATGCTATGCATAGGAAATTCATCCTTAGGGTCGGCAAGGTTAAGGTTTCGGAAGTCCTTGTCAGAGATACTGATTCCCCTATCACTTTGGTGACAAGAACACTATTAGAAATTCATTGTGGATAGTCAATGGGTAGAATGAAGGAAACAAAAAGGACACACAAGGGTTATTCTTTCACAAGAAGGGAAATGTGATGATGCATTTTGTGTAGCTTCTATTTCAGGGTTTGGTGCGAGGATAGTCATGATATTTTAGACCATGATATTAAGGTCAATACCAAGCATATCGACATAAGAACAAGCAAAATCATTGTTATGATCTCGAAGTAAAGAGGTGAAGGCTTCCTTTTAGTAGAATATAAATATTGGCCTATCTTTAGAATTCAAGGGTCATCCTAAGAGTGAATGTTGATCCCTATGTTTAATTCATTCAAAGCATGGCTTGTGTCTCATAAGGTAATGACTAGTGAATGTGAGAACCTGTCTACACCTAAATAAGTTAAAATATAATCATCATCATGACATTGAACGAAATAGATAGAAGGTGTGTCATCATCTAACATGTTAGGATAAATAAGAGAAAGCAAAGAGGGAACCTCGTCATTAGAATGATAGGTCGAGAGGTCCCAAAGAGACATTTTTCATGAAAAAAAAGTTAGAAGGGAGGTATTTTGGATCCATAGAATCGGTAGGTGAAGGTGGTGTGGTAGGTGAGTTAGGTGGGGAAGGCTTATCTTCCTCTACAAGGTTGATTCTAGCCTTCTTAGGAATAGGTGGCATAGAAAATCTAATACCACAATGGTATTTGTGTTTTTGGGTGGTGAAGGGGATGACTATGTAATGAATCTGCTCATATAGACCAAAGCCAAAGCCCTTCTAAGTAAATTGATGAGGAAAAATGTGGGTGAAGTGGTGATTGGTGAGGTGTTCAAATTTGGATGAGAAATGTTGGGTTTGGTAGGTGGTTCAGGAGAATAAGAAGATGTGTTGAGTCCCCCATATGGTAGGTTCATGCGAAGGTGGAGAGGACCATATGTATACATAAACCTATCTTATATGAAAGTCATAACGTGGCTATTGGTGAAGGATTCTATACTCTTGAGGAGTAAGGAAAGTGTCTATGTTGATTAGGTGGAACCGCTGCTGGGAAACACATTGAAAAACAACTACTAAGGGGTCTTAGGTTAGTACTTGGGTAGCAGGAGGGATGATCTACTCGAAGATTGAGAGGGTAGGGCATCGTTGTCAATGAAATAGGTGGGTTGTTAGATAGGCTAGCTATGGAATCTATGGCAACAAGAGTGGATAGATGGGTCGAATTTGGAAGGTGTAGTGGAAGAAGTGGTATATGAGGCATCAAAAGAAGATGAAGTGATAGGGGTGGTAGATACCTTGACTGGAACAAGGACATAATTTTTTTGTAAAACATAATGTAGGGTTTAAAAGGTGAAGGATCTGTCATAATGATGTAGGGGTGCCCTTCATATTCAAATTTTAGGCAACGATGAAGGGTTGAAGGTACACACCCCATGACACAAATCTAGGGTCAACCAAACAACATGTTATATTGAAATTCCCCCTCAAGAACATAAAATATTTCAGGATTCATGGCTATGGAGGATGATGGTGCTAAGGGTAGAAGTCATGGAATCATTGAAAGAATGCAACATAATAGGGTTATTATGCATGCAGTTGGTGGGTATGCACAATTGTTTGTATGCATGGGAAGAAATGATATTAATGCTAGCACCTCCATCAATCATAATGCATCAAACATGAGTATTATTGATGTAGGTGGAGATGAAGTGGGTAGGATCATGATTATCTGATTGTAGAGGGGCAATGTCTAAGTCAGAGACACTGATGGCAGTAACCTGAGGAGAGGTAATGGGGGAAGAAGTTTGAGGTGGAATGGTGAGGGTGGCCACATGATGAGGGTTAAAAATGGAGGCCATAGGTGAAGGATCATTTTTTAGAACCTTGATATATTGAAGGACCTCACTGAGGGCCTGATGATGATACTCAGAGGTTTCAATTAGGTTATACAAGGACATCTTTAGAGGAGATTAATGAAGTTGTTTACTCATAGAGCGATGTGCAACTCCATGAAACAAGATAAGATGGCCCAAAGACAAGATTACCCTAAGGGGCAAGTGCAAGTGGAATAGTGGGTGAAGGTGCATTGGATGGGCTACCATTTTTCTCTTTTCCTTTATCTTTTTGCGATCGAGTGGCTACTTGGACCATATTTATTTCAAAGATCAAAGGAGGAAAAAAGGGTTTTGGAGATGCAAGTAAAGGCCGCTGAATAGATATAGGGCTAGACCGTGTGGCGGCGGGGAAGGGGAATGGAATTATCCTCCAACATGTCATCTTTGTTGAAGAGATGATATGAAGTACAAATTAGAAGGAGAATGTTTTAAGGGCCTTAAAAATTTGACATCATGCCTTGGTGAGTGATGATATGCATAAATTTGGTGTCATCAAACCCTACTAGTTTGGGTTTGAGTGGGTCATAAGGCTTAATAGGCGACAATGAGATAGTGGAGGTTTCTAAAAACCTAGTGAGGATGTTAGAATATGATCCTGCCAATGGATCATAGTGAGAAGTTAGAGTTGGCTTGGATGAAGGTGTGAGTAATTTCATGGGGGAGGTGCTACCGGAGGTGATGTCGGTGTGCCTAACTTTACAGTAAGCAGTGAAGGTTTTGGTTTCAGTTTATGTTGCACCTTCTTAGGTAAAGGTGCATGAGGCTTGTGTGTGAGGTAATTTGAGATGTAGAAGGTAGGGGCACCCTAGAAATATAAGGTGAGAGTGGCGGTGTTAGTGATAGTATGGTTGTAAGAAAAGTAGAAGATGTAGGCAAAGAGGTGATGAAGGTGATGGTGTGGGAAAAAGAGAAGGTAAAGGTGTGGGTGTAGGTCTCCACGCCTTGGATTTTCCTTCGTTAAGAGGTAACTTGAAAAAGGTGGAAGGGTGCAGGCCTGAAATTAAAGGTAGAGAGTGAAGGTGAAAGAAAAATTATGGGAGAGACCGGGGTGTGAGGCCTAAGACGTTGGGTCTTCCTCTTAGGTGTGGGAATTAGTTTTGTGATGGGTGGTGGTTGAGTAGACAAGTAAAGATTCTTTGTTGGGTGTAGTAGGCTAGTTGTTTATAGCACCCCTAGGTAAGTGGTAGGTTTAGGTGTAGATAGGGGTTTGGGTGAAGGGGATCATGAAGAATAAGGGGATGATATGATTAGATTAGGTAACACGGTTTTAGTTGTCTAGAATACCTTAGAATAAATAGTTGAGTTATCCGAGGAAAAAATTTACATTTGGGTGGATTTTGGGAGTCGAAGGCACCCCAGTGTGGAGTAATTGTAGATCAAGAATTTCTGCACTTGTTACCTGTCCAAGTTAATGTACCAAACTAAGCACAAAAACCCTGAAAAACTCAAATGAAATCGATACCTGATAGATAAGACAAGATGCGAAGATGTAGATAGAAAGGAAAGCTGATGTAGACAAGACGGGCGCACACGAGCGATCCTGTAAGGTAGATCTAAGAAACTTGTGAGACACAGGTACTTGATAGAAAAAGACAATGTTAAAATATATTTGGGTGGACTACCCGAAAAGTGGGTCAGGAAGTGATAAGCTCCCTCGGCGGATGTTAGTCCACATTTTCAATTAGAAGAAGAAGCATACATGATAAAAGAATGTAAATAAATGTCTAAATTTTCTGATCAAAAGTGACAAACAAAATGTAAAACAAATGGGACAGAAAGCAACAGAAAACAAGAAAATATGAAAACAATGCTGGATTTGTGTTACCTAAATTATTTTACCTATGTGCAAGTCGATCGGCATTCAGTAGGAAAATTAGCGTCGACTGAGATAGGTTGGCGTCGACTAGAGAAAATCGGCATTAACTGGGGATGGTCGGCGTCGACTAGGGAAAAAATTGCAGGAAGATTGAGAAATGGACAGTGAAAGCTAGATCACCAATGTCCGCTAGATCTGCAGGAGCCTTTGGGATGCTGACAAAGCTCCACCTTCACTAGACGCCGGAGTAGAGTCACCAAGAGATCAATGGAGGCTTGTGATGTCGATGTGGTAGGAGCAGAGTAACGGTACTCCTCTCAGGGATTGATTTGGACGGAATTAGCTTTCGCTTGATAGATAATGCTTAGGCGTGATGTTCAAAACTCTCTATCATTCTTTCTATCTAACCAGAACTGAATTCTGGCCCTGTATTTGTAATCGGTGCCGCTCCATAAAATCAGCGTCGGCCGACCGAGTACGTCGACACCGATCAGAACAGAGACTCCCGAAATGGCCAAAAAGGATGATTTTGGAAGGATGTAAGTGATCCCTCTGACTCAAATATGGGAAATATCCCACTGCATGGTTTTGGGGGAGGAGAAATAGGGGGGATATATGGATAAAATTGATATGGGAGGTTGGGAATTGAGATGGGGTAGATAAGCGGTTAAGATATATGTAAAAAGTGTAATTAAATAGTTAATATTTAATTATCTATGGGTAAAACATAATGGGGTGAAATAAACTTAGGATAGATGTTTAAATCAAATATTAAATAATACCCTAAGGGAGAAGTGGTGATATAAATGTGCCCCAGGTTACTTGAGAAGGAAAACACACATGGGGACACTAAATTGGGTAACCAATTTTAGGTGTCTACATTTTGCCCCTTTTTGTCGAGTAACTTGCGATAAGCAAAGTTCAAGACAAAAAAAGGAGTTGGAAGAAAGGAAAAAAGTGATGATGTGATCCCCTCAAACAAGGGATGGGATGGGCCCCGAAAGAGCAACCGATCCCAAGTTTGAAAAAGGTAGATGAAAATGTAGGATGCCCCAACTGGATGCCTGGAGTAGATCTTATCATTAATGACACACAAAAATAATAAAAAGACAGCAACCTAAGGAACTCACATTGGTAGGGAAGACTAGATGGTCTTCGCATGAGATGACATTAGTACCTACAGACTCGTGAGTGTAAGGAGGGCTACAAAATAGTAGCACCTAAAGAGGGACACATTGGTAGGGACAACCAGACAGTCTACAAAGTAGATGACGTTAGTTCCTGGCACAGACCCGTTACCTTTAACCTGCCAAAAATGTGAGTGCCCCATGTACAGGGAACATACTCGAAATGGGTGAGAAAATCGAAATTATGTGCCAAAAGGTAACACTCAGGGCATAATAATGACCAGATAAATAATCCAAGCATCAACACTATGGCAAAAAGATTAGGAGATGGAAGAAAGTGATGTGAAGAAGCAAAAGTGTAACCAATCAGCAACGATGGACCTAAATTGGCATCGATCAAGCTAAAGTCAACGTTGACTAAACAAATCGGTGCCGACCATAAAAATTGGTACCGACCATAAAAATCTGTTCTGACCATAAAAATCGCGCCGACCATACCGAGCCCATATAAATATGCGAAAGGAAAATGTTAACGATTTATTTAGACCATGACAATTGATTTAGAGAGAGTCAAAACTTATGTTGATCAACATGGAAGCCCCAGGAGCGATCGGAAGCGAGAAGAGGACAACACAGGGTAAGTGGATCCTCCTTAATCTCATGTACATGTTTACCATTAAATAACACACTAGAATGCTAGTTTTTAGGGAAAAAGGGAATAAGTGGGAAGCCAGAGTGTTTTTGAAACTCTGCCTCCCAATTGGCGTCGATTGGAAAAATTCGACGCCGATTAACTGCAATCAACGTCGACTAGGTTAGATCGACGCCGATTGAACTAAATCGACGCCGATTGGACCGAGATAGACTGATAAGATGATAGAATGTGTTTTTGATGTTCTGATTTGGATAAATGGGAAGCTAACATTGCTCTTGACATCATGGATGCAAGCAAAAGAGGCGTTACACATGCGGGATGCTATTCCCAAGCTTCTGGAGACCATTATCCTTGATGTGACTAACAGATTGGTGCCACCTAGAGCTAGCCGGGCTCGGGGGCTTCCAGTACTACCGACGGGTGCCTCGAGATGTAGAGCTGATGCGAGCACTAGTATGATGATGGGATAGTAGGACATGCACTTTCTGGTTCAGGATGGGTGAGATGACCATCACCCACGAGGATATATATAGGATCCTGAGGCTGTCGATCACCGGGGACCCAATTGAGATTACTCCATGAGAGCAGCAGCAGAGGGCCCTAGGATGATTGTATGGAGATAGGGTAGATGATTCAGAGATAGTATCCAGGGCGGTGAGGATAGCCTCACATTATAGATAGGGTGATGTCAGTAGACAGATAACACTGATTCAAATGGTGATCTCCTATTTTGCTCTGCCAGATTCAGGAGGTGGGAGATTTCCATTATTGTTACTAGACTATGTGTGTGACATCCTATAGTTTAGACAGGTGTTCACATTTTCCGATGCCCTGATAGCTCAGATATACTATGAGTTATGGATGTACACCACCGGTAGGTGGACAGGTATCGATGTTAGCTTTGTGCTCCATTGCTGGGCATATGAGCACATAGCAGTGATTAGGCCATCCGGGCTTCCATGGATGCCAGCAGCAGCGGGGGCCCTCAATTATGGATTCTAGCGATGGTGGGCTGACATGGCCCGGGAGATACAGGGAGATCTGTGGAGTGGTATGCTAAGCATTTTAGGACACTGACACCAGAGCAGGTGATTTGGAGACCATATCAGGTCTATCCAACATGGGCGATCAGGAGGCTCACCTGGTGGGGCTGAGATGGAGCAGGGTGGTTAGGGGCCGCAGGCCAGATATGTGGGAGTGCATCCCGTTTATACAAGTATTGAGGCGATCGGCCTAGTTGCACAATTCGACCACTTACAAGCCATACAAGCGGGATAACAAAGAGAACGATCTGCTGATTTTGATCCCGATAGATCCATTGAGGGAGGCCCCACCTTCCATAGATAGTGATGATGACACTAGAGTAGATGATAGCTATGTGGCATGGTATTCTACAGAGCTACCACGACACCTACCAGCATCTATAGACGCAGACGAGGAGGACATAGCTGCAGTGCTGGAGAGGCTAGAGGGAGAGCATGCTACCCTGGTGTAGACACACCAGGCTTCCCTCAAGGATATTAGAGCTCTGACGGAGGAGAGGGATGCACTGATACTAGAGAGAGACACAACATGTCAGGAGCGAGATACAGTGATCCAGCAGAGGGATCACTACCATCGACACAGATAGGCCCTAAGGCCAAATACGGTGATACAAAACTATTTCAGAGTCTAGGTCACAGGGTGCGACATTAGGAGGGCCACCACTAGCAGCACTAGCAATGCCATTATGAGCACCTGGTATGGTGAGTCTAAGCACTTATCAGTCTCTCCTTGCCGAGGTGAGATGCTATGAGGACGCCCGGCACAAAGATGCCCCCTGATGTGCCTCATTACGGTGCGAGGAGGAGATCAGTGACAATCACAGCTAGTGGTGCATCAGAGGGAGGGAGCAGGAAGAGATCAAGGTGGTGGTAGGCCCCCAGCAATAGGTGCTTCTAGCTCGATAGGTGGTGTCCAAGGAGAGAGCGACACTGGACCGAGAGGAGGGTGGAGGAGATAGCGTCTTCCACCTATCAGATTTTACGATATAGATATGTTATATTTTGTATCAATATATTGATCTAGACTTGATTTGAAGGCATTTTTGATGTATGATATAGATGGCTTGATTGAAAGCCATCCATTCTTTGTTGTACAGACACTCATGTATATATATAGATTCATCATTCTTTGTGTTATGTGATTGTACTCATGTATTTAATTTTGATAGATATGGATAGATGTAGCGTAATTGTGATGGATACAGACATATGCTGATAGAGGATAAATAGATGTGATTTGATGGGCATAGACATAGAGGATAGATAGATGTGATGTGATTTGATGTGATTGATATGTTTAAGATGTTAATTTAATTTTGATGAAAATAGATATAGATAGATGGATGTGATGTGGTTTGATGTGATTGATTAGATTTGATATGTTTAGGAAGCTAACTTAATTTTGATGAAATAGATATAGATGGATGTGTATTTAGACAAAGTAGATAAGATGAGTATAGATAGATGGTAGATTTTGACTAAATTAACATGTTAAGTGGAAATGCTTTTTTGTGACAGCAAAGGATGTAATGATATTATCTTAGTTTAGAAGATAAAAAGAAATACACTTAGATAGAAAAAAAGAATGATAAGTTAGGCTCCTAACCAACCATACATAGAGACTTTGATAGAACACCAACAGACGATGCATACAAGGCCATGTATGAGGTTAAAATAAACCTGACACAAGCGAGTCGCAAACCAGATCAAGGAGGTAAATGGAATGAGAAGTAAGTATGTATCCCATCGAAACATACAAAGGACATAATATGTGCTCATATTGGGAAAATAGGGTCTCCATATGATTGAAAAAGGTCTAATATCTCAGCTTCATGATTTCTTTTGATAGAGAGAAAACTGATCAATGCGGGAAGTTTGCTAGAGAAAGACTGATTGATACGAGAAGTCTTTCAATGATGCTAAAAAGTGAAAAAACTGGCCGAAGAGGAAGTCTATTACTGCAAAGGCTGATGGATGTGAGAAGCCTTGAAAATTCCATGAAATAAATAGCCATCCTTCAAGGGAGTGGTCTGTATTTTGAATTTGATGATAGCCATCCTTCAAGGGAATGGTCTATACTTTTTAATTTTTGATAAAGCATGAATAGTTGTCCTTCGAGGGATCAGTCTATCTTTTGGAATTTTGGATAGCATCTTCTTCTTCTTCTTCTTCTTCTTCTTTTAGAGCTTTTGAAAGAAGCTGAGTTTAGACCTAGATAGATCAGAGAGAGAGGAAGAAAACATATACAAACATGTACTCCTGCCCTAAGTAGATCCAATTAAGATAGAAACTTAGGACAGATGAAATATTGACTAAGGTGTTCCTACCATGAGGAGGAACATATCCATAAGAAAAATGCCATGAGTAGAGCCGTGGTACTCATATTTTAAGGTAGAAAAGACATAACATGGAGAACCACATAGTTCCAAATCACTACAAAAATATATGACTGGTTGTAGATGGATGATAGATCTGTTTTGCGACTAAGATCATGTAAGATAGAATTTAATAGTAGAAGGGCCTTAGATGCAAGGCATTAAGAGGTTCCATTTCAGGTACACCATCCATGGAAGATAGATGATAAGCCCCAGACCCATATTTATGAGTGATTACGTACGGACCCATCCAGTTAGGAGTGAACTTACCACGCTGACTCCTTTCTAGTGTAGTGACATTTTGGTTTTCTTTAAGAACAAGATCACCAACTTTGAAGTCATGGTGCTACAAGTGCTTATTATAAGCACATTTGACATGCTCAAGATAGACTTGATGATGCTGAAGAGCATTGAGATGCCGCTCATCGAGCAATTCAAGATGTGCTAGATGATTTTGACGATAGTCCTCATCGAAGAAAAATTCTCTGAGAGAGACACGAAGAGACGGGATCTGGACTTCCAAAGGAAGAACAACCTCAGACCCATAGATGAGAGAGAAGGGAGTAGCACTAGTATGAGTATGAATGCTAGTCTGATAAGCTCAAAGAGAAAAAGGGATATGTAAATGCCAATCCCTACCAGCTCGACTTGTTACCTTTGCGAGGATATTACGCAAAGTTTTATTGGAAACCTCGGCCGGCCATTAGCTTGGGGATCGTATGGATAATAAAAGCTAAGTTTGATATTGAAAGCATCACAGAGGTTATGCAAATCAATGTTTTTGAAATATTTACCATTGTCTGTGATGAGTTTGTGTGGGACACCAAAGCGACAAATGATGTGTTGATAGAAAAAATCTACA
Organism: Taxus wallichiana var. yunnanensis; assembly: GCA_018340775.1. Taxonomy (NCBI): domain Eukaryota; kingdom Viridiplantae; phylum Streptophyta; class Pinopsida; order Cupressales; family Taxaceae; genus Taxus; species Taxus wallichiana. Next base: position 844,755,209 of record CM031239.1, read on the forward strand.
ATGGGTTTAGCTTTGGTTGATGAAAGAGGAATAGATTCTACACACTTAGTAAAGTATTTTGTGGTAGTAATGATGGAATGATGACATTGTGAAGAGCGGGGATTGATGAGACCGATGAGATCCAGACCCCATTGTGAGAAAGGCCACAAATCTACTGCAAGTTGTAAATCCTGGCTGGGATATGTGTAAGATTATAATGTTGTTGACACTTGACACATTTCTTAGTGTATTCGCAACAATATCGATTAAGAGAAGGCCAAAAATATCCTAAACATAAGATGCGTTTAGCTACGGACAAGCCACTAAAATGTCCACCATAGATACCATCATGGAACTCCCTGGATAGCTTTAGATGATTCGTGGGGTTTTGAGGCACCTGAAGCAAGTACCATCAAAACCACATTTGTAGAGGATACCACCTAGAATAGTATAGAGATTAGCGTGTAGGATAAAAGATCTTCTACCATTAGAAGTCAAATCTGGAGGAAGCACTGAACGGGATAGATAATCAAATATGTGATGATACCACTCATCTTGAGCATTGGTTGCGATGATGTTAATTGAAGTCAACTACTTGAGATGAGATGGCTGGTCTAAACACTGCACAACCACAGAAAGTCACGAGTCTTCGGTAAAAGGTGGAATAAGTGAGGCTAAAGAAGCCATTGTATCTATGAATCAATTCGTAGTGTGAGGAATAGCTTGAAGCTGAAAGAGCACAATATCGTGATATTTTTGAAGGATATCATTTTTGCATTGATAGACACCAGTGACTTGATTAATAATGAGCTCAAAATCACCAAAGATGTCGATATGGTGAGTGCTAAGATTAATGGAATTTTGAAGACCTAAAACAAGAGCTTCATATTCAGCCATATTATCGGTACACTCAAAGTCAACTTTGTGTGTGACAGGATAGAGCATTCCCAAGAAGGCTTCATGACGAAAACTGTACCTCCCCCCTTGCCAACATTTAGATCCATCAAATAAGAGTTTTACTTTAAATGGAGAAAGAATGAAATCAATTTCTTGGATATACTCATTGGGAATTGAGTGAAGGGGATTTGAGTGTACGGAAGAGGAGTATCGGTGTAATTGATTTGCAATGACCTGACCCTTGATAGATTTTTGTAGGATAAACTCGAGATCAAATTCTATCATGAGCATGAGCCAACGAGTAATACGATCATTGTGATAAGGCTTTGCATGCATTGTCTTGAGTGGATTGATACTTGTGATAATGTAAGTTTTGTGATTAAGGAGGTAGTGAAGAAGCTTATAAGTTACGAAGAAGAGAGCACAACATAGTTTTTCAGCTTTGGAATAACGTGTTTCATACTCATGAAGAGTGGTGATGTAATATATAACTTGTTCTTTCTCTTGTTATGATGCAAGATCATGGCTCCCAGAGCATGGTCAGTCACAGAAATATAAAGATAGAATGGCTCCCCTCCGGTGTGGAGGTGTAAGCACAGTGGAGAAAGAAGATAAGCTTTGAGATCATCAAAGGCCTTCCTGGCAATGCTCATCGCATTCAAAATGAACATTCTTATGGAGGAGATGATGAAAAGGTTGACAACGGTCCGAAAGTTGAAAGATAAAATGATGCACTGATTGAAGGCGTCCTTAAAGACAACATATTTTCTTTAAGTTAGAAGGGGGAGGCATCTCAAGGATAGCTTTTATTTTTGTGGGATCAAATTCAATACCCCTAATAGAAATGATAAAGCCTAAGAGTTTACCAGTGAGAATGCCAAACACACATTTAGATGGATTTAGGTGAAGAAAAAGCAAATGAGCCTCTCAAAGAGAGGTGCAAGAATGAAAAGATGATCTTGACAGCATTTGGATTTACCGAGGAGATCATCGACATAATATTCCATAGTTTTGTGTAAGAGAGCATGGAAGATGTATGTCATTTCTCGCTGATAGGTTGCTCCTGCATTCTTAAGACTGAAAGGCATGACATGATAATAGAAATTCCCCAAAGGAGTTATGAAGGAAGTGTTATGTTGGTCCTCTGGTGTGATGAGAATTTGATTATACTCAGAGAAACCATCCATAAGAGAAAGCATCTCATGACCTGTAGTTAAATCCATGAGTTGGTTGATATTAGGTAGAGGAAAATCATCTTTTGGACAAGCAAGATTAAAATCTCAGAAGTTGGTACAAATTCAAATCTTCCCGATAGTAGCCTTAGTTACTGGTACAACATTTGAAACCCATTGTGGATAGTCAATAGGTTAGATAAAGTTAGCAGAAAGCAAGTGTTGCAACTCTTCTTTAACAAGAAGGGCTACTCGAGGGTGCATTTTACGTAATTTTTTCTTAACTGGTTTGATGTCTGGAAAAATAATGATATTGTGGACCACGATATTGGGATTGAGTCTGGCATATCCACATATGACCAAGAAAAGGCTTGATGATGGTTGGAAATAAAAGTGAAGTCTCCTAACTCCTGTGGATTAAGAGATTGGCTGACCTTAATAGTGTGAGGATTTTTAGAAGTCCCTATATTAAGGTCAACAGTGGCTTCATTGAGAAGTGTAGATGTATCAGAAGGAATGGTATTAGGAAGATAGGAATCCTCTACCCCCAGATAGGTGAGGATAGAATCATCATCCACACAGTGGATAGTGTTGATAGTAGGAGAGTCGTCTCCAACTATTTCGGGGAAGATGAATGGTATGGAATTGGATTTGTCATTATTTTTATAGTTCAGGGGCCCTAAGGAAATGGTATTGACTAAAAAAAAAGTTAGAAGGGATGGAAATGGCATCATCCACATCAAATGATGCTTCTGACCTGGTGGGAGAAGATGGTTCCTCAATGGAAAGAGGCTCATCGAGAATAGTGATGGCAACTTTTGAGAGAGGTTTAAATCCTAAACCAAATTTTTGATGTGGTTTAAGAGTTGGAATGGACATGAGGTCATGCACACCCTGTTCATACTTTCCTAGGCCAAAACCCTTCCACGTGCATCGATATAAATAAGTTTTTGCAAACGTGGGATTCTGTAGACAATCAAACCCTGCTGAATAGGGTTTGGCCCTAGGGGGAGAATCCAGGAAATAATGAGGTGTATCAAGACCACCTTAAATAAAGTTATTCCATTGATTGGGTAGACCAATGGTGATGACGTGACCGAGACCTGGCTGATATTCAGGTTGTTTTTTGGTCTACCATACTCATTAGGTTTGAGATGGGTGTCAAAAGAGAGAAGAGGAAGCTCTCCTAGCGAGAAACGTTGCAACATCTCTTCTAGATTTTGTAAATCTAGTAGTTTTGTTACAGGTATGGAAGAGGATGAAGCCTCGTTAGGAGAACAAGCATTCTCCTTTAGAGGGGCAGACCCTATGGTCATGTCACATTGTGCGGAAGGAAAAGGATCTCTTGGATGAGTATAGATTTTTCCCTCATACTGATATTTTAAGCATCGATGGAGGGTTGATGGGATGTAATGCATTGTATGAATCCAGGAACATTTGAGGATCATATTGTAGTGGAATTTCCCTTCAACAATGTAAAAGAGCTCGTGAAGCAGCTTCTTACCTACTCGAATGGGCAGGACCACAGTTCCTAAAGTAACTACCAGTTGATCATTAAATGATCGAAGGGCGAAAGGTGGTGGTGACACTACGTTCTTTGGTAACTTAAGTTGCTCGAATGTGTGTGAGGAAATGATGTTGAGTGCAGCACCACTGTCAATCATAGTGCATTTTAACGTAGTGTTGTTGATTTGAACTGTGATAAAGAGGGGTGCCTCCAAATCCTCGGAAGAAAGGGAAGGAATTTTTAAATCTTCAAAGGAAATGGTGGTTGACGGTCTATTCAATCCAACAATCATCTCAAAAGGTTGGGGCTCATCTAAATTCACTACGATATGGCGTAGATTATCAATCAAAGCCTAGCGATGCTGTGGAGATGATTGAATGAGGTAGAAAAGAGACATTTTGACCGGAGCATGGGTAAGTTGTTTCATAACACTCTCTGTACTGACACGGGAATCTGAGCCCGAGGTGAAGCACGAATAAAGACCCAAGGTCTTGAGGCTGATGTGGAAGGAGGAATTCCTTCAGGGGCTGAGAAATGACAACCCGTGGCTGAGATGTAGATGATGATAGATTATCATATTGTTGTGTTCTAGTAGCGATATGAATCGTGTCGATTTGAGAAGGTGGAAGACCATCCAGAGTGGAATTAATAGAACTAGATGCCTTAGTAGATCATTGAGGCTAAGATGTGGCTGAGATGATAAGAGATACTTGTTCCTCCTCTTCTTCCAGAAGAAGATCACTTTCTTCCAAAATACATTGTGTTAATGACAAATGAAAGGTCTTTGCATCCCTCGGTGTCATATTCGGAGTGCGGTGGTAAGCACAAATCAAATCAGAGTTGAACTAGGAAGGTTTTACTCCTATAGGATTATAGGGTTTGATCGGAGGAAGGGATATAGATGAAGATTGGATAAGTTGGTGAAGAATTTTAGTATAGAATCTGGTAGACAAAGATGAGGACAAAGATGACGACCTCTTTTGCCTCAACAGACTGCCGAGGTAAAAGAACCTACATGTCTAATTTGAAAGTATTTTTAGGGATTGTTTTAATTTTTCAGACATTGGGAGGAGTAGCCTTGGGCACTTGAGATGGAAGTAAGTGAGGTAGGATTTATTTCTATGGAGGAGGAGCTCCTAAGATAGATTTTGAAGGTGATGAAGATGTGAAAAGTGTTGTGGTATTTAGAGATAAAGAAGGCTGCTTGGTCGAAATAGATGACGATTTAGATAATGCTGATTTAGATGAGGGAGGAACTCCCAAAATAGGTCTAATTGGAGGACCAGAGTGTGTCTTGGATTTTGGTGACAAAAATGATGATCCTGATAAAAGAGGTGACGCCTTTCTACTAGTAAATCCACTTTACAAGGCACTAGTGAAGAAGGTGTTGTAGAAGAAGATGATGGTTTTGATGGTGTTATAGAAGAAGATGCCTTCTCAGTAGAAAAATCCAATATTTTATGAGGCACCGAGAGAGATTTTTGAGGGAAAGCACCAAGAGTCTTGATGGTCTAAAATACGGGTTTTCCGTTTTCAAGCATGGTAACAACTTCAACCGCATAAGGTGATTGTAACCTTTTCAAGGGAAGTAGATGGGGAGGTATTGATGATGTAACATTAGACTTTATTTGTCTCAGTTTAAGTTCAGGAACCGAGAGTGTAGGTGCCAGTGCTATTTCTTTAGATTTTCCATTAATAGGAAAAATAGTATCGGTGATGGAAGAAGTGGATGATGAAGAAGCAGTTCCTTGCGAGGGAGATACTTCTAGTACAGTAATTGTGGGTGTAACTACTGTAGGAAAGGAAACAGGAAGAGTCAAAATCGAAGATGCTTCCATCGAAGTTGGTACAACTATAGGTATGTTTACCAATGGCATAGTCACAACAAAAATGGGAGAAACAAAAATAGATGTATTTGTAGTGGAAACTTGAAGGGATGTAAATTCCTCGAGCATCGAAAGAATATCTGATGATGAGATAGATGAGGATGACACTGTCTTGAGCATGGATGGAAGATCAGATAAAGAGGTAGAGAGAGATGAATCCATCTCTAACAATGTGGGAATATTCAAAGACAGATTGTCTAAAGATGGTGGAATCCCAGCGATTAGTAGAGCGGAAGGAGGTTCTGATTCGGTCGATGTGTTCAAAGATGGCTTAGTTTTAGAAGAATATTGTTCAATAGAAATGAAGTTGATAGTATGAGTGTTTGGTTTTTGAGACTCTGAAGCGTCATTGTTTGGGGAATGATTGGGAAAAGGTTGTTTAAAAACATCAAGCACCTGATTTGGGGGAGCATTTGGGTTATCCAGAATGAGCTCACCTTTATCAATGAATTTTTGGACAAGATTTTTGAAGGTCTGACATCATTCAATGTCATGGCCTTTGGTTCTATGATAATGACAGAAGTCATTTTCCCTATACCAGAATGGTCGTTCTTGGCTTTCATCAAAATTTCTAATAGGGGGAAGTTTGATCATGTGAACTTCCAACATTTTTTCTAAGATGGATGCATATGATTCCCCCAACAAAGTGAAAGATCGAGTTGATGAGGGTCCTTTTCGAGAAGATGAGGAGTCTCTCCGTGGTGTTTGATTAGAAGTATTGTCGGCTCATGATGTTTTTAATATTATAGCGTTGGTAGACCCCTGATTCTTTTCTTTGTTATAAGCGGAAGGGTTTGTTTTTGTAAATCAAGAAAAATATGGTTTAGATTTAGGGTGAAGTTTTAACTTCCCATGTTGATGGCGCGAGATTCAAGTTTGTGTGCCATCGTAAAGGCTTCTTCAAATGTGTGAAAGGTTTGGATCCTTAAAGTGGAAGAAATATGATTAACACAAGATTGAGTAAACAAATCGATCTGTTATGATTGAGGGACAAAGAAAGATAATTGATTTATTATACCTCTCCAATGAGTGACAAAGTCTACAATAGACTTGTTATTGAATTGATGAATGTTATAAAGATCTGTAATCGAGATCTTATGTGTGATATTTATTGAAAAGTTTTCAACAAACATCTGGGCCAATTGAGAGAAAGAAAATAGGGAATGTTGGGGAATGTTATTGTACCAGTCTAAAGCAAGCCCTGCTAGAGACATAGGGAAAGTACGGAGCATAAGCTCCTAATCCTAGACTATCAGATAGCAAGCATGTTTGAATGCTCATAGGTGTTGTTGAGGATCCTCCGACTATGAAATTTTGAGAACTTAGGAAGTTCCCATTGGGGAGGATAAGGCTTAAAAGCCACTGATGGATGAATGGGTTCATTACACACTTCTTCAAAAGAGTATGAAGGGTGAGCCCCTTTGGTGGAGGCTTCTAGGTCTACGATTTTCTTGAAAAGAACTTGGACAATGTCAAATTGAGGAGGAGGTATGTTAGTATGTCCTGTATAAGAAGTGAATGGTAGATTTTGTTGAGGTGTTAATGGGGGATTCATCTGCTGATTAACAAGATGATAAGAGGAATAACCAGGCATTCTAGGTGATGCCTGGTGAGGTATTTGTTGTGAAGGAGCCTGCATATGAATAGGTTGTGAAATGATAAGTGGTTGAGAAAAAGGTGGTTGGATGAAAGACGGAGCTGTGATTGGTAGGCTCCTACACTTGTCGACTGAATCGGAATGGATCAAGGAATATAGGTGTTGATTTGATTGGACATGGTGGGGAACAAAGTATAAATGAGGCTTTTGATTTACGGATTGGTTATTAAGGGTGTTGACGCTAGAGGATGGGTAAAGGACATTATTTACTGGAGAATTGGAAGAAATACCAACTGGAGGATGAGAAGAAGGAACCAACTGACTCGTAGAAGGGGGTTGATTCATAAAGAGGTACTGACCCTGGGATGTAATGGATGGCATAGAAGAATTAACAACAACCTATGGGTGTGCAGATGCACCCATTATAGCTAAAGAAGAGGACTTCTTAGAAGTAGGCTGTGGAGTAGCCGAGGTAGCCACGATGCTAGGAATAGGCAAGACTATTTGAGAACCAGTCGACATGGTCGAGTGGAAGAGAAAAAGGAGGAACAGGTGTGCCACCCTCTTCGTGGTTCGAGGTGAGAAAAAGTATGCTAACTATTCTATAAAATCCTAGGATGGTTCATGAGGATAATCATAAACTTGCTAGATTGGTGGTCCCTGATCAGATATTCAAATAGACTTATGTACTAGATAGTCCATAAGGGCTACCGGATTGTGATCAAGGAGCACCTAAAATTCAAGATCCCCATGAGGAACATACTCTATATCAGAAGTAGATGATACTTCTGAAGGACTGGGGGAAGCTGGACATGATGGGATTGCTTTAGGCTGATAGAAAGGATTATATGACCAAGATGGGGAACCAACTAACAATGGTCCAGAGGAAGACCGGGGGGTGCCGAAACATCCACATTAGTGGTGATCTCGAGAGGAAGAAGGGGCCAGTTGAGCCATTTTCCTAGATTATAACCGAGTGATGACCATCATAAACAAGCGAAATATAGAAAAATAAGATTGACCTAACTAATGCATAGACAATTCAAGTAGTGTAGGTGATTATCTCTTTTAAGTTTTCATGCTTTTAAGAAAGAAAATATTAGGGAAGGCTTTTTAGAACAGGAACTACTCAGATAGCCAAACTAAGGATGGTTTGGGGAATGTTTTAGTGAGGAGTCCCGAAGGCACTTTAGTAAAAGACCAGTACCTGGCTTGATATAGGGGCCTACCCCCGCACTTCACACACCTCATGATAAGGGAGTCGAGTGCTTTGCCAATATATACTAGAACTTCCATGAATTTATAGTGTGGCCCGAGTACCACATAGGCTCTTCCTCTTGGATGTCACTTCCAAGTAGGCAAGGCCAGGGAGGAATTTTTGTTTAGATGCTTTATACCTAGTGATTTTGGCTTTGTGTGCAAGGGTGAAAAATAAAAATCAAATAGTGTCACTACCAATTTTGATCAATTTTTCCAGCCTATTTAGAAAACTAGATGCGAGAACATACAATGAAGTGACAAAGGAAAATTTCTTTTTAAGCGCTAAGAATGAAGTGTTGGATTTGGATGAAGGCAAGTCAAACAAATTATTTCCCAAATGTGATTAAATTATTTTTAAGCACCAAAATCAAATTTTTGAATGTGATAGAAATAAACAAACAAGTTCTTTTTAAGTTCTTAAAAGGAGAAAACGCATTTGTAAAAGAGAAATACCTGTAGATTTAGCTCTCCAAAGTGTGTGGACTTCAAAAAGTGCGTTGTTGAGCTCTTCCCCTCAAAAAATCCCGTGAACAAGAAAAGTTCTCCGCAAGAAAAGGTTAAGCAAACACACAAACAAATCCAGAAAGATATATCCAGATAATAGTAGAATGAAAATTTCTATTTCAAGGAACTAAAAAAACTTTCAAGAAAATAACAATTTTGCATAAAGAGATGGATCAAAAATGCAATTTTGAAACCAAATGAAAGATTTATTAATCTTTGAAATAGGAATTGGAATTTAGTTTTGCAAGAAAGAAGAAACTTTAACTTTGTAAATTATAAGTGAAAGAAGCAAGACCAAAATGAAGGAAGGAAATGCTTAAGGAGAACTGATGAAAAGTAGTGAAGAAACAGAACAAAAGCTCAAAACTAGAAAAGAAATGAACTTACCAATAAGGGACTTTGGTTGGGTCCCACCGGGCATGCCAGAATGTAGATCAAGAATTTTTGCGCTTGTTACCTATCCAAGTTAATGTACCAAACTAAGCACAAAAACCCTGAAAAACTCAAATGAAATCGATACCTGATAGATAAGACAAGATGTGAAGATGTAGATAGAAAGGAAAGCTGATGTAGACAAGATGGGCACACAACAGTGATCCTGTAAGGAAGATCTGAGAAACCTGTGAGACACAGGTACTTGATAGAAATAGACAACATTAAAAGATATTTGGGTGGACTGCCCAAAAAGTGGGTCTGGGAAGAGATAAGCTCCCTCGATGGATGTCAGTCCACGTTTTCAATTAGAAAAAGAAGCATACATGATAAAAGAATGTAAATAAATGTCTAAATTTTCTGATCAAAAGTGACAAACAAAATGTAAACAGTGGACAAAAAGCAACAGAAAATAGGAAACTATGAAAACAATGCTAGATTTGTGTTACCTAAATTATTTTACCTATGTGCGAGGTCGATCGGCATCGATTAGGAAAATTAGCGTCGACTGAGATAGGTCGGTGTCGACTAGAGAAAATTGGCATCGACTGGGGACAGTCAACATCGACTAGGGGAAAAATTTGAAGATTGAGAAACGGACAGTGAAAGCTAGATCACCAATGTCCATTGGATCTGCAGGAGCCTTTGGGATGCTGACAAAGCTCCACCTTTGCTAGACGCAAGAGTAGAGTCACCAAGAGATCAATGGAGGCTTACGATGTCGATGTGGTAGGAGCAGAGTAATGGTACTCCTCTCAGGGATTGATTTGGATGGAATTAGCTTTCGCTCGATAGATAATGCTCAGGCTTGATGTTCAGAACTCTCTGTCGTTCTTTCTGTCTAACCAGAACTAAATTTTGGCCTTGTATTTGTAATCAGCACCGACCGAGATGTAATCGGTGCCGCTCTGAAAAATCAGCACCGATTAGGGAACAGACTCCCGAAATGGCCAAAAAGGATGATTTTGGAAGGATGCAAGTGATCCCTCTGACTCAAATACGGGAAATATCCCACTACATGGTTTAGGGGGAGGAGAAATAGGGGGGATAGATGGATAAAACTAATATGGGAGGTTAGGAATTGATATGGGGTAGATAAGCGGTTAAGATATATGTAAAAAGTGTAATTAAATAGTTAATATTTAATTATTTATGGGTAAAACATAATGGGGTGAAATAAACTTAGGATAGATGTTTAAATCAAATATTAAATAATACCCTAAGGTAGAAGTGGTGATATAAACATGCCCTAGGTTACCCGAGACGGAAAACACACGTGGGGGACACTAAATTGGGTAACCAATTTTAGGTGTCTACGAGTAATCACCATACTCTAATCGGTCCACCAAACATGAGAATGGTTTTGGTTTAGAAGACGATGAGCCAGTGGTGAAACCCATCCAAAAATTTGAGTCTTGTGATATAGGGAAGGTTTTCACCTCTAATTCAGTAGGTAGGAGTGATGTAAGAAAGTTGATAGGATCTTGGAAGACCTTGGGAGAATCATCACTTATAGGAAGAGGAGATAAGAATGGATCCTCTATGGGTAGAAAGGTGGATAGCATTATCTCATCCTTGGGTGAAAGAACATGTGAGATAGGTTCCTCCTTAGGTAGAGGAATAGGAAAGATATGATCCTCCTTGGGTAGAAGAAAAAAATAAGTTCCTCCTTGGGTAGAGGAACATGCAAGATAGGCTTTACGGTAGATAAAGAAATAGGTGGGGTAGGCTCCTCCATGGGTAGAGGAATAGGTGTGATAGGATCCTTTGTGGATGAGGAGTAGGTGTGATAGGATCCTCTATGGATAGAGGAGTAGGTGTGATAGGCTCCTCCATGGGTAGAGGAGTTTGTGTAAGAATTTCCTTGATAGACGCTATAGGAGGAAATTGGCTAGATGGAACAGGTATTGTGTTGAAAATGACATGAACCTTGTGCACATTGGTGTCACTAGTAGAGGTCTCTGAAGCTTGGTTTTATAAAGGGGTATGATTAGGAAAATATTTCTTAAACACACCCATATTGGCATTGGTAGGTGCATTAGGGTTATTCAAGATGAGATACCAACTATCTATAATTCCTTGGACAATGTTCTTAAAGGTTTTGTAATTTTCATGCTATGTCCCCTAACTCAGTGATAGTTACAAAATTTGTTTTCTTTATACCACGATGGTGTAGGATGAGAAGGATCAAAACCAGTGTTTGGTTTGATAGGTGGAAGGGTGATTGCTCTAATTTGTAAATTATTTTCCAACTCATAAGAATATGGTTCTCTAAATAATTTCTACATGTTTGGGGATTTTCTATAGCTGCTACTTTTTGTCGCCTGAACCATTTTTCCTTTTGGTTTTATTTTTATTTTTCTAGTTCACTTTTGGTTTTCATTTGGTGCATTTTGGAGAGAGCAAAAATAATAGAGAGATTTAGAGTAGTGAGAAACAACCACGTGGCTAAAGTACAACAAAATAGCCAATATGGGCTGAAAAGTCAAAGATAAAGAGGAGGAATGCGCATGCCTCCATTTGTCACCCACACAAAAATTCAAAAGGAGAGAGAAAGGATAAGCCCTAAAGCAAAGTGCATGATCTCTAGGTGTCACACATGCAACTACCACTACTTAAAGGATGAATTAAAGAAGCGAAAGGGCTCAAAATTTTTTTAATTGAATTCCATCTTAGTCCCCAAAGCATGTAGTTGAGATTTTACTCCAAAGGTCAAGGATTTCATAGGTAAAAAATAAATGTGGATGGTGGAAACCTTAATGGAGGCACATTGAAGTAAGATCCGTGAAGATCTATAAGATAATGTTCTTGTGCTAGATAGAGAGATATATAGAGATATAAAACGAAGTTCCAAAACATCAAAAGGGAGGAATTTAGGTTTAGTCTATTGTGTTCATTGGCCTTAGCAAGGCTCTATTGTAAATAAGTGTTGTAATCTGTGCCATTTCAGCCTTATGTACTATTTTCTATATAAATAAGAGTTCTTCTTGACGGGTGTCATTATTCCCTTCATTTAATCAACTTCCTATTGATATCGTATTCAAACCAAGGGTGTGTCTAAAGCTATATGCAACAAGAATAATCATATCGATCTAGTAGTTGATTGTAGTTATTTTTGTATTTTTACGGGGATATTTTTAATGTCTTAAGGACTTCTTAGTAAAAACCTTATTTAAATCATACTATGAAATTTTTTTGAAAGGAAACACACTTCGTAGAATGGAAATAAACACACAACTTAGAGTGCTTCAAAATGGTTGCAATAAGAATAAGAATTTATCTAGAAACCTATAGGAATGAGTATACGATGAGAGTTTAACTGGAAGAATTAAAAGCGATACAAAATTAACAAAACTAAAATATTTTCTTAGAAAATATAAATACAAAATAGATGAATCATGATTTAACAACTTAGAATTATCTCAAATAGGAATGGCTATTCTATTGATAAAACATTTGTTATTACAAAACATACTTGATTTGTGTACTTGATCTGAATTAATTATTCTATATCTATATCTATCTTCTATGTTCTATATATTTATCTACTGTAGGTATGCTTATATATACATTTACAATCATAGTTGTATCTACGATTCTGATGAAATTGAATCGTGCCCAGAATAGATGCTTACTCAGATTATGGCTGAGCAGACAACTGTAAGATAACTATCCATAAATCTATGATCAAAAATCTTCTCATCATTTTCTAATTTAAAGGGTCGTTGATGCTAAATCACCGGATGTGGTTAGAATAGATAAACTTCCATTCGTTCTAGAACTTCAGAGAAGTTCTAGAACCAAAGGAAATCATTAAAGATAAAAACCGTGAGAGTTCCGAAGCTATACCCAGGAGTTCTAAAACTAAGTCTAAAAATTTTGGAACTAAATACTAGAGTTCTAGAACTAAGTCCAAAAGTTCAGAACTAGATGATGAATGTGTAATGGAGTTTCAAAACTAGCTTGGAAGTTCGGAACTAAGCTATATTAGAAAAAATGCTACCAAAAACATGTTGAACACTACATACTTCATTTCTTCAACCGATTAGACCTGCTTTATTACAAAACTGAATTTCCAACACACTTCATTAGGAATTTTAGAGATTTTAAATGTTAGAATCACAATCAATCAAAAGATGGAAAATTACATCCTAACTCATATCAGATCAAATAAAAGTCACAAAATGCAATCAAACTTAATAAAAAGGAGAGTAAGATGAGATCATTTATTGTACATTTAACGGGCATATTCTAGCCTCATCATTTCCCCATACTTGTTTGTAAGTCCCTTTACAAACTTTATTCTTCAAAATTGGGGTTATGTGTTCTGTATTCCATTTGATTGCTTAGATCAAATGGCTGAAACTGGATCTTCCAATGCTTAAACTTAGAGGTACTGTACCCTGCTCCTACTTCTATTTTCCTCTGCCACTCTTCAAATTGAGTAGGATCTTGAGGTTCTCTATTTTTCCAAGGAGACATGGGGGTGAGAAGTAGAGGGGGCCTTGTTCGCAATTCCATCCATATGTGCCCATAGGTCTCATTGATCTCAGGAATTATTGTGCATAAATCTTTTGCTCTTTCTAAAATCTAGATCAGATTTGTAGGGGATATTAATTCCTTCTTCTAAAAGAAAACAACACGAATTTCTCAAATTTTTGAGCATCCCTTATAAATAGCTAAAAATTCTCCTCCTCATAGGAGGTAAAGGTATCAATACTTTTTGTAAGCTGGAAAAATAATGTATCTTTAATCGTTCATCAAAGGCATGAGTTCTAAAATGTAGAGATCAGTTGAGCTAGCTTTCAATAAAAATCAGAATCCCTTTCGTTGCAATCTAATTTTGGAGAATAGAGACAAATGCATTGAGGTGACTTTCCCCACATACAGATTGATCATAAATCTTGTGTCTTTTTCTCGCATCAGATTACAAAGATAGAATTCATAGAGAAGATTTTTCTACTCAAGAATGGCTAAAGAATAAGTTGTCATGAATTCAGATTCATCTTTTAATTCATGTGGAAGTCTGTATGCAATCCTTTATAGCTGTTAGCGAATGAATTGTTCTTCCAAAAACACACTTTATGCGGGAGAGGGCTTCTGTAAGAAAGAAATTTTTCACCCATAATGCAGACCATCTGTATTTTTGTAAGACATTTATATTTGTCTCCTTCTTCCTTATAAAACTTTTCTTCCCACTCTTTTCTTGCCTTATTTTCTTCTTCCATCTTGGTCTTCAAATCTTCATTGGATGTTTTAGCTTCTTTGAGTTCCCTGCAAGTGTCATTCCATAGTTGTTTGAGTGGAAAATAAGTTAACTCAGTCTGTGCAGAGACTATGGACACAACATTCTATTTTCTGGAAGTTTGACATTCTTCCTCTTTCTCTATCAGCTATTTTTTAATTACTGATAACTCCTCAGTCCTAACTGCAAGCTGAGTTGTTAGCTCTCCAATGAGCATTTCCCTCTATTCTAATTTGAGTTTGAGGAAATCCAATTCCTCATCCTTTTCCTTGATAATGAGCTCTTCTCTAGACAAGAACAGTTCTGTTTAACATGATGTTTTTCTTCTTCCTCTGAAATTTCTTGGGGAGTTGAGCATTCTTCTTCTATCAAAGGAAATTTACCTTTTCATCTCCAGGATGCCAACTCTTCTTCTTCATGTGATAATGTTGATGGTTCAGCCAATTCTTGAAAATCCTACTCCTCAAGTCTCTCATCTCCTTTTTCCATCTCAGCTTGGCTTGGTTTAGGAGTCATGGCCATGCTGCCCAAAATATTAGCAACCTATTTTTCCATCTTTTCCTATTCACTTCTTCCCTCTAGGATTTCCCTTTACCTCTTATTAATTTTCCTTCTTTGGGAAATTTCAACATGCCTAGCGGTGGATTTCCTTCTAGAGCTTCTTCTTACTTTTGTTTCTTACTCTTACACAAGTGAACTATCACCTGTTAGAGACAAATATTAGCTCCCCCGCATCTGTGCGAGAAGAAGGAATTTCCTTCAAAGGCACATAAGGTTCGTTGTTTTGATCTTTCTCATAGATCTTCTTATTTTTGGTATATTATCTCTTCCCACTTCCTTCTTCTCTCTCGTAGGGGCATCAATTTCCAAATTAGTAGAAGGAGAAAATGGAGCTCAGTATTGTCCTCCCGATAATATCGAGTTTTTCTTAAACTTGCCAAGAAACTTTTCCCAAATTTATTTCATTTTTATACATTAGAACAAGTAATTTTTTTTTTTTTTTGACAAATGCTTCCTGGTTCTAAATACATAATTTAGAACTCACAAATCAAAAACAACCATTCTCACAACAGATAACCATATGCAGCTGTAATGACTCGGAGTACCTCCGATCTATTCATTCCATGACTCGGTAATCTACCGATCTATTCATGAGTATTAAGAGTTGGTATTTTTATTTAACACATCACTCTTGCGGTTCTCTTCCCTAATCTGGGATTCAGAATGCTCTGTCCAAGGAACCTATCTGAATAATTGTTACCATTATTCATCGGCATCTCATCCCTTAGACTAGGTGACTTAGGACAACGCAATCAGCAGCTTGCGATACTTTGGCCAAAGATTTGAAACATACCGCTTATGTCTCGTATTCCTTGACGCATACTCGTCAATCTGGAATACGTCCTTCACCCCATTCCTATGTTATGTAGAATGTCTTATACTGACTTCTGTCAGACTCTCCTGTCCCAAGTTATTCACTCAGGAATGGATTAGTAAGATGACAACGTTATAGGGATGCTCCCGAGGACTAGGGATACGCTGACATACTGGGTCAACCCTAGTTAATCCAGTGTGTCAAGATACCCCGAGTCTCCTAGGGCAGCCTTATAACGTGACCACATTCCTAATCAGTCCCAGAGTAACTTGTTCGAGTTTAAGGTGTAAATCTTAATGATCAATGCAAAGGGTGTCATCATAAGTCACCTGCATTGTTGTATCTTCGAGAAGATCCTAATCTTCTCGAAGGTACAACCCTGCAGTTGACTTGTGCCATCAACCTTTAAATCCGCCTCGAAAAGATCTACTTATTAATAAGTGTTACATACGTTGAGTTAAAATTATACTATAAGACGCTCCCTTAAGGTTAGTCTTTCCCAATCCCTGGGTTCCTCACCTTAGAATTACCTTTCATAGTAAAACCCTTTACACAAGAGAAGTTATTAAGACTAGAGGTCCCTTCAAGGAGTTCATAGAATATACATAATTCTAAATCAACGAAATTGGACAATAACCCTCAACCTTCACATGAGATTGCTAACCAAACCCTTTTTAGGTTTATATCAGTTCTCATAACTGAATTTATATCTTACTTATTAGTATCGAGATATAGTGATTAAGAATCCAATTAAACGTTGTCTTGACTTAGATCAAGACTAGGAAGTAATAATTTATTCAGCTCGTTTAGCTTCCTGCTCAGGTTTATTTTAACCCTAGCTTCCAGAAAGACAGTGATCTAAATTCCAATTTAGCTTTAGATAGAACATACTAGAACTACTAAACAATCATAAGTATTCAGTCACATAATCTTGCAAGCTTACTTAGATAATCACAAAAGTCTCCACTTTATACAATAATAATAATGCTCTCAAGATCATTCGAACCGAAGAAGGTCAAACCATCAAGATACGAATACAAACACATAAGTAACAAATATCTCTTTTCATTCCTTTCAAGCTAATCAAATACATTTTATGCATTCAGCATACTTGATACAATACTCAACAGCAAAAGAACATCTTTCTTCAAGTAGTACATTCAGAGAATCAAGCTGTAATTCATCATAAAACCAAATTAAACAATCTGAACATCCTATCAGATCTGCGTGCTTTTACCACTTACGGCAACCATCTGCAAAAATTGTCAACACGGGTCAGTTCGATGAACTGAGCATGATAAGCACTAACTCTTAAAACAAATGCAATCCACCAATTGCTCTCATTGAACAACCTATTTAAATGAAATCATTTCACCAAACATGAAAACATATTTCAGACTATGCTCTTGTAATTCAAACATGACTATAACGCGTAACTCGTATTATAGTCACTAAATAGTCCTAGATACTTTTCATGTATTTCTTCATAAATGTTAGTGACCAAGAAGAACAAATGCATCTAAAACAACTATCCATCTGAATCCCAAGGACAACAACATCCAACAGGCCATTATATTCAACAAAATGAATATCCTAACAATTCATGAATCCATCAGTATGTTTTACAAATCCAACAATTAAATATAAATTTATCAACATATACTTTACAGCAGAAGAGAAAGAAACCGAGACATTCAGATGTCCCTTCCAAACATGCTCATGACTGTACCGTCCACTTAAGAGTAATGCAATCACATTATACACCTGCGACTAAGCCAGTCGAGACCACAGGAAGAACTACAGTTCATCAAAATACACATATAAAAATTGCCTGTAACTTACTGAACAACACAGTAGCTCTCGTGACAAGGCAGTGATGAATAATCCATCAAATAGACTCCACATAACCTTCCATATTATTCAACAAATGAGAAAATATCCAACGCCATCGCTTGTCAAGGTACAGTTAATAGCTCTTTACTTCAGTCAAGCACACGACTAGATATTCATGCTAACAGAAGACGTAATCATGCTCAAACACAAGAACAATCCCACTGAGTCGAAACACTCATCAACATACAGTTCAATCTAATCCCTACTAAAACACAACAAGGACAAAAATTGAGAATCGAGCCAACACACAACATATCATGGGCTCCAACAGTGCCAAATTCAACCAATACTTATATTAAAGGTTTAAATTGAAGTTGAATTCATATGACAACAAATCAAGGATCCTAAAAGTACTCACAGCAAAAACTTCTACAGAAGTTACAACATAAATTACTTTTCAGTGACTCCATCGAAGTCGATAACATTTAGTATTCATAATAAAACAACAACATTCATAACCAAGCTTGACAGAAGTTTAAAATACTAGATACCTTTCAAGGACTCTCACTGAGTCAATATCGACCGTAATCACAACTGGGCTTACACAGAAGTAGAAACACCAGTTACATATCAAGGATTCCAACTGATTCCATAACAACAGTATTCACAACTGAGATTATTCAGAAGAGAAAACATAATATACGCCTCCAGGATTAAAAAGGAGTCTTACCCATGTGGTATTCTTCAAATAAACTTCTACAGAAGTAGAAAGATACAAGATACATATCAAATTCAAGAATTCCAACCAAAACAATAACATACCATATTCACATCTGAACTCCTTCAGAAGTAGAAATGTATGGCATTCACGACTAACTTCTACAGAAGCCAAAATACAAAATACAAGATATATATATATATATTAAGGATTCCAACAGAGCCAATAACAATAAGTATTCACAACCAGGCTTATACAGAAGCAGAAACACTGGTTTCATATCAAGGACTTCAACTGAATCCATAACAACAGTATTCGCTCTAAGCTTAAGCAGAAGATGAAACATAAAAAGAACTCCAACTGAGTCTGTACCAACGAAATTCATTGCTAAGTGAAAGTATTCATAACAAGGCAACAAAAGTCATATTACCAGTTACCCCTCAAGGACTCCAACTGAATCAAACTAATAGTATTCACATTTATGACTTCTACAGAAGTCCAAAATATACGAAACATTCCAAGGACTCCACAGAGTCATTTCGTATATATATATATATATATATATATATATATATATATATATTGCAAACTATCAACGGATTAAATCCCATAATTGCAACACAAGGGGGAAACTTCTACAAAGTCACATTCAAATACTATAAACACAACAAGTTATCCAATCAGAAGTAACTTAAGTATTATAGCAAGATCCAACAAGATTCAGCAACCATAACATATATTACTCACGACAAAACTTATAAAGAAGTCGTATATACTGTACATTCAAGAAATCCAACAGTATCATTTTCAACAAGTGGAAACAACAAGGTATCGACTGAAGTCTGAATCAAACAAGAAAACAATTCATGGACTCCTACAGAGCCGAATTCGTAAATTTTCCTTGCAAACATTTCTACAAAATCTAACCGGAATGCAAAACACAGCAAGATAGTACATCCGTTCGAAACAAAATGCACACCCATCAAGGGTTCACTTGAAAAATCGAGCCAGTAAGAAGATACAACAACTAATTCACACAAAGCTACCATAAAAACCAACTGATCCCAAAAATCATCTGAACAGAGTTGTTCTAATGAAATCATTTGAAAGAAAGCAAGATTTTTAAAGGTTAGGGCCTAACATGCCTGGTAATGTTGCTTAAAAATCGAAGAAGACCACTGAAAGAGCTCGAGCCTTCTCCTCTTTTTCCACGTTAGATTCAACAACAATAATTTGTTATTTCCATGCCTTATAAACTTTCCTTGACAGAGAAAAGAGCTAGTTACTCTCATATTTTCCATGCAACACCAAGTAGACTGGTGCGAAGAACTAGTGATCAAACAGAGAAAACCTGGAGCGCATGAAAACCAAACAAACTACCAGTTTTCCATTTTGCATGTCTTCCCGAGAAATCCGAGCTCGAAGACCAAGTTCATTAATTGTATTAACTCCAAAATTCCCGCTCAATCTCCATTGCCACCGACCGCCATAGTTGGCGATGGAAAAATGCAAGTCAAAGACCATTTCTAACTTTGGCGACTCTGCCACGTCGGCTTTCACTAGCCATTTGAAACTTCCGCTAATTCCTTGTCCTTCATGCTTATCTCCTTCATTTAATGCCATAGAAACTACCACCCATGGCTCGCACCCCTTCATAGGTCCCCTTCCTCCACTAACATTTGTTAGGTTAGAAACATAGGTTAGGATTTAAGATGATACTTAGTCTAACCTCCTTAGCGCTAGGTCACTAACCTTAGAACATTTAGTTTATAGCTTAGGCTAGGTTAGATTAGCACTAATCTAACCCATAGGTTATTAACCTTAATAAATCCAGTTTAGGTCTAACATTTAGAATGTTCAGAATAAGAACCTACAGATATACATTCATGAAAAGGATTCACTCCAGCACTGCTAATAAGCTAGTTGAATAAATGTATCTGAATTTATTACCTGGCCCACGATCAAGACCTTCCTGATATTATGATATCGGGAACCAATTCATTTAACATGATCAGCCTGAGTTAGACTCCGGAATAGCTTATTCAACGCATTCAGACCTTGCAACCTGCGTAAGGTCTATAATTTTTGTTCATCCCGAATAAACTTAAAGCATCTCTTGGATCAATGCCACTGATCCAAGGTCTTATAGATGGATAAATCCACAATTCATTCCGAGATCAGATTAAACTCAGGTGCAAAATGAAAGAAATAAAAGAGTCCAATCATATTCCGACTCAGTCAAAGATCTTCAATTGCAAAGAAGATACAGTACATATCAAGCATGACTTCACAATCAAAGGAACACATCCTTTTACAGAAGAAATCATATATCAACACTTGAATGCTCAGGAGGAAGTAACAACAGTTCAGAGTGTTACATGCTTCCCTCCTAAAAGATTCATCATCCCGATGATTACATATTCGATTAACCTTCAGGTCAACCAATTTATTAGTTCACAAAACAATGCGACTATTTCCAACTTGAATAGTTCCAGAAATCAATGTCACAACACATTTTATTCAGCCTGAATAATGTTTGCCTCCATCTGGCTTTCATATAAACTTGAAAAAGATAAGTTCATAAAAAAATGTTTTGTCAATGATTTCATCCTGTTGAAAAAGAAAAGGAAAAGCAATTTTCATCTCTTCCAGATTTTCCCAAGTTGCACTTTCTTCGTTAAACTGGTCCCACTGGACCTTACATTGTTGTATTTCATGATTTCTCAAATGCAATTGGTGAGTTTCCAACACTCGTGTGGGTTTAACCATGATTATTCCTGGGTCTTGGACCTGCAAGGAATTCCAATTTAAAACATGTGACAGATCTGAAACGTATTTCTTAAGCAAAGAAATATGGAAAACATCATGCATGCGAGATAAAGCAGGTGGTAATGCTAATCGATAAGCTACAGGATTGATTATTTTGACAATTTTGAAAGGTCCCACGTAACGAGGTGACAACTTGGCAGCCTTGCCAAAAGTTATAGAACTCTTTTCGGGTTTAACTCAAGAAAACCTTCTCACCAAGCTCAAACCTTTGATCAACCCGCTTAAGGTCAGCATAGCTCTTCTACCTATCCGCTGCTTCCTTTAATCGTTCACGAATCAGCTTAACTTGCTATTCCATTTCAGTGAGGATCTCTGGTCCAATTACCACTCTATCCTCAACACTATCCCAACTAATAGGGGTTCTACACTTTCTTCCATAAAGTGCTTCAAATGGTGCCATTTTAAGAGATGAGTGATAAGTGTTGTTGTATGCAAATTCAACTAATGGAAGATACTCTTCCCATTTATACTGTTGATCCATGCAATACATTCGCAACATGTCTTCCAACACTTGATTTACCCTCTCAGTTTGTCCATCCGTTTTCGGATGATATGCAGAACTGAAGTTTAGTTTCGTTCCAAGAGCTGTATTAAGCATTTGCCAAAACCTTGACATCATTCTAGGATCCCTGTCAGATATAATCAATTTTGGTACACCATGCAATCTAAAAATTTTGTGTACGAATCTTTTGGCCAGCACTGGTGAATCATCCTTTAGATTTCCAACGATGAAATGAGCTACCTTAGTTAGTTTATCTACAACTACCAGGATAACATCATGTTTATTCTGGACATGGGTAACCCTTGTACAAAGTCCATGCTTATTACTTGCCATTTGTACTGCGGTATGCTATGAGGATATAACAGTCCAGCAGGGTGCATATGTTCTGCCTTAACCCGCTGACATTCCAGACAATGAGTTACAAATTCAATGACATCCTTTTTCATACCTTTCCAAAAGTATTGTTGTTTCAGATCAGCAAGCATTTTTGTGATACCGGGTGTCCAGAGAAAGGTGAATTATGAAATTCAACTAACAACTTCTTTCTCAAATCATTCAGCATAGGTACGTATACCCTATTTTCATAACGCAAGATTCCTTCATTATCAAAATGAAAACCTTTATACCTTTCATCATTAGGTTCTGCAGCAAGCGCTGCTTTTACTTGCTAAAAGTAAATATCAGATTCTGAGGCACTTTTTACCTCATCCTTAAACTGAGTTCTTAATGTTATAAGAGTAGAAATGTGCCTCCTATGACTTAGAGCATCTGCTACTCTATTCTCCTTCCCTTTGATGTAGCTAATATCAAAATCATATTGTGATAAAAATTCTAACCACCTTCTCTGTCTGGCATTTAGATTAGGCTGAGTGAAAATATATTTCAGTCCTAAGTGATCAGTTTTCAACTCAAAAGGTTTCCCAAGTAAATAGTGTCTCCAGACTTGAAGCGCATGAACAATGGCAGCAAGCTCCAAATCATGAGGAGCATAATTCAGCTCATGTAACTTAAGTTTTCTACTTTCATATGCTATGACTTGATCATTTTGTAACAAAACACCTCCAAGGCCTTCCCCAGAAGCATCCGTTACAACAGTAAAGCTCCCATTAGGGTCTGGTACAGCTAATATAGGTGCAGAAGTCAACTGGCTTTTCAGAATTTTGAAAGCCGCTTCGCACTTATCATTCCAAATAAATTTCTTATCCTTCTTCTGTAATGAAGTTATCGGTGTAGCTACTTTAGAAAAATCCTTAACAAATTTTCTATAATAACTGCAAGACCCATGAAGCTTCTTACTTCATGCACATTCTTTGGTGCAGGCCACTCAGTTATTGCCACTATTTTTGAAGGATCTACATCAATTCCTTCCTTGCTAATGACATGACCCAAATAGTGAACTTCTGAATCAAAGAAAGAACATTTGGATAACTTACCATACAACTTTATTTTTCTCAAAATCCCCAAAACTATCTTCAAATGCTCATTGTGCTCCTCAACACTTTTAGAATAAATGAGAATATCGTCCAAGAATACAAGTACAAACTTGTCCAAATATTCTTGAAAAATATTATTCATTAAGTTCATAAAAGCTGCGGGTGCATTAGTTAATCCAAAGGGTAGAACCGTGAATTCATAATGTCCGTACCTTGTTCGGAAAGCTGTTTTATGAATATCTTCTTCTCTAATCCTTAACTGATGATAACCAGATCGAAGATCTATCTTAGAATAAACCGCTGCCCCACGCATCTGATCAAATAGATCGTCGATCCTTGGAAGTGGGTATCTGTTCTTGATTGTTGCTTTATTCAACATCCGATAATCAATACACAGCCTAAGTGTTCCATCCTTCTTTTTCACAAATATTACAGTGCTCCCCAAGGTGAAACACTTGGTCTAATCAAACCTTTAGAAAAAGTTCTTGCAATTGTGCCTTAAGCTCGACTAACTCTATAGTAGTCATCCGATAAGGTGCTTTGGAAATAGGTTCTGTTCCTGGTTTGATTTCGATGGTGAAGTCAAATTCCCTCTTGGGTGGTAACCCTAGTAATTCCTCCGGAAAAACATCCCTGAAACTTTGTAGCAGAGGAAATCGTTTCATGGAATCACCATCTTCTTCTGAAAATTCAGATATCTTTACTGCATAAAGGGTACATCCTTTGTTTTTAGCCTTTTTAAGCTGCATAGCTGACAGTTTTCTAACTGAAATTTCCCGTTTAACCCCTTGAATCTCTGTTGTTTCCAGCTGATCATCTAAACATCTTATATTCTTTTCATAGCAGTCTACTTTTGCTTTATGTTCAGCTAACCAATTGACACCAATGACAATGTCGTAAGACCCCAAAGGTGTAACATAGAGGTCAACTTCCGTGGAAAAGTTAGGTAAGTCAAGGACTGCCCCAAAAAGACACATACTCACTGTATGAACAGAGTTATTACCATACTGTATAGCCCAAGATTTATCCATTTTTCTAGCTTTTCTCTTAAGTTTAGAAGCAAGTTTATTAGAAATAAAACATTCAGTAGCTCCTGTATCAAAAAGAATAGTGACAGGTATGCCAAATAACTTACCCGGAACTTCTATAGGTGTCACTTGCTTTTCAGCTTGCTTGTTCATGCACTCTTTGCAAAGCATGTATCTTATGCTGCTGATTACGATCATCCTTCTTCAAAGGGCACTGATTTGCATAGTGGTCTTTGCCACAATTGTAGCAGCCTCCTACAGGTCCCTTTTTAGGCTCAAAATTGCCTCCAGCCTTGTAATTATCACGTTGTCCTCCATAGGGCTTCTGCCCATTGTTATAATTTTTGGCAAAATTATCCCTTACATTTCCAGCAGGCTTATTTGCTACTGCTTTCTTACTATTATCCCCTGGAAACTTACTTTTGTTTCCAAACTTTTTCCATGGTCCCTTTTTGGGTGCAAGAGAGGTTGAAGAAGGGTTTGCAATCTTCTTCCGCACTTCCTCTTTATGAGCAGAAATAGCCTTTAATTTCTGTTCTTGTCTTATGGCCTTTTCAACAACTCCTTCCATAGTGGTTGGACTGTGAACATCGACCTCTCCCCCTATCATGGGATTCAATCCCATGATGAATTTCCATATTCTGAACTTCTCGTCAGTTTGATACTACAAGTACATACTTGAGGAGTTTTGTAAACCGCTCCCAGTATTCAGTTACCATTAGCTTCCCTTGAGCTAAGTTCTAGAATTCTGTCATTTTCTGATCATAGAAAAGTTGTGGCAGCCATCATTGCCTAAAATAGCCCTTAAATTGATCCCAAGTAATATTGGTCTCATCAATATTTAGCTCTGCTTTACGGCTATCCCACCATGAAGATGCTTCGTGGGAAAGTTGATAGGCTCCCCAAATAGCTTTGGTTTCCTCTGAGAAGTTTCTTATTGCAAAGTACTTCTCCATTTCGCTGAGCCAGTTCTCAGCTCCATCTCCTAATGTGGTGCCATCATACTTAGGTGGGCTTATCCTTTTTATATCATTAGTGAGTTCTGCTGCCAACCTGGCCTTTTTGTTTTCTGGTTGGATAGGTGCATTCAAAGCATTAATATCAACACCCAAATTGGGGTTGTCCTCAGGAGGTTGCTGATTGTTATTACCAGCTTCTTCATCCTCCTCATTTCCCATCACTGCTATTCAAGTACAGCTAAACGATCTCTTGTGTCCAACAGGATGCAAGGATCTCATCAAGTTTTTGGGTTGTTGCCGCCCCTCCTTCAGGTGGAGCATTATTCGCAACGTTCCCCCTTGTTCTAACCATTTTCTGTTACAAGAAAATTCAGGTTTTTATCAGATTATGGACACAATAGGTCCAAGAGCTGCAACCTTCAGCTCTGATACCAAGATGTAACATCCTCATTTTTATACATTAGAACAAGTAAATTTTTTTTTGACAAATGCTTCCTAGTTCTAAATACATAATTTAGAACTCACAAATAAAAACAACCATTCTCACAACAGATAACCATATGCAGTTGTAATGACTCGGAGCACCTCCGATCTATTCATTCCATGACTCGGTAATCTACCGATCTATTCATGAGTATTAAGAGTTGGCGTTTTATTTAACACATCACTCTTGCGGTTCTCTTCCCTAATCTGGGATTCAGAATGCTCTGTCCAAGGAACCTATCTGAATAATTGTTACCATTATTCATCGGCATCTCATCCCTTAGACTAGGTGACTTAGGACAACGCAATCAAGCTTGCGATACTTTGGCCAAAGATTTGAAACATACCGCTTATGTCTCGTATTCCTTGACGGCATACTCATCAATCTGGAATACGTCCTTCACCCCATTCCTATGTTATGTAGAATGTCTTATACTGACTTCCTGTCGACTCTCCCTGTCCCAAGTTATTCACTAGGAATGGATTAGTAAGATGACAACGTTATAGGGATGCTCCGAGGACTAGGGATACGCTGACATACTGGGTCAACCCTAGTTAATCCAGTGTGTCAAGATACCCCGAGTCTCCTAGGGCAGCCTTATAACGTGACCACATTCCTAATCAGTCCCAGAGTAACTTGTTCGAGTTTAAGGTGTAAATCTTAACGATCAATGCAAAGGGTGTCGTCATAAGTCACCTGCATTGTTGTATCTTCGAGAAGATCCTAATCTTCTCGAAGGTACAACCCTGCAGTTGACTTGTGCCATCAACCTTTAAATCCGCCTCGAAAAGATCTACTTATTAATAAGTGTTACATACGTTGAGTTAAAATTATACTATAAGACGCTCCCTTAAGGTTAGTCTTTCCCAATCCCTGGGTTCCTCACCTTAGAATTACCTTCCTTAAGTAAAACCCTTTACACAAGAGAAGTTATTAAGACTAGAGGTCCCTTCAAGGAGTTCATAGAATATACATAATTCTAAATCAACGAAATTGGACAATAACCCTCAACCTTCACATGAGATTGCTAACCAAACCCTTTTTAGGTTTATATCAGTTCTCATAACTGAATTTATATCTTACTTATTAGTATCGAGATATAGTGATTAAGAATCCAATTAAACGTTGTCTTGACTTAGATCAAGACTAGGAAGTAATAATTTATTCAGCTCGTTTAGCTTCCTGCTCAGGTTTATTTTAACCCTAGCTTCCAGAAAGACAGTGATCTAAATTCCAATTTAGCTTTAGATAGAACATACTAGAACTACTAAACAATCATAAGTATTCAGTCACATAATCTTGCAAGCTTACTTAGATAATCACAAAAGTCTCCACTTTATACAATAATAATAATGCTCTCAAGATCATTCAAACCGAAGAAGGTCAAACCATCAAGATACGAATACAAACACATAAGTAACAAATATCTCTTTTCATTCCTTTCAAGCTAATCAAATACATTTTATGCATTCAGCATACTTGATACAATACTCAACAAAAAAAGAACATCTTTCTTCAAGTAGTACATTCAGAGAATCAAGCTGTAATTCATCATAAAACCAAATTAAACAATCTGAACATCCTATCAGATCTGTGTGCTTTTACCACTTACGGCAACCATCTGCAAAAATTGTCAACACGGGTCAGTTCGATGAACTGAGCATGATAAGCACTAACTCTTAAAACAAATGCAATCCACCAATTGCTCTCATTGAACAACCTGTTTAAATGAAATCATTTCACCAAACATGAAAACATACTTCAGACTATGCCCTTTTGTAATTCAAACATGACTATAACGCGTAACTCGTATTATAGTCACTAAATAGTCCTAGATACTTTTCATGTATTTCTTCATAAATGTTAGTGACCAAGAAGAACAAATGCATCTAAAACAACTATCCATCTGAATCCCAAGGACAAAAAACATCCAATGTGCCATTATATTCAACAAAATGAATATCATAATAATTCATGAATCCATCAAGATGTTTTACAAATCCAACAATTAAATATAAATTTATCAACATATACTTTACAAAGAAGAGAAAGAAAGTCGAGACATTCAGATGTCCCTTCCAAACATGCTCATGACTGTACCATCTCTTAAGAGTAATGCAATCACATTATACACCCGCCACTAAGCCAGTCAAGACCACAGAAGAACTACAGTTCGTCAAAATACACATATAAAAATTACCTGTAACTTACTGAACAACACAGTAGCTCTCATGACAAGGCAGTGATGAATAATCCATCAAATAGACTCCACATAACCTTCCATATTATTCAACAAACGAGAAAATATCCAACGCCATCGCTTGTCAAGGTACAGTTAATAGCTCTTTACTTTAGTCAAGCACATGACTAGATATTCACGCTAACAGAAGACGTAATCATGCTCAAACACAAGAACAATCCCACTGAGTCGAAACACTCATCAACATACAGTTCAATCTAATCCCTACTAAAACACAGCAAGGACAAAAATTGAGAATCGAGCCAACACACAACATATCATGGGCTCCAACAGTGCCAAATTCAACCAATACTTATATTAAAGGTTTAAATTGAAGTTGAATTCATATGACAACAAATCAAGGATCCTAAAAGTACTCACAGCAAAAACTTCTACAGAAGTTACAACATAAATTACTTTTCAGTGACTCCATCGATGTCGATAACATTTAGTATTCATAATAAAACAACAACATTCATAACCCAGCTTGACAGAAGTTTAAAATACTAGATACCTTTCAAGGACTCTCATTGAGTCAATATCGACCGTAATCACAATTGGGCTTACACAGAAGTAGAAACACCAGTTACATATCAAGGATTCCAACTGATTCCATAACAACAGTATTCACAACTGAGATTATTCAGAAAAGAAAACATAATATACGCCTCCAAGATTAAAAAGGAGTCTTACCCATGTGGTATTCTTCAAATAAACTTCTACAGAAGTAGAAAGATACAAGATACATATCAAATTCAAGAATTCCAACCAAAACAATAACATACCGTATTCACATCTGAACTCCTTCAGAAGTAGAAATGTATGGCATTCACGACTAACTTCTACAGAAGCCAAAATACAAGATATATATATATATATATTAAGGATTCCAACAGAGCCAATAACAATAAGTATTCACAACCAGGCTTATACAGAAGTAAACACTGGTTTCATATCAAGGACTTCAACTAAATCCATAACAACAAGATTACGATAAAGCTTCTAAGCTTAAGCAGAAGACGAAACATAAAAAGAACTCCAACTGAGTCTGTACCACGAAATTCATTGCTAAGCGAAAGTATTCATAACAAGGCAACAGAAGTCGTATTACCAGTTACCCCTCAAGGACTCCAACTGAATCAAACTAATAGTATTCACATATATGACTTCTACAGAAGTCCAAAATATACGAAACATTCCAAGGACTCCACAGAGTCATTTTTATATATATATATAAATATATTGCAAACTATCAACGGATTAAATCCCATAATTGCAACACAAGGGGGGAAACTTCTACAAAGTCGGATTCAAATACTATAAACACAGCAAGTTATCCAATCATAAGTAACTTAAGTATTATAGCAAGATCCAACAAGATTCAACAACCATAACATATAATACTCACGACAAAACTTATAAAGAAGTCGTATATATTGTACATTCAAGAAATCCAACAAGATATCATTTTCAACAAGTGGAAACAACAAGGTTTCGACTGATCAAGTCCGAATCAAACAAGAAAACAATTCATGGACTCCTACAGAGCTGAATTCATAAATTTTCCTCTGCAAACATTTCTACAAATCTAACGGAATGCAAAACACAAGCAAGATAGTACATCCATTTGAAACAAAATGCACACCCATCAAGGGTTCACTTGAAAAATCGAGCCAGTAAGAAGATACAACAACTAAATCACACAAGCTACCATAAAAACCAACTGAACCCAAAAATCATCTGAACAGAGTTGTTCTAATGAAATCATTTGAAAGAAAGAAAGATTTTTAAAGGTTAGGGCCTAACATGCCTGGTAATGTTGCTTAAAAATCCGAAGAAGACCACTGAAAGAGCTCGAGCCTTCTCCTCTTTTTCCACGTTAGATTCAACAACAATAATTTGTTATTTCCATGCCTTATAAACTTTCCTTGACAGAGAAAAGAGCTAGTTACTCTCATATTTTCCATGCAACACCAAGTAGACTGGTGTGAAGAACCAGTGATCAAACAGAGAGAAAACCGGAGCGCATGAAAAACCAAACAAACTACCAGTTTTCCATTTTGCATGTCTTCCCGAGAAATCGAGCTCGAAGACCGAGTTCATTAATTGTATTAACTCCAAAATTCCTGCTCAATCTCCATTGCCACCGACCGCCATAGTTGGCGATGGATAAAAACAAATCAAAGACCATTTCTAGGTTTGGCGACTCTGCCACGTCGGCTTTCACTAGCCGTTTGAAACCTCCGCTAATTCCTTGTCCTTCATGCTTATCTCCTTCATTTAATGCCATAGAAACTACCGCCCATGGCTCGCACCCCTTCATAGGTCCCCTTCCTCCACTAACATTTGTTAGGTTAGAAACATAGGTTAGGATTTAAGATGATACTTAGTCTAACCTCCTTAGCGCTAGGTCACTAACCTTAGAACATTTAGTTTATAGCTTAGGCCTAGGTTAGCACTAATCTAACCCATAGGTTATTAACCTTAATAAATCCAGTTTAGGTCTAACATTTAGAATGTTCAGAATAAGAACCTACAGATATACATTCACGAAAAGGATTCACTCCAGCACTGCCAATAAGCTAGTTGAATAAATGTATCTAAATTTATTACCTGGCCCACGATCAAGACCTTCCTGATATTACGATATCGGGAACCAATTCATTTAACACGATCAGCCTGAGTTAGACTCCGGAATAGCTTATTCAACGCATTCAGACCTTGCAACCTGCGTAAGGTCTATAATTTTTGTTCATCCCGAATAAACTTAAAGCATCTCTTGGATCAATGCCACTGATCCAAGGCTGGGTCTTATAGATGGATAAATCCACAATTCATTCCGAGATCAGATTAAACTCAGGTGCAAAATGAAAGAAATAAAAGAGTCCAATCATATTCGACTACCAAAGATCTTCAATTGCAAAGAAGATACAATACATATCAAGCATGACTTCACAATCAAAGGAACACATCCTTTTACAGAAGAAATCATATATCAACACTTGAATGCTCAGGAGGAAGTAACATCAGTTCAGAGTGTTACATGGCACCTCGAAAAATTACTTATTGTATTCAAAATAAAGGAATAAACATATTTCTAACATTTTTCCTTGATTTCTCTAGGTTTATGACGAATTCTCTTACTAATTTGTCATTATACTTTGATTTTTTTCAGGAACTCTAGCCATCCTTCCTGCTCAAAGATATGGGGATTATCTATGTTTGTTGAAGTGATTCCATCCTCAATTCATCTAGTCCATTGAGTTGAAGTATTATTTCCTTTTGAGCTCCATCCAACTCAATTCCCACCTTAACTCTGAAGATGTATGTAGTTAAAACTCAATGGGCAACAAGGGATTTTTCCCATAGACTAACTCATATGGTGAAAACCCTGTTGCAAGTTTTCCATGTTGTATTATAAGCCCAAAAACTTTAGGTAGTCTCTTTACCAAATATTTTTTCCCAACTTCAACTATTTTAGTAAGGATGTTTTCCAATTCTTTGTTTGTTACTTCATCTTGTCCATTTACTTGTGGGTCATAAGGAGATGAATTCCTATGATTGATTTGGTAATACATTGTGAAAGCTTGGATCATATTAGACATAAATTGTGGTCCCTAATATGAAACTATGCTCCTTGGTGCTCAAAATTTACAATAATTCTGAGTCAAATGAAATCAACAACTACTTCTTCAAAGTGGCATTTGTCAATGCCTACATTTTTGCCCAATTTGTCACATAGTAATATACACACAAGAATATATTCCTTTCCTTGTGAAGGAGGATTAAAGGGACCAAGAAAATCCAATCCCAATCTCTCAAATGGTTCAATCACTACTTGAGGTTGAAGAGGCATTTCATTAGTGAAAGTTGGTTGTCCCATTCTTCGACAAGGATCACAACACTTGATATATCTCTTCACACCCTTGTACAAAGATGACTAGTAATAAGAGGGAAATGCAAGTATCTTATGAGCTGTCATTTTCACTTAATAGTGTCCTCCACTTGGTTCATCATGACATGCTCGAGAGGATGTCAAAGATTTCATCTTCTCTTACACACGACGTAAAACCAAATTAGGGCCACATTTAAATAGCATTATATTTAACCATTTGAATTGTGCATTGGTTTTGATTAACTTCTTTATTTATTTCTTAGTGAAAGAAGGAGGAAACTTCCCTGTTGCAAGATAATTTTACATATCATCAAACCATGGTAAAAATGCTGAAATAGCAAACAATTGTTCATATGGAAAGTTATCCTTAACTTGATGTGGCTTCCCTGTAGTGGTTTGTCTTGACAAAAAAATAACTACCACATTAGATTTACTGGATTGTCACAATAGTAATATCAAATTCTTGTAAAATTAATAACCATCTAATTATTCTTCCTCTAACCATTGATTTTTTCATTAAATATTTAATTGTTGAATGATATGTGTACAAATATTTTGTACCTGTAATGTAACGAATTTATTGATTTCATAAATCACAACAAGAAATTATTTTTCAGTTGTGGTGTAATTATTTTTAGTGGGAGTAAGCTTTTTACTGAGATAATAAATAGCATACATTTTTCCTTCTTCATCTTTTTGTCTCAAAACTACACCAATGGAATTATTTGAGGCATCCATTTGGATATGAAATGGATTTTCCCAATTAGGTCCATTCAATATTGGGGCAATGATTAATTTTTCTTTAATTTCTTCAAAATCATCTTGACACTTTTTATCCCATAGAAATTCGAGTCCTTGGTTAGAAAATTAAACATGGGGTAGCAATTTTACTGAAATATTTGATAAAGCACCTATAATGCCCAACTCCGTCCTAAAAATGACTTGATATTTGTGGGGGTCTAAGGAATAGGTAAATCTAAAATGATCCTAGATTTTTTTATCAACCTAAATTCCTCTTTTTTAAATATATTGTCGTAATACAATCCCCTGTTGGGCCCCTAGAAAATTGGCTAAGTACAAAAGATGCGTAGGCACGCAATGTCCCAATTAAATAAAGGCACGTAGGACAAAGCATGCAAGGCAGGGTTTTAGAAAAGGGTTTAAGGAATCACGTGGCACGCATGATGCATGTGGAAAAAACCAAGGGTTTGGGACTTAGAAAAATTGGACATTTGGGGCTGAAGACGTGAAAACAATGACCTGACTATGCATGGATAAGATGCTAGCTTGGTGATAGGTTGGCATAAAAAGGAGCATGCCTACGATAGAATCTTCTAGAAGCACATCATGGGATAAAGTGGGAAGCTCTAGAGGAGGCATGGAGGAACACATTTAGACACTTGGCATCAAATCCGAGGGCTTTGGATGACGAGTTGGCAGTCCAGAAAAGCTATAAATATAGGCACCTGTAGAGTAATTAGGGAGACTTAGAGTGCGGGAGGAGCTCTACAGAAATACTGTAAGAAATATGTTAATGGATAATTACATTTGGGAAAGGATGTATTGGGCATGGGGATTGTAATTTTTCTTTTTGGTATCTTAGTTACATAATTCTAGTTGTAATGCATGACTGTGGTCTACTTCTCTGTGACACTCTATAATGGTTCCATGGATGTAATGAGGTTACCTATTATATATACATGAATATCAATGATTCTGATGCATACTTCTCTCTCATGAGTTCTCTTTCCTTTTATGCTAAATATGGATGCTTGTATGTTTCTTTCTAATATGATACACATTATAGATTCTGTTAAGTACTCTATCTAAAATGACTGCAAGGATCTAGAGGCCATTCTGAGCTCTATGGTTCTTGTATGTCCTAAACCCATTTGAAATTATTTTAAACAAAAATCATAGATGATGTTTCCCACTTAACTCACATAAAAGAGAGACTCGGCACCCGCGTGTGCCTCGAGTGAGTGCCCAACTTTTTGGATGATATGCTGATGCGCATGGGGTTCCTTTCTTTTGTGCTAAGGGTAAAAATGACTACATCTTGGTTCCATTGTTGGTAATCTTTGCAAAGTTGTAGTGGGAGTTATCATTCATCATGGTCTATGTAGTGAGTAGTGATAGAGAGTGGTTAACTTTGGAAAGTGTTGAATCATGGTTTAAGAGCACAGAGGATGAATTCACTCAAATATTCAACACTGGACCTGAGTTTAATGCATGTAGATGGGTAGAAGAGAACCTCTACCATGATCTCTATGAAAAAAATTTCTGCTACTTCCCAGTGGAACTATATGAATGGCTCACAACCTATGTATATAGATCGAGTTGGTGTTATGGATCACATGTGTGGACACAAGAAGAATACGAGAGGTTGTAGGATGTAGATCTAATGTGGAACTGTGCTATGGATCATTGGTGGAAAGGAGTATTGGCTAGCTACACTGAGTATGCCATTTCCACATATTCTTGTCCGAAGGTTGCTGAATTTGAGTTTCTACAAGAGCCAAGAGGATCATTTCTATGTGTTGTCCCTTTGGCTATGAATATCTTGATGGTTACCTTGAGTTTGGAGGCATTTTCAATGGCCGGCTAAACCATTCTGAGTGCTGGGCGAGGAAGCTAGGGTGGAGGAAGATGGCAGATGTTGTGATGGAGAAGGATAGGGAGGAAAGATGACTCAAGTATGGTGAAGCATGTGAAAGGGAGATTGCTAGACAATGTGAGGTTGTAGGTGTGATGGATGTATGATGGAATACATTACGAGAAGTATTTGAGGTTCACATAGAGGATGTGGTACCGAGCAGTATGTGCATGACGATCCTGTCTTGCAAGCGCATAAGAGAGACCTGGTTTGGCTTCTAATGAGAGTTTTTGTGCACACGGAGAAAGAAGAACCGTTGGTGTGCATCTGAGCCCACCTAGTGATTGGATGCATGGTGCTTGGTTTTTGAGATCGGGGAAAATATTTCCAGTCTAGTTGGTTACATTGGAAGTGATCGGTCTACACCCAGGAGGTATAATTTCTCATTTGGGCCTTCTCGTGGTCGTAAACCACTAACCTAGTGTTAGGAATTTTTAGGCAAGGTATAGACACACAAGCTTTTGGTCTCACATCTGAGAGTGGCATGGGGTATACTATTAGTAGTGGGGCATTGTCGTAGACCATAGGTGCATAGCTCAGTGGAACGTGGGGACCCTTGGCACGACCACTTTAGGACCTAGTGGGTCTAGTGGATCTGGTGGTGTAGGACCGGTGGACCTGGTGGGTCTAGATGTTAAGGAGGAATAGGAGCTGGTGGGTCTAGTGGATCTGGTGGTTCAGGCCCTGGTGGGCCTAGTGGATCTGGTGGATCAAGACCTGGTGGACCTAGTGGATCAGGCGGTGGAGGAAACATAGGTGGAAACCAAGGCTCTGGCTCAGGAGGATTTGGCCCCAACCACCCCCACAAGTTTTCTTTGAAATGTCTCTACATTTCCTTGATTACAGAGGTATTGAGGATGCTACAAAACATGTTAACAAGTGTGAACTACTTTTGTGGGCAAAGGGTATCACAACCCCATACCTGGAAGGCTAGTCAATTTGTAACTATATTGCAGAGGCGTGTGCATAATTGGCATAGGAAGCATGACCCTCATCAAATAGTAGTGGACTATAATGATTTAAAAAATGCATTCTTGGCAAAATTCCACATTCTTAAGTTTGAGCAGAACAACATGAATGCTTTGAAGGAGATTCAACAAGGAATGGCGAGAGAGTGTGCGGGAGTATGATGCGCACTTTAAAACTCTCTTATGTAAATTATCATATGATATTCACCTTTCACAGCATGATCAGTGGTTTTTTAGAGGATTGATCAATCCTTTTATAGGGAATTATCTATTAAAAATTTTATAGACCCACGCATGAGCCATTAAAAGCTACTTTTTGTGCACCGAGGCTTTTGGTAGTCCCGATACTAGTGTTAGCCCATTCTTGGAGACTTAGATTGTTGTTATGGCCAAGTAGTTAGAAAATTTGTCTGTGAACTCAGCCCATGAGACTTCGTAGTGGTTTGTGGTGCATAGATTTTGAAGTAGAGGGGCACGCTAAGGATAATTTTCCCCAGGGAAGACGTCGTGTCATAGCATTAGATTGTGAAATTTTTCGTGGGGACCATGATGCGTGTAGGTGCCCCTTACTACAACGTGTAATCAAGAAGAATGTATCTTGTTACTATAATATTTACACCTCTATAACCCATGATACTAAGGAATGTAGGATCATTGATCAAATCCATGAGGCCATTGATCATGGGGTGTGCCAGACCAATGTTTCCAGTAGTTCCAAGGGTGATGATCACCATTATGAGGAGCACACAAATGGAGGTGCATGTGAAAGAGGTTTTCGAGGAGGATTCCATGGTCATGGTAACTATAGAGGGGGAAGGACTTAGTTCCCATGTGGAACCTATTTCAACTATGGGTTTATAGATCATGGCAAACGTGAATGCCTAGACCTGTTGCAGTGCTCGTGGTGTAGAAAGAAGCATAAGTATGAGGAGTGCCTAGAATTTTTTGAGCACATGAATCAGTAGCACTGGAAAGACAAGGGCACTAAAATGGTCAGTATTAAGAAGGAAGACACCTAGTGGATGCCTCGGGTAAGACGGGATGCAGGTTTGGAGCCTATCATAATAACAACAAGGGTAGAAGCCGCACGTGTAAGATAGATACCAAGGAAGAAGAACTTGGTTTTAAGGGAGGAAGTAGTTCATGAAAAGTATAAGACCTTGAGCATCGAAGGAGGTAAATCAAGACACTATGGATGTCATTTTAGAGCTTAAAAGGGAAATCTAGTGTCTAAAGGAGCAATCTAGGAGGGAGGAATAAGGAAGGAGATTTGAGGCAACAAAGGATGAGCTAGATGAGGTCAAGGAGGTGTGTAAAATGCTAAGGCAAGAGAATATCATTCCCTTGCTATGATCATGGTTGAGAGAGAAGGTACCACACACTGGAGGAGAGCATGAGAGGTAGGTCTTACACATAAACCTTCCCCCTCACATCCTTGACTATGACAAGTAGATCATGTTGAATGCTTTTGTAGATGGATGGCTCCTTAGTAATATCTGCATTGACACTCGCACAGAGGTTAATGTTCTAACTTTGGATGCATGTCATCAGATGGGAAGACCTACATTACAGCCATCTTCAAATGTGCTATATATGGTAAACAAGACTAAGGTGATGCCCATTGGTGTCTTAAAGGATGTAGCTATTACTATCAAGGGAGCTAAGTTTAATTGGGACTTTGAATTCTTAGTGCTTGCCGAGGTAGAAAATTTCCTAGCGCTACTTGGGTGCCCATGGTGTTACAAGAACAATGTGGACCTTTTTTCAATAAAGGGTACACCAGCTTTGAAAACAAGGAGGAGTGGGTCATTATACCCTAGATGATGGGAAGGCTAATGGGAAGAAGTTCTAGACACGATATACATGTGCTCAATTAGGGACCCAGAGATGATACATCCTACTAACGAAGTTATCCAGTTTGAGGATGCTCAGTCAAGTAAGTGATACCACCAGTCTAGCATGTGACAATTAGGTCTTTGCTGGGACTTATGAATTGATGGGATGACAGTTGAGAGGGTCGATGACCAAGGTAACAAAGGTGCGCATAGTTCGGTGCCTAGGAGGAAAAGAGCTACCCAAGTATTCAGGAGGAGCCTTCCCTAAGATCTTTTTGCATGATACGAAGCTCAGTGGAAGGATGAGAAGGAACAAAGAGGGATGCTAAGTTATGTCCTACTCAACACAACAACACACGGTGGTTGGCTACACATCAGGAGAGCCTTTTGGAATGGTAAGAGGTAAGAATTTCTCTCTCTATCAGATTCTCTAGGAGCAACGTGCCCACCATCATCAAGGAATACCATGGGAAGGAGCCTACCTCTTTCCATATCCAAGAGTGTGAATGGGTCTAGAGAGAAGGTGTGGAATCTTTTCCACTATCCCTTTGGGTACACAAGTTGTATTCTACACTACGAGTGTTGTGCATGTGAATGGTACATTCATTTGGAGACATGCCACTAGATAGGGAATTAACAAGATCTCGCAGATGACCAAAATAAAAACCTTTGAGTATCATAGTACCAAGCCATCAGTTGATAAAGCCTTGCAGTAGGTATCAAGCACCTTACCATGGGGGATAGTGCCATGACAAAGGATAGGCTATTATAATTACTAGGTGAACTAGGATTGAAGGCATGCTTTGAATAAGAAGTAGAGAAAATAGAAGAGTTACAACTTGAGCACTCGTGTTTTGAAAAGGAGAAAGGAAATTTGGTGAATCTAATGTTAGCCACTCAGAAAGTAGAACACACGAGGTGGTGGATAGTGCTTGATACTCATGCACGCGCCTCAATGAGCCCTTAAAGACAAAGAAGGTTAACATCAGTTCAGGATAAGAACCTAAGGAAGCTATTATTGGATTATTGGTCGAGAAGGAAGTCTCTAAGATCATTGATCTATTGCGTGAATTTGAGGATTTATTCCTATGCATGGGTACCATGAGCTCAAAGGCATTCACCATTCCTTGGGGGAGATGAAGATAAAGTTGAAGGATGGTGTACGCTCGATTAGGAAGGGGCCCTACTTGGATGAATACCAATTTTTGAGTGAAGGTTAAGGAGGAGATGGATAAAATGATAGCTTTTGGGATCATTGAAGTAGTGGAGGAATCGGAGTGGATAAGTCTAATGGTAATCAACATCAAGAAGGATGGGTGGATTAGGATCTACATGGATTATAGGGAGCTGAACGCAGTTTGTGTCATTGATCCCTTTTTGACCCCCTTCACTGAATAAATTTTGGAAGGAGTCATTTGGGCGTGAAATCTATTCCTTTATAGATGGATTTTCAGGGTACCACCAAGTCCTGGATTACAAATGAGGACTAGGAGAAGATAACTTTTGCCATTGAGTGGGGAAGTTTTTCATACATGGTCATGCCCTTTGGGTTGAAGAATGTGCCTACTATTTTTCATGCATAGTGGTGCAAGCATTCCAAGACTTCATCCATAAGTTTCTTTAGGTCTATTTGGATGATTGTACAGTGTATGGCCTAGTTAAAGACCATTGTGACAATTTAAGGTTAATGTTTGAGAGGTGTACGCACTTAAGGATATCCCTCAACATTAAGAAGTGTGTGTTTGCTACACCCTTTGGGAATTTATTGGGACATATCATATGTAAGGATGGCTTCTGGTAGATCCCACTAAGTTTACAATTATTGTTGGGTTAGGGAGCCTACTAATGAGAGCACGTTACGTGGATTCCTTAGGCATATGGGTTATAACAGGAAATTCATCAAGGGGTAGTCCAAGATCACCATGCCTTTAGAGGAACTACTCAGACATAAAATTTCCTTCCATTGGGGAGAGGTGTAGTAGAGAGTATTTAATACACTAAATGATAGGCTTGTCACCACGCCTATATTAAGTTTTCCCTCTTAGGACAAGCCCTTTCATGTCTATGTATATGCCTCAGGGACCGCTATTGGAGTAGTGCTTGTATAGCCAGGTAAAGGAATTGTTGATCATCCTTTGTGTTTTGCAAGCAAGAAGTTGACACAAGTAGAGCAGAATTACACCATAACTAAGCATGAGGCATTGTCAATGATCTATGTGCTTTTCAAGTTTAGACAATATCTACTAGTAACACCCTTTATGTTTTACACCGACCACATGGAATTAAAGTATTTGGTGAACAATCCTATTCTACAAGGGCACATATGTTGGTGGGTGTTGTTGTTTCAATAGTTTAAATTCACCGTTATAGTGAAGCCTAGGAAAAACAATTTTGCACTTTATCATCTTCCAAGAATTGATTTAGGGGATGATGCGTGAGTATTGAGGAGACAATGCCAGATGTGAAACTATTTAGGTTGAGGCACATGCCCTCGGATTTGGAAGATACTACAGTGTTTTTAAAGGAAGGTGTGGCACCAGAAGCAATGAAGGCATTAGAGAAAAATTAGTTAGCCATACACATCATGCCCTACATGTTAATCGGTGGAGAATTATAAAAGTTTGGATATGATGAAGTTTTGCGTAGGTTTGTATTAGAGTATGAGTGCCTAGACATCATGGAGGAAGCACATGGAGAAAGTTTGGTTGGGAATTATGTAGGTGATGCCACCACGTATAATATATTAGTGGTAGGTTTGTGGTGGGAACCACTGTACAGACAAGGATTGTAAAGACTATTGTAAAGTGTTTGACCATTGTCAAGCACATTAGAAACCAAGAAGGAGAGATGAAATGCCTTTGTGCCCTATCCCTAGTGTAGAGCCTTTTGAAAAGTGGGAAATAGACTTTGTAGGCAATATTGCACCAGCAACGCATAGGATTGGGTCATGCTATGTTATCACTTGCAAAAATTATTTGACCAGGTGGGCGAGGTAGCCCCAACTAAAGATTACGGCTGACCATTGCGGAAAGGTTCTTATGAGAGAACATTATCATGAGGTATGGATGTCCATTGAGTCGACTAGTGATAGGGGTAAGAATTTATTGAATGAGACTTTGTGAGGATCCTATTAGCATAATTCATGGTGGCTCATCATAAGACTATGCCCTATCACCCACAAGTAAATAGAACTATGGAAGTATTAACAAAATACTGAGTCATACCCTAACCAAAATTTGTGATGTTGGAAGACAAGATTGGGATGAAAAAGTATCAGCAGTATTATGGGATTACAGGACAACATATAAAAGGATGAACAAAGAAACACCATTTCAGTTGGTGTTTGGCATGAAAGTTGTTCTTCCATTTGAATTCATGTTACCTTCTTGTGTGAATATAGCACACATGAGGGTTGGTGATGAAAAAGCACTGTAAGAAAGAATTAAGGAGTTAATGAAATTGGATGAAAGAAAATCACTCGTCAAGTG
The DNA here is from genome assembly GCA_018340775.1 of Taxus wallichiana var. yunnanensis. Lineage (NCBI taxonomy): Eukaryota > Viridiplantae > Streptophyta > Pinopsida > Cupressales > Taxaceae > Taxus > Taxus wallichiana. The sequence continues at coordinate 844,795,930 of CM031239.1, forward strand.
GAGCCAAACAACAGAGAAAGCAAAGAAAAAAATCTTGGCATGATCAACACATTAGAAACACAAATTTTGAGGTTGGGTAGATGGTTTTACTATATGATTCTAAGTTTCTATGCTATCATGGGAAGTTGAAATTCCATTAGTTCGGTCCTTACACAATCTCATACATCCTTGATTCAGGCACATGCCATGTGACAAGTCTTTGGATGGGAAAAAATTTCCTAGACACTTCAATGGGAGTAGGTTAAAGCCCTACATAAATAAGTGTTCTTGGTGTTTGTAAAATAAGGTAGTTTTGCTAGTTAGTTTAGAATTTTCCTTTATGCATTTATTTTCTTACATTTCCCTTTCATGTTGTTGTTCTATTTTGTGCCTTGGGCACTAGTAACCTTATTGCTAATTTTTGAGAATTTATGAGTGGGAAGAGGACCGCACATAGTTTTAAGTGTGGGGTGGAGTAATGTGAAAGACTGCATGGTTAAAGTGCCAAGGAAGTTTGTCTTAAAAATCCCGATTGCATGGCCCGTTTGAAAGATGTGTATGAAGAGAAAAGATAGAAAAAGTATGGTTGGTGCCACGATAAAGCTACTTATATATCCCACGTACAAAGGAGGAGAAAGTGCATTAAGAAACACGAGGTAGGAGAGAGCAAAAATCAGGATAGAAGAAGTTCCTTTGGCGCTAGTTTTGCATTTGTAAGAGTCTCCTGTCAGGTTGTATTAGTTGCACACCAAAAGGTTGGGGGATTTTCCATGTAGGTTGGGTGCATGAGGGAAAGCACTTAAGTCAGGATTCGTTTGAAAAATCTGCATTAAATGAAGAAAGTATGGTGGTAGGTGAGGTAGCACTTAATGCTCAAAAAGGGAAAAGCTATAAATAAGGGGGCGAGAAACTTCATTTTCTCTTGGATTATAAGAGAATGAAGAAATTTTGCACCTTTGTAAACTAGGGCTTCCAAAAAAACTAATCTGTGTGAAGAAAAAATTGGAGGAATTGAAGCGTGAGTAGCTAGTTTGAATTTATGAACCAGGAGGAAGGGATTTCACGGGTGTGGGAGAAAGTGTGAGAAGACGCCATCTTGTGAAGGGAGTATCCCAGTTAGGGTTTGAAGAACTAGGGCCTATGGGTTAAGTAATTTTCTTCACAAGTTTGAGATCTAGGGTTGAAGAGAGTAGAAGAATGAAGTATGAAGTGATTGAAGTGGGTAGAAGACCTAGAAAATGGCACCCAAGAAACTAGCTAGTACACCCAAGAAGGGCAAAGGAAAGGGCAAGGGCAAGCAGCAAGAAATTGAAGCAAGCACAAATGAGGAATGGTATGTAGAAATGCAGTACCTAGATGGAGTGTTGTTGGGGAAGGAGTGGGAGTCCCATCTTAGGGATATGTCTATAAATGATTATAATCATTGGAAAATCACAATTGAAAAGGAGTTGGCACTGGAGTTAGTGCACCCAACAAACAAGAGGATGTCAGAAGGTTTTCCCATATATAATGATGATGTGAAGGTCAAATTGGATAAGGCAGGGTTACTACAACTCTTTGAGTTGCCCTACTTCAGGAAACCTGAGTGATTGTATCGATGGTGATGCACAAGGGCTATTTCAACTTCTTGGGGTACAAGATGCACATGAATCCTCATCTCATTTCATAATTCACCGCCTCATCTGTGAAAGATATAATTTGGAAGATGATTTGATAGAAAAGGAAGTGATTAAGGAAACTATTTCCACTCTTGCTTGCAAAAAGGGGTCAATTTACTATGATGTCGCAGAAATCAAGGATCCGAATGAAGATGGTTGTGCACCTGGTGTCAAAGCTAAATGGGCAGGAGAGATGCATGAAAGTCAGTAAGGCATGGTTAAATGTTTTACAAAAAGATTTTAGAGGGAACCATCTATAATTTGTTGTAATTCATCATGGATGAAATTATCAAGCTGCCTGCACAAAGGAAGGTAACAAGATCCTTTACGGAAATGTGCTTTGGTGACTATCGTGTTTTCAGAGATTGGGGTACTTGATGCATTAGACAAGTTCATATGGGAGTACCTTGATGAATACCCCTCACCCGCTAAAATATTTGAGAAGTACACTTGTGACACTATGACAACATTACATAAGGCATGCTTGTAGAATTGGTACATGCACCTAAGGAACGCGTTAAGGCGTAATGCGAGAATTCCTAAACAAACTGCCATTGGACACTATGGGAGAGGAAGAATTTCTATTTACCAAAGCATTCTTTGCCTAGGTAGATTCAAGTTGATAGATGACTCATGGAGCCCATGGTGTAAGCTCCCTTTTTCCTTCATAACTCAGTACTTCCAAGCAGGAGTAAACAAATTCAAGGAGTCCAAAAAGTGTAAGTTGGACCTTGGTAGTTTAGACAAAGACCATAGGGAATTTCACAAAGGTTTGGTCTACCCTAGAAAGTAGTTGTACATAGAGTAGTACGTATCTCATGAAGTACAAATGAAAAGGCCCATAACACTGCCCATTGCACGAGGATCCACGACACATTTACATTCACATAAGACCCAAGTTAGAGAAGGGAACATACCTAGAGAACAAGGTATCTATACCTTAGGATCCAACTGGGAGGAAAAGACCCACACCCAAACGGGAGGAAAAAGAACCAGAAAAGAAAATCCCAAGTGTGGTGGAGACATAAGAAATAGGTTCCCCTGGGACAAGCACCAGAACCAGCACGTACGTGCACAAGAAAAAGGTCATAATCAGAGAAAAGACTCCAGAACTAGAAGAACCATCAGATAAGGAGTCATCAAAAGAAGAATCGAGTCACCTACATCAGAATCTCTAGTTAGGAAAAAGCAGAGGGTAGAAGAGGAGACCACCTCGGAAGAAGCTGGAAGTATGGGCAAGTACATAGGAGAGAAGGATGGTAGTGAGGAAGAAGTAAGTGGGGAAGGTGACCTCGGGAAGTATGGGCAACCTATTTTCAATATTCATGATTCGAAGAGGAAGGCGGAGAGAACAAGAACAAGGGTTCCTTTTTTACGGCACGAGGATAGCCAGGCAGGAGAAAGTGCCGAGGACATGATAAAAGATGAAGAGGATAGAACACATAAACAAGAGGTTCCAAGCTCAGCACAAGAGAAAATGGCCAAGGTGGTAGAAGAAGAGGACACAAGAGACATTGAGAACCTTGTGGAGGACAAGGTGGAGTGCAACGTTAAGCTAGTGTTGAACAAGGAGAAGGAGAGCGCGGAAGAGGAACACGGTAGCACTAGAGGCCTGGTTTAAACTGTAAGTATACCCAAGGGTACACACATGGGAGGAAGGCGTGTAGAGGGGGAGGCTAGAGATGGGTTATATTGATGACCCCAAGAAGGTGTTTCACACGTGGTTCCAAAGTACACTTCTAGCGGAGGAGCTTGTATGCATGTCATCTTTCGACAAGGAGGCTACCTTCCCGTGGACAAGGAAGATGCTATCTTGGGCAATTGAGTCCCACCCCGATGAATGAAATTTTGAGGTAAGCCAAGGGCAATAGTAACATTGCTAGGACCAAGAGAAGTAACCCAGTGGTGGATACCTAATAGCTCTTGGATGAACAACTGAGCAACGCGCTTAACAAAGTCTCCATTGAGATAGAAGCTAGACTCTTCGGGTGAAATGATAGGATCAGGGATCTAGAAGGGGAACTGAAGGAGAAGGAAAAGGAGCTAGCTACATTAACCAAGGAGTTGAGCCAAGAAAAGTTAATCAGCACCCAGTGGCAGTAGGAATTGAAGGATGAAAAGGCCAAGGTGAGTGCTATGTACAAGAAGGTAGAATCCATAAATGAGGTGATACTATTAAAGCATCCAGACATGGCATCACCCGCACAAAAGTATGGATCTAATTTGGGATGCCTAGAGGATTTAACGAGGGTCCTCACCATGGAAATCCAAATGCCGGCCTTGGAGTCTGCAGAGGAAGTGGTAGTGCACTTAGAGAAGGAAGATAAGTTGAAAATCATAGCGCTCATTACAGAGTATAGCAAAGTGCTTGCTGATGTAATGGTTGTTTCTCATACTATTGATGCCACATACAACAATTACACGGATAGAGACAAAGTGGTAGGTGCCTTGGTTACCACTCATGAGGTAAAACTCCTCTTTTTGAAATATGGTGTCCTAATACAATATTTGTTGGGCCCTTGTAATATTGACTAAGTATAAAGGCCCATAGGCACACAAGGCCTTGATTAAAGAAAGGCATGCAAGACAAAGTGCACAAGGTAGGTTTTTAGAAAAGGGTTTAAGGAATCTCGTCGCATGCACGATGCACGCAGATAGAACCAAGGGTTCAATACTTAAACAAATTGGATGTTTGGGGCTGAACACGTGAAAAGCATGACCCAATTGTGCATGGATAAGATGCCATCCTGACGATAGGTTGGCCCAAGAAGGAGCATGCCTACGGTAGAATCTTCTAGAAGCACATCATGGGATAAAGTGGGAAGCTCAAGCCTGGAGGAGCATGCTCGCATGGAGGACCACATTCAGACACTTGGCATCAGATCTGAGGGCACTAGAGGATGAGTTGGTAGTCCAGAAAAGCTATAAATACAAGCACTGCAGAGTAAATAGGAGACTTAGAGTGTGGGCGGAGCTCTATAGAAATACTACAAGAACTTTGTTAATGGATAATTACATTTGGGAAAGGATGTATTGGGCATGGGGATTGTAATTTTTCTTTTTGGTAGCTTAGTTACATAAGTCCAGTTGTAATGCATGACTGCAGATCTACTTCTCTGTGACACTCTGTAATGGCTTCATGGATGTAATGAGGTTACCTTTTATATATACATGAATATCAATGATTCTGATGCATACTTCTCTCTCATGAGTTATCTTTCCTTTTATGCTAAATATGGATGCTTGTATGTTTCTTTCTGATATGATACACATTATAGATTCTATTAAGTACTCTATCTAAAATGACTGTAAGGATCTAGAGGCCGTTCTAAGCTCTATGGTTCTTGTATGTCCTAAACACATTTGAAAGTCTTTTAAACACAAATCATAGATGATGTTTCCACTTAAATCACATAAAAGAGAGAATCGACACCCACGTGTGCCTCATGTGAGTGCCCAACTTTCACCTTTGGGTGATAGGTGGCATGTATGGGGTTCGTTTCTTTTGTGCTAAGTGTAAAAATGACTACAATCCCCTCATAAACCATCATTAAACACTTTTCATGACAAAGAGACAAATTGTGTTGTTTACATCTTATTAACACTCTGTCAGATTTCTCAAAGCATCATCAAATGTATCTCGTATACAGTGAATTCATCCATATATACCTCAACAAAATCATTTGTTATATCATCAAAGACTACAAGTACGGCTCTCTAGAAAGTTACAGGAGCATTGCATAAGACAAATGGTAATACCCTATAGGAAAAGGTACCCCATGGACATGTAAATGTAGTTTTATCTTGATCTTCAACAACAACTCTGATTTGATTGTATCCACTAAAGCCATCCAAGAAGGAAAAGTACTGTTTACCTGAAAGGTTATCTAGGAATTGATCTATGAATGGTAAGGGAAAATAATATCTTAGTGTGGCTTTGTTTTGTTCCATAAAGTCAACACACATTCTCCATTTTCTATTATTTTTAGTAAAAGTTACAAGAGGAGATAGCCACCGACTATCTCGAGATAGGGTAGATAAAATCCACTTGTAATAATTTTTCAATTTCTTGTTTGACTATATCCCTTAAGGTTTTGTTAATCCTTCTTTGAGGCTGCTTAACTGGTTTAACATTTTCAGTATAGATGTGATGAGTGAAGATACTTGGGTGAATTACCTTCATGTCTTTGTAATCCCAAGAAAAATCTTTAGTATGATTTTTTAGAACATCAAACAATTTAGCTTCTTCATCATCCTTCAACCAACTGTTAATGTTCAAAATTTTACCCAGTTGAATCTCAACATGCTTGGTTCCAATGTGTGATGAAATGATTTGTTGAAAGGGTTCCATTAAAGTATTTAGTGGACATGCATGTGGTAACAACATATGATATGTAGTAACATCTCCAAAATTTCCTTGAGATAAAATACTGGAAAAAGGATAGTAATGAGAATTATGATACTTATCTCTTTATAGGTCAAACTCTTCATCACTGCTACTTTCCAGAAATTCTTCATCATTCCTTGATGTATTTGAAACTGAAGCTATTAATTCTTTCTCTCCCTATGAGAAATATCATTCCTCCAGAGTGAAATTATTTCCAATCACAGAGAACCACTGTTGTTGCGGTTCCGAACTAAATGTGATGGTTCCGAAACAAAGTTCACAAGTTCTGAGAACTATGGTAGTAGGTTTCAAAACTATTTCTGATTACTTCGAGGACAACTGGTGCTCATTCAATGGTGGATTAATCATATCTTCTACTTCTCTTACATGATCTTGCAATGTGATCATAGCCAAAGAAGATAAATTTTTCTTATTAGTATCAAGAGAATCAACCCACAATTGTTCTTGATTGTCAATAAAAGGTCATGCAGAAGGATATAAGGAAATTTTCTTAGAGTTATTACCATTTGAGATAGTCATATCACCTGACCTGTAATCAATTAAAGCACAAATTATAGATAACCACGGTCTACTCAAAATAATGGGATAACCCAATGTTTTACCTTTTGGGTGCAGTATAAGGAATTCAATTGGATATTCACATGACTCCACCACAACCGCCACATCTTTAATAATCCCTTCTAGTTTTTTGCTGCATCGGTCTCTGCCATCATCGTAATATGGTATTAGTAGGTTGTATACCTATTAATGGTAATGTTTTCAAAGTGTCCACTGTCATTACATTTATAGCCACTCCCAAATCTACCAAAACATTATGTATATCCTTATTCCCTATAGAGACAGAAATAACAGGACTTCTAGGATCTTCGTATTTGGGAAGTAAAAGTTTTCCTGCTAATAAATTAGCAAGTTTCCCATCTACTTTGATAGTCTTGGGGTATTGTTTCTTCCTTCTAGGATTTTTCAAACATAACATTTTGATTAATTTGTTCAATTCTGGAATGTCCTTAATTGCTTGTAACAATGGTATTTCAATATTCAATTTCCTTAGTTCCTGTACCAATTCAGACTCCTTGGTTTCTATAGCTTCTTTAAATCTCTCTAGAAATGGAGTCTCGGTAAGTGTCGTTATCTGGCTCCTTTTCTTTTCCTTTTATATCCTCTTTTGGAACAACAGTACTAGGGGTTTCATTTTCTTATATCATTTTAGTGATTATAATAGGTGGACTGCTAATTATTTTCCAGATCTAGTTTGAATATCCTTACAATCCATGGAATTTAGATCAACTAATTTTTCTGGTTATGTTCCATAAACATGCATTATTTTTATAATTTTTTGGGTTTGCTACTAGCTATGCTAGTATTTGCATTTGAAATATATTCTTAGTTTTTGTGAATTTTGTGTAGGGGATCCCATGATGGCCTGTTGATTCTGATTTGGATATGTTTTTCCTTGAGCATAACTACTAGGGTTCCATCTAGGTTGTGACCAAGCATAAGGACTTCCTTGACAAGCCCATAGTTGTTGATGTCCCTGAGCATACCAAGCTTGAATTGCCCAATCTCGAGGGTTCAATGTTGGTTGAGGCACCCAAGGTGGTTTTCCCCAATTTTTGGTACTATCCGATCATCCCATGGCATCATCAAGGGATTAGGAACTGATCTTGGCATAAAATGCCCTTGGTAAGGTTATCTCGAATGAAATTCAATTATTCTATTATCAATGATGTACTAGTTTGTTTAAGCTAATTCTTTATGGTGGGAGTAGAGAAAAAGAATCAAGTATCATGGTATTTAGATTCACGAGATAAGTGATGCAACTTAGAATTTCCCAGATAACACCCTAGTTGTCTTTGTCACATCACTCATCCTTGGTCGAGTGCTCACTCGAAGGGCACAAAGGTACTAAGTCCCTCTTTAGGGTTATTGTAATAGGATGTAATCATGATGAAGGAATTAACATATAGATTCATAACTAATCCATCATTCCATAATGCATGCTACACTCATATCTATGAAAGAACAAGATTAAACAGTAATCATGATTGAATTAATAATATGCACTACTCAACTATACATAGAATGAAACTTAGATTCAGCCATTATCTTCCATCTATTAATAAATACAGAGTATCCTTACAATATTGTCAATCTATACTAATGCATGTATGGAACTGATACATTTGTTCAATCATATGCGTATATCCTCTATTACACACATACATACATCTCCTTCCATACATCTAGCTCTCTCTCTGTATATCTATGTGTATATCTCCTATGCACCTAACATCATATATATAGGGTGGGAATTTCCCTTAATCACTTATCTATTCCAGAAATAGGCCACATGCTATTAATAGCCACACACTATTTACAATCATAGCCACACATGCAAGTGCACTATCTATAGTCCTCTTGCAGTTAACTGAAGTGTCAATTCTATTCTTAGCTTGTCTTCATGCATAAACACTTCAAACCACTTCTCCAAATATAGACAATGCATGGCACGCATGTCTCTGCATTGTTGATGTGTTCCGCATGCCATCTTCTAAAAATAGGTCTTCATGCTCAAAATCGGCTAAGTCCTAAAATCTGAACTTGCCTTCTCGTGCACAGGTCCTTCCTATCCTTCCATGCCCTTGGTTCGGGCCTTCTATCCCACACGGACTCCTTGTGTGATCTTTGACAAGTATTCTTTGATCAACATTACCCCACACTAATCTCATTTTCATCTCGATAATGGGTATTTCCAAATATTGAAGGAAAGAATAGAAGAATGAAAATAATAAGAGTAAAAGAATGTAGATAAATAAAGAATTTCTATAAGGTTATTAGGAAACCTCCTCTGTATCAGTTTGCAGTATCAACTCTGGATACTCTTCCTTTTTTTTTTAGTCTCTAATATATTCTAGTCGGTGAGTGCTTGCTTTGCTTTTTCTAGGATGTCCACAACAATAGTTTCCAACACATCCCTTGTAATTTCACCCTTCTCATTTTGTAGAGCCAACACAACACTAGAGATTGATGTCATTATTCCTTATAAAGGTCCATATTCTATATAATCAGCTTTCCAAGATCTTCAAGACAAGTCTTGTGTGGATCTTGTGTTGTTGCTAGGGCATTTCACTTCTATTTAACCATTGATAGTCTTTCTCGCATGGCCCAATGTCTCACCTTTCATCATTTTTACGGACCTCGTTATTATCTTCGAGGGTCTTGATGTTGATAAGTGCCTTTGAAGCCATGCATATATTCAAATCATGGTCTTATTTTTTCAATACTTCCTATAATTCTTGCAACATCCCTTCATAAGATGTAATTTTTCTCATCATAAATGCTTTCTCTCATTTGGCATCTTTTTTAGAGTGGTGCAGCACTTGCATACACAAAGTTCCATCTTCAAGTACTATGTCCACTAACTTTCCCACATAGTGGATCGCTGAAGGAAATTTCTATGGTACCTTGGCCTCTAAGTGTAGCCTTAATTTGATTACGTTGTCCCCAATATCCTATGTAATGCTTATGAAAACTTCATTGTTCTTCTACGTGAAGTCCCTCTCCTGTGTTATACACACTATCTCTATGTCCTTTTTCTTCAAATCCTCATGTAGTGATCTAATTTTGGTAGCTTTTTCCATGTTTCTTCTAGCCACCTCACTAGAAAATTTCACCAATGCATTCTCGACTTGTTCATCCGGCATGATAGTAGGTGTTATTCTTGTCATGTGTTTAGCTTGAGGTGCCTTCTTTAGTCATCTTGAAATGCATGAATCTTCACACACATCAAAGTTAGGCTCATCCATGTGGGTGTGCATCAACCATGATATTTATTTTCAAGTGTGCATTTTTGTCATATCTTCATCCATTAACTCCCACCTAAATAAATCCTTCTACGCTATCATGCCTTGAAAGCGGCCACAAACAATTTTTCCTATGTCCTCTACATACCCCATGGCCGGTGGAATGTGCTCTCCACTTTTCCTTCTAGACCTTTGCTACTTAGGAAATTTATCCTATAAATTAGGGACTCATGTCTCCATGTCTTGAACATATTCGAGTAGATGTCTCGTCTAGTCTTTTCTCTTCCTATTCTTTTTCCTTTGATGGCTCACCTTGTTCTTATGTTTCTACTAGAAGTATAGGAGAATTAGGTGTGCTTTCCTCGAACTCTTCCACCTCCAAATTCAACTTCAGTTTCCTCCTTCTCTATGTGGTAGCGTCCTTTTACGGAGAGAGTCTAGGTGATTTATGCATAGTGGTTGTAGTAGCACCTTGGGTTCTTGTTCTCCTAAATACCATTTTAAACCCATGCTCCCCTTAGACTTAATTCATGTGGTTGAGGTGGTGTAACAGTGCACTTAGATTCACCTTTACTTGTAGGATATCTCCTACCCCTATGCTCCAAACCACCACTATCTTCATGCTCCTCCACCTCATCCTATACTTTAACTTGTTTTGTGCCTTAAGTGTTGGGATGTTCTCCATTGTATGCTTTCTCTTTGGTGGTCTTTGGAAGTGCAAAATCACCTTCCACATATTTGGTATTCTCCATTTTCAGCTTCAACTAGAGATACACCAATGCTTTCCCCATATCTTCTACAACCAAGCTTATTGGCTTGATATTGATTACGAAATGATCCTCTCTTTACAAGCACTTCTTCTAGGGTACACATACTTCTTCCTCGGCGTATGGTAATCGTATTCTACATTATCTGCATTGAATACCCGATCGGTCATGTGTCTCATAAATATATGAATAGATGCTTGAAAATACCTTGAAGTGAATGTGGATGCAACTTACACCAAGGGCTCCAGACTCCATCTTTCATTGGGAAGGGTGTGATGCGAAAGCGCGATAAATAGAAAACTCTTTTGGTAGGTCCTTTGGGATGCACCACTCTTCCCCAAATGTTGCATGGAGCCTATCATACCACTTCTCCACCCTTTTCTTTACATCATCTGTCATGTCCCCCTTGCATAGCTACTTTCTAAATCTTTCAATTGGGGACTTATTCTCCATGTGGTATTCCCATATGTTCTCCTTGATTCATCCGGTACTCCAATCTCCATAAATACGGTGATAGTAGAACATCCCCAAAGTTGATCTTCCCTCTTATGTGTGCTTCTTCGACTATTTTTCTACGTAATATAGCCTGCAATGTTGTAGATAATACCTTCTGACATCTTACGTGCCACATGCAACCACATAGTATTTATCTCGAGACCACCACTCCCGATCATTCAACTTGGTAACAAGGTGGGTGCATGACTTGTAAAACTAGATAGCTCATCAATTTATCTATGTCCATTCCACATGGACCCTTCAAGTATCCCAACTCCTATTTGACCTTTATAATCGCGGCTTTATCTGCAAGATCACCTTTTATATATTCTATTGTGGCTTTTATACCTATAATCGATGAGAAAATTTTAGATGCAATTCTAACTCTGCGTCTTGCAAAGTAGAAAACATCTTCGTACACCCTTCTCATGAGCCACCGATACAAGAGGATAATACTTCTGAAATATGGAAGCTCATACAACTAGTAAACCCCAATTCTCTTCAAAATATTTTCACCCACATCGTCATATACTAGAATGTCCTCTGTTATGAACTTGTTCATTCTAGCGATGTGAGCAAGGAATTGAGCTCCTTCTTTTTTCCCAAGTCATGTGATTATAGTCACTAACTTGTTTTTCGATGGGTGAATCCCATTCTAACTCTGCATCTTGCAAAGTAGAAAAGTCTTCATGCACCCTTCTCATGAGCCACTAATACAAGGGTTCATACTTCAAAAACTATGGAAGCTCATAAAAATGGTGGACCCTAATTCTCTTCAAAAGATTTTAGGTGCCATTTCTTCCTCCTCAATGACTAACTTCTTCATTTCTTTTTCGCCACTTGAGATACCTTCTTTAGTGCCATTTTTACCTTGCAAATGTCTCCTCTTCATTTTACAGTAACTGCGAATCAAACCTTAGCTTGATTCAATCATGCCCTAGGTGGAAACTTCATAACAGAACCCTTTTCTGTCTCCTACTTCACTCAAAACCTTCACCATTGGGGATGCAATATTTGTATCACACAAATCTGGTTATCACACTTGGTTTCACACCCTTCCCACCTTAACTCGATCACTTGACTCTTTGCACTTGGATCTTCTCTCAAATACTCTTAGTTGCAATGGTAAAAAATGTATCCGCATCCCATCCTTATATAAATTTTTCAAAATTTTCAAAATTTTCAAAATTTTATGCATTTATTGCTCCTCCACCTACCAAATATCCCTCATTCATTGACCAAATCTATTCATTCCATGTGGTACATCTTCACACCCAATTATAACCTTCTAGAGTGCCTTCCTACCCTTTAGTCACGAGACTTCTCTTCAATAGCAAGCACTCATGCACTGAGTACCTCATCACAAAGTACCTTTCTGGTAGCTAACATGGCCTCTACTTACCTTCTGTTATATTGTTCTTTCCTTCATCTCCATCCTTGGTCATTTTTTAGAAGTAATCCTCTCTTGACTTAAAGCACACCCATATCAGCTTATTCCTTTCAAATTTCAATTCCCACAATATTTTTCGTGGATAACTACAACCACCCCACACTAAAAGTATGTGCAATCCTATACACATAAACAATATTCATACGGTAATTAGCTTTATGCATGCAAGAACTCTTATTACACAAGAACAACAACAAAATTGACAAAGCATAGTGACAATGAAGGAAATACATTAAGGAAATACAGAATTGAAAACCTAAACTAAATGACAATACTATCTTATTACAAACACCAAGAAGAATTATTTATAGTAGGGCTTCATCCTACTCCTGTTAAAGTAACCAGGTAGCCATGTTCCATTAAGTGCTTATAACTAGCAAGCACTGATTCAATTATAGTAGTGATAACATATGGCCCCAACCAATATACTTTGAGTCATAAAGAAGTACCATTTGTCTAATCTCAAATTTCTTATCCCATATGTTTAGCGTCATGCCATGCCTTCAGCCTGGCCTTTTCCAGCTTCTGACTCCATCTTGCTATGGTTCAATGCTCATCCAATTGAATCATCTTTTTGATATGCTCTTCTAAATCCTTTTCATCAGCTAGAGCTCCAGCATGCACAATTTGCAAAGAAGGTAAAATTAATTAAATAGGAGAACAAATTTTGTGCCAAACACCAACCTGAAATGGTGTGGCTTTTTTCAATCTCTTGTAAGTTATTCTATATGTCCAAAGAAACAGCTAACACTTTGTCATCCCAATCCTTTATCGCAACATCAATTTTTTTGTCAAAGTCTAGCTTAAAATTTTGTTGAAGGCCTCAACAGTTCCATTTTCCTGAGGATGATAAGGTGTAGTTTTATGGTGTGCAAGCATAAACTCATCTAATAGGATCCCGATTGTCTCATTTAAAAGTGTGTACCTTGATCACTTATTAAGCTTTAGAGACATCCATATCTTGTAAGAACATTCTCCCACAGAAACCTAGCTGATGTAGCTACCATACATTCCTTAGTAGGTGCTACTTTCGCCCACTATGTGAGATAATTTGTGCAAGTAATAATATAACATGATCCATTCCTTCACGCGGTTGGAAAAATAACTCCTATAAAATCAATGGCCCATTTCTCAAATGGTTCGGCACTAGTAATTGGTCTCAAAGGCATCTCATCTCTTTTCCTTGGTTTCCCTAGGCACTGACAATGATCACATGCCTTACAATATTCTTTATAGTCCTTAGACAATGTTCCCTACATAATGGCCTCTTGCTTGATACCACCATGAGCTTCTTCCATGATATCCTAACGCTCATGTTCTAATATACAATGTCGTAATACTTCATCTCTGCTATCTTGTAGAGCTCACCATTTATTAACATAAATGGTGCTGCGCGTATAACAAGTTGCTTCTTTTCTAATGCTTTCATTCCTTATGGTGGCATACCTGTTTGTAGAAAGAAAACAATGTCTTCTAATTCCATGGGCACACATTGTAACATATATAAGCGTGCATCCAACATTGTTTCTTAAGTTATCTATGCATTCTCTCCCGAATTGATTCTAGAAAAATGATCTAGCCCATAATTACTTTTCCTTGGCTTCACCACAATTGTGAAGTCAAACTCTTGAAATAGGAGTACCCATCTACATACCCCTGTAAGATGGGATTTTTACCAAGTACTTCAAGGCCATGTGATCTATATAAAACAAAAATGGTGTTCTAACAATTCTTGTCAAAAATTTTAAAATACATAGATAATTGACAACGCTTCGCCCGTTGTAGTTGTATAATTCCGTTACGTAGGAGTTAGCTTCCTACTAGCAAAAGAAATTGGATGATCTATAATACCTTCACTAGGTTGAGCTAACACAGTGCCAATGGCCATGCCATAAGCATCCACATGCACATGAAATGGTTTATCCCATGAGGGAAAGCACATAATGAGCGTGGTAGTAAGTTTCTCTTTTAATATATCAAACGTGCGCTACTACGGTTCTCCCCAATAAAATGTACCTTTTCACTTCAGTAATTATTCTAAGGGTGTGGCAATTTTGGCATACCCTTTTATGAATTTTCTATAATACCTTGTATGACCTAAAAATCCACACACCTCAGTTTGAATGATAGGTGCTTCTAGGCATAAAATGACTCCAACCTTGGCTGGGTTGACTAGAAAACCTTCCTTGCAGATTATATGTCCTAATAGTATCCCAAATTATGTGGAAATTATGCACTTCTTTATGTTCAAAGAGATACTTAACTATCTTCATCATTCAAACATTAAGCGTGATTGTCACAATGATCTTTACAAGCCCATATATTGTCCCATCATCTAGGTATACTGTAAGAAGTTGTAAATAAAATCCTTAAATGTCTAAACAACTATGCGTGAGAATACAAAAGACACATTTTTCAATCCAAAGGGCATCACAGCATAAGAAAAACTACCCCATTCAGTAGTAAATGTTGTCTTTTCTTCATCCTCTTGAGCAATCGTAACCTAATGATACCCAGAAAATACATCTGTGAAGGAATATATTTCACACCCTGCAACTCCTTCTAGTATTTCCTTAGTGAAGGGCATAGGGAATGGATCTATGACACATGTATAATTCAGCGCCTTGTATTCCATACATATCGTAATCTGTCTATCCTTCTTGATACTAATTGTCATTGGGCTAACCCATTCTTACTCATCAATGGGCTTGATAATTCCAGATTTCAACGTTTTATCAATTTCTTCTTTTACCATTTCACACAAATTAGGATTCATTTTATAAGGTATCTTTCTAACTGGTCATACAACACCCTTAAGTTTGATTTTCATTTCCCCAAGTGATTCATGCACGCCTTTAAGTTCATGATATCCCTGAGGGAATAAGTCCTGATAATCCCTAAGTAACTCGATGATATTTTCTACCTCTCGAGTCCGACAAGTAATCCCCAATGATGGCCTCCTTAGGCTTAGCCTCCAAACCTATATTCACCATATTTGTCTTCATGGGTTTGTGGTAGGTGCATGCATCCTTGTCTACACTTTCCAAGACCTCGCGAACCCCATGTGAATGTTCAATATCTAGGTTCTCAACTTCCTCATCATCCATGACATAAACCATGTTTCCGTTCTGTTTCTCAAGGCAAGTGCATTGAAGTAGTATGGCATCCATTTATTCTTCCTTTTAAAAACATGCTCTAAACCCTACCTCACTGAATAATTCTGTATATGCTCCTCATCTTTTACACTATCTCCCATGGTTAAGTGCTTGAAAATTTTTAATGCCTTTGCTACAAGAGGTTTAGTCAAGAAGTAGTCGAAAGTCTGGATCATTCCTGCAATCAAATATTTCTAGTTTCTAGTTTTTCAATGTAATTCTACATATACATACCAAGCACGTGCATATCCTTGTAGTGTAGAATACAATCTATGTACCCAGAGTGAAGGTTGTAATGCTTTTTGTCCTATTCTCCAAAGTCTCTCACAATCCTGAATGTGGTGCTGAACTGGTTGAACACCATGATAAGTGTATATTTTCATAGGTGCATTGTTCGTTATAAACCTAGTAGACAAAGTGACTCTAATTGCTTCCCAATTTATAAGATTATCTCTATGGACTACCCACCAGCGCGTTGCTATCCCACGCAGTGTATATACTAACATATCTCTCCTTTTAACTTGATTTGTCCACTATGTTTCCATGGCCCTCAGAAAGGTAGGAAGATATTTTGTCCCTATATACCAAGGTAATGTGCTACCTATCCGTCGAATTGAACGAATTCCATTCTTGCACACAACCACACTTTTCACCTCACATCCTACTAATTCATATGTATGATGAGCCCAATTATCATAAACAATACTCGTAGTATCACTAATAGAATGAGAATATTCCCACCGTAGGATGCCTTCTTTTAATGGGTCATTGACCTCACGGGTCTGAATAACACATACATAGACTCTATTTAAATCCTCCTTAATTAGAGGTTTAACATATGGTGTAGAATTTCCATCTGTCAAAGGTATCACAACCCTTTCCTCCTTGTTTTCAAAACTAATATACCCCTTATTAAATCTCAAGTCAACATTATTCTCATAACACCAAGGGCGTCCAAACAGGGCTGGAAAATTGTATGCTTCGCAAGTGTTAATACCTCAAAATCCCAAGTGAACTTGGCCCCTTGTATAGTTATAGATGCATGTTTCAAAACTCCTATGGTAGTGGACTTAGTCCGGTTTTCCATAAAAACACATTACATGGTGGCTACCATGGGGCCTCCCATTTGTACCCATGCATCTAATGTAAGAACATTTACTTCACACTGTATTGATCAATATGTTACTCAATAACCACCCATCCACAACAACATTCGAGTAATTTTTTTCATAGTCAATGCTATCGGTGGGAATATTTGCATTCGAATCTATCACCCGGTCTCAAAACTTGCACGTGGAGTGTTCCCTTTCAACCAACTTCCCAATAATGGAATAATGTTCTCTTGGCACAACATATTGCACACCTCTTGTAGATCATTGATATTAGTTTGGACCATTTCGATGCTTTATTTTACTCCCGAGTCGTATCTCAGCTTGAAGATTCCTTAGCACTTCCATGGTATCTGGTAAACTTCTTTCGATGAGCAGGATCTAGGTACTTGGCATGGAAAACCTCCTCCTTGGTGATCATAGGTTTTTGTGTAATGACTCTGTTAGTGCAAAATCACAGCACCCCTGGATGTTGATAAGATTTCTAGTTTGATCACTCTAGCATCCAGTGTGATTGCACAACATTGAATCCTTTCTTTGAGTGTGGGACTCGCAAATATGAGAAAGGAATCTCCAGAGAAGGCTAGTTCCTCTTCCTAAACTACCTACCACAAGCTATTCTAGTGCAGGCAAGCTAATCTAAACCTAATCTAACCATGCCAAGGAGACAGAGAGAGAGAGAGAAAAGGAAAAACAATGCCTACACTAAAATGGTGATACACCAGAGAAGGAGAATGTTGAACATCTATCAAAACTGCCATGGAACAAAGAGAGGTGAGCGATGGGAAGGATGGACAGATGCATCACAAACCCAAGGATAGATTTCACACAGAAAATGTCCCAAAACTCCATGAACACAGCTCCAGACCTGTAATGAATGTTAGAACATGCACAAATACCTGCAATGAAGAGAGGCAAGAAGAGAACAAGCAAAAAATGAGCAAGGATGGACAAATGCATCACAAAACACGTTTTTGTTGCTCCAGAAGTTTGCACAGAACATCATTTCAATAGTAAAAGGAAAAAAATGCCATTACAAAGAAGGGGAGGAGGTTCGAACTCCATTTTCAACCCTGGAGAAGAAAAGAAGGGAGGGCAGAGCTGAAAAGATGAACAACTACTAAAAATGAGCCAAATCTGGCTTTTTACAATGCATCGGTCGAGCCCAGGAGAGAGAAAATGTGTAAAAACATGGGATCCATTCCTCATTGAATGCAAATGCACTAAAACAACATGGGCATCCTTACAGACCCATCCCCTGACATTTCGACCATCTTTCAAGAAGAAGAATACGACCCATTCTCGCATTAAATGGTTATTGAAACGTCACTTCCGCCGTTACCATGCACCAGAGACGTTTCCTAATTTTCTCTCTCCAAACCGAGCCAAAATGCAAGATTGACCCCGAGAATCATGTAGAGAATCTCACCAAATTTCCATTGATATAAATAACATGAAAATCGAGCTTTGGATCGAAAGTTATGGCGATCTCGAAGATTTAGGGAAAAAAAAAGGCCAAAATGGAGTTTGAATTTTTTCCCGCGCTCTACCACTGGATGACATGTGTCGAGCAGCGATTGATTGGCTGAGCAATTCTCTCTCCTCCACCTTTGCGCGGGTTTTCCTTTGAAAATTTTGAATTTTTATAACACTTTGGAAAAATTACATTTTCTCCCGTGCCCCTGCCATTTGGGACACGTGGCGTGATCTCGGTTGGAGGACGGGGCGCGGGGTCATCCTTGACTTTTAATTTTTGGCCCAAGAATTTTTGTCAAATTTTCCTAAGTCTTTCCCTAGCTCCGAGCTCCCCACCTTAGGACACGTGGCACGCTCTTATTCGTTCTCGGCTCCTTGACTTTTCGCGCCCTGCCCGTCCCTTTGGCATTTGTCCCAAACTACTTGGGACAAATTCCTTGAAACCGCCCATTCGGCCTTCCTTGTTCCTCTTTGCGGTGAATACACGTGGTGAGATTCCATTGGCTCTCGGATCCTTCTGGATTTTCGTGTCCTCCGCGTACTTTTGGCCCGGATGTCCTAAATGAAAGCTCTCTGTTTTTGGCCGAACCGGCCGGTTCAAGGCGTCCTCGTGTACTCTTGTCCTAACTGTCCCCAGGCGCACTCGGGACAAATATTTCGAACCGCCCAAAATGGACTAACTTGTGCCAAACCAGGCCGATCCACGTCCTTCACGTACTTTTGGCCCGGATGTCCCAGACTGCGTGAAACAAGACTTAGGCAATTTTCTTCACTCTTTCGGCCGAATCAACTTTTCGCGTCCCGCGCGTGCACCTTTGTCCCAGATGCTCCAATCGCTGCGTGGATCTGCGTAGTGGCTTTTCAGCTGATTCAGGCCCTGACGTCCCAACTGTCCCAAGTGCTTCCTTAGCCAATTTTCTTTGTATTTTGGCCTCAAGCCTGGCTCTTGCAATTTTTTCCACCCTTTTCTAACCTGTTGGGTTTTCTTCTTGGACAGGAGAGTTAGAAAGAATCAGAGGGGGCCCCAAAAACATGATTTTGAGCCTTGAATCGATCTATTTGCTTGGGACTTGAATATTCTGATGCATGTTATCAAAATTACCCTGGGGGTGAATTTTGGATAATAATTTTGGTGACTCACCGGGGTTATCTGCCTGCTAGATAAAGTTACCAGTTGCCTGAAGCATCCATTGGGCATGGAGTCATGAGTTGTAACTTGCAAACTGATCTAAACTTTGAAAACCTCCTCTCTGAGCCACTTGGAAACCCACTGAAATGGAGTCGTTCTCACCAAAATGCCACCAAAATGGACTGTGCAAGAGCAAAACCAGCAGCACCAAAAACTATGTACAAACTAAAAATCATACATGCTCCAAATGGAACATGCAGAGTGTGCACAAGCACTTCTACCGAAAGCAAACCTACCTACTCTACTCTAACTGGAAGCAAAAGTGGGATAAACAAACCCTGCAATTGGTTGTGAGAAATAGCTTCCCTTTCTCAAAAGTGGCAGCCATGCAATTGATTTGGAGCTGATCATGGCTGTTAGGATGAGTGGAAAATCAACAAGAAGCTAGTCTTCCACCCAAATCATCAAGGTATCAGCTGAAGGAAAATTCAATACCTCTTTTAGTTGCTCTGCATTTGGATTGAAGAGGTATGACAGCTGATCCTTGGTACTTTGTAGCTCACCCTCATGCTCAGAAGCAAACATGACTAGTTGTGACTTCTCCTTTGGCTCCAATGAAGCCAAATACCTGATTGGGCAAGGTCTGATCCATTTGATATGCCCATAGCTCTGATTTTCAACTCCAAAAATGGAGTCTTCTTGTAGACCTTGAATGGATGGTGTAAAAGCAATGGTGAAATTCCTCTGTCCTTTCTCTTCCTCCAATGAAGAACATGAAAGATTAAAATATTCCAATCTTGGTTCCAAAGAGCTGCTATAAGATGCAGGCTGCTGTAAATGAATGTTCTCCTCCATGACAGTAGGCTCAAGTGTTTGGAATGTGGATGATGAAAGAGAGAAAGGTGGAAACTCAACCAGCTCTTCTCCATCAAAACAATCCTCCAAATCGCAGATAAAGCGCCTCATGGCTGTCCCGCTACAAATGCTCCACTTCCTCCATGGTTTCTTCTTGATCTGTAACTTGACCACCATGGTTTCTTTCACCCTCCAACATTGAGTTTGAGAGATCAAACTCCTCTTCAGTACTAGAACTTGAGAGAGGTGAAGTAGAAAAAAATAACTGAAGGTTCTCCTGTAGCTTTGCTTTGTGCTCAAATCCCTTGGATCTGTAATTTTCTCCTCCCCAACTAGAATGTTCTCCTCTTCTTTTGGATTTGGAGCAGCTTCTCCTTCCTCTAATGTTTGAAGGCAATCTTTCTTTTGATAGAACTCTTCCTCCAGCATGAAGTTTGTCAAGTCAAACTCTTCGATCTACTGCTCTAGAGGACAAGTTGGGACTGCAAGATCTTCTTCTGAGCTTTCTTCCTTTATGGCTGATTGTGTAAGTTGAATTGAATCAACATTCCCTTCAAATAGAGTGCCAACATGGAAACTACTTCTCGAGCAAACCGATTGCTGATCTCGCTTCTTCTTTTGCTCTTCTTTTCTTTGTAACAAAATCAGTCCTGACCACCATTTGTTCTCCAACTCCAACCTCTTCTATAGGTTTAACCATCAAGGGGATCTTTGTCATCCCAAATTTGGCAGCCCAAACCCTCAAGTTGTCTGTCATTTCTTTTCTATTGGGCTCCTCTTCTTGCTGTCCTTCATGGCCGATTTTTGCAATTTCTTCTTGCCCACATGGAATTGGGAATGCAAGATGAGGGATGGGTTGAAACTCAATTGATTTGGCAATTTTTTGTGGTGGTAGAGGAGGTGAAACCTCTTGTTTCTTTGGGGGAGAGCGTATTTCTTTTAGCTCTTGTGGAGGGGATGACTGTTTGGAAGGAAAAAGGAAAGAAGAATTGAGGTGTGGTGGAAGACTGAGAGGTGGAGACATGGGATCAACATTTGGGACAGCATATGGGGAATTCAGAATTTGCAATTCCAAATGAGATGATCGTTGCTTGAGTAATGGGAAGAGAAAAACCAGATGATGGTGTAGAACTTACCCATTGACAAGGTTGTTCAACAACAAGTGTATAGGCCTCTATTTCTGCTGTCCATTGTGCAAGTTGGGGCAGCATCTTCATCATGAAGTCCAGCTTCTCCTGAGGGCTGAAGTGTCTTGGAAAAGGGCCTCCCCATGGACAAGGAGTCTTGCAACTAATTCTGAAAGCTCTCATTTGAGTGTTGCTGAGGCACGCACCATGTTTACCTCCCTATTTTGGATTTTCTCCAATAGACCAGCATCTTGCATCTGATTTTCTTCATTGTATGCACACCCTTGCTCTTGGAAAGCTCCATAGCCAAACTGATTTTGGCATTGCTGCTCATATGGGTATGCATGTTGATTTTGAATTTGTTTAAAATGCTGATTTGGAGGATTTAAAAAACATGTTGGAGGTGGGAAACATTATTGCTTGTTGTAAATGTGAGTCCCATGATGGAAATGAAGTCATGATTGCACAACCTCATGGAATAGAAAAGAATGAAAGAGATGGAAAGAAGGATGGATGGGAATGGATGGAAAACGGGTCTGCTGCAACTCGAGAGAATGAGTTATTGATCGGATGGAGTCGCGGATGTGTTCGCAAGTGCCTCCAAAGGCTGAAATCTTCACGGGAACACACTAACCTGCAAAAGATGAAGTGGAAGACCTCTCGGTGTCCCACTAGGTGTGCCAAAACTGTTAGTGCAGACGCACGGTGGCTTAAACTTTGCTGTTGATAATGAGACACCTCTGAAAGATGAAATAATATAACCTCAGTGTCCCACCGGGCGTGCCAAAACTGTTAGTGCAAAATCATAGCACCCCTGGATGTTGATCAGATTTCTAGTTTGATCACTCTAGCATCCAGTGTGATTACACAACATTGAATCCTTTCTTTGAGTGTGGGACTCATAAATATGAGAAAGGAATCTCCAGAGAAGGCTGGTTCCTCTTCCTAAACTACCTGCCACAAGCTATTCCAGTGCAGGTAAGCTAATCTAAACCTAATCTAACCATGCCAAGGAGACAGAGAGAGAGAGATAAAAGGGAAAAACAGCGCCTAAACTAAAATGGTGATACACCAGAGAAGGAGAATGTTGAACATCTATCAAAGCGCCATGGAACAAAGAGAGGTGAGCGATGGGAAGGATGGATAGATGCATCACAAACCCAAGGATAGATTTCACACAAAAACATCCCAAATCTCCATGAACATAGCTCCGGACACTGTAATGAACGTTAGAACATGCACAAATACCTGCAATGAAGAGAGGCAAGAAGAGAACAAGCAAAAATGAGCAAGGATGGACAAATGCATCTCAAAACACGTTTTTGTTGCTCTAAGTTTGCATAGAACATCATTTCAATAGTAAAAGGCAAAAATGCCATTACAGAGAAGGGGAGGAGGTTCAAACTCCATTTTCAACCCTGGAGAAGAAAAGAAGGGAGGGCGAGCTAAAAATATGAACAAGTACTAAAAATGAGCCAAATCGCTTTTTACAATGCATGGGTCAAGCCTAGAGAGAGAAAACGTGTAAAAACATGGGAGCCATTCCTCATTGAATGCAGATGCACTAAAATAGCATGGGTGTCCTTACGGACCCATCCCTTGACATTTCGACCATTTGAAGAAGAATGCGACCCATTCTCGCATTAAAACCGGTTGTTGAAACGTCACTTCGGCCATTACTACGCGCAGAGATGTTTCCTATTTTCTCTCTCCAAACCGAGACAAAATGCAAGATTGACCTTGAAATCATGTAGATAATCTCACCACTTTCCATTGATATAAAGAACGTGAAAATCCGAGCTTTGGATCGAAAGTTATGGTGATCAAGATTTAGGGAAAAAAAGGCCAAAACAGATTTTGAATTTTTTTCCCGCGCTCCGCCACTGGATGACATGTGTCGTGCACCGATTGGCCGAGTAATTCTCTCTCCTCCACCTTTCCACGGGTTTTCCTTTGAAAATTTTGACTTTTTATAACACTTTGGAAAAATTACATTTTCTCCCCGTGCCCCCGCCATTGGGACACGTGGCGTGATCTAGTTGGAGGACGGGCGCGGGGTCATCCTTGACTTTTAATTTTTGGCCCAAGAATTTTTGTCAAATTTTCCTAAGTCTTTCCCTAGCTCCGAGCTCCCCCACCTTAGGACACGTGGCATGCTCTGATTTGTTCTCGGCTCCTTCGGCTTTTCACATCCCGCGCATCCCTTTGGCCCGGCTGTCCCAAACTGCCTGGGATAAATTCCTTCAAACCGCCCGATTCGAGCTTCCTTGTTCCTCTTTGCGGTGAAGACATGTGGTGAGATTCCATTGGCTCTTGGCTCCTTGACTTTTCGTGTCCTCCACATACTTTTGGCTCGGATGTCCCAAATGAAAGTTTTCTGTTTCGACCAAACCGGCCAATTCGTGTCCCCGTGTACTCTTGTCCCAACTATCCCGGACTGCATGGGACAAATATTTCCGAATCGCTTGCTGAATTGGTGATTTGCGCTTAAATCGGCCGATCCGCGTCCTTCACGTACTTTTGGCCCGGATGTCCCAGACTCTACGAAACAAGACTTAGGCAATTTTCTTCACTCTTTTATCTGAATCGGCTTTTCGTGTCCCGCACGTACCTTTGTCCCAGATGCTCCAACTATTGCACGGACTTCTGGTGGATTTTCAGCTGATTCGGGCCCCAACGTCCCATCTGTCCCAAGTGCTTTGCCTTAGCCGATTTTCTCTCGTATTTCAGCCTCAAGCCACGGCTCTTGCAATTTTTTCCACCCTTTTCTAACTTGTTGGGTTTTCTTCTTGGACGGGAGAGTTAGAAAGAAGCGAGAGGGGGCCCCAAAACATGATTTTGAGCCTTGAATCGATCTATTTGCACGGGACTTGAATATTTCGATGCATGTTATCAAAATTACCACAGGGGTGAATTTTTGATAATGACTCTCTCATGCGTATTGCTTCGGTGTGTGTAGTAATCTTCACCTTTGTCAATGCCTCGAGTCCTTATGTTATCTTAGGCATCCACCGATCCTCTACTTTGCGTGATGGATTCTAACCATCCCGATGCCTTTGTTCTCTTGCTTATGTTGCTTACTCGATGCTCATATAAGTCCTGGACACTCTTCATAGCTATGGTTCTTTCCATAAAAAGAACATGTAATATTGAGATGACATTCACGCCTATAGTGGACAAGAGATCTACATGTATAACATGTTACATGAGGGAACTCACCTCTTCCTCCACCATGGCCTCATCCTCCATATCCACCATGATATCCATGTTCCCTTCCATGACTTCCTTCAAAGCACCTCATTCTTTTCATAGCGCGTCTAATTATAATCCCGATCTTGGTGCTCATTCTTACCCTTAGAACTATTTGTTGTACTTTTTGTCATACCCCAATTTCTATAGCATCGTGGATCGACCTATCAACTGAAAATCCTCGGTATCATGGGTCGTGGACCTATAAATCTTACAAAAGCAAAATACATTCTTCCTTATTGCACACCGTAACAAAGGACGGTGACTAGCATAATGATTTAAATAAAAAAATTCATAGTCCAATAGTAATGAGCATACAGATTGGTGAGGAAACTATCCTTGGTGTGACCTTCCACTTCACAACCTGTACACCAAATTCCTTAGCACGTTTTATGGGTTGAATTTGCTGATAGCTTCTCTAACTACTTTTCCATAGCTACAATCTATTCCTATACGAATGGGTTAACACCAGTATCAATTCTCCTAATTGCATCAGCACATAAAGCTACTTCTAGTGCTTCATGCAGATTAGTGTGTCTTATGTGATGAGCGCCCTTCTAAAAGGTGTAATCAATCCTCAAATGAACCCTTTGTATATTTTGGCTAGCATGAATATCATAAGATAGCTTAGATAAAAGTGTCTTAAAACATGCATCATACTCACATACACTCTCAATAGTGCCTTGCTTGATATGCTTGAGCATAGTTATACTCTTCTTCTCAAACTCATGTATATGGAACTCTTTCAAGAAATCATCTCTTAATGCTTTGCATAATCCACACAAGTCTAATTAGGGTCAAATTTCCTATACCAGCTATGTGCATGCCCTGTAAGTAGTGGCAAATCAAATTGCCTTTCGGTTAGCATCCATGATCCCTTTAGCATGCCACAATATTTCACACATATGCACATGATCGGTAGCATCTCTATACCTCTATACTCTAAGAGATGAAGAGACATATCCATGTAGATATTTTGTGGTTACTAGGGACCTTGACCACCCGATCGGAACCTCATGTGTTCCCTCTACCTCTAGAAACACCAGATCCACCGGAACTACAACCACCAAGACCTCTTAATCCACCACATGTAGTTCGAATAAGGCTTGTAGATGCACTCCCTATGCTCGACAGTAGTACTATACCGAACCCATACGATCATGAGGTAGTTCCACTTCAAGAGGTGAATCTAAAATTCTGCACACTCATATCTCGTGTGGATGATGTGCCTAAGAATGATCCTCCAAATGAAATTAAATCCATCTATCATGTCATTGATTTACTTGATCTTTGACTTACTCCTACTCTCCTAATTCCTAAGTTAGTTTGTTGGTTACTTTTCGTACTAGATACTAAAAAACCAAGCACAAGGGCTAGGTCACCAGGTGGATTAAGATGCACACCCATGGTCAAGGTAGTCACTCTTGGCTCACTTCCGTGTGAGGATGAGGGGTTATCTCTATCATGCTTTCCAAGATAGGGGAGTTCCTAATGCTCTAACTCCACGTCTTCTACGTGAGCTATAAATCCTTCATGAGGCATCTATCTCGTCCATTCCATACTCTCTATAATGGAACGTTGCTTCTCTATCTCCCTCTCGTATGCCTCATTATACTTAAACCACCTTTCCTCTCTCTACTTTTCTGGCGCTAGGTATGCCATCTTAAACCAAACCTGTTCCTTCCCCCACACATGGTGAAGTTTAGTTAGCCATCAATTTACTCTCTAGGTTCAAAGTTACCATTAAGATCTTGATCACCAATGGAATACCGTGAAAATATGTTCCTCTTAGATACCACAAAAATGGAACTCAGCTACCTCCGGGAAAGAGTACGTCAAAATCAAATATTCCGAATATAATCTGTTTAGAACATTATGAAACCATGTATCCACCGCACGAGTCCATATCGATCAGCATCACAGAGGGCCTAAAATTCTTCCTATATCTAGAAAAGTGCATGATACCTCTAAATCTATTAAGATGCATAAGCGAGAAGCCAATCGTATAGTTCTAATGGAAAGATAACAAAAAGCTTTATATAAGTTGTCATACAGGTTATTGTTGTACCCAAGTGCATGTGTTAAACTCAGATCCACTACTGAAACGGTATGCATATTCTTCCTCTAGATAGTGTATCCATTCCTCAATACTTTCTAGAGTTAACCGGTACCTCTTCATCACGATCCATCCTGAAAATAACTGAAAAAGAGGTCCCAAAAATAGAACCAATGATGCAGCCTAGAATTTACCAGATAACACCCTAGTCACACTGACACATTACCCAGCCTAGACTAAGCACTCACCCAAAGCTCATAAAGGTACTAGGTCCCTCTTTAGGGTTGTTGTAACAAGATGTAATCATGATGAAGGAAGTAACATATAGATTCATAACTAATCCATCATTCCATAATGCATGCTACACTCAGATCTATGAAATAACAAGATTAAACAATAATCATGATTGAATTAATAATATGCACTACTCAACTATACACAAAATGACACTTAGATTCAACCAATATCTTCCATCTATTAATAAATATAGAAGCTCCTTACAATATTGTCAATCTATACCAATGCGCGTATGGAACTGATACAATAGTTCAATCATATGCATATATTCTCTGTTACACACATACATATATCTCCTTCTATTCATCTAGCTCTTTGTATGTGTATATTTATGTGTATCTCTCTTATGCACCTAACAACATATATATAGGGTGGGGACTTGCCCTTCACCACTTATCTATTCCAAAAATAGGCCGCATGTTATTAATAGCCACACATGTAAGTGCGCTATCTATAGTCCTTTTGCAATTAACTGAAGTGTCAATACTATTCTTAGCTTGTCTTCATGCATATAAGATTCAAACCACTTCTCCAAAGATAGACAATGCATAGCGCACATGTCTCTGCATCGTTGATGTGTTTTGCACACCATCTTCTAAAAATAGGTCTTCATGCTCAAAATCAGCTAAGTCCTGAAATTTGAACTTTCCTTCTATGTGCAGGTCCTTCCTATTCTTCCACACATTTGGTTTTGGGCCTTATATCCCACGCAAACTCCTTGTGTGATATTTGACAAGTATTGTTTGATCAACAATAAGACATACTGTTTTATCCAAAGGATAGTCTCTTATTGCATGATTCTTCATGCATATAGGACAACACATAGCCAATGGTTTAGTTTTGGCATTTGCTTTAGCTTGTAATCCATCCATAGTAGAGGTTAATTGAACTAAAATGTTTGTTTTAAAGTTTTCTAACCCATCCATTAGTTTGTTCATATCGGATTCAGACTTTTCACCGATTTTCCTTTTCTAGGTCCACCCCTTGTTCTAAAGTAGCTTCTACAAATCTCCTTAATTTCATTCATCCTTAATTGATCAATGTCTCCACCTCCTATCAAGTTAAGGGCTTCCCTAGATTCGTTATCCAAAACCTTGAGAAAAAATGTTTTACTTAACTCCTCTTAAAGTACAAATCCACACCTTTTTCTCACAAAGAGGAATCTATCTAAATAGTCTTATATATTTTCATCCTCCTCTTACTTGATTTTGAAGAATGCTTCCTTCCTATTTCTCCCTCTACAATAATCCACGGTATTTGTCTACGAAGTTAGTTTCGATTTGTGTCCAAGTGGTAATAGAGTTGGATGCTAATCCCATGAACCACCTCATTTTTGCATCCTTCAAAGTGGATGGAAACAACTTGAGTTTTTGATTATCCATTTTGTAGTCATAGGTCTGATATAGTACCTTGAACTCAAACAGAAATTGGTTAGGGTCTTTAGATGACATCCCTCTAAATGTGGGTAAATGTGTAGGTGAGATATTTTTCATTGGTGTATCATCATCACCCAATTGGATTGGATAATTAAAGGTCCTATCAGGTTCTCTTTCAGTTCTCATGCCATTTTAAAAATATTTTCTGAATCTTTCTCCCAATCAATGTAGTATGTGGTATGCCTTAGGGAAGGTGAAAAATCAGGAGTAGGAGGTTTACTACTCAAGTGAGAATAAAAAATCACCCTAAATGGATCTTGAGAAATAATCCTTCTCCTAAAAGTTCTACTTCCTTCAGGTGACCGATCTAATAATTCCAAAGGTGGCAATTCCATTTCTTGTATAACAGGGGATGATGGTGCCTCAAATTCTTGATCAATTTCCTTATTTGGACTAGAGGATGTTATGAATTCTTATGAAGATGTTTTCGGGAGGAATATACCCTTTGAGTCTCTTGGTCTACTCATAAATTTTATGATATAGTAGGGAAGATCCTTCAACTACTAGATGTATGATTGTTGCTCTTGTTAACACCTAATTAGAAAATTCTAACTAGTGTGTCCCTAGCAACGATGCCAAAAATGATGGGTGTCATTATTCCCTTCATTTAATCAACTTCCTGTTGATGTCATATTCAAACCAGGGGTGTGTCTAAAGCTATATGCAACAAGAATAATCCTATCAATCTAGTAGTTGATTGTAGTTATTTTTGTATTTTTTGGGGGATCTTTTCAATGTCTTAAGGAATTCTTGGTAAAAACCTTATTTAAATCATACTATGAAAACTTTGCTGAAAGGAAACACACTAAAAGCTTTGCTGAAAGGAAACACACTTTGCAGAATGGAAATAAACACACTTGCTTTTGGGAAATAAACACACTTTCTTTTGGAAATAAACACACAACTTAGAGTGCTTAAAAATGGTTGCAAGAAGAATAAGAATCTATCTAGACACCTGCAAGAATGAGTATACAATAGAGTTTAACTAGAAGAATTAAAAGTGATACAGAATTAACAGATCTAAACTATTTTCTTAGGAAATATAAATACCAAATAGAAAAATATCCTGGTCCTTGGCGGAATGGGCCCTTGCTCCTCACCGAATCGGGATTTAACAACTTAGAATTATCTAGAATAAGAATGACTATTTTATTGATAAAACATACTAGATTTGTGTACTTTGATATGAATTACTTATTCTATATCTATATCTATCTCTGTTCTATATATTTATCTACTGCAGGTCTTCTTATATATACATTTATAATCATAGTTGTCTCTATGATTCTGATGAAATTGAATCATGCCCAGAATAGATGCTGACTCAGATTGTGGCTGATCAGATAGCTGTAAGATAACTATCCCTAGATCTGTGATCAGAAATCTTCTCATCCTTTCCTGATTGAAAGGGTCATTGATGCTAAATCACCAGATGTGGTTAGAATAGATAAACTTCCATCAGTTCTAGAACTTTAGAGAAGTTCCAGAACCATAGGAAATCGTTAAAGATCAAAATTGTGAGAGTTCCAGAGCTATACCTAGGAGTTCGAAACTAAGTCTGAAAATTCTGAACTAAATACTAGAGTTCCGAAATTAAGTCCAAAATTCCAAAACTAGATGATGAATGTGTAATGGAGTTATGAAACTAGCTTGGAAGTTCCGTAACTAAGTTGTATTGTAACTGATGCTTCTAAAAACATGTTGAACACTACATACTTGATTTCTTCGATGATTAGACATGCTTTATTACAAAACTAAATTTCCAACACAACTCGTCGGGATATTCAAAGCTTTTAAACATTAGAATCTCAATTAATCAAAAGATGAAAAATTACATCCTAACTCATATTAGATCAAATAAAAGTCACAAAATGCAATAAAACCTAATAAAAAGGAGAGTAAGATGAGATCATTTATTGTTCATTTAACGAGCATATTTTGGCCTCATCACTTGTTTTGTGCACCTACAAGTTTCCAATATATTATATCTTATGTTTCCTCATGTTTACTTGTCTTCAATTCTAGATTAATGTTTAAATATCTATCATGCTACACTCCCTTAGATCTTTACATAAATATGTTCATTTACTATATTTTAAGTTTTATTCCATCTTTGATAGTTTGAAACATATTTGAAATAGTAGATCATGTTTGGTGTTCTTCGACTATTTTAGTATTTATTTTGATATCTATCTTTGTGCTTTTTAGTAAAGTTTCAGCACATCACCTTAGATAGGATTTATGTATTGATTTATTTTCTCTCTAACCCTTATCTCAACCCAAATAAGAGAAGAGTAGACTTCTATAAAATCTGGAGGTTATCTTAGGGGCCAAGTCCCACATCTCTAAGATTTCCCACAACTTTGGTGATTCATCTGTAAAGATAATCATCAATAGTACCATTAGTATCGTAAAATCATGATGGGATACCTACAAAAACAATCCCTTGTTGTCTAGTAACTTACAATAGAAGAAAAATGGCTTCCCATGCTCATTTATTGCATTCCCAACCACGGACATCATCATTTTAAGCGTGTTCATTTTCTACAATTTTTACCACCAATAATCTATCAAATATTTATTTTATTAGTTGTTGAGTGTAGAGGACGAAGCCTCAATTCCAATGATTCCAATTTTTTGCAATTTGGCTAAGAAATGGAAATTTACGGCCGTTTGAGTGCAACCAACTCCTTATTTGTCTCTAGGCTTGACTTCTCCTTTACAGGATCGAGCATTAAAAGTATAGTGGGAGTAATGATTTTAATTTTTTCCACCTTCATTAAATTTTTTTTATGCTTTTCAAGGCATGAGAAGTATTAAAAACATTTTGAGGTCCATCACTTTTGAGATTTAAATCTAGAGGGGTAGTTGGAGTGTTCAATGTTTGAATTAGGGGCCAACTTGGCCAACTCTCTACCTGCTCACCGAATCGGCACCCCTTTATGTCTCCCCGCACTGATGGCTCATCCAACCAAGATACCAACCCATTTTTTTCATGTTTATCCTCTTGACTTGGCCACCAAATAGACATGCTCCACAATTCACCATGGCATCACCTTGGAATCCCCATCATTCCATTGTGGGCTCACCCAAGGCTCGCTCGCTCTGTCCCCAACCCCATGTCGGCCCGATCCACATTCCCCATGGTCATTACAGTCCACATCAACTATCTAGCCTGAATTCTTAGGTTCACATTACTACTCCTACTCACATCACCTTGTTATGCACCCGACTAGGGTGCAGTAGGGAAATCACATCCCTGCGATGAGTGTTCCCTTCATTCCACAAGTGCACTATCTCCGATCCGACCGATGCGTTGAATCCCAAACTCGCATTGACCAATGTGGCGAGATACTTTAGCATCAAGCTCCTTACAAGTTGACTAACGTGATCACCCTAACTTGGATTTTCAACCCTTCAACTCACCCCCAAATAGACTTGCTGAGCTGGAAAGTAGTTCTCCTAAGAGATTAGTGAGCCAGTTTGGGTTCATAAGGCAAATGTTTTCCTTTCTTCATTTTTCTTCCCATTTTTGGAATATTTTTTATTTTTTTGAACCAATGCACTTTGGGTAAGATGTAATGAAGAGCACCACTCCATTTTTTCAAAAAAAATTCCCATTTTTTCCACTTTCATAATGTTTTTACTTGAGATAAAGGAGGTGAAGATATCTCATCTGCTGCAATGTTTTCCAATTTCTCCTCACTTAACCATTTTTCTTAATTTCTTTTGGGTCTAGAATATTGGTGAAGATGCATGAAATTCCCCCATACCATTGTAACCCATTTTCCCCAAAAATAATCTAAGTATTAGCTTTTTCAAGACCAAGAAGAGGAAAAATTGTTCTGAATGATTCCCAAATGCTCGAAATTAAGCTGTAAGTGCTTCTAGATCATGAATTCTTACCTAAAGTTCTAGATTTTTTCATGAATCCCTTTCCCGTGTCCAAGCTCAATTTCCACAATATTTCCATATTTTACTAGGGGTTTAAAAAATATAAAAATTTAATGACCTTTCAGGGACATCTACCTGCTAGATGTGTGACCATTTCATAAAGCATCCATTGGACAATGAGTCAACTATACAAAAATTTGATCTTGAATTTGAAATATTATCCCAGAGCCATCAAAAATCTTTTGTTAAACCCGTAGCCAATTTTCCATTGCTTGAATTTTCCTCTTTTATAAGAAAATATTGAAGTTTGTTTTGTGATAGTTGAAAATTGTTTTAAATTTGGTATTTCTCCTCTCTCATTTTATTCCTCTACAAATTGATTGTTGGGCCCTTGGAATATTGACCAAGTATAAAGGCGCATAGGTGTATGGGATCCCGATTCTTGGATGGCACGCAAGGCACAAGTGTGTAAGAGAATGGCTAAAGGAAGAAAATAGTGTGTGTGATGCACGAAAGGAGGTTTAGGAATCAAATTGAGTGCCCAAGGTAGAACACATGAAAAGCGTGATCAGTTTCATGTGGATAATATGCCACTGACAAACGAGTTAGCCCAAGAAAGAGCATGCTCCAGATGGAATCTTCTAGAAGATCATCATGAGATGGAATGGAGAGCTCAGGCCTGAAGGAACATGTTCGCATGGAGGACCACATTCAACACTTGATGACGGGTCCGAGGATGGGGTAAGGTGATTTGGCAGCCCGAGAAAGTGATAAATACAAGTTCCTACCACGAGAATAGATATAAATAGATAGAGATAGAGATATATACACACAGAGAGATATGTCATGGGGATATACATAAGGAATAGCGGGTTAGAGAGTGAGAGAAACTCTACAAAATTGTTGTGAGTGGATATTCTAGTTCAGGAAAGGATGTACTAAGTATGTAGTTATTATTTTTCTTTTTGTTAGCTTAGTTAAATATGTCTAGTGATGCACATGATGCGGCTCCGCTCTTTGTGACACTCAGTAATGAAACAATGAATATATTGAGGTTACTCAGTTATGAATAGATATGAATATCAATGGGTTTAATGTATATTTTGTTCGTGTGAGTTCTCTTTCTGTCATGGTATGAATGAATGGTTGTATCTTTCTTTCTACTACTATAGTATATGTTCCGGGATCATTAATGCATTTGGTCTGAAGTGACTGCAAGGATCTTGAGGCTGTTCTGAGCCCTATGGTTCTTGTATGTCTCAACTTCTTTCCTAAATAATCTTACACTAATCATAGATAATGCTTCTCACTAAACTCACATAAAATTGAGAATCGGCATCCACACATGCCTTGGGTGACCGCTCAACTTCTACTACGTGATAGGTTGACGCACATGGGGTTATTCCTTTTGTGATAAGAGTAAAAATGACTACATCTCTGTTCCATTTTCGGGACCTCTTTTGAAGTCGTAGTGGGATATAACATGCATCATAATTTTTGTAAAGAGTAATGACGGATCGGTTAACATTGGAAAATGTTGAATCGTGGTTCAAGAGCATGGAGGATGACTTTACTCAAATATTCAACAGTGAACTTGAGTTTAATACACATAGATGGGTAGAAGAGAACCTCTACCATGATCTGTAGGAGAATTTTTTCTGCTGCTTGCCAGTAGAGTTATATGGATGGCTTTCAACCTATGTATCTAGATCAAGCTAGCATTATAGATCACATGTGTGGAGCGAAGAAGACTACCAAAGGTTGTAAGATGTAGATCTCGACATGAACCCATACTGTAGATCATTGTTGGAGGGGAGTTCTAGCTAGCTACACTCTGGAATACACCATTTCTACATATTCCTACCTAGAGGTTCTGAGTTTGA
This sequence comes from Taxus wallichiana var. yunnanensis, assembly GCA_018340775.1. Taxonomy (NCBI): domain Eukaryota; kingdom Viridiplantae; phylum Streptophyta; class Pinopsida; order Cupressales; family Taxaceae; genus Taxus; species Taxus wallichiana. The sequence continues at coordinate 844,830,156 of CM031239.1, forward strand.
ATTTTGCAAGAACCTAGACGAACATTTCTGCATGCTATTCCTCTAGCCATGAAGATATGGATGGTTACTATGAGTTTAGAGGTGCTCCCAATGGCTCTAAACTGTCCCGAGCCTTTGGGTAAGGAAGCTCGGGTGGAGAAATATGGCAGATGATACGATAGAGAAGGAAAGGGAATAAATATGGATCAAGTATAGCAAAGCGTGTGAAAGGGAGCTTTCTAGATGATGTGAGGCTGCTAGTGTGATGGATCTATGAAGGTAGACGTTGTGAGAAGGAGTTGAGGGTGACGTGGAGGATGTGGAACCTGAGTAGTCTATGCTATCCCATCTTGGAAAGAAAGTAAGGGAGACCCCTTCATCTTCTAGTGAGAGTTCATCGCATGGAGAAAGGAGAGTCGTTGGCACATATCTTAACCCACCCAAAGTGGTCGATTCTCGGCGCTTAGTTTTCCCAAACCAGGAAGAAGTATTGATCCAGTTGAAACTAGTGGAAGAGACAGATCCATGCCTAGGAGATATAATTTTTCATTTCCTTCTTCTATGGCTACACATATTCCACTATTCGAAGGAGTTTTTAGACAAGGGGAAAGTGTAAAAGCTTTCAATCTCACATCAGGGAGTGGCACAGGACAAAGTATTGGTAGCGGGGTGCTATTACTGACCATCGGTGCACAATTCAGTGGGACCATTGGAGCACATGCCACAGCTCCTATAGGCCCTATTGGACCTAGTGGTTCTAGTGGATCTAGTGGATTTGGAGGTAAAGGACCCAGTGGACCTGGTGGATCAGGCGGTGGAAGAAACACCAGAGGGAACCATGGCTCTAGTTTAGGGCAAGGACCCCAGCCACCACCTCAAGTATTCTTTGAAATGTCTCTATAGTTGACAGATTACATGGGGCATTGAAGATGCTACGGAACATGTTCACAAGTGTGAACTACTATGGAACGCAAAGGGCATCATAACCCTAGAATGAAACACTAGTCAATTTACAACCATGTTGCAAGGGCACATGAATAGCTGGTATAAAAAGTATGACCCTCATCAAATGGTGGTGGACTACACCGCTTTAAAGAATGGATTCTTTGCAGAGTTCAACATTCCCGAGTTTGAGCTTGAGAAAAGCATTAGCACTTTGAAGGAGATTCAACAAGGAATGACAGAGAGTGTGTGGGAGTATGATGCATGTTTTAAAACTCTCTTGTAAGTTATCATATGATATCCATCCTTTCTCATGCACAAGTGGTTTTTTGGAGGATTGATCACCCCTTTTCAAAGGGCCTTGTCTCATACAACTTTTACAGATCCACGCAAATCATTGGAAGCTACCTTACATGTTGAGGCTGGTTGTAGTATTGATACTTGGTGTTAGCTTGTTCTGGAGGCCCAGATTACTTCTATGGCCAAACAATTGGAAAAATTATCTCGTGAACTCGGTCCATGAGACTCACAAAGTGGTTTGTGGTGCACGAATTTTGAAATAGAGGGGAACGTTAATGATAATTTCTCTTACAGGATGGTACGTCTTTGTGATGGTAGATTATGAGATCTATTATGGAGACCATGATGTAAGTAGATGTCCCTTGCTACAGATTTGCAATCGGAAGAATGTATCTTGTTATTGCAAAATTTTCACCTCCACAACCCATGATATGAAGGACTATAGGTTCATTGATCAGATCCATGGGGCCATTGATCATGGGGTGTGCCAAACCAGCATTGCTAATGATTCTAAAAATGATGATCGCTGTTACGAGGAGTGCACGAGATGTGGGCACGCATGGGAGAGGTTTTAGAGGAGGATTCCGTTGATGGGGTAAATGTAGAGGAAGAAGTGAGTTCCCACGTGGAACATGTTTTAACTGTGGCTATATAGAACATTACAAGCGTGAGTTCCTAGACTTGTTGCAGTTCTCGTGGTGTGGGAAGAAGCATAAGTATGAGGAGTGCTCAGAGTTATTTGAGCATATGAATCAGCAGCACCGGAAGGACAAATGCATTGTGATGGTCAACATCAAGAAGGTAGACATATGGTGGATGCCTCAGGTAACACAGGATGAAGGTTTGGAGCCTGTCTTAGTAACAAAAAGGGTAAAATCCATGCGTGAGAAGGAGGTACCAAGATAGAATAACCTGGTTTCAAGAGAAGAGGTCATTCATGGAAAGTATCTAGAACCCGTGCACCAGAAGGAGATATATCAGGACACAATGGATGTTATTCAAATCTTGTAATGGGAGATCTAGTGTGTAAAGGAGCAATCTAGAAAGTAGGAACAAGGAAGGATAATTGAGGTGTAAAAGGATGACCTGGATGAGGTCAAGGAGGTGTGTAAAATGCTAAGGTAGGAGAACATCATTCCTTTGCTAGGATCCTGGTTGAGGGAGAGCAAGAGAGATAGGTCTTTCACGTGAACCTTCCCACTCACAGCCTCAACTATGACAAGGAGATTATGTTGAATGTAGTTGTAGATGGATGGCTCCTCGTAATATACTCATTGACCTTTGGCGTTGAGGTTAATGTTCGACTTTGGATGCATGGCATCCGATGGGAAGACTTGCATTTTAGTCATCTTCGAATGTGTTGTACATGGAAAACAAGAATAAGGTAATTCTCATTGGTGTCTTGAAGGATGCATATATTACTATTTAGGGAGCTAAGTTTCTGGGGACTTTGAAGTCTTGGCACTCACCGAGGCGAAAATTTCCCAAAGACTACTTTGGTGCCCTTGGCGTTACAAGAATAATGCGGACCTTCAGCCCAATAAATGGTACATCAAATTCAAGAACAAAGAGGAATGGTTCATTATACCCTTGGTTGATGAGAATTAGACACCCTATATCAAACTGTTGGGAGAAGAAGCTCTAGACAAAATTTATGTGTGCTCAATTAGATACCCTGAGATGGTACACCCTACTAACGGAGTTATCCAGTTTGAAGATGCTCAGTTAGTAAGTGATACCACCAGTCTTGCTTGTGGAAATTGGACACATGGAACTTATGAATTAATGGGATAGCGATTAATAGGGTCGGTGAACAAGGTAACAAAGGCGTGCACTATTAGGCACCTTGGAGGAAAAGAGCTACCCATGTATTCGGGAGGAGCCTTCCCGAGATCTTTCGTAGGAGGTAGAAGCTCAGTGGAAGAAGTAGAAGGAACGGAGGAAATGTTTTGTTATGTCTTTCTTGGCATAGTATCTTGTTGGTGGGCCACACATCAAGAGAGCCTTTTATAGTGGCATGAGGTAAGAATTTCTCTCTCTGTCAGATTTTCTAGAAGTAATGTACCCACCATCATCAAGGAGTACCATGGGAAGGATCCCACCTCTTTCCATATCCAGGAGTGTGAATAGGTCTACAGAGAAGGTGCAAAATCTTTACCACCATCCCTATGGGTGCACAAGTTGTATTCTACACTACAGGGTTGTGCACGTGCATGGTACATTCATTTGGAGACATGCCGCTAGACAAGGAATTGGCAAGAGCTCATGGTTGACCTTATTCAAACCTTTGAGTATCAAAGTACCAAGCCATCGATTGATAAGGCCTTACAGGGTATCAAGCACCTTACCATGGGGGATAGTGCCAGAATGGAAGATAGGTTATTAGAATTATTAGGTGAACCAAGATTGGAGGCATGCTTTGAAGAAATTGAGGAAGCAGAAGAGTTACAGCTTGAGCGCGTGTTTGGAAAAAGAGAAGGGAAAGTTAGTATATGTGATTGATGGAGAGGAATCAAAAAGCTTAGATGTTATCCATTCTATAGGAACACACGAGGTAGTGGATAGTGCAGATGCTCACGTGCGTGCCTACCATGAGCCTTTAAAGATGAAGAAAGTTAACATCAGTTCAGAAGAAGAACCTAAGGAAGCTATTATTGGGGATTACTGGACAAAGAAGGAAGTATCAAAGATCATTGATCTGCTGCACAAATTTGAGGATTTATTCCCACATGGGTACCATGAGCTCAAAGGTGTTCACCATTCCTTGGGGGAGATGAAGATAAAACCGAAGGACAAAGTGTGTGCTCAGTTAGAAAAAGCCCTATCGGATGAATCCCAATTTTCACGTGAAGGTTAAGGTCGAGATAGAAAAGATGATAGCTTCTGGATCATTAAGGCAATGGAAAAATCAGAATCGATAAGTCCGATGGTAATCAACATCAAGAAGTATGGGCAGATTAGGATTTGTGTGGACTATAGGGAATTGAATGCACTTTGTGTCATTGATCCATTTCGACTCCCTTCATGAAGAGATTTTGGAAGCAGTATCCACGGGTGCAAAATCTACTCCTTTACGGTTGTATTTTTAGGATACCACCAAGTCCGATTGCAAAGGAGAACCGTAAGAAGACAAATTTCACCACAGAGTGGGGAATTGTTGTATATACGGTCATACCCTTTGGATTGAATAATGTTCCTAGTATTTTTTCACGCATAGTGGTGTAAGCATTCCAGGACTTCATCCATAAATTTCTTTAGGTCTATTTGGATGATTGGACAATATATGGTCTAGTTAATGACCATTGTGACAACTTGAGATTAATGTTTGAAAGGTGTAGTCGGTTGAGGATATCCTCAACATTAAGAAGTGTGTATTTGCAACACCCTTTGGGACTCTATTGGAGCATATCATATGTAAGGAGGGCTTCATTGGTAGATCCTGCTAAGGTTGTAGTTATTGTGGGGTTAAGGGAACCTACTAGCCAGAGCACAAAGTGCATGGATTCCTTGGACATACGGGCTATTACAGGAAATTCATTAAGGGATATGCCAAGATCACCATGCCTTTAGAGGAGCTTCTTAGACACAAAAGTGCCTTCCATTGGGGAGAGGCACAATAGAGGGCATTTGATACATTAAAAGATAGGCTTATTACCATGCCTATTTTACATTTTCCCTCTTGGGACAAGCCCTTCCATGTCCATGTAGATGCCTCAGGAACCACCATTGGAGTAGTGCTTGCACAACCAGGTGAGGGGATTGTTGATCATCCTCTCTATTTTGTGAGCAAGAAGTTAACACCAGCAGAGCATAATTATACCACTATTGAGCACAAGGAATTATCGATGATCTATGTGCTCTTCAAGTTTAGACAATATCTACTGGTAACACCCTTTGTATTCTACACCAACCACATGGCATTAAAGTATTTGGTGAACAATCCCATTCTTCAAGGGTGCATATGTCGATGGGTGTTTTTGTTTCAAGAGTTTGAATTCACCATTGTAGTGAAGCCTTAAAAATAAACTATAAGCCCGATCATCTATCAAGGATTGATTCAGAGAGGATGTGAAAGTATTAAGGAAGCAATGCTATACGGCCAACTATTTATATTACGGTGTGTGCCCTCGATTTGGAGGAGATTACATTATTTTAAAAGAAGGTGTGGCACCAAATGGAATGAAGGCACTAGAAAAGAAGCAGTTGGCCATGCACGTCACACCCTATATGTTGATTAGTGGAGACTTATACAAATTGGGATGTGATGAAGTTTTACGCAGGTGTGTATTAGAGCATGATCGCTTGGCCATCATGGAGGAAGCACATAGAGGAAGTGTGGGTGGGCATTATGCAGGTGATGCCACCGTATGAAAGATATTAATGGAAAGATTATGGTGGGAAACCTTGTACAAGGATTGTAGAGATTATTGTAAGGCATGTGACCACTGTTAGCACATTGGTAAACCAGGAAGGAGAGATGAAATGCCTTTGCATCCTATCCCTAGTGCAGAGCCTTTTGAAAAATGGGCGATAGATTTTGTGGGATCTATTGCACTAGTAACACATAGCACTAGGTCACGTTATGTCATCACTTGCATGGAATATCTCATAAGGTGGGAAAATACAACCCCAACTAAATATTACATGGCGAGTAAAGTGGCAAGGTTCTTATGGGAGAACATTATCATGAGGTATGGATGTCTGTTGAGTTTGACGAGTGATAGAGTACGCATTTTCTAAATGAGACCGTGAAGATCCTATTATCGAGTTCATGGTGGCTCATCTCAAGACTACGACCTATCACCCACAAGTAAATGGAACCATGGAAACATTCAACAAAATACTCGAGTAATACCTTGACCAAAATCTATGATGTTGGAAGACAAGATTGGGATGACAAAGTATCAGCAATGGTATGGGCTTACATGACTATGTATAAAAGACTAAATAAAGCCACACCTTTTCAATTGGTGTTTGGTGTGAAAGCCATTTTTGCTGGTTGAATTTATGTTACCTTCTCTATAAATAACATGCACAAGAGGATTAGTGATGAACAATAGCTGGAAGAAAGAATTGATGAACTAATGAAACTAGATGAGAGACGATCACTTGTCCGTTGGGGCCAAACAATGGAAAAGGAAAAGTAAAAGGCTTGGAATGATCGCCACATTAGAAACAAGAAGTTTGATGTTGGGCAGATGGTGTTACTATATGATTCCAACTTTCTATACCATCCTAGGAAATTGAAAGTCCATTGGTTGGGTCCCTACACAATCTCATACATCCTTGATTCAAGCACATGCTAGTTATAAGCACTGGATGGAACGAAGTTTCCTAGGCACTTCAATGGCAGTAGGTTGAAGCCCTACAATAAATAAGTCTTCTTGGTGTTTGTAAATAAGACAGCTTTTGCCAATTTGTTTAGAAGTTTACTTTATGCATTTTTTCCCCTTTCTTTTGTTTCCATTTCATGTTGTTGTTTTGGTTTTACGCCTTTGGCGCCGGTAACCGTATTGCTTATTTTGGAGAATTTGTGAGTGCACCGAGGACCACACAATATTTTAGTATGGAGTGGAGTAAAGTGAAGAAGCATGTGATTAAAGTGCCAAGGAAGTTGTCTTGAAGGGCCTTGTTGTAGCCCGGTTGAAAGAGGTAGATGAAGATAAAAGATAGAATAATTGGTGCCAGGATAAAGCTACTAGTAGATCCAATGTATAAAGGAAAAGGAAGCACAGTTAAAGCAACACAAGGTAGGAAAAAATAATAATCTGGATAGAAGAAGTTCCTTTGGCATAGGTTAAGTGTACGCAAGAGTCTCCAATCAGGTTGGTTGGGTTACACGCTAGAAGGTTGGAGAAGTTTTCACGCAGGAAGGGCATGTGATTGAAGGTGTTGAAGACAGACTTTGTTTGAAAAATTTACATTAAATGAACAAAGTATGGGGGTAGGTAAAGTAGCATTTAATGATTAGAAAAAGGAAAACTATAAATAAAGGATCGAGGCACTCTTATTTTTACTTTACGAAAATGAAGAGTTGGCTATATAAGCAAGTGTTATAAACTACGGTTTTCAGATTTGATCAAGTAGAAGATCTGTGTGATTAAAATGTGAAGAGCTAGTTTGAGATTGTGAACTAGAAGGAATTACATGGGTGTGAAAGGAGTGGAAAAGGTGTTGTCTTGTGAAGAGTTTATCCAAGTTAGGGTTCGAAAAACTAGGGAACAAGTTTAGAAGAGTTATATTGCGGATCCGAGATCGAAGGTTGGGAGAAAAGACAGAGTAAAAAGAGAGGGTAAGAGTGATACAAATACCTCGACCATAGCACCGAGGAAGGGAAAGGGCAAAGCTAAGGCTAAACAACTAGAACCTGAAGTAGACACAAACGAAGAATGGTATACAGAGATGCAATACCGGATGGTGTGATTTTTGGGAAAGGGATGGCAATGCCACTTGAGAAGCATACACAGTTAGTGACTATAATCAACGCACAAACACAATAGAGAAATAAATAGGATTGGAATTAGTACATCCCACCAACAAGTGAACACCTGAAGGTTTGTCCATATATGATGATGACATTAAGGTTAAATTGGCGAAGGTAGGGCTATTGCAACTCTATGAGTTTCCTTATTTTGGGAAGCCAGATAGCTTGTACCAGTGGTTTATGTCTTGGGTGTATGAGGACTATTTTCACTTTGTTGGGTGTAAGATGCACGTGACTCCCCAGTTGATTTCACAATTTATAGGCCTCATATGTGAGGGAGATAGCCTAGAAGATGACCTTGGTGACAAGGAGGCTATTCAAGAGACCGTCACTGAGTATGCATGCAAGAAAGGGTTGCGGTACTATGATATTTAGGACATCAAGGACCTGTTATGAAGATGGACGCACATCCGGTGACTAAGCTGAATGTCCAAGAAAGATGGATGTAGGTTAACAAACCTTGGCTACATGTCTCAGTAGGAAGATTGCAGAGGGGACGATATATAACTTGTTCACGTACATTATTGAGGAGATTATTAAGTACACGAAGGAAGGGGACAAGATCCTCTTTCACAATGTCTTGCTCACCATAGTGTTTACAGAAATTGGAGTGTCGGATGGCTCAGAAAATTTTGTGTGGGAGTACCCATCCGAAGACCCTTCACCCGCGAAGAGGTTTGAGAAGTATGCTTGTGATATAATGATGGTTCCCCACAAAGCACGGCTGGAAAATTGGTATACACACTTGAGGAATGCATTTGGGGCAGAGTAGAGGATCCGAACAGGTTCAAAGCAACCATTGAGGGAGAAGCTGAGTTCATTATGTACTAGCACTACTGCTTGGGTAGATTCAAGCTTATTGATGAATCATGGAGCCCTTGGTGCAAGCTTCCTTTCACATTCACTGCCCAATACTTTTAAGCAGGAGTAAATGGATTTAAAGAATCAAAGAAGCTAAGGATGGAACTAGGAAGGTTGGACCGGGAACATAGGGATATGAGGAAGAAGATGAATTACCCCGATGGTAAGAGTGCGTCCATAGACTAGGCTGATGACACTTCCCATCGCTAAAGGATCTGTGGCACTCATGTACATGCGTAAAACTTTGAAGTTCAAAAAGGGTGCATATTTGGAGAATGAAATCTCCATACTTGAAGACTCCTTGGGAAAGAAGAAGTCAGCATCTAAGAAGAGATTTAGAGGAGAGGAAGGAGCACCAAGTGTGCCGACTACTTAGATAGTGAGCATACCATCTACAAGCGCTAAGCCAAGAACCTACATACGGAGAAAGAGGTTTCCAGTGAAAGGAGAAGATGTCAGAAGTATAGGCACCCAAGCAACCCACCACCATGGAAGAATCATCAAGGAAGAAGAGAACGCCGAATCTCCTAATCGAAGCCACCTCTCTAGAAGAAGCAAAGGGTGGATGAAGAAGTGACTCGGGAGGCAACCGATAATTTGGAGAAGTATTTAGGAGAAGGAGAAGATGAGAGTGAAGGAGGGTGATGAGGAAGAAGAGGCGAGAAGGAAAAAGAGCCACATGTGTTTAGTATCTATGACTCGGAGGAAGAAATTAGAGAGGAGAAGAAAGAGTTTGTATTTGTGCGGTGTAAGGGCTCACAAGATGAGGAAGGCAATCAAGACATGAAGGCATATGAGAACAATTCTAGGAAGCGGGGATCCATAAGCCTTACAAAAGAGCATATTATTGAGATAGCATAGTGAGAAGTGAAAAATATGCTCGAAGTCCTTGAGACCACGAGTTAGAGTTTAGCATGGACATAGTGCTTAAGGAAGGGAAGGAGGAGAGAATTGAAAAGGAAGATGACAGCCAGGAGGCCCCGCTCTGACAATTAGCTTACCCAAAGGCACGCGCTCGCATAGGAGAACTCTAGATACAAAATAGAGATAGATAATGGGCTATGTGGATGACATGAAGAAGGTGTTATGTGCACGGTTCCAAAGCACCATACCCATGGAAAGGATCCTAGCCATGGAGTCTTTTGAAAAGGATGGCACATACCCTAGGACTAAGAAGATACTCTCTTGGGTGTTTGAGTCACACATTGATGAGCCAAAATTTGAAGTCTACCATAAAGCACTCATTTTGTTGCTGAATGTAAGGGAGAAAACTCCTTAGTAAATGCTCAGGAGCTTTCAGATGATCAAGTATGCAATGATTTGAACAAAGTAGTGGTCGAGACCGAGGCTAGGCTATTCACATGAAATTATAGAATCACAACATTGGAGGTGAATTTGGGGAAGAAGGAGGAAGAACTAGTGGAGAAGGCCAAGAGTTTAAAATAGAAGGAATTAATCAGCGCGTAGTTAAGGCACGAGTTAAAGGAAGAAAAGGTAAAGGTGCAGGAGGTCTACAAGAAGGTGGAGTCAATCAAGAGCACAATCATATTAAAGCACCCAAACCTTATGCCAATCCCTTAGAGGTACACATCAACTCTGGAATGCCTAGAAGACCTAACACATTTCCTCACTATGGAGAGGTGACCCTTAACACTGGAATCTATGGAAGAAGTGGCCGTGTGCTTGAAAGAGGAAGACCGGTTGAAGGTAGTAGTAACTATTTCCAAGTACAACCAAGTAATTATGGAGATTAAGGTCACTTCATAGTCTGTAGAAGCCACATATGGCACATGCATAGATAGAGATAAGGTGGCGAGCTCCTTGGTTACCATGCTTGAATCAGAGCTAAAGGAGTTCCAAGAAAAGAACAAAGGGAACAGGGTAGAGAGGGACAAGGTTAACGGCTGAGGTAGAAAAGAAATCGAGGCACCGAGGCTTTGAGGAGCTCAATTAAGGCCCAACTGAAGGAACTAACCCCAAACTACTAGGAGAATTGATAAACTTGCAGCATAAGTGGAGGTAGATCTACGAAAGGAATTTCCTAACCTTTTGAATTGATGTTTCCCCCATTATTCATTCTTTCCCCTATTATTTCATTCTTTATTCATTTTTGTAAATTATAAGTCTACATCTTGGTCCCATAAAACATCTTGCCTCTTAGTCAAGTAAAATGTTTCGAGATGAGAGAAGAACATAGTGTGGGGTGATGTTGGGCCCCTAGAATATTGACCAAGTATAAAGGTACATGGGCACGTGGGATCCCAGTTATTGGATGGTGCACAAGGCACAAGTGTGCAAGAGAAAGGCTTAAGGAAGAAAATAGCATGCATGACATGTGAAAGGAGGTTCAGGACTTAACCAAATCGAGCGCTTGAGGAAGAACATGTGAAAATTGTGATCGGTTGCACACGGATAAGATGCCATCCTGGTAACAAGTTTTCCTAGGAAAGAGAATGCTCAAATGGAATCTTCTAGAAGATCATCATGAGATGGAATGGAGAGCTCAGGCCTAAAGGAACATGCTTGCATGGAGGACCACATTCAACACTTGGTGATGGATCTAAGTACGTGGCAAGGTGAGTTGGCAGCCGGGAAAGTGATAAATACAAGTGCCTACCACAGAATAGATATACATAGATAGAGATAGAGATATAAACACATAGAGAGAGATATGTCATGGAGATATACATGGGGAATAACGGGTTAGAGAGTGAGAGAAACTCTACAAAATTGTTACAAGTGGATATTCCGATTCAGTGGAAGGATGTACTAAGCATGGAGTTGTTATTTTTCTTTTTGTTAGCTTAGTTCCATACATCCAGTGATGTGCATGACCGTGGTCGCTTCTCTGTGACACTCTGAATGAAACAATGAATATATTGAGGTTACCTATTATGAATAGATATGAATATAAATGGGTTTAATGTATATTTTTTTCATGTGAGTTCTCTTTCCGTCATGGTATGAATGAATGGTTGTATCTTTCTTTCTGCTATAGTATATGTTTTGGGATCTGTTAAAGAATTTGGTCTGAAGTGACTGTAAGGATCTCGAGGCTGTCCGAGCCCTATGGTTCTTGTATGTCTCAACTTCTTTCCTAAATAATCTTACACTAATCATAGATAATGTTTCCCACTAAACTCACATAAAGGAGAGACTCAACACCCACGTGTGCCTCGGGTGAGTGTTCAGCTTCTGCTGGGTGATAGGCTGACGCACATGGGGTTCTTCCTTTTGCGATAGGAGTAAAAATGACTACATTGATCCATTTGGAATGCATGAAAACACCTAAAACTACCCCAATATTTGGTTCCTTTCCAAGGCTTGAAGGACAAATGATTGGTGACCTCTTGACAAGGGTGGAGCAATGTAAACTTAGGGACTTGTGCTAGTTTTAAAGAGTGATCTGGGCTATTATAAAATTGATTTTCACCTTCTTGTAGGCTTCTCATAACACTATTAAAGGGATGGAACAATTGGGAACATTTAAAGCACCATGGAACTTCTAATTGCAACACACAAGCCACCCCTAGGGATGATATTTTTATTTTACAAGAGGTATGAGGGGATCAAATATTGATCGAAGGAGAAAAGGAAAGAAAACACTTAAATCTAATCCCTATCATGATTTTAGTTGCTTTGCATTTGAAGTTTCTTGAAGATAGTGTAGACATCTAAAATCCTCTTATGTAGTTTAACACTTAAATTGCACTAATGATCTTCACTCCCTCTCATTTTGGTCAAATCACAACACTTCGATACCTAAATATGCTTCTAATTCACTCAGGATGCCAATTAATGAAATTTTGATTAGTGATAATCCTCTTAATTAGCTAACTATATGTTAATTAAGCCTTTAATCTTGTATTTAACCAATAAACCTTATTATTGGCTAAACCCGCTTCTAGAACTTCAAAAACTATCCAAACACATTTCGATGATCTTTGTCGAGGAATGCTTTCTAATCCTACGTAGGATCCTTAATTAATCCTAGCTCCTAATCTAATCAAAAAGTGAATTCACTTGTAAAATTCTATTTTTGGGCTCACCTTTTGTCCAACATGCACTAGGATTATAAAATTTCCCAAATGAAAACCTATAAATACAAGTATAATGCCCCTCTTATAAGTTTACAATTGATTTGTATTAGCCATAGATATAGACATCCGATCTCAAACCTTACTTCCATTATTGGAATAAATTTATCACCTTGCATCCATTATTCATATTTGGTTAGTAGAGGAATATCTAACTTGGCCTTGTAAACATTTTTTAGAGAGATATTTTCACAATCTTGAAGAAAAAGAACAAACCACTTTGATTTCTTTAGGATCTAACCAGTTCACATTTGGTTTCGCAATCTAAAGAGTAAAATGACTTAACATGTTAGTTTGTTTCATCCATGTTGCATGCACTTGGAAGTTAGTTTTATAAGATCTTATCTTGATGTGTTTGGTTGATCTAATCATGTATTGAAGCTACTACATGTTAGTTTCAATTCTTATGACATAGTTAGTCTTTCATGCCTACATTTGGCATGCTTGGTGAGACCAACTCCATTGTCCATTAATTTTAGGCATTGTTTCAAAGTTTTTAAACTAACCCCATTTTGAATTTTTGGTTAAACATAAAATTTCTTAACTAGTTTAGTTGGAATTGCTTAGGTTTTATGCTCTTTGTAGGATCAAATTAGGTAAAGTGTTGTCGAATTTGGATTAAAAAAACAAAGTTTTGATATTTTTACAATTTTTTGCAAAAAATCATGTATTTTGGTGATCTACAGCATGGACGCACATACGCTCTAAGGGGTGTGTATATTCTTTAAGAAGTGTGCATATGATTTTTGGCCGCACATACAAGACACCTTTTTTTTCATAGTATGTCTCTAGCTTAGGGGCATGCATACACTCTAAGGGGTGTGCATATGCTCTAGAGGGCAAACATATGCTCCACCAACAACACATACTCTATATTTCTTCATGTTCTTTGTGTTTGGCTGCTAGGGATGTACATATGCTCTAAGGGTCAAGCATACACTCTAATGGGTGAGCATATGCTTTAAGGGGTGTGCATATACCCTAAGGGGCGTGGATACAATTTGTTGATTGTGCATACGCTACATTTATTTTCCCACTATCTTTGTTCTCGGGGCACACATATTTTGTTAGGGTCATATATAGTTCTCGGGGTACACATATGTTTTTAGGGGCTCGCAAGGATGATCTAATAAATCTTGGTTCCATTTTCAAAGTTTGCATGATTTAATATTGAATATTTATATACATCTTACAGAATTTCTTAAGGATAACTATTGATTTACAGGGTATATGAGATCATGCTTTTTGCTATCTTGTTTGGATAAGTTAATTAATGTCACATTTTCATTTATAAAGATAAAATCATGTATGCTCTTCCCTCACACCTTTTAGGTGATCTTGGGAATAAAAAATGATTCTATACCTTTCTTATGCTTTCAGATAACATTTCATTAAGCTTAAGGGAAAGAACAAAAAACTTGCTATAAAATAATTGCTTAAGCACTTAGGTTAAAAAGTTTTCCATTTAACAAACAGTAGGATACCTCATTACGTATTCTCTTATCATTCATCTTAGGATGATCTTGAGAATCAGAAACAACATTTTATCCTCTTTTTACGATGTTTTGATCATTTAGAGAACTACTAATCTTTGCATGAAGGACAAATAATACAATTGCAAAATAATAAAGATCTAATCAAAATAACACGTTTGTTGAAGGTTGTCAATGGTGTGCAAAATCTCATTTCATAATCCAAAAAAATAAAAAACATACCACATTAATCAATCAATGCACTGTATATGCAGGTTTTTGTTAAGAGCTACAACTCATCTACTTTGAAATAAGAGAAACTCCCTTTAGCATAAACCTTAAGATAATAAATGGATTCTCCTAGAACCCCAAAGTAGTCCATGTAAGAGGGAATCTTTTCAAAAAGATGTGAAGTGCCTTGCTTATCGCTTGATTAATACGCACTTCGAGAATAGAGTAAAAACTTTATTCATGCGACCCTAATGAAAATACAATTAAAAGAATTTATTGCTCATTGTATTGAAGGGGGTAAATTAAATTTGAGATACTTTAAGGTTTATTCATTATTACTTCCTTGGAAAATTGAGATCATAGAGATAGTTTGTGACACATATTTGAGAGAAACAAATAGGAAGCCATTTTGTCTTGAGGCAAACTTGACCAAAGCATCATGTTCTAAAGAGGGATTGTAAAACACTAATTTATTTTGAAGTCAAAACCTTGTTCGGAAAACAAGTCAAGACTTCATTGAAGTTGGAGCCCAGTGATATTCATCTCGAAACTAATGATGTGTTACTTTGTCTTAGTTTTTCACTTGCCTTAAGGCAAGGCAAAAGTTCTCCAAAGTTATACTTAGTTTGTTTGATCACCACTTAGTTTTACTTATTTTTATTTTTGTTTCCCATTTTAGGACAAAAGAAAAAAACACGTGAGCATACCAATAGAAATAATCATGTCCACCACTTTGTATTCTACTTGCACGACTAGGTTGTAATACCGAAATGCAAGTGTTGAAAGTTTGAATGGTACGTCTTCATGTTCTAGTAGGCCCTCTATCTCAAACCCATATTGAGACAGCATTATCATTATAGATAGGGAGTCTCATTATTGAATTCATTTGAGTTGTTAAGTTTTCATGTATCTTATCATTAAAAGTTTGATACTTACGTCTTGTTTTACTTAGGAAACTTGATTTAAGTTTCAAAGTTGAATTATTACGCTACACATATAAATAACAACTTGTTGATATAGTTGACTTAGGTTTTGATCCCAACCTTATCTTGGTTCTTGGAAAATTTGTTATGTGTTTAGTATTATGGTGACATCATTTTGATACTTAAAAAACTTACCTTTGTCTATGAAGCTTGATTTATGTATCCAAATAGCGTTGTTGCACTGCTTGCATTGGTAGCCATCTTTTCATAACTCAGACCTTTTTTTGTTTCTAGAAAATTGTTTTGGAATACCTTGTTGGGGTATCACATCAACAACTTATTAGTAATTAGGAATTTTCTATATCAAACTTGACCTAAGTGGTGATATCATGTTGTCACTCTTTGTGCCTAAACTACCATTTAATTGTGCATTTTACATAAGGAGTAGGTTATTTTAGGTTGGATTGGTTTACCAGACTTGCATGATCATGCCTTGTGTTGTGTTTTCTAGGGAAATACTTGTTATATCCTTGGATTCTTTATTCTTTATCACTTAACATTCTTTGATAAATTGTCAAGTAGAAAATAGTATGACAGTCACGTTAGTAGGATTGTAGCCTATGTTTATTGTATCATTTATCACAATCAACAAAAACCTTTGTAGAAACCTTTGTATGCCCCCTATCACGAGGATAACATCTAAGATATTGGGGTCTAATCCTTTCATTTGTCATGATTTAGGACCCCTCTTTTATATGGTAAAAGACATAGATGACTTAATCAATCATAGTGGTGATGAGGAAGACTCACCTCGGGGTGATTTTGAGTTTGATCCCACATGCTTAGATGGCTTACTTTATCTTAATAAGGATAGGGTACTTACATGGGTGGTAGAGTTAGGTTTCAAGATGACACCTGAATATGAATTTGTTTCACCGACTCATATCCCCTATGAAAAAGAAAATAAAAACACCCTCTTATTAACTTACATGATGAATTAAAATAAGGACACGCCTCTAATCATACACCAAAACAACAACGCCAAAACCAAAGTTCATAAATGCACGATGTAACATCCTCATTTTATACTTTAGAACAAGTGAATTTTTTTTTTTTTTTTGATAATTGCATACTGGTTCTAAATACATAATTTAGAACTCACAATTCAAATAACCATTCATATAACAGACAACCATATGCAGCTGTAATGACTCGGAGTACCTCCGATCTATTCATTCCATGACTCGGCAATCTACCGATCTATTCATGTGTAATAAGAGTCGGTGCTTTTAATTAACACATTACTCTTGCGGTTCTCTTCCCTAATCTGGGATTCAGAATGCTCTGTCCAAGGAATCTAACTGAATAATTGTTACTATTATTCATCGGCATCTCATCCCTTAGACTAGGTGAATTAGGACAACGCAATCAGCAGCTTGCGATACTTTGGCCAAAGATTTGAAACATACTGTTTATGTCTCGTATTCCTTAACGGCATACTCGCCAACGGAATACGTCCTTCACCCCATTCATATGTTATATAGAATGTCTATATACGACTTGTCGGTCCTTCCTTTCACAACTGAATCACTCGGAGGCAGATTAACAAGGTGATAATGTTATATGGATGCCCACGAGGATTAGGGATATGATGACATACTTGGTTCAACCTGCGGTTCAACCGGTGTGTCATGATACCCCGAATCTCCTAGGCAGCCTTATAACATGACCACGTTCTTAATCGGTCCCAGGGTAACTCGTGCGAAATCAAGTGTAAATCTTAGCGATCAATGCAAAGGGTGTCGCCATAAGTCATCTGCATTATTGTAACTTCGAGAAGATCCTAATCTTCTCGGAGGTACAACTCTGCAGTTGACTTATGTCGTCAACCTTTAAATCCGCCTCGAAAAGATCTACTCAGTAACAAGCGTTACGCACTTGAGTTTAAATTACTTTAAAGACTTTTCCCTAAGGTTTAGCCTTTCCGATCCCTGGATTCTTCGTCTTAGGACGACCCTCCTCTATAAAACCCATTACTTGGTAGAGATATTAAGGTCAAGTTCTTCATCAAGGAGTCATTAGAATACACCTGATTCTAAAGCAACAGAATCGGACAATATCTCATAACCTTTGCTTGAGATTGCCAACTGAACTCCATTTGTTTGTATATCAGTTCTCTTAACTGAAGTTATATCATACTTTTAGTATAAAGATATAAATGATTAAGAATCCAATTTAATATCGTCCTGTTATACTTAGGACTAGGGATTAGTAATTTAATCCACCTTGTTTAGCGTTCTCTTTTAGGCTCATTTTTAACCTATCTTCTAGAAAGACAATTATTTAAATCCAATATTGCTTTTGCTAGAACAAATTAGAACTACTAAACACTCATAAGAATTCAATCTCATTTTCATGCAAGCTTTCATTGTCAATCACAAAAGCATCCATATTATACAATGATAACAATGCCCCTTCGTTACATAAACCGAAGAAGGTCAACTATCAGAAATAGAATACAACACATAAGTATCAAACACTTATTTCCATTCCTTTCCAAACTATACAATTACATTTTATGCAAACAACATACTTGATACAATGCTCAACTGAAAAGAGACATCTTTTCTCATATAGTACATCTGTAAAATCAAGCTGTAATTCATTATAAATCAAATAAACAATCTGATCACCTTCAGATCTGCATTGCTTTTACCTCTTACGGTAACCATCTGCAAAAATAGTCAACATGAGTCAGTTCAATGAACTGAGCATGATAAGCACTAACTTTTAAAACAATTGCAATCCATCAATTGTTTTCATTAAACACCCTGTTTAAATGAGATCAGATATTCACATAAGTAAACATATTCAGACTATGCCCTTGTAATACAAAATGATTACAAATATGTAACTCTGTCATTGTTACAAAATAGTCTTAATCACTTTCTAATATTTCATCAAATATAAGAAACAAGGAACGAATGCACACAAACAATCATTGAATCCAAAATCACAACATTGGTCAGATTGTTTCATTCTTCCAAAAGGGAAATAACATAACAATTCGGAATTCCACCAATATGTTACAAACAAATTCCCACTGTTAGACAAATATCATCTAATAAGCAAAAGAAGAGAAAGAACCAAATCAATCATACTTCCTTTCACATAAGTTCGTTACTGTACCGTCTACTCAAATGAAATACATTCATCCAGTAAGCATACGAACAAGTCATTCAAACAACAGGAAGAATCACTGTCATAATAAAATTCGAACACAACAAGGCTTTACGGCCCGAATTCGAAATCAAGAAATCCAGTAATGCGGTCAGCAATAGACTATATTGCCTTAGGCAATTGGATGTTTCCCAAAACTATGCCAAGACAATCACTCAAAATTTCCGAACATGCTCAGTCTCAATCAGACAGGAGTGAACGGAATAGAATACAGCAAATCTATACTTACCTTGGCGCATGCAAATCTAAAGTTTGATATTCACGGTTCACTTCAGCGAAGCTAGAACACGAGACAAATATTCATGCTCAAGGATCTCAAACAGTGACAAAGACAGTGTCCAAATGTCAAGTTCAGAAAGAGACAGAAGTACAAGTTACCTTTCCAGAATTCAAATGATTCAAACAGAGGTAACAATTCAATAGTTGCATATGAATTCATACTGATATTCATCAACGAAGCATAAAAAGAATCAGACAAACAAATTAATCTCTGATTTCAACCATGAACAGTGACTTAAACACGTAATCATTCAATCGACTCCACGAGTCATTCAAATCGCAACAATTAAAAATCGTATAATCACACCGCGTAACGCTTGTCATCGATTTTAATACCCATAACCGCTGAACCCAACAACATCTTAAGATAAACTTGGTTGATAAATCCTTCAATGCCATCCATGGTAATCATTCAGAATTAAACAAGTGTAAGCCATCGAATACCCATTTCAAAGCAAGGAAATCAACTGAGCTGCTTCGAAGCTTTCGAACAGCTTACAAAAAAGGAATGCAAATGCATACTCAGGAAATCTATACTCATTATTTATTACAAATAACCGCGGCCTCAAGACCTGTTTTCTCTACAAGGCTTCCACGAAAATCAAATAATAAAACTCTAAGATGAATCTACATTCTCAGCAGTAGATAGCAATATACGATTCAATCATGGACTCCACTGAGTCGTAAAAATAAAGTATAGATGTATCAATATTGTACACAGTCAACAAATAATCCCGTTACCACAATAACAAGGAAGAACAACTTCCACTGGGTCGTTTAGACTACGGTAACACAACAGTTGCCTGTTCCCAAGCCAAAAATTAGAAAACAAATGAAACCCAAAAGTATCATTAGTCACTGTCAACAAAACCACGACAGAGTTTCCAAAATTTCCTAAAACACTGAACAATCAAACAGGTACACCAGTATCCTTCCCTACTGTTTCACAACAGCATTGACGATCAAAAATCGACAACAAAACAGTGGTCTATACCCTACACAAGTATATTCGACGGGCTCACGCCAAACAGGCCGAGCATTCATACCTTTAAATATATAAATATCTCACATATTTAAACCAGAAAGAATACACAAGGGAATAGAGCCGAAATTCGAATTTAACAAACACCCATCTAGAGGAAATTGAAAAATCGAACCAGAAGAGATACAGTACCAAAATCAAACAAGATCTCCATAGAAAATCATCCATTTTCTCAAAACATTTGAACAGAGTTGTTCTAATGAAATCACTTGAAAGACAGCAAGCTATTTAAAGGTTAGGGCCTAACATGCCTGGATTTTTGATCAATTTTCCGAAGCAGACCACAGGAAGAGCTCAAACTTCCTTTTCTTTTTCCACGATAAAGCGACCAACAAAATTTTGCTATCTCCATCACATATATATCCTCCATGACAGAGAAAAGAGCTATAGCAGTTCATACTTGCCATGCAACTCAAAGAGAACTGGTGCGAAGAACCAGTAAACAAGCAGAGAGAGAGAGAGAAGACCGAAAATCGCGACAAGCCAAACAAACCCACAAATTTCCCGTTTGCATGCCTTCTCGCGAGTTCCGAGCTCGACTTCCGAGAATATTGAATGCCATTAAACCAACTTTCCCGCTTAAACTCAACTTCCACCGACCGCCAGAGTTGGCGACAGTCCAATGAAACCTCATGTTCATTTCCAAATTCAGCGACCTGCCACGTCGTCGAACAAGTTAGGCCGCTAAACCTTCGCCATGACTCCGTCCCTCATCCTTATCCCCAGCATTAATTGCCATAGAAAACGCCGCCCATGGTTCGCACCCCTCCATAGGCCCCTTCACAATCTCCTCATTAGTTAGGTTAGTATCTTAGGTTAGAATTTAGGGTAATACCCATACTAACCAATTTACACATAGATACTAACTTAGGATATTAACACATAGCCTAGGTCTAGGTTAGATTAACAATAATCTAACCCCTAGGTTAGGTTTTAGTTTTAGGTTACTAACCATTAATAATTCCAGTTAGGTCTTCGTCCTGTAAACTCAGAAAGACCTGTATCATACCTTCTCGAACAGAGTTAGCTCCAGTTCTGCTGCAGAATTGTATGTAACGAAATATTACCCGGTCCACAATCGAGACCTTCCAGATATACTTCCATATCGGGAACCAATTTTATTTCACAAGATCAGCCCGAGTCATACTCCTGACCAGCTTAATCAATGCTTCCATACCTTGCAACCTGTTCAAGGTCTGTGATCTAATTCATCACAAACAAACTTAAAGCATTACTTGGATCAATTCCACTGATCCAAGACTAGATATTATAGATGAATATCTCTATAATTCATTCCGTGATCAGATTAATATTCAGACACAAAATGAAATAAATAAAAGAGTCTAATCATATTCTGACTCAGTCAAGATCTGTAATCTGCAAGGAAATTACAATACATATCAAGCATGATTTCTAAATCGAGGAACACATCCTTATACAAGAAATCACATATCAACACTTGTATGTCCAGGAGAAAGTAACAACAGTTCAGGGTGTTACATGCTTCCCTCCTAAAAAGATTCATCGTCCCGATGAATTACATATTAAATTAACCTTCAGGTCAATCAATTTATTAGTACACAAACAATGTGACTACTTCCATATTAAATAGTTCCAGAAATCAATGTCACAACACATTTATTCAACCTGAATAAAGTCTGCCTTAATCTGGCTTTCATAAATACTTAAAAACAATCAGTTCATAAAAGTATATTTTTGTCAACAGTTTTCATTCTGTTGCAAAAAGAGAAGGAAAAGCAATTTTCATCTCTTCCAAGTTTTCCCAAGTTGCACTTTCTTCGCTAAAGCTGGTCCCCTTTGGACCTTACATTGCTGTATATCACGATTTCTTAAATGCAATTGGTGAGTTTCAAAGCACTCGTGTGGGTTTAACCACGATTATTCCGGGTCTTGGACCTGCAAGGAATTCCAATTTAAAACATGTGACAGATCTGAAATGTATTTCTTAAGCAAAGAAATATGGAAACATCATCATGCATGCGAGATAAAGCGGTGGCAATGCTAAACGATAAGCTACGAGATTGATTATTTCGACAATTTGAAAGGTCCCACATATCATGGTGACAACTTGGCAGCCTTGCCAAAAGTTATAGAACTCTTTTTACGGGTTTAACATGCAGAAAAACCTTATCACCAAGCTCAAACTTTCTATCAACCCGCTTAAGGTCAGCATAGCTCTTCCGTCTATCCCGCTTCCTTTAATCGTTCACGAATCAGCTTAACCTGTTGTTCCATTTCGTGAGAATCTCGGTCCAATTACCACTCTATCCTCAACACCTTTGTCCCAACTAACGGGGGTTCTCGCACTTTCTTCCATAAAGTGCTTCAAATGGTGCCATCTTTAGAGATGAGTGATAAGTGTTGTTGTATGCGAACTCAACTAATGGAAGATACTCTTCCCATTTATACTGTTGATCCATGCAATACATTCGCAACATGTCCTCCAACACTTGATTTACCCTCTCAGTTTGCCCATCCGTTTCTGGATGATATGCAGAACTGAAGTTCAGTTTTGTTCCTAGGGCTGCGTTAAGCGTTTGCCAAAACCTTGGCGTCATTCTAGGATCCCTGTCAGATATAATCAATCGGTTACGTACACCATGCAATCTGAAAATTTAGGTATACGAACCTCTTGCCAGACCTTTGGTGAATCATCCTTTAGATTTCCAGCGATGAAATGAGCTACCTTAGTCAGTTTATCTACAACTACCAGGATAACATCATGTTTATTCCTGGACATAGGTAGTCCTTGTACAAAATCC
Organism: Taxus wallichiana var. yunnanensis; assembly: GCA_018340775.1. Taxonomy (NCBI): domain Eukaryota; kingdom Viridiplantae; phylum Streptophyta; class Pinopsida; order Cupressales; family Taxaceae; genus Taxus; species Taxus wallichiana. The sequence goes on from CM031239.1 coordinate 844,852,789, forward strand.
ATGGTTATTACTTGCCATTTGTACTACGGTATGCTATGAGGATATAACAGTCCAGCAGGGTGCATATGCTCTGCCTTCACCCGCTGACATTCCAGGCAATGAGTCACAAAATTTATCACATCCTTTTTCATACCTTTCGTAAGTATTCTTTGTTTCAAATCAGCTAGATTTTTGTGATACCGGGTGTCAGAGAAAGGTGAATTATGAAATTCAACTAACAACTTCTTTCTCAAATCATTCAGCACAGGTACATATACCCTATTTTCATAACGCAAGATTCCTTCATTATCAAAATGAAAACCTTCATACCTTTTATCCTTAGGTTCTGCAGCCAAGTTGCTTTTACTTGCTTTGAAAATATGCATCGATTCGAGGCACTTTTTACCTCATCTTTAAACCGAGTTCTCAACGTTATAAGAGCGAGAAATGTGCCTCCTACGACTTAGAGCATCACTACTCTATTCTCCTTCCCTTTGATATAGCTGATATCAAAGTCATATTGTGATAAAAATTCTAACCACCTTCTTTGTCTGGCATTCAGATTGGGCTGAGTAAAAATATATTTCAGTCCCAAGTGATCAGTTTTCAACTCAAAAGGTTTTCCAAGTAAGTAGTGTCTCCAGGACTTGAAGTGTATGAATAATGGCAACAAGTTCCAAATCATGAGGGGCATAATTCAGCTCATGAATCTTAAGTTTTCTACTCTCATAAGCAATGACTTGATCATTTTGTAGCAAAACACCTCCAAGGCCTTCCCCAGAAGCATCAGTTACAACAGTAAAATTCCCATTAGGGTCTGGTGCCAATATAGGTGCGAGAAGTCAAGCTGGTCTTTCGGACTTTTGAAAGCCGCTTCGCACTTGTCATTCCACATGAATTTCTTATCCTTCTTCTGCAATGAAGTTATTGGTGCAGTTACCTTAGAAAAATCCTTTACAAATTTCCTATAGTAACCTGCAAGACCCATGAAGATTCTTACTTCATGTACATTCCTTAGCGTTGTGAGCCATTCGATTATTGCCACTATTTTTGAAGGATCTACAGCAATTCCTTCTTTGCTTATGACATGACCCAAATAGTGAACTTCTGAATCAAAGAAAGAACATTTGGATAACTTACCATACAACTTTCTCTTTCTCAAAATTCCCAAAACTATCTTCAGATGCTCATTGTGCTCTTCAACGCTCTTAGAATAAATGAGAATATCGTCCAAGAATACAAGTACAAACTTGTCCAGGTATTCTTGAAAAATATTGTTCATTAAATTCATAAAGGCTGCGGGTGCATTAGTTAACCCGAAGGGTAGAACTGTGAATTCATAATGTCCGTACCTTGTTCGGAAAGCTGTTTTATGAATATCTTCCTCTTTAATTCTTAGTTGATGATAACCAGATCGAAGGTCTATCTTAGAATAAACCGCTGCTCCACGCATTTGATCAAACAGATCATCTATCCTTGGAAGTGGATATCGGTTCTTGATTGTTGCTTTATTCAACATCCGATAATCAATACACAGCCTTAGTGTTCCATCCTTCTTTTTCACAAATATCACAGGTGCTCCCCAAGGTGAAACACTTGGTCTAATCAATCCTTTAGACAAAAGCTCTTGTAATTGTGCCTTAAGCTCGACTAACTCAGTAGTAGTCATCCGATAAGGCGCCTTGGAAATAGGTTCAGTTCCAGGCTTGATTTCAATGGTAAAATCAAATTCTCTCTTGGGTGGTAACCCTGGTAATTCCTCAGGAAAAACATCCCTGAAACTTTGTAACAGTGGAATTTGCTTCATGTAATCACCATCTTCTTCTGAAGACTCGAGATATCTTTCTTTGCATAAAGAGTACATCCTTTATTCTTATCCTTTTAAGCCGCATGGTGACATGTTTTCTAACTGAAATTTCTCGTTTCACACCTTGAATCTCTGCTGATTCCAGCTGATCATCTAAACATTTTATGTTCTTTTCATAGCAATCTACCTTTGCTTTATGGTCAGCTAACCAATTGACACCAATAATAATGTCATACGATCCCAAAGGTGTAACATAGAGATCAACTTCCGTGGAGAAATTAGGTAAATCAAGGACTGCTCCAAAGAGACACATACTCACTGTATGAGCAAATTATTACCATACTCTATAGTCCAAGATTTATCCATTTTCCCTTTACTTTTCTTTTAAGTTTAGAAGCAAGTTTATTAGAAATAAAACATTCAAGTAGCTCTGTATCAAAAAGAATAGTAGCGGGGTATGCCGAACAACTTACCCGGAACTTCTATAGGTGTTGCTTGCTTTTCAGCTTGCTTGTCTGCTACTGCAGCATGTATCTTATGCTGCTGATTACGATCATCCTTCTTCAAAGGACATTGATTCGCATAGTGGTCCTTGCCACAATTGTAGCAGCCTCCTACAGGTCCCTTCTTAGGCTCAGCATTACCTCCAGCCTTGTAATTGTCACGCTGTCCTCCATAGGGCTTCTGCCCATTGTTATAATTTTTAACAAAATTATCCCTTACATTTCCAGCAGGCTTATTTACTGCTGCTTTCTTATTGTTATCTCCTGGAAACTTACTCTTGTTTCCAAACTTTTTCCACGGTCCTTTTCTGGGTGCAAGAGAGGTTGAAGAAGGGTTTGCAGTCTTCTTCCGCACTTCCTCCTTATGAGCAGAAATAGCCTTTAATTTCTGTTCTTGCCTTATGGCCTTTTCAACAACTCCTTCCATAGTGGTTGGACTGTGAACATCGACCTCTCCCCCTATCACTGGATTCAATCCCATGATGAATTTCCGTATCCTAAACTTTTCGTCAGTTTGATACTGTGGTACATACTTGAGGAGTTTTGTAAACCGCTCCCAGTATTCAGTTACCGTTAGCTTCCCTTGAGCTAAGTTCTGAAATTCTATCATTTTCTGATCATAGAAAAGTTGTGGCAGCCACCGTTGCCTAAAATAGCCTTTAAATTGATCCCAAGTAATATTGGTCTCATCAATGTTTAGCTCAGCTTTTCGGCTATCCCACCACGAAGATGCTTCGTGAGAAAGCTGATAGGCTCCCCAAATAGCTTTGGTTTCCTCTGAGAAGTTCCTTATAGCAAAGTACTTCTCCATTTCGCTGAGCCAGTTCTCAGCTCCATCTCCTAATGTGGTGCCATCATACTTAGGTGGACTTATCCTTTTTATATCATTAGTGAGTTCTACTGCCAATCTGGCCTTTTTGTTTTCTGGTTGGACAGGTGCATTTCCAGCATTAACATCAACACCCATTTCGGGGTTGTCCTCAGGAAATTGCTGATTATTATTATCAGCTTCTTCATCCTCCTCATTTCCCATCACCTGCTATTCAAGTACAGCCAAGCGATCTCTCGTGTCCAACAGGGCAGCAAGGATCTCATCAAGTTTCTGCGGGTTGTTGCCGCTCCTCCTTCAGGTGGAGCATTACTCGCAACGTTCCCCCTTTTCTAACCATTTTTACATTACAAGAAAATTGGGTTTTATCGATTATGGACTCGGTAGGTCCAAGAACGCAACCTTGACTACGATACCAAGATGTAACATCCTCATTTTATACTTTAGAACAAGTGAATTTTTTTTTTTTTTTTTTTGATAATTGCATACTGGTTCTAAATACATAATTTAGAACTCACAATTCAAATAACCATTCATATAACAGACAACCATATGCAGCTGTAATGACTCGGAGTACCTCCGATCTATTCATTCCATGACTCGGCAATCTACCGATCTATTCATGTGTAATAAGAGTCGGTGTTTTTAATTAACACATTACTCTTGCGGTTCTCTTCCCTAATCTGGGATTCAGAATGCTTTGTCCAAGGAATCTAACTGAATAATTGTTACTATTATTCATCGGCATCTCATCCCTTAGACTAGGTGAATTAGGACAACGCAATCAGCAGCTTGCGATACTTTGGCCAAAGATTTGAAACATATTGTTCATGTCTCGTATTCCTTAACGACATACTCGTCAATCTGGAATACGTCCTTCACCCCATTCATATGTTATATAGAATGTCTTATACTGACTACTGTCAGTCCTTCCTTTCACAACTGAATCACTCGGAGGCAGATTAACAAGGTGATAATGTTATATGGATGCCCACGAGGATTAGGGATATGATGACATACTGGTTCAACCTTGCAGTTCAACCAGTGTGTCATGATACCCCGAATCTCCTAGGCAGCCTTATAACATGACCACGTTCTTAATCGGTCCCAGGGTAACTCGTGCGAAATCAAGTGTAAATCTTAGCGATCAATGCAAAGGGTGTCGCCATAAGTCATCTGCATTATTGTAACTTCGAGAAGATCCTAATCTTCTCGGAGGTACAACTCTGTGATTGACTTATGTCGTCAACCTTTAAATCCACCTCGAAAAGATCTACTCGAGAACAACGTTACGCACTTGAGTTTAAATTACTTAAAAGACTTTTCCCTAAGGTTTAGCCTTTCCGATCCCTGGATTCTTCGTCTTAGGATGACCCTCCTCTATAAAACCCATTACTTGGTAGAGATATTAAGGTCAAGTTCTTCATCAAGGAGTCATTAGAATACACACGATTCTAAAGCAATGAGAATCGGACAATATCTCATAACCTTTGCTTGGGATTGCCAATTGAACTCCATTTTTTTGTATATCAATTCTCTTAATCTGAAGTTATATCATACTTTTAGTATAAAGATATAAATGATTAAGAATCCAATTTAATATTGTCTGTTATACTTAGGACTAGGGATTAGTAATTTAATCCAAACTTTGTTTAGCGTTCTCTTTTAGGCTCATTTTTAACCTATCTTCTAGAAAGACAATTATTTAAATCCAATATTGCTTTTGCTAGAACAAATTAGAACTACTAAACACTCATAAGAATTCAATCTCATTTTCATGCAAGCTTTCATTGTCAATCACAAAAGCATCCATATTATACAATGATAACAATGCCCCTTCGTTACATAAACCGAAGAAGGTCAACTATCAGAAATAGAATACAACACATAAGTATCAAACACTTATTTCCATTCCTTTCCAAACTATACAATTACATTTTATGCAAACAACATACTTGATACAATGCTCAACTGAAAAGAGACATCTTTTCTCATATAGTACATCTGTAAAATCAAGCTGTAATTCATTATAAATCAAATAAACAATCTGATCAGCTTGTCAGATCTGCATTGCTTTTACCTCTTACGGTAACCATCTGCAAAAATAGTCAACATGAGTCAGTTCAATGAACTGAGCATGATAAGCACTAACTTTTAAAACAATTGCAATCCATCAATTGTTTTCATTAAACACCCTGTTTAAATGAGATCAGATATTCACATTAGTAAACATATTCAGACTATGCCCTTGTAATACAAAATGATTACAAATATGTAACTCTGTCATTGTTACAAAATAGTCTTAATCACTTTCTAATATTTCATCAAATATTAAGAAACAAGGAACGAATGTACACAAACAATCATTGAATCCAAAATCACAACATTGGTCAGATCGTTTCATTCATCCAATAAGGAAAATATCATAACAAATCGGGTTCCACCAATATGTTTACAACACAATTCCCACTGTTAGACAGATATCATCAAATAAGCAAAAGAAGGGAAAGAACCAAATCATTCATACTCCCTTTCACATAAGTTCGTTACTGTACTGTCTACACAAATGAAATACATTCATCCAGTAAGCATACAAACAAGTCAGTCAAACAACAGGAAGAATCACTGTCATAATAAAAATCGAACACAACAAGGCTTTACGGCCCGAATTCGAAATCAAGAAACCCAGTAATGCGGTCAGCAATAGACTATATTGCCTTAGGCAATTGGATGTTTCCCAAAACTATGCCAAGACAATCACTCAAAATTTCCGAACATGCTCAGTCTCAATCAGACAGGAGTGAATGGAATAGAATATAGCAAATCTATACTTACCTTGGCGCATGCAAATCTAAAGTTTGATATTCACGGTTCACTTCAGCAGAAGCTAGAACACGAGACAAATATTCATGCTCAAGGATCTCAAACAGTGACAAAGACAGTGTCCAAATGTCAAGTTCAGAAAGAGACAGAAGTACCAGTTACCTTTCCAGAATTCAAATGATTCAAACAGAGGTAACAATTCAACAGTTGCATATGAATTCATACTGATATTCATCAACGAAGCATAAAAAGAATCAGACAACAAATTAATCTCTGATTTCAACCATGAACAGTGACTTAAACACGTAATCATTCAATCGACTCCACAGAGTCATTCAAATCGCAACAATTATAAATCTGTATATTCACACTGTGCACTGTCATCGATTTTAATACCCATAACCGCTGAACCCAACAACATCTTAAGATAAACTTGGTTGATAAATCCTTCAATGCCATCCATGGTAATCATTCAGAATTAAACAAGTGTAAGCCATCGAATACCCATTTCAAAGCAAGGAAATCAACTGAGCCGCTTCGAAGCTTTCGAACAGCTTACACAAAAGGAATGCAAATGCATACTCAGGAAATCTATACTCATTATTTATTACAAATAACCGCGGCCTCAAGACCTGTTTTCTCTACAAGGCTTCCACGAAAATCAAATAATAAAACTCTAAGATGAATCTACATTCTCAGCAGTAGATAGCAATATACGATTCAATCATGGACTCCACTGAGTCGTAAAAATAAAGTATAGATGTATCAATATTGCACACTGATCAACAAATAATCCGTTACCACAATAACAAGGAAGAACAACTTCCCTTTGGGTCGTTAGACTACGGTAACACAACAAATGTTGCTTGTTCCCAAGCCAGAAATTAGAAAACAATGAAACCCATAAAGTATCATTAGTCATCATCAACAAAACCACTGACGAGTTTCCAAAATTTCCTAAAACACTTTGAACAATCAAGCGGTACACCAAGTATCCTTCCCCTCTTGTTTCACAATAAAAAGCATTGACGATCGAAAATCGACAACAAAACAGTGGTCTATACCCTACACAAGTATATTCGACGGGCTCATGCCAAACAGGCCGAGCATTCATACCTTTAAATATATAAATATCTCACATATTTAAACCAGAAAGAATACACAAGGGAATAGAGCCGAAATTCGAATTTAACAAACACCCATCTAGAGGAAATTGAAAAATCGAACCAGAAGAGATACAGTACCAAAATCAAACAAGATCTCCATAGAAAATCATCCATTTTCTCAAAACATTTGAACAGAGTTGTTCTAATGAAATCACTTGAAAGACAACAAGCTATTTAAAGGTTAGGGCCTAACATGCCTGGATTTTTGATCAAATTTCCGAAGTAGACCACAGGAAGAGCTCAAACTTCCTTTTCTTTTTCCACGATAAAGCGACCAACAAAATTTTGCTATCTCCATCACATATATATCCTCCATGACAGAGAAAAGAGCTATAGCAGTTCATACTTGCCATGCAACTCAAAGAGAACTGGTGCGAAGAACCAGTAAACAAGCAGAGAGAGAGAGAAGACCGAAAATCGCGACAAGCCAAACAAACCCACAAATTTCCCGTTTGCATGCCTTCTCGCGAGTTCCGAGCTCGACTTCCGAGAATATTGAATGCCATTAAACCAACTTTCCCGCTTAAACTCAACTTCCACCGACCGCCAGAATTGGCGACAGTCCAATGAAACCTCATGTTCATTTCCAAATTCAGCGACCTGCCACGTCAGAACAAGTTAGCTGCTGCTAAACCTTCCGCCATGACCTGTCCCTCATCCTTATCCCCAGCATTAATTGCCATAGAAAACGCCGCCCATGGTTCGCACCCCTCCATAGGCCCCTTCACAATCTCCTCATTAGTTAGGTTAGTATCTTAGGTTAGAATTTAGGGTAATACCCATACTAACCAATTTACACATAGATACTAACTTAGGATATTAACACATAGCCTAGGTCTAGGTTAGATTAACACTAATCTAACCCCTAGGTTAGGTTTTAGTTTTAGGTTACTAACCATTAATAATTCCAGTTAGGTCTTTGTCCTGTAAACTCAGAAAGACCTGTATCATACCTTCTCGAACAGAGTTAGCTCCAGTTCTGCTGCAGAATTGTATGTAACGAATTATTACCTGGTCCACAATCGAGACCTTCCAGATATACTTCCATATTGGGAACCAATTATTTCACAAGATCAGCCTGAGTCATACTCCTGACCAGCTTAATCAATGCTTCCATACCTTGCAACCTGTTCAAGGTCTGTGATCTAATTCATCACAAACAAATTTAAAGCATTACTTGGATCAATTCCACTGATCCAAGACTAGATATTATAGATGAATATCTCTATAATTCATTCCGTGATCAGATTAATATTCAGACACAAAATGAAATAAATAAAAGAGTCTAATCATATTCTGACTCAGTCAAGATCTGCAATCTGCAAGGAAATTACAATACATATCAAGCATGATTTCTAAATCGAGGAACACATCCTTATACAAGAAATCACATATCAACACTTGTATGTCCAGGAGAAAGTAACAACAGGATTCGGGTGTTACACACGAGTGGCTATTAAATACCACCTCTTAAGATACCTCACAAAGTTAGGAAAGAACGTAAGCATAAATAACACCCTCCTATGCATGAAAATCAAGAAGGACCTAAAGACAACGAAGTCACTATGTCGCAAATGATTCTAACCCTTAGTAGATAATTAGCTAGTCCAAATTCGCATGTGAAAAAGGATAAATATAAACATTCACGTAACGAAAGACCTAAGGCTAAACATATTGAGATTCACATTGATGACAAACAGTGGTGCAACTTCTAAATATAATAGGGTATACATGCCATCTTCACCTACCAAATAACAACTCCTCACATAAGAGTTGTAATCCATGAAGAGTATACTTACAAGCCTTCAAGAAAGTAATGTGGGATATAACAAAAAGTATCAATTTGAATAACTATGTCCATATCCCTTTGACAAGGCTATGTTGCATACACTATTTCTTAAGAATTTTTATTTCCCAAAGTTTGACAAGTAAAAAAGTGAAAAGTGACCCATGTGATCACATTAAGGACTTCTACATGGTGTTCCAATAATTATCTTATAGTGACAATTACCTTATATGCCTCTTCCTAGTAAGTTTAGGGGGTCAAGCATTGGAGTTGTTTCTCCACATCCCTAAGGGGTTTGTCTTTACATGGCTTGAGTTAGTAGAGATATTTGTGTGTCATTTCTCATTCAATTTTGAAAGTGACGTCACTATGTTAGAATTATATAAGAAAGAAAAGACCTAATGAAATGTTTTTGATTTTCTTGCAATGATTATGGGGATAGAAAGCCACTTCCCTTGTTCGATCCTAGAAAAGTAATTAGTGAGCATTTTTATACCCAATTTAAACACATATATTGTGTTTCATTTACAAATACATTGTTTCAAGTAACTTTGAAGAAGTTATAGAAAAGGCGTTGATAGCAAGAAAGGGTATATTAAAACCCTTTTCCAAAGACAACCAAACTTCCAAACCTACATATAAACCTAAATTTTTCAACAAGAACAAAAATGTCATAGGAGACAATATCATGGATTCTAAACGTGGCTACACAATAAATATAGGTCCTCCTTTCAAACGCACTAAAGGGCTGATTCAACCTTCCATCAAATCTTGGGTATTCACTCCTCTCACAGACTCCTTGTCCATGATCTTGAAATAGTTGGATGCAGAAAATATGGTCCAGTACCCCGCAATAGTACCATATGTTGATGATGCACCTAAACTATCATGGTATAAAGACCATGAATATTGTGAGTATCATCGTGTCAAGGGACACAAAATGGACAAGTTCCTCAAGATAAGACACTTTCTCCAAGAACTTATTAAAAGTGGAGATATTGAAATTGATTTTCCTGAGCCCCATAAAACACCTAATCCAAAGATGGGAATATTGAAAGAACCATTTAATAAACATAAAAAAGAAGAAATGAAAAATCCATAGCAAGGCCAATCTTCCAATGATTATAGAGCCACTAATTATGTTTATGGTCAACCCAGTAACCCATTTAATTTACTTATCAGTTGTATTCATTCTTCTAATGAGCATGTAAATGTCTTATGAATCAAGAGTAGATATTGTGCTACAGTAACGTGACACACTCAAATCACAATTCTAGAACTTCCTCTGCCCTACCCCCTTGGATAGTCAAAGCATGAACCTTTAGAAAAACTTTAGAAGACCACTTCGAGATTTTAATCTTAGATCTTCTCAAGATATCGAACATTCATAAAGACATCCTCTACAAAAACTTTAGGGGTCATGAGTGTTAATCGATATTTATCATTCATACCTCTAAGCGGTGGTCGTGAAACTTGCTCCTATGGAACACTTCTCCTTCAACCAAAGTGAAATTTCAAATGAAAAACAAACACAACCTACACCTATCCTAGAGGAATTTTTTACTCGAAGAAAGATAAAGAGAGTTCTTGTGGAAAATGGGTCTCGTTTGAACATTTGCACCTTGAAGTTTTTGAGACAACTAGGACAAATAGAGGAAAATTTAAAGTCTCATGTCATCACTATCACATCCTATGATAATGTAGAGCGTGAATCAACGGGTAAAATAGTATTGCCTATGAAATTAGGGCCAAAATATCATGACATTAAGTTCCATGTCCTCGTCGTGGATCTTCCATATAATATGCTCATAGGCTTCTCATGGATACATTCCCTTTAGGCTCTACCCTCAACCCTTCATCATTACATCAAGTTATATCATAACAAGAAAACAATAACTATTTCGGGAGATCCAAAAACATTAGCACATTTTCAAACATTACATTGGTTTTCTCATGCGGTATATGAATTCCATTCCATGGATATAGTTATACAACTACAAAGTGAAGCTCTAAAATCTCATGTTAACCTAGACACACTAAGTGCTAGTATTGAATAAGCTCCCACTTTTGTTTCTCCCTTGCTACATGGGAGATGAAAGTCCTATAAAATGGACAAATTGAAGAGTCTAACCTCCAACATTCCATTTTGGTCTTCGACATTTCATTATCAAAAATACATGAGGAAGACCAAGTTTCCAATTTTAGAACTCTTGGGATAATTTGTGCTAGTCCTTTTGAGAAATTTGTTCCTTACGGGATCTTATCATATGAGAAAATGTTGGATTCACCTACAATTGGATCCCTAAAGGTACAAAAGATTCATTTCACCAAGCTCAAGAATATACCAAAGATCACAGGATGATGTATTACATGGGTTATAAAGGATACATGTGCGACACAAGTGGAAAAGGAAAATTAGATCTTGTTTCGATTCCCCATTACGAACAAGATAAACACAACCTTAGTATTAGGCCTCATGGAATTCCACTCTCAAGAATTGATGATACCTCTTCAGAATGTGAGGATAGCTTATCTCATTTGGATATCGATGTAGATTCTTGTTGTAGCCTATATGAAGATCTTGTCTTGATTGATCTCTTTGAAAATGATGAATAAATTTAAGAATTCATGGGTATTTGTGACAACATTCTAATGGAAACCACAAAAAAAAATTTCAATCAATTTAGATGCATGTGCATAATTTCGGGAAGAGGCTTAGATGTGTGGTTAAAAATAATAAATGAAAGAGAGGGGAAATTTTCTTCCGAAATCCTCAAAAAAAAAAAAAAATTCCAAAACACTCGGTGAAAACATCTTTAAGGCACTAGCAGTAAAAACAAATGGAAAAATCAAAAGGCATAAAAAGTGACCACACCCAAGGTGAAAATATCATTAAAACATACTTGGAAGAAGACCTCAATATTATTCCGAAACTTACACGTATGGAGGACGCATCTAAAATGTTGGTAGAGGAGGCTATAGATGTCAATATCAGGATAGAAGATAACCCTAGAATAGTAAATATGAGAGCTTCGGTCTCAAAGATAATAGCAGAAATTTTTGTAACACTACTATGAGAATTTACTGAGACATATTTGCATTATTATATGTAAATATGATATGTTTGAATCCATACTTAGTCATGCATAACCTTGTGGTGCATCTATATGCCAACCCTATCAAACAGAAGCTGAGGAAGATGCACTTGCATGTAGAAATTATTGGAGGTAGGTTTATTTAGAATGGATATCCAACATAGTGTCGGTACATAAGAAACCTGGTAGTAGCAAGATATGCACTAATTTCAGAGATATCAATAAGGCATGTCCTAAAGATGATTTTTCCTTACCTAATATCGACATGATTGTCAATTCAAATTTAGTTTATAAAATCTTGTCCTTCATAGATGGCTATTCTGATTTATAGCCATATCAATATTATAGAGGAGGATCAACACAAAACTACTTTTATGTGGAAAGTAGCACACTAGGATTTAAATATTACCAAACCCTACTCTTAACTAACATGGGATTTTCTCAAGGTGTGGGACCCTTGTGATTGAGACAAACCTCAAGAGGAGGCTGGTTCCTAATCTATTCTAATGCTAACCTAATCCTAAACTATCAATTCTAAGGGACTAGAGAGAGAAATACATAAAATGTAAATCCTAAAATAAGGGAGGAGATATACCCTAAACAAGACTAGAGATTCATATTGAGTGAGAGTGAAGGAAAATAGGAAGAATATGGTAGACAAAGTGCCACAGTCCCAAAATGCATTCAAACCTCCAATTTCATGGAGCACAACAAATTTAAACCCTGTAAAGGAATATAATATGCATAATATACCTACAAATATAATATAAGGAAATAAATGCAATATAAATCAAGCTATGGGAAGAGGAGGAAAAAAAAAAATTATTTTTAAAATGATGCACAATCCATTACAATATAGGAAAAAGGAAAGAATCCTTCACAAAATGCATAAATTTGAGGCCTGCAACTCACAAAAGTGTTGGAACAATTTTGGTAGAGTTCCTTTACAATTTTGAAATATCCCTCTCTCCAAAAATGAGGGGGTCGAATACATTATCTAACAAGTTTGTCTCACCTACTGAAAACCCTCATTAGTTTCATGTACAAAGGTATAAGCATCCATATAGGTTTGTTTTCCAATGGTAATTTTCTTATACAATGAACATGGGTGACATACCTTATTAATCCGGGTGTTGAGCTACCTTGAAGGGCACCTTAAATTTCTAGATGTATATGAAAATCCTTGTTGTTACCCAAAAGGAACCACTAGATGATGCCGATAAGAACATGACGAGTTACCATTGATGAAGAAATTATTTGTCACACAACAAGAAGAAATGATGTCACGTGACATCAATGGGAGGCTAATGCACATCAAAAAAGGTGGTGGTACGTGTCAAGAAGTGACGATAATGTGTGACAACAAGGTGGAGGTTGGGAAGGTACAATGATGTGTGAAAAGGAGGGGAGTTGTCACGCAATAGAAAAGTATGTTTTCGTATGAAAAGGGAAAGTAGTGACACACGTCAAGAAACTAATGATGTGTGTCGGGTAGAAGTAGTTAACATGCATCAATGAGGGCATTAATGCATGTCGCTTAGGAATTATTTTATGTGTTTCAATAAGGGCATTGATATAATTCAAGGAGGACATTGTTGCACGACACTAAAGCAACGATGATGCACTAAAAGGGAAGGTGTCTAATGTGTGGTTGAAATTCGTCATGAAGATATGACTCCAAACCCTCACCGTGGAGACCTAGCCTTGTAAACTGATCCCATCTAATCTGTTAATGCCTAGACCTATAGGTTGATCCATTTTTCAAAAAGGGAGGGTAAATATGGATAAAAAATTGGTAGCTTGTGGGGTGATCTACTTTCTAGATCTGAAAGACCAGTGATTTTGCATCTATTGGGCATGGAGTCATTTTGATTGCTGAAACACTTCGATGCCCGAAACCTCTTTTTTTGGAATACTACTAATACTTTACTTCATCACTAGACTATGATTGAAACTATAAAGTGCAAAATTAACAAACCATAACTATGTACAAGTAAAAGAATCATACATATTCCAAATAGAACATGAAGATAGTGTATAAGAACTTATCGAATGCAAACCTAACTACAATAGAAAAATGTGCTACAATCACTTAGAAGAATTAAGGACGTAAACTAGTATGTATAGAAATGAGATTCATCCTTAACAAAAATGCTTTAAGTAGATCCCATTGACTTGAATATGCAATTCTTCTCCATCCAACTTTGACAATTGGAAAGCATTGTTTTCTTTGCACCTTAAGATCAAGTAAGGGCAACTTCATATTGTACCAAATTTGGATTTCCTTCCTGGTTTTTCTCTGTCTGCATCCCATTTCAAAAATAAGTCTCCTTCCTGGAAAGTTCTTTTTTTGGATTTTTTGTCAAAGCTCATCTTGATTTGAGCTTGGTCCTTCTCCATTGTTTTCATGGCCTGGTTCCTTAGCTCTTCTAGCTCCATGAGTTCTACATACTGAATTCCATAGCTGGAACTTCAAACAAATACATCTTCTTGATAATATCCAAGGCATGTAATTCAAGGGATATTGACATCCTTGCTTCCCTTCCATAAACTAATTTTAAAGGGGAATAACCATTTGACTTCTTAGGAGTGATTCTATCAGCCCACAAGGCTGATTTAAATTTGGTATGCCAAGTCCTCTTATTCTCATCTAGGGTTCTTCTTATAATCATGATAAGAGTTTTGTTAGTGGAATTTGCTTCGATGTTACCACCTGGGCATAGAAATTAGAAGAAGTGATCAAATATATGTCATTTATAATAGCCCAATTAGATATCTTTTCTCTAATGAAAGCTAAGGCATTATCTAATATTATAGTTGAAGGAACACCAAACCTTGTTGTAATACCTTCGTAGAAATCCAAAATGCTAGCTTCATTTGCTTTCTTAAGTGCAATTGCTTCTGTCCACTTAGTGAAGTAGTTTGTGGCTGTAAGAATCCATTTGTGACCTAGGATGGAACTTGGATTGATCACCCCAATAAAATCCATCCCCCATTGCATGAAAGGTTGTTTAACTAAGATAGGATGGAGTGGGAGGGTTGTTAGCTTCTCTTTACCTATGAAGAAGGAACACTTCTTGCATTTCTTGATCCATGAGTAGAAATCATTGAAAATATTAGGCTAGTAATAACCAACCCTCATGATTCTAATAGTTATTTCTTTTAGGAAAAAATGACCACCTGCCTCTCCATCATGAAACTTGTGCAATACCCTCTCTATCTAATTTGTCTTGATGCACCTTAGGAGGAAACCATTCACATCCCTTTTGAACAAAATATTATCTACAAGCACATATGGGATGCAATGAAGTCTAAAATACCTCCTTTTGGACTTACTCAATCCTTGAGGACTTTGACCCATTTGAAGAAAATATATAATATCCTAAGTCCAACAAGGAATGGGTATACCACTTGCAGTTTGTTTTTTATTATCTTGCAACACCATAACAGCTTCTTCCTCTTCTCTTGATTTGGCATGTTGTCTATACAGCTAAGCTAGCTACTCACATAACCATTTACCCCTAACTAATTTGGTTATATTTATATAAATATCATACTCCATGACCTTGGTTATCCAACCAACTCTCTTTTCATTAATGTCCTTGTTCAAAAGAAAATATTTTACACCAGCATGTGAAACTAATAGATGAATTATGTTATTTGACACTAGATGCCTAAATTTATTTAAAATTCTAATCACAACAAGGACATGCTTCTCAATGAATGAATATATCACCTCATAATCCTAAAGACCTTGGCTGAAGAATGCGATAGGATGCTCTAGTCCTTCTTGATTTGGTTGTACCAATATGGCTAGATATTGCATTTGTGCCTCCAAAAGCGTATAAGATGAAGTCCTTCGAGAAATATGGATTTATGAGGGTTGGATCTTGTGTAATGGCCTGCTTTATGGCTTCAAATATTTATTTTCCTTCAGCAGTCCATTTAAAAACATGTTCCTTTTCAACATTAGTGTGAGTGGCTTGACAAGATGGGAAAAGTTAGGAACAAACCTCCTAAAAAAATTAATTTTCCCAAAAAAATTGAGAGCCTTCTTATGACTTGGAAATGGTAATGCTTGAATAGATTTGACTTTTCTGGATCAATTTTAAGCCCTTAATTAGACATGATGTGGCCTAAGAGCTTACCTTCATGAGATAAGAATATGCACTTTTTCAGATTCAAAGACACTCGAATCTCTTGTATCTTTGGAATACTTGTCTGAGGTGAAAGAGGTGACTTGTTGCATTCTTGGAGAATACAAGTAATGTCATCTAGATACACAAGAACTATCTTATTGATTATTCCTTTGAATGCCATATCCTCCCTTTAAAAGTGGCCCTGACATTTGCAGTCCAAATGACATCTTCTTATAAGCATATGTGCCCCACTTCGTAGTGAAGGATGTCTTGAATTAGTCTTCCTCTTTCACCATGATTTTATTATAGCCCAAGTAGCCATCCAATAATGAGAACCTTTCAAAACTAGCTACAACCTGTAGTGTTTGATCCATGGAAGGAAGTGGATAGTGGTCCTTGAGAGAGGACTATCCTTGAGAGAGGCCTTGTTCAAGTATAGGAAATCCACACATAACGTGATTTCCCCATTTTTCTTTGTAACTAGCACAAGATTTGATACCCATGAAGAGTGCTTGATCAGGAAGATGTTGCTTGCCTCTATGAGCTTGTTCAGTTCCTTCTTCATGAGAGGTTAAATGTAAGGGTTTACCAGTCTTTGCCTTTTTCTAATGGGCTTTGATTCTAGTTCTAGCTTAATGGTGTGTTGTTCAGTTTTGTATTAAACCCTCTTGGATCCTCGTAGCTCCAAGAAAAGACGTCCAAGAACTCTTGACAAAGATGTATGAATTCAGATTTTTCTTGATTCTTGATCAGCTTGCCAACTTGGAGCATTTTACCCTCTTCAACTGAAATGGATTCTAAATCTTCCCTTTTCACCTAAATGTTGATCTTCTCTCTGTAAAATCGATCACACGGGATTGAATATTGACTCTAGAGTCATTAAAACCTTTGGAAATTTCTTTGTCAGTAGTTATACAACTTGATCCCCATACTACCACTCTAATTTCTCCCAATTTTTAATCGATAAATTAACCTCCTTTCATAAGAAATCAATGATATGTTTATCATTCTCAAATACCTGCTAGCTCATGTTATTTTACGGTATAATTGGCCTCATAATTACATAAATATGTGGTTGCATTCTATCTCTTTTAATATTTTCCACCACATCAAATGTATCTTTAATTTCCACAAGCATCTCGTGGCCTCATTATTTTTCCTTGGTATGGCTTGAATATTGAACGCTTCAAAATCATCAATTTGATCCCATACCCAATGTTTGTAGGATTTGATAAGATCATTATTAGCCACATGTTTTCCCCTAACCTAGTTGAAAATTAAATCACTATCCCTAAATACTTGCAAGTTTTGTATACCCATATTTCTTTCCCAATTCAATCCATGTATCAATGCTTCATACTTAGTTGTATTGTTTGAACAAGTAAACTAAAAATGGAAAGCTAAGTAGTAATTCATACCTTGTGGTGACAAAATAATTTTTCCTCTTCCAACACATTGCTTACTCCTTGATCCATCAAAGAATAAGCTCGCCATACTTCATTATTACCCTTATCATCCAATTTGGGAGGCTATGAAAAGGTGCATTTTCCTCGTGTAAAAAAACTGCAATTCACTGCTCTATTTCCTTGTATGAATCATATCCATGTATTTTTTTTTCCCATTCATCAAGAGTCAAATCCGGGATGCCCCCAACTTTGGTATCTACTTCCTGATTTTTTTGGGAAAACCTATTGATCAAAGGCTAAGCAATTTTCGTTGATTGGGCTTTATAAATTAAGATCAATATGGAAATTTGTAATAGGTTTAGATCATATTGTAGCCTTAGCTCCATACCTTGTTCTAAAGAGCATATGCGACCAATCAACTGATAAGTAGCCTCTAATTTTGGTGGTGAAGTCTCTTGACAAGAAAAATATAAAGAGTGGTGGAAAGTCAATCACTAATATATCCTACTGAACTGTGACATTAGGACATGCATGTAATGTGAGGTTTAAACCTTTTATGATCCCAATAGTTCCCACTATTGTCCCATCTAATTATACCACTCCTTTGGAAACTAGGTTGTATTTCAGGCCCAACTAATTTACAATCCTCTTCGGTATTACCGAACTACTAGCCCCTGAGTCAATCATGCAATTTTTTACAAGGTTGTTCCCACTAATCATAGATATATAGAATGCATGAGGCTTCATGTTTTTACCTTGCTGACCTCCATGAAATCATTCTTTTGGGGCTGCATTAGTGAGAACCATCTCTTTATTTTTGGATAACTCGTTTGATACTAACCAATTTGCCATGGTTGTTTATAGTTAATCCCATTGGCCTATAATTTTCAATGATTCCCATATAGAAATGCTTACATTGGTCTTATTCATTTTCTCAATAATGTTAAAAGGAGATGGATTTTCATTTTTCGCCCCTTACGACATGAATTTCTCCTACACATGGGCTACTACAACCGGTACCTAAGTTGGTTTAGAAGGTAATTTGGGTTGATTTTGAACATTTGGGGCTGCACTTGGATTGCTAATACCCTGAAGTGTGATAGAAGGATGAGAAGTACTTGGATTAGATGAATTCCCTTCCTCTATATTCCTCTTCTTAAGCCTCATGTTGTCTACCACACTTTGTGAAGGGGACTGATTTATTCCACAAAAATCCTTCACTTGGAAATTCACAAGTGTTGTCTCATTTGGAGGTGCTTCTGATTAGCAACCTACAAATGACTTTCTTCTTGGTTTGGTTCTTAAGGAACACCCACCGTATTCACCATCAATGTTTGATTTAAAACCCCATTGAAGCATATTACCTGATTGTGTGGTTGGATTCATGGGAAACACCATTCATATTCTTTTGATATGTTGTTTTGAGTTAGAACCAAGGCCCTAGATGCCAAAACTGTATTAGGGTTATATATTTGGAATGGCTTAACAACTTGGGGTTTTCCTTAGTTCTAGTTAGCAACTTGAACAGTGGCCTGTTTGGATGATATGGAGGTTTATTGTGTTGGAAATGAGGCTGATAAGGTCTAGAATTTTGAGCTTGTTGCCTCTTAAGAGTTACCAACTCATTTCCTAAGTTTTGGATTTCATCACCTCTTGAAGTTCATTTGAAGGGCTAGAAGAAGAATTGGATACTTCATTTGAACTCTGATTTCTTGGAGCAAGGATGGGGGCTACTATAGGTATTTGATTAGGATTAGGATTCCTAATATTAGGATAGAGAGGCATAGGTGGCCTAGGTGCAAGTTTACTGGCTTGAATTAGGAAATTATCAGCTCTAATGGCTATGGCATAGGCATATGGTAGGGTTATTCCTCCCATAGATTGTATCATAATAGATATATCATAATTTAGAGCTTTAATAAAATAGAGAAATGCACCTTCAACTATTGGTCTGACCACAATTGGGATCCTCTCCCATGTTCTTTGGAATCTAGAATTGAATTTTGTCATTTTCTCATTTGGTACCCTTTTTATTATAGTCATCTACTCCAAAAGGGATAAGTTGTCATCCCTTTCCAAAAATTGGCCATAGAGAGCTATGCACAATTGATCCCAATTCTAAATTGATCCTACTCCTAAGCCTCTAAACCAATACAACAATTTCCATTTGAAATAGGAAGCCAATAAATCGATATCAACATAATCCATCTTAACAATCTCATATATGACACAGACATTTGTAATGTCTTGAATGTGGTCGATGGGAGTTGTGTGATTTTCTCTAGTGAAGTATGGGATATTCTTTAATGCTGCTATTGGGACCATATTTTGTACATTAAGGGAAAGTGGACTGCTACCCGTGAAATTTACATAGGGGTTTGGAGGTGGCTGATTTGGTGGTTGTTGATGAGCCATCTTGAGTGGCATGAGAACCGTAGTCGATTGAAGAAAGGGTATAACAGGTGGAGGTGTGGATAATGTTCTATTTAGTGGAGATGAAGACATTTTTACTCTTATTCATCTCCTTCCTCTGTCTAGAGATAACTGCAAGTATTCAAAGATACCTTCTTCCCTTTCTCTACACAGGGTTTGCACTCTTCTCATAAAATTGATAAACTTGGGTTGCTGAAACCTTTGGATTTGATTAATGAAGTTTCCATATGTGTTTCGCAAAGCATATAAAGGCTAAAAATTCACCAAGACACACACCCAATCTTGATAAAACTGAAAATATTGACTTCTGTCCCACAGTCATTTTGCCAAAATTGTTATATCAGAAAGTATCACTCTAGGATTTGACTATTACCAAACTCTACTCTTGACTAACATGGGATTGTCTCAAGGTTTGGGACCCTTGGGATTGAGACAAACCTCTCAAGAAGGCTAGTTCCTTACCTATTTCGATGCTAATCTACTCCTAAACTATCAATTCGAGGACCACACAGAGAGAAATACATAAAATGTAAATCCTATACTAAGGAGGTGATAATACTAAAACAAGACTAGAGATATTCATTGTGAGTGAGAGTGGAGAAAATTGAGGAAGAAGATGGAAGAAAAAGTGCCACAGTTCCAAAACACATTCAAACCTCCAATTTTGTGGATCAAAATGAATTTAAACCCTGTAAAGAAATAAATTATTCATAATATACGTGCAAAATTTAATAGAAGGAAAGAAGAGGAAAATAAATCAAGGTAGGGAAAGAGGAGCCACAAAACACTAATTTTATTGCTTAAAATGATGTACAATCCATTATAATACAGGAACAATGCAATACTACTCTACAAAATGTATAAATCTGAGGTCCTCAGTAACTCACACAAGTTTTGGAACAATTTTGCAGAGTTCCTTTAAAATTTCAAAATCTCCTCTCTCCAAAAATGAGGGGTTGAATAGATTATATAAAAAAATTATGACCTACCAATAACCCTCATTAATTTCATTAGTGAAGGTATGGGAACCATACCGGTTTGATTTCTAATGGTAATTTTCTTACATGACGAACATAGGTGTCATACCTTATTAATTTAGTTATTTAGCTACCATGTACGGTGCCATTAATGTTTGGACATATATGAAAATAATTTTTGTTGCTCGATAGAATTACCAGCTAATGCCTAAAAATAATAGGAAGAGTTGCCATTAACAAAGAAATTATTTATCACATGATAAGAAGAAGTGATGTCACGTGATAGTGAGGGGAGGCTGACACGCTTGTGAAAAGGTGGTTGACACTCAACAGGAAGTGACGCTAATGCATGAAAAGAAGGTAATGATGGGGAAGGTATAATGACATGTGAAAAGGAAGGGAGTTGTCATGCAACAACAAAGTACATTGTCGTATGACAAGGGGAAAGTGGTAATGATGCGCATTAGGTAGGAAGCGGATAACATGCGTGAACAACGCCATTAACGCACATCAAGGAGGAATTGGTTGATGTGCATCAACAAGGGCATTAACACACATCAAGGAGGAAATTGTCACATGAAAAGAAAGCAACAATGATGTGAGGCGATAAGGGAAGGAGGTTGACACATGGTTGATGTGTCAAGAAGATATGGTTCCAAATCCTCTAACTAATCGCATCTAACTATCCATGCCTAGACTTGTAGGTTGATCCATTTTACATAAAGGGGGAAAATGTGGATAACAAATACCTTTATAACCCCTTGGGAACTTTACTGCTATCAAGTAATGCCTTTTCGGTCTCAATAATGCTAGGGAAACCTATCAAAGAGCAATGATAGTAATCTTTAATGACATGATGAACAACATCATGGAAGACTATGTTGATGATATCTTGGGAAAGTCTAGGAATACAAAAGAAAACCAAGAATTGTTAAGCCATATATTTAAATGAATTTAAGACTACAAAGCTAGAATAAATCCAAAGAAGTGTGTGTTCACCATGCAATAAGGAAAATTAATTAGTTTCATTGACTCGAGTAGAGGGGTTAAAGTAGATTTGGCTAAGGTTAAAAATTAATGAGATGCCTCCACCAAGAAACCTTAAGTAGATACGTAGCTTACAAGGAAACATTTAGTAAATCCATCATTTCATCTCTCAGCTCGCAAATAAGTGTCATCCTTTCACCCATCTACTCAAGAAAAATGTCACATTCCATTGGGGCATTGAATGCCAAGCATTTGAGTTACTAAAGAAATATCTGACTAGTCCTTTGGTCCCCATGCCAACTACTCCAAGTGAACCTTTGTTATTGTACATCTCAACCACCCAATGTACTATTGGTGCCTTTAGCCCAATAAAATCTAAGTAAAAAATAAAGAGTATTGATCAATTAAAGTCTGGCACTTAGCGAAGAACATACAAAAGGTTTGCATGGGAGGATTGGAAAGGAATTACACAATGAGGACAAAGACAGATTTCGGACATGGCCATTTTCACGATGAAAATATATTTTGGAATATTGCATGTGGAACACACAAATTGATTGGAAACTTGCATGAGATGCATTCGCTATTTTTGGAGGATCGTCTACAAAGCGCTTTGCACAAGTACATGTTGAGAATAGATTTACTACTTACATTTAACTAGAAGAATTCTATTGTTAGAACACTTTCATGTGTGGCTATTATTGTATCGGTGCATGGCTAATAATAGCATGTGACCTATTTTGGGATTGGACAAGTGGTGAAGGGAAAGTCCCCACCCTTATAAGTATGTAATGAACTGTATAGTATAGGTGTGTGTGAATAGTATGTAAGGAATGGATTACTATGAGAGTATACTATTAGATCTATATGTGCATGAACATATGAAACAATTTTTGTAAGAATATTTTTTGTGTTATTGCATTTAATATAATGGAGGATATTGATTTGAATTAAGGTGTTAATCATGGTTATAGGTTATTATTACATAAGTGATTTTTCTATGATTTTTGTTTGATTTATGATACTTTAAGATCTAGATCTCGAACATGGACTGTAGAATGATGTATTATTCATGGATCTAAATTATTTAAGTCTTCATCATGCTAACATCCTACAATAACAACCCTAAAGAGGGGTTTGGTACCTTTATGTGCTTCAGGTGAGTGCTTAGTCTAGGCTAAGTGATGTGCCGCACGTCTGGGCTTGTGTTGGTGAATTATATGCTACATCATTGATTCCATTACTGGGACCTATTTTTCAATTATTTTCAAGATGGTTCACGATGAAGACATACTGATTAACCCTAACAAGTGTCAAGGAATGGATACATGACTTAGATGAAGAATACACATGATTTTTAGCACGGATATGAGTTTAACTCACACATATGGGTAGAACATAATCTATATGATGTTTGTATGAGATATTATTTGCTATTTTTCAAGTAAAATTATATGAGTGGCTGGTTGCTTATGTGTTTAAGTAGAATTGGAGGTATCACACACTTGTCTAGATGTATAAAAAAATTTAGGCCCATTATGATGTTGATTTGATCTAGACTCGTGATGTGGATACATGGTTCCATGGTTTTTGAATAGATATATCTTAGAGTACTCAATTTCAAATTATTCTTGCCTAGAGGTAGTTGACTTCTATTTTTATGATATCCAAGGGAACTTACCTATAAGGCACTCCATTGGCAATCAAGATCTTGATGGTAACTTTGAACTTAGAGAGAAAATCGATGGCTAACTAAACCCCACAATGCGGGGGGGAGAATACTTGGTGAAATATGGTAGACCTAGTGACAAAGAGGAAGTGAGAATAAAGGTGTCTTAAGTATAATGAGGTGCATGAGAGGGTAGTAGAGAAGCAACAGGAGGTTGTAAAGCAAATGGTGTTGTAGAGAAAGATAGTTTGGGAAGAAATTGAAGTTCACGCAAAAGACGTATAACCCAAGCATCAGGAACTCCCCCAATTGGGAAAGAATGAAAGGAACCCTCCTCGGCCTCATGTAGAAGCATGCTAGTAGAAACGACCTAGGCCATGGGCGCACATCTGAATCCACTTGAAAACGTTGCCCTTGCACTTTGTTTTCTAGCATCTAGTACAAAAAATAGTCAACAAGGTAATTCAAGCGTGGGAGAGAAGGAGCGAGTCTTATAAGAGGCATACTGATAGCAAAAATATATATATTTTTATATGGGAGTAACTTTTTGGGTGTATTATCTACACAAAATTCAGGTGAAAATCTTTTTGGACTATCTTACGCTAGGTAGTAACACTTCGTAGACTATTGGGACACGGGGGAAGTACATCTTCTCGGTCCAAGCCCAACTATAGGTTTAGGATCGGGAGGTATAGGTGGCTCTAGCTTGAGTAGATCTTGTGGTTACGGAGGTAGGGGAAACACGGGAGGTTCTATATCAGTTGGGAAAGGTCGAGACCAACCCCAAAATATTTACATGGTGATGTCTCTTAATCTCCTAGAGTATAGGGGCAAAGAAGATACTATTGAACATGTACGAGATGTGTGAAATATTGTGGCACACAAAAGAGATCATGGATTACGGCGTAGGGCGAGTCAATTTGCTACTACATTACAAGGGCATGCACATAGCTGGTACATAAATTTTGACCACGATCGGACTCACGTAGACTATGCAGATTTAAAAGATGCATTCCTTAAAGAGTTTCATATCCTTGAGTTAGAGCAAAAGAGTATAAGTACACTCAAAGATATCAAGCAAGGCACTAATAAGATTATTAGAGATTATGATGCCCATTTCAAAATTTTGTTATCTAATATTTTGTATGATATTCACACAAGCCAACATGCACAATGGTTCATTAGAGGCCTGATTACACCTTTTAGCAAGGCACTATCACATAAAACATACACTAATGTGTGAATCACTTGAAGTAGCATTATGCACTGAGGTAGTTGGAAGTATAAACATTGGGGTGAGCCCATTTTTAGAAGAAAATATGACAGCTTTGGCAAAGTAGTTGGAGAAACTATCAAAAAATTCAGCACATGATATGCGCATAGGGATTTGGTGCATAGATTGTGAAGTGGAAGGTCACACAAAGGATAGTTGTCCCCACAAATCAATGTGCTCATTACTATTAGACTATGAGATATGCCATCTAAACCATGATGCTAGCCACTACCTATTACTACAACACATGATAAATAATAATGTTTCATGCTACTTGTAAAATATATAGGTCCATGACTTGTGACATGGAAGATTGTCGGCTAATTGGTTAGATCCATGATGTTATATATATTGGTGTATGATAGACAGGAGTTTCAAATAACTGTAAAGGCAAGAATGAGCATCATGATTGGGATCACAATCAGCACACTGCTTGTGATTGGAATTAAGGATGTTTTGAAGGTAGTAATGCGGAGGTCGAGGATCTTGGGGTGGATTTAGAGGATGAGGCCATAGTGGTGGAAGAATTGAATTCCCTTGTGGAACATGTTATACATGTGGATCTCCTTACCACTATATGTGCAAATGTCCTCATAATATTACATGTTCTTTCTATGAAAAGAATCATAGTTATGAGGAATGCCCATACTTGTATGAGCATCTTAGTAAGTAGCATAAATAGGGAAACAAAGGCACATGGATGGTTAGGATACATTGCATTGAGGAGAATCGGTGGATGCCCAAATTAGAACAAGAATTTGAGGCATTGTAGGTAAAGATAATGACTAGGCTGAAGCAACGTGCAACAAAGAAGCATTACAAGTAGAACCCTACATTCACTAAGGAGGAGGTTCTACATGCACGGTACCTAGATCTTGCCCATCAGAAGGAGGTTTACTAAGAAAACATGGAGGTACTTAGGAATCTTCGGGGTGAAATACAAGATTTAACTTGAGCAATTATGGAAGTTGGAGAAAAATAAAGCATCGAGAGATTGTCCAAATTGATATAGATGACTTGAGAGAAGAGTTCAAATTGTTGTGCCAGGAGAATATTATTCCACTATTGGGAGGCTGGTTAAGAGTAAATACTCTGCATGTAAGTGCTAAGACTGGATGATAGATCTTGCATGTAAATCTTCCCTCTCATATCCTAGATCATGACAAGGAAATAACTCGAATGTTGATGTGGATGGGTATCTATTGAGTAATATCCTGATTGATATTTGTGTGGAATTAAATTTTCTCACCTTAGATGCATGGGAAAAATGGGGAGACCCCATTACAGCCATCCTCTAATGTCTTATTCATGGCAAATTGGACTAAGGCCACTCCCATAAGAGTTTTAAAAGACACATCCATTATCATATAAGGAGCCAAGTTCACTGGAGATTTTGATGTTTTAGCGCTAGCGATTGAGATAGCTTCCCAGCTCTATTGGGACATCATTGGTACTATGCAAATAATGTTGATCTTTGGTTCAACAAGGGTTATATCAGTTTTGAAAACAAGGAGGAAAGAGTTATTATCCCTTTAACAAATGAAGAATATGCACCCTAAGTTGAGCCCTAATCGAAGAAGACCTAAATAGGATTTATGTACGTGTCATCCAGGATCCAAAGATACTTGAGCCATCTAAAGAAGGAATAATTCAGTGGGAGGATACATAGTCTATCAGTGATACTACAAGTGTTTCTTGTGATAATTGGGCTCATAGCACTTATGAGTTGGTAGGGAGCACAAGTAAAGAGCATATTTCTAAGGTGAGAAAACCATGTTATGTCGGAGAATAGGTAAAAATCGGTACTTTATTACACTAGAGAAGGAAATCCTATGGTGTTCCCTGTGCACCATGGAGGAATAATTGATAGACCCACTGCAAAGAAGAAATATGCTAGCATATACACTACATGGGACAACAACATGTTGGTGGGTGGTATCTGAGGATAATCATGTATGATGGAATGAAATTAGGATTGCTCTTGCCATAAGGTTCTGCAGGGAGCAATATAGCTACTCAAATATGTACTTATCATGGTAAACAACCTATTCAACACATGTTCATAAGTGTGAGAGATGTTGGAATGAGAGGCAACAAACTTTACCACCTTCGATCAGGGTGCACAATTTTTATTCCACTTTACAAGGTTGTGCGCATGTTTGGTATGTATATGTAGAACTTCATAGAGAGACCGGAAATTAGAAGGATTTAATTGGAGGAATGACACAAACATTTGAATTCTTCTCTACCAAGCCTCTAGTAGAAGAAGCATAAAAATTCATAAAGTGCTTAATTATAGGAGATAGCTCAAGATCGAAGAACTCCTTTAGGAGTTATTGGATGAAAGAACCTTAGGAGCGTGATTTTTTAAGAGACAAAGGCCAATGCCACACTACTTCAAAGTGTGCTTACCTTGAGAAAGAAAAAGGAAAAATGGTCTACTTAGTGGATGAGGCGAAGTAGAAGATCTGGACATAAACAATTCAATAGGTGGGCATGAGGTGTTGGAAAATGAAGATAAGACCACACACGCCTATAATGAACCTATGAATACAAAGAAGGTGAATCTTTGGATCATATGTTAAGCCTAAAGAAGCCATAATTGGAGACTATTGGTCAGACTCAAGTGGAAAACATCATAGAGTTACTATGGGATTATCAGGACTTATTCCCTCGAGGGTACCATGAACTTAAAGGCATGCATGAATCATTAGGGGAGATGAAGATAAAAATTAAAGAGGGTGGATGCCTAGTTAGAAAGAGACCCTACAGGATGAACCCTAAATTTTGTGAAAAGGTCAACTAAGATGTTGAAAAATGTTGAAGTTTGGAATCATCAAGCCCTCGATGTTTCAAAATGAGTTAGTCCAATGGTGATCGTGATCAAGAAGGATGGTGAGATTAGGATCTGTATGGACTATAGGGAGTTAAATGCTGCATTTGTGACTGATCCCTTTCTTACGCCATTCACTCGAGGAAATACTAGAAGGTGTTACAGTGGAACGAAATATATTAGTTTACGAGATGGGTTCTCTAGGTATCATAAGGTTAGGATTTCCCAAGAGGATTAGGAAAAGACTACCTTTATTCTTGAGTGGGGAATCTTTGCCTATACTTGTGATGCCTTTTGGTATGAAAAACTCACCTTCTATATTTTTCGTGCATAGTTGTTCAAGCATTCAAGGAGTTTATTCACAACTTCTTGCAGTTTTATTTGGATGAATGGATGGTGTACGGATTACTTAAGGATCATTGTGATAATGTATGCTTAGTGTTTAAAGTATGTAGAAAGTTGAGTATCTATTTGAACATCAAGAAGTGCATACTTGCTACACCATTTGGGATAATGTTAAGACACATAATCTGCAAGGAAGACTTGTTGGTTGATCGAGCTAAGGTTGAATTCATTATAGGCCTAAAAGAGCCTACCAGTCAGAGTGAGGTGCATATATTTTTGGTTCATATAGGATATTACAGGAAGTTTATTAAAGGATATGCCAAGATTGTTGTAACTTTGGAGGATTTACTTAAAGGAAAAGTTATGTTCTATGGGGGAACCCAATAATGTGCATTTGAGACATTAAAGGAGAAACTTACTACCACACCTATTATGCATTTTCCTTTGTGGGACCAACCATTTCATGTACATGTGGACACCTCTAGCATGGCCATTCGCATAGTATTGGCTCGGCTGGAGAAGGTATTATAGATCATCCTATCTATTTTGCTAGTAGAAAGATGACTCATGCAGAACATAATTACACAACTATAGAGCGCAAATATTTGTCAATGATCTATGTGCTACATAAATTCAGATAGTACCTACTAGCTACACCATTTTTCTTTTATACAAATCATATGAAATTGAAGTATTTGGTAAACAAGCCCATTTTACAGGGGCGCTTATTCAAATGGGTACTCTTACTTCAAGAATTTGATTTCACAATCGTGGTAAAACTAGGGAAAAGTAATTTGAACTAGACTATTTATCTAGAATACGGTTGGGAGAAGAAGAAAAACCATTGAAGATACCATGCCCAATGCATAGTTATATAGGTTGGCAACATGCACCATCATAATTAGAGGAAATTCTGTGTTTCTACAAATAGGCATGGCACTAGAAGGAATGAAATCCTTGGAGAAGAAACAAATTTCCATACATGCGAAACACTGTATGTTGATTAGCGGTGACTTGTACAAGTTATTCTAGGATGAGGTATTACACCATTGTGTTTTGGAACATGAGCTCATAGATATCATGGAGGAAGCTCATGGTGGTATTGCAGGTGGCCACTATACTGGTGACACCACTACGTGCAAGATCTTACTTGCTGGATTATGATGGGAAACCCCGTATAAAGATTGTAAGGAATTTTATAAGGCATGTGATCATCGTCAACATCTTGGCAGATAAGGTCAACGAGATGAAATGCCCTTGAGACCTATTACTAGTACATAGCCATTTGAGAAATGGGATATAGATTTTATGGGTCCTATTTCACTATGCATGAAGAAATGGATCATGCTATATCATAACTTACATAGATTATCTGACAAGGTGGGAAGAAGTAGAACCTACAAAGGATTACACAACTACAACAACTAGGTTTCTATGGGAAAATGCCATTACACGATATGGGTGTCCTTTAAGTTTGACTAGTGATAGGGGCACACACTTTCTGAATGAGATAATCATAATTTTATTGGATGAATTCATGATTGCACACCATAAGACTACACCATACAATCCTTAGGAAAATGGGACTATTTAGGTTTTCAAAAAAAAATTGAGCCAGACATTGACAAAAATCTACGATGTTGGAAGAAAGGATTAGGATGATAAAGTATCTGTAGTACTTTGGGCATATTGAATGACATATAAAAGGTTGAACAAATCCACACCCTTTCGCTTAGTGTTTGGTGCGAAAAAAATTCTACATATGGAATTCATGTTACTATCTTTGTGTATTGTGTGTGTTGGAGGTCTAGTTGATGAGAAAGCATTAGAAGAACAGATTGCAAAGTTAATTTGGTTGGATGCATGACGAGCAATAGCACGTTGGATTCAAAAATAAGAAAAGGCTAGGAAGAAAGCATGGCATGATAGGCACATCATGGATAAAAAGCTTGAGATAGGACATATGGTGCTCTTTTATGATTCTAATTTTTGCACTATCCAGAAAAATCAAAGTATATTGGTTTGGGGCTGTATGTTATCACTCACATAATTGAAACATGCACTTACTAATTAAAGGATCTTGATGGAATATAATTATCTAGATACTTAAATGGGTGAAGGTGAAGCCCTACTATAAATAAGTCTTCTTGGTGTTTGTAATAAGGAAGTGTTGTCATTTAGATTAGGTTTTCAATTCTACATTTCCTTAATGTGTTTCCTTCTTTGCTTATGCTTTGTAAATTTAGTTGGTGTGTTTGTGTAATAAGTGTGTTTACACACGAAGCTAATTATTATTTGGATAATTTTTATGCACAGAGGACTACACATACCCTTAGTGTGGGGTAGGTTATTGATATCCAGGTACATGAATGATGAAAATAAGTACACATGAAAGGAACTAACTATTACGGTGTTATTCAAGATGGAGAATTGAAAAAAATCTTCTAGAAATGAGGACCATAGATGGAGATGAATGAAGAAAAAAATATAACATGAGGTAAGTAGAGGCCATGGAAACTACCAAGGGAAGGTGCAGTGGTGAGGTACTCACGTGCATGGAGGCATCTGTGAAGAGAAGTTTTCATATAGGAGATAAGAAGGTGTGCTAGAGCATTATAACTTAGGCACGAAGATGTACCGCACGGAAAGAATGAAAAAATGGTAGATTAATGAGAGTATTGTCGGTAGGTGGAAGAGTAGTAAATGCACTAACTTTTCAAATATATATATAAGGATGGGATGCTAGTTCATTTTTACCATTGAAATTAAGATAAATCTAAAAGAGCTAAGTGTAAACAAGTCGAGAAATCATGTTGAGGTGTGAGGAGTGTGAAACCAAATGTGTAGAGAAGGTTTACGTGTAGGAGAGGCTTACATTCCCATATGTGAAGGGTTTAAGTGAAGAAGACATGTTATAAATGAGCTAGGGCAGGAAATTTCCACTAGGGCATAGAGATTTGAACTAGGGTTTCAACTTGCTCGATTACAGAGGGTAGAAAAGAGAGATTTTCAGATGGCACCGAAGAAAGCACCCACAACAGGAGTAAAAGGGAAGAAGAAGGTCGAAGTGGAAGAAAAAAATGCTCTGAGAGTAATTTCCTAGAAATGTAGTATCTAGAGGGAGTGGTCATGGGACAATAATTGGATTCCCACATCTATCAATGCAAAATCAATGCTTAAAACCATCATATATCACATAATAAGAAGGATCTTGATGTGTTATTGAGCACAAAAAATAAAAAGTGCACAATAGAAGATATTTTAGTGTATGATGACATTGGTGTGAAGTTACTAAAGCAAATTGGAGTCTACCTATTGTATAAGCTGCCATAATTTGGGAAGTATGAACCATGTATCGATGGTTAATGAGAAATGTCCATGAGGAATTCTTCTAATTTTCTAGATGGAGGGTTAGAATCACAACTTCCTTAATTTCAATAGTGATAGGAATAATTCCTCAGGAGTGGATATGGAGAGTGATTTAACTGATAAGGCTGTAGTCCTAAAGACAAGGAAGGAGCTGGGGTATACCAAAGGTCATCATGGCATGGAGATCAAAAATTGAAGAAGTACCCAAAGTGCAGAAACTGTACATCTTGTAACAAAGCTTAATGACCAATAAATGTGGTCGCAGGTAAACACAATGTGGCTGCATGTTACAAAGAAGATGTCTCAAGGAGTGGTCTACAATGTCATAGGTCACATAGCAAAGACAATCATCAAGAAGTGCATATAGGTGACAAAATAATTTTTGGCACTATTTTATCCTCTTTGGTGTTTATGGAGATTGGAGTTCCTGATGGGTGAAAGGAGAAGATTTGGGAGTACCCCATGGAACACAAATCACTAGTGGAAATGATTCAAAAATACTTGTGCAAAGGATCAATGAGTGGACCATTCAAGTAAAGGGTAGATAAGTGCTATGATAGACTCTGTAACATTTGAAGAATACTGGCGCATACCCAAGTAGCTTCCTTCGGTGGTGGGTAAGGTAGTAGCTTACAGTTTACCAACATTTTTTTGCATTGCACAATTTGTGATGATGGGGCTTGGAGCCCATGGTGCAAACTGTCATATGCCTTCACAGCAAGATATTTCTAGGCATTAGTTCACTAGTTTTCAGATGCATGTCACCTAACCTTCAATGCATACAAGGTAGATTGCGACTACCACACTCTGAGAAATAAATATGTATATCCAAGGTGGAATGCCTACATTGAGAGGCTTATCTCTAGATATTATAAGCATGAATCCTGTAATCTTGGTAGTTGGGGACACCAGAGTAGCACTTGTGTACCTTCAACTCAAGCCCAAGATGGAGAACACTAAGTATGTGGAAAATGAGTTTGCACTCCCAAGGCCGCCAAAAGGTAAGCATACAATGGAGAATGTTCTACCGCCTAAGCTCAATGAGACAATACAAGTAGATGATGAAGAAGAGGAACATGAAGATAGTGGTGGTTTGGAGCATAGAGGTAGGAGGAAGCCTCCAAATAGAGAATAACCTGAGTGTGTGTCTATGTCACCTTAGGGGCAAGTAGGAGAAGATGAGGAATTTGTTGCGGTACAAGGAGAGTGCCACTTTAAAAGAGTATTTAGAAGAATAAGGACCAAAGGTGTTACTCCACAATTAGTGCGTAGATCACCTCGACTCTCTCTACAAGAGGAGATAAATGAGAAGAGAAGAAGGAAGTTGAAGTTTGGATGATGAGGTGGAAGAGTCTCGAGGAAAGTGCGCCCAATTCCCGCTACACCTCTAGAGAACGTAGAAGAACCAAAGGACGAAGAAATGAAGGATGGAGAAGAGGGAGTAAAGGAGGAAAATGAGATAGTGACTAAGACTACTCAAGGTATGGTAAAACAAGGTCCAAATCTTGAATCCCAAGTTCCTAAGGGGTCAAGATTGAAGAGAACGAGTGGAGAAATGTTCCACACGGTCATGCGCTATGCTAAGGAAATAGGTAAAATTGTTCATGCCCATTTTAAGGGCGTAGTGAAAAAAAGGATTTGTATGGCTAGGATTTGATCGATGAAGATATGGTAACCATACGCACAATGAATAAACTGTCATGGCCAATGCACACGGACATGGATGAACCAAACTTTGATGTATGTGAAGAGTCATGTGTATTAAGGAGGTTCAAGAAGACACCACGGGCCGGACACATAACAATGAATCCTACTATAATGTTAGATGAACAAGTGATCAATTCTTTGGTGAAAGTCTCAATAGAGGTGGCACGGTGAAATATGGATAAGGCTGCAACAATTAGGGTGCTAAGAAAAGAGCTCAAAACTAAACATGCAAAAATAGCATGCCTAAAGCATGAAAAATATTTGGCATAGAAGAATAACATTGTTTTCATCAGCATGACAGAGGAAGTTAGGGACACTATCATGAAAGCAAAGCCACATTTAGAGCCAAAAGTGCCCAAAATTTTTCCTTCACCAATGCATTATGTACAAAAATTTTTGGAATTGCTACTTGAAGATGAACCTCTGCGCATGCCAAAACCAAAGGACCCTACACAAGAAGATGAGAAGCAAAAGGCTTCGATGATGAGAAAGATTGCACCATATGGGGGTTCTTTATAGAGCTTACAAGAGGAACTAAAGAAAGAAAATCAAACATGAATATTTGTACACCTCGGAAAGCCGTTATAAGAAATAGGACAATTTTGGAGTAGAATGAAATCTTAACGCCATGAAGGATGAGATCTTGGGCCGTACATAATGATTAACACTTGTCAAACAGAAGCATAAGGCTGTTGGTATCCAAATTTATTCTCCCTTAGAAAATGAGAAACATCAAAGATTTAGTAGGACACTGAGAGACAGAAAAATCATATTATGAGTCATTTTTAGCCGAGGAGGATTTGTCTCGCAGTCTTTGTCACTCAGGCATAAGAGAAATGGATAGAACCTTGATACAAATTTGATCTATCCTCACTTCTATAGGCCATGCCTTTTGACCAGGTGAGAGGACCCATGTTGTAACCTCTATTGGTGAAGGTGAATGAAGATATCCTTCTCTGTATAAATTTTAAAAGGGACCCGAGAAAATACGATCAATGCACCACAATTTAACTCTCACAAGTTTTCACTTCTAAATAATGGTGATATTTTCTAAACAAG
Source organism: Taxus wallichiana var. yunnanensis (assembly GCA_018340775.1). NCBI lineage: Eukaryota > Viridiplantae > Streptophyta > Pinopsida > Cupressales > Taxaceae > Taxus > Taxus wallichiana. Next base: position 844,886,974 of record CM031239.1, read on the forward strand.
GCTAAAGGTTACTAAATACACTATGGGATCCTGATTGCTTCTGCATATTTTGGCAGTAGAATGTATACATTTGTGGACATACAGGGAAAACATGGGTAGTTCAGGTAGGATTTATTGTTTTGAATAATTTTGGTGGGAGATTAAAAAGGATAAAATTGATTATGCTAGATCTTTTAGAACCTTCACAATGTTTGGAAAACTAAATGATAGAATTCTTCAAAATATCTAAAATATTCCTTTAATCAGAAGGTGTGCATCAATGGAGGCCCATACTTGCACGTTTTCACACAATCTCCAATAATTTAACACGAAGGCTTGAGCCAAAGACTTAATTAAGCATCAAAGACCCATAGTTCCTCATGCCTAAGATACACTCAAAGTCTTACAGACAATATTTATCAACAAATGACAGTAAAATGATTTTAAATTGTTTATCTCATTATAGGATGAAGGCTCTTCTTGAAATGAAATTACAAATGCCACTAAACTATCACAGGGATGAGATCCTATGTGATTCAGAGGGACTTTAACACAAGATTGCAATAGGGATAAGAAAAACTACTTGCAGACATTTTGAAATAAAGAAGACACAAATTGGTCCAAGATTGACACAGATTAATTCAAAATTGATTAGATTCATCAACAGGGAAATTTTTTTGAATAGTCTTAGAGCTTGTCAATGGTCTGTACACTCATAACCAACTTGACGTGATTGAAATCTAAAACACAGAAATTAACAAGTTTCTTGGATTGGTCTCTTAGGAATATGGGCTCTCTCAAATTTTCTCTTAAGAATTCAATCCTGTCCCTTTTCAAGAGTATTCTCATTACATTTATACATTTCACTCGCTCACTCATCCCAAAATTTCCCCCCAAAAAGAAGAATATTTGAGGAACCTTTGCTTGTTACCAATTTTCTCAGAAAGTGACGTTTAACAAATTCATACCCAAAATCTGCCAGGTGGAAAAATTATGAACTAATCACATTTCTCAGACCCTCGACTAATGACTAGGATGCCATGCCACAACTTTTGATAGTCCTTTTAATCATTCTTATTCTGTCATGTGAGAAATCCCCATTTTAATCATTTTCCTAGTGGCCCTATACAAATGGATCTGATAGGAAATCCTTTTCACACTTGAAGTAACACCTTTTTCATCCTTTACACATACAACCTTTATCATTTCATTCTTTTCCCATTATTTCCTCTGCAACTCTACCCACATCCAAAGCTTCCTGGTAATTCACATTTTGCAAGTTCTTGAGTGCTTCCAACTTTGAAATACCACCCTTTATAATCCTTGCACTCACAAATTAAGTTCTAAATTCATTCAGTGGCATTTTACAGACAAAAATGAAAAGGAATTTCATCAAAAATTGATGAAAAACAATGCGTATTCACATCTCCAGGAGTCTCAAAGAAAAAATGGCTGAAAAATAGATGCAATTCACAACAACCGTTGATTATGCCTTGTCTCAACTTTAGATTAGATTCATCCATGTGTTTCTATGGTGCAACTACAAAGGTGAGGTACAAAGGTAAGTTTATAAAAATCCTCAGGACTTCCATGCTGCTTGGGCCCAAGAAAATTCCTTTTGGCATTCGAAAAGTATCAGTATAAAAGGAGCCAGTGGAAGCCTCCGCGTGTCTCCTTGGCGCACCTTTGGGATGGTCCCAAAATCAGAGATCCAAAAAAAGTGTGGGCTCACCATGTGTCTCAGTCTGGTAGATTTTTTGAAATTTTTTAAGGAACAACAAAAGGTGTCATGTGTCTAAGGTCCGAGATAATTTTCCTTGGCTGTTAAAAATTCCAAGCAAGGGCAGAGTGAGTGGAACCTTCCAAGTGTCCCTTCGGCACTTCTTCAAAATTAAAGTACAGGGTCAGGTCCCCAAAAAGCACATGCCCTCCACGTGACTTTAGAAAGTTTCTTGAAAAGTTGAAGTATAGAAAGGAGACTATGGAATCCTTTACGTGTATCCTTGGTGCAACTTTGAGATGGTCCCCAAAAGTGAAAACCCTAAATAAGGGTGGGCTCACCACGTTTCTCCTTGGTGAAAATGCTAAGGTAAGACCTAAAGGCAGATCCTCAAATGCATGCCATCCCTCCACAAGTCCATTATATGACAAAGCTACATCGGTTGCATGAAAAAGAATGTCTAAGTCTTTGGCAAGGCAAAGAAATCTCCACGTGTCTCCCTGGCGCAACTCCAAAGGTCAAACCGAGAGACAACTTTCAGATGAGTGCAAGCCCTCCATGTGGATAAAACTTGAGTTGAATCAAGATTAAGAGTTTCAAAGTGCCCCACTAAGCCATGTCCAATTAGAAAGGGCCATGTTTCCATAGATGCTGAGATATAAATTTACAGGGAAAACACACCTGTCAAACCATAAAATGTAGGTAAATCACCATTTGTGCCCAGAAATGAATCTTTCTTTAAGGATAGAGAATTTAGAAATGATATAAGGCCCAAATTTGATCCATCAAGCTACATCAAATCAGAAAGGACCACTTTTCCATAGGTATTGGGACAAAATTGACAGGGAAAACAAAACATGACTATGGAAAAATGGAAGGAAGGGAAAAAACTCGAGTTTACACCCAAGTTACAAATTCTTTCACATGGACAAAGGAAAGAAAACAAATTCTGGATTTAAAATGATCCTTGACCAAAGGAAGGGATTGATCATGGCAACCAAATGAAGGAAAAAGCTTTCATGCATCAACACGGGCGATAGAAAATACGATAGAGCCTACAAACTGAATAATTTTAGGGACAAACGGGGCAAGATCAAAATGATCACCAACATTGGCTCTGACTTGGGGATGGGAACTCCCTATGAGTGCCAAAAGAACAAATAGCAGAACAAGTGCCAAAAGTAAACCATTGGGCAACAGAGTCAAAGAACAAGCTTACAGAATAGAACAATAATAACCAAATCCCCAAGTACGAACCAAGAAATGTACAAAATGGCTGCCAAGGACCAGGGAAAAAGAAAACAGAGAAACACAAAAGTAGAAAGAAACCAAATGAATATACATTGTATAATGTTGTATACCTTGATTCGAGAAATCAATCAAGGAAATGTTTCAAATGCCTACCATTAACAAGAAACTCAAGAAATTCCCCATATAAGTCTTTTAAGAAGAAGGTATGTTCACCAATTTGAATGTCAATTAAATAAGTCCCTATCCATAATGCATCAAAATTTCCATGTTTTCCCTTATCCTCGTGTCTGCTATCCCACAATAGCACAAGATCTCCCACACTGAAATCTCTTGGAGTCACCTTCTTATCAAACAACTTATTCAATTTCTCTCTGAATTTTATATGCCTCTGACGGGATTCCCTTCTTTCTTCATCAAACTCAACAATTTGATTTATGTGAGCATCATAGGGACTAACCTCTTGCTCTTCTAGTTGTTGAATACATTGAAAAGAAGACAATTGCATATGTAGGGGCTACAAAGCTTGAGTTCCATACACCAACTCAAATGGGATTTTCTAGTAGCTCATTTAATAGTGATTTGATCAGCCCAAACAACAAATTTCAACTGCTCACCCCACTTCCTTTTGTTCAACTCCAAATTTCTTCTAATTATCTTCAACATATATTTATTTCTAGACTCTATTTGTCCATTTCCTTGGGGATTATAATTAGAAGCATATGTCAAATTAATCCCATATTCATGGCACATGGCCATTAAAGGTTTATCTGGAAAACTCATTGCATTATCAACAACTATTTTGGCAGGTACCCCAAATCTGTAGATGATATAATTTAGGATAAAATCCATGACAATTTGGTGAGTTTCCTTCTTGGTGGGGATTGCCTCCACCCACTTGGTGAAGTAATTTGTGGCCACTAGTATCCACTTATGGCCTGCACTTGAAGGATCAGAAATTTCCCCAATGAAATCCATGCCCCATTTCCTAAATGGGGCTTCAACTCATACAAATGCAAAGGAAGGGATCCTGAAGCTTTTAGTCTTCTAGAAAAGCATTGGAAACTTTCACATCTTCTTACCAACAAAGTTGTATCCTTGAAAAGAGTTGGCCACCAATAACCAGCCCTTAAGATCTTATGAGCTATGACTCTTCTAGCAAAATTCCCCCCACAAACTCCTCCATGGAGATCAACAATTATTTTAGGGGCTTCATCTTCAGTAATGCATCTTAAGATAACTCCCTTAGGGTTCTTCCAAGCTAACCCAAAATCAATAATGACATATTTTTGGGAAGATAACTTAAGTTCTATTTTCTGATTCTTGCTCAAATGTTCAGGGCATTGTAGATGTTTGAGATAAAAAATGATGTCCTTGTACCATTTCAGAATTTATTAGTTTTTAAGGACATTCAACCTTTCTTCTTCAACTTCATTTACCTCAATTGTCTCGTAGATTTCTCTACCATAATTTTTGCAGTGCCCAAACCACGGACCAATTTTTTGTTTGGATATTAATATCATACTCTTGTAATTTGTTTACCCATCAAAGCATCTCTTGCTTAAAACCTCCATTTCTAATAAGATATCTTTCACCCCAGTGTGGGGAACATAAGAAATGATTTTTGAACTCAGAATATATGTCCCAAGACCTTTGTTTCTTTTACCAAAGTAAATTCTGTTTCTCCATGATAGTATATTTTAGCTCAGCTCCTTGTAATGCCTTACTGAAAAGGCAACTAGTCTTTCAGCTCCCTCATCATCCTTCTACAACAATATAGATGCAATAGTAATTTCTGAAGAAAAATAAAACATTTGGAAAGCCTTCTTATAATTTGAAGCTGCTACGATAGGGGCATTATTTAATGCTTCTTTGATCCCAGTAAAATCTTGAATAGCTACTTCTTCTCATTTGATACTTTGATCTTTCTTTAGCATGTTAGTGATTGGGATATTTAGTTCAGGAAAGTTGGAGATAAATCTCCTAATAAAATTAATCTACTCAAAAAGGATTGAATTCCTATCTTATTTCTTAGAATAGGGACTTTGCTGATGGCTTCTACCCTTCTCGGGATCAATCATGACCCCTTCCTTTGACACAATGTGTCAAAGCAACTTTTCTTTTGAACTCCAAAGTGGCACTTCTTAGGATTTAGTAAAATACCATACTCCCGCATCTTAACAACATTTTTTCTAAGTGTTGTAGGTGGTCACTCCTTTTCTAGAGAAAATAGTCACATCATCTTAATATACATCAATGAAATCATTAATATAGCCAGAGAAAGCTCCATCCATTTCTCTTTGGAAAGTGGCTCCGGTATTCATTAGACCAAAAGGATTTTTGACATATACATATGTTCCCCAAGGAGTGGTAAAGGTAGTCTTGATTCGCTTTGATTCCTACACAACTACCTAGTTATATCTAGAAAAACTATCCAAGGTGGATAATTTTTTTGAAAAAGTAACCAATTGTAACATATTGTCCATATTTGGCAAAGGGTAGTTATCCTTCATTGATGCTCTATTCAGGTCTCTAAAGTCTACACACAACCTTATATCTCCATTCTTCCTTCTGACAAGTACCAAGTTTGCAACACATGATGAGTACCTTATGGGTTGTATGATTCCTCCATCCCTCAACTTTTTCAATTGTTCTTGCATCTTCAGGGAAAGGAGTGGATTGATTGGCCTTTGTTTCTTCCTAAACGGCTTGGCAGAAGCTTCCAAGGGAATTTCGTGCTAGGAAATATCCTCTATGTATGCTTTCAATTTAGAATAAGGCCATGCTAAGAAGTCCTGGTATTTCTCCAAAAATTAGACGTATTACTACTTTTTTCCATGCTCAAATTGCTACCTATCCACATCTTACGTGGTTTATCCTTCATGCCAAGGTCGTTCTCTTCAACATTCCTTGTGGCTAACATGTTTCTGTTGATAATGAAATCAGCATTATAAAAATTTGATTCAGGTGTTATCAAACATCTAGGAATAGTATTAGTCTTCAAATGAATGATGTATTTTCCAAATAAAGTCTCCTTTCCATTAGCTGCACAAACCATTAGCACCCAATCTATACGTTGATCAACAAATTCTCCTTGGTTCTGTAAAAACCTTTTCACCTGGGCATTGTCTTTGAACACTTTCCAGTGTTTAACATTGTCAGGAACAAATGGCCTAGTCAATACCTCAATATTATACTCACAATAGGGGATACAACACAATTTTCAAATGGACCCCAATACGGACAATTTATCTGCTAAAGTATTGTACTTCCTATCATGATGTATTATGTTGAAGGAGTCAAACATTTCAATGAAATCCCAAACTGCATGCTTATACTACTTCATTCTCTAATTTTTTGTTGCATACAATTTTCTAACTGTTTGACAATTAGCTTCGAGTCTCCCTTAACAATTATGTCTCCAATACCATATTTCTAAGCAATTATTAGACCCAAGAGCAGTGCTTCATATTTAGTAATATTGTTAGTGCACTCAAAGTTGATTTTAAAAGAGAAAACAAACTCTTCTTGTCTTGGAGATATCGAACAATACCCGGAACCATTGCGAAATTTAGAGCAAGCCCCATCAAACAAAAAAGTACAAGGAGAACCTCCTTGATTAAGAGACTGACATTGATCAATTTTGTGCTCTTTACCATCAGAAATCCAAAAATTATCTCGCATCGGTGTCGGTGTATAAAAATTCATAGGAATCATAATTTTGATCCTCAATGAGATGTAGCATCTTCTTTTCACCATACAACTTTACAAGGCTTCCTCAATAGGTATAGTGGAAAAATACATATCCATTTACACACTACCACCCACACTAGTAGCCCATTTTCTTGACAACAACATTCTCCATTTGGCAGGGTAATCAACAATAACAACATCTAGTTTTAAGTTCTTTCCTAGGTAGGCTACAAGTTGCACTATCAAACCTTTGACACATCCAACCACTGGAACCTCTCTGGAATCCATGGAAATGCACTTCCCATAAGCTATTGTCACTTTGATATCTAATTCATTCATGACTTAAAGAGGAATAACATTGCATGATGCTCTATAATTAAACATACAGTTGTGTAACAACATGTCCCTAATAATCAGAGTAGTGAAAAATGGATCTACATTTAGTTGGGACTCAACCAAGGATGTTCCCAAATATACTTCAGGTGGCTCACCTATTTCTTCTAGCACTTGGGGTTTTTCTAAATCTGCAATGGTGGGAGGAGTCTCAAAATTGTTTACATTTATGCCTTGGGTAATATTTTCTTCTTTCAATCCCAAATACTCAAAGGACCTTTTCTTGTGCTCAGGAATCCTAAGTAGCTCAACAATTGGAACAGAAATCTTGATCTGACTCAAGACTTGGGTAATTTCATAAGGAATGTATTTGGGAAAGGAAACATTTGGAGGAAAACTAAGAAACTCATCTGACAACAAAGGATTTTTCATGGTCTGAACATGGGTAGGGATACCAGTTCTGCTTGGGGACACAAGGATTTTTCTAGATGTATCTTTCTTAGGAGTTTATTTTAAGATATTGGTGAGAACTAGAGTTTTTGTTTGGCCTAAGGCCCTACCCCTTTGACAAATTTACTCCTAGTGTTATATTCCTTTTCATGGCCAACTACAACATTCATTAACAACTACCTATCCTCCTTAGAAGGGATTCCTCCATCATAATTTTTAATCATTAATGCCCTTAAGTATTCAAAATCATTACTAGGAAATTCAAAAGCTTGTACCATATCTATTTCAAAATTATGAGAGGGAGGAAGGGGTAATACGATGGATGTAATCCCAATATTCTATAGTAGTTATGGCACTAATTAATTCAGTTGAAGTTTCTCCTTGCTGTGAGCTTGTAGAGCACCCCATCATGCACACATCATCATCATTTTCATCATCAACTTCCTCAACTTCTTTTTCTTCATCACATGGGGCATGTGGTAAGAAACATCTGTCACACCACTCAATTTCATTGGCTTCTTCCACAAAGCAACAACTATGGCAAAGTCAAAGGATCAGGCACAATTCTATTCTAACGGGCTTGGGGATGTATATTTCCCCCGATCCCATGAGTCTTGTGCCTCTGCTCATCAAATCTTTGATCACCACTAGGATGATTTGAAAATATTTCTTGACGTTGGGAACTTTATCCAATCCCCTTCTCTACTCTAGCCAATTTATATGATATTTCCTTAACAGCTCTAGCCAAAGTTTTCACAACCTCTTCTACATCCACAGACTTACTTGACTGAGGCTTCTCTGGATTGATCAACTTGATACCTTCCCTCTTAGGAGGCTTACCAACTTCTTTGATATTATTTTCAATCTGTAAAGCCATGGTGAAGGCCTTCTGCAATGTTGTTGGGTTCTTATCCCTCAAATAATAGGCAGCCTTCTTATCAAAAGCATCAAAGTATTTTATCAAACAAGAAACATCACTTGGCCTTAGGATCACAGGCAACCTATTTAGGGTCTTATTAAACCTTGTATTGAATTCATGAACAGACTCATTAGGATTCTTTTTTCTATTTTCAAATTCGATAAAAGAAACCTAGGGTTTGTTTTATCTCCATAATGTAATCTAAAATCGTTCTTCATTTATGCCCATGAATCAATGGATTTGTCTAGAAAAGATTTATACCAGTCTGTACATCCTCTTTTAGATTATGAATAAATTTTTATGTAAACATCCTCAAATTTGATCTCAAAGTCTTCCATCATATTGACAAAAAGATTTAAGTGATGATCCTAGTAATGGAATTATTTACTTGAAATTTAGGCATTCTATTTCTAACATCTTGGGAACAACATTTGGATATCCATCCATACCTTTAAAATCTATAGGACCAAAGTGTTCACAAAAATGGAGCTTTGGGTGGGGGCTGGGATATATTGTTTTGGGAGGTGATCTTACAGGAAAAACAAAATGATGAGGAGTGAGCGATGCAGGGGAATAGGAATACAATTCTCAGAATGAATGTTCTCTAAAAACTTTGTTTCTTGGAAGATCCTATCAACTTTGGAGAACACAGGGACAGAATGAGATGTAAATTTTTCAAATACAAAAGAAGGACCCTCTCCAATTGGATAATTTAGATTTACAAAGAGACTACCTGATTCAAAATAACTTGAGGAAGTATGACAATCTTGAATGACAGACTGATCATTTTCCACAATTGATAACTCTTTTCTTGATTTATGATCTCCAAAAACTTTCTAGATTCTTCTTCCTTCTGAATTCATCTTTCTCAACTGGAAACAACTTTATGGTAGGGTCTCTAGTGAAGAAATATCTTCTTCCTTCCATATTTGTAAATATTAGTGATAAATTACAATTGACAGAGGTTAAGACACTGACATTTATAAAAATTCATTTAATACGAAGTCGCCACTAAGGATTTTCACCTTAGTTGTGCAAATGCACTAAAATTGATCTATCAACACTGAATTCATGCAAATCTTCATAGATATGACCCTCCTTTACCCATATTTAACTTTGATGATGTAAACTTAGTGCAAAAACTATAGAAACTGAAAATATTACATGTAACTTATAAATTTGCTTAATTCTTACAAATCTAGACACGTGATGACGTTTCAACAACATATTTGCACTTTAAAATTTGTATGAAGAATTTACCATGGTCTATATGCATTGTTGATAGTGTTCAAACTTTGCACACAACTTCATGTCCCCCAACGGTGTCATTCTGGTGTTGGCATCCAAATTTATTCTCCCTTGGAAACCAAGCAACATCAAAGATTTAGCAGGACACTGAGAGACAGATAGATCATATTATGAGTCATTTTGTAGCCAAGGAGGGGATTTGTCTGACTCTTTGTCACTCAGGCATCGAGAAATGGATAGAACCTTCATTAATGATTTGATATATCCTCACTGCTTTAGGTCATGCCTTTTGATCAGGGTGAGATGACCTATTTTGTAACCTCTGTCGGTGAAGGTGAATGAAGATATCCTTCTTTGCATAAATTTGAAAGGGGACCCTGAGAAAATATGATCAATGCACCACAATTTAACTCTCATGAGTTGTCACTTCTAAATAATGGTGATATTTTCTAAACAAGGCTAAAGGTTACTAAAGACATTATGGGATCATGATTGCTTCTGCATATTTTGGCAGTAGAATTTATACATTTGTGGACATATAGGGAAAATAGGGGTAGTTCAGGTAGGATTCATTGTTTTGAATAATTTTGGTGGGAGATTAAGTAGGATAAAATTGATTATGCTAGATCTTTGAGAACCTTCACAACATTTGGAAAACTAAATGACATAATGCTTCAAAATAGCTAAAATATTCCTTCAACCAAAAGGTGTGCATCAATGGAGGCCCATATTTGCACGTTTTCACACAATATCCAAGAATTTAACATGAAGGATCGAGCCAAAGACTCAATTAAGCATCAAATACCCCTGGTTCCTCATGCGTAAGATACACTCAAAGGATTATAGAAAATCTTTATCAACAAATGATAGTAAAATGATTTTAAATTGTTTATCTCATTGCAGGTGAAGGCTCTTCTTGAAATGAAATTACAAATGCCACTAAACTATCATAGGGATGAGATCCTATGTGATTTAGAGGGACTTTAACACAATATTTCAATAGGGATAAGAAAAACTACTTGCAGACATTTTGAAATAAAGCAGACAAAAATTGGTCAAAGATTGACATAGATTAATTCAAAATTGATTAGATTCATCAACAAGGGAAAGTTTCTTTGAACAGTCTCAGAGCTTGTCAATGGCTGTACACTCATAACCAACTTGACATGATTGAAATCTAAAACATAGGAAATTAACAGGTTTCTCGGATAGGTATCTCAGGAAGATGGGGTCTCTTATATTTACTCTTAATAATTCAACCCCCATCCCTTTACAAGAGTATTCTCATTACATTTATACATTTCACTCACTCACTCATCCCAAAATTTCCTCCCAAAATGAAGAATATTCAAGAAACCTTTGCTTGTTACCAATTTACCTCAGAAAGCGACGTTTAACAAATTCTTACCCAAAAGCTTCCAGGTGGACAAATTATGAACTGATCAGGTTTCTCAGACCCTTGACTAATGACTAGGATGCCATGCCAAAACTATTTGAAGTCCTTTTAATCATCGTTATTCTGTCATGCGAGAAATCCATGATTTAATCATTTTATAGTGGCCCTGTACAGCTGGATTTGAAAGCAAATCCTTTTCACCCTCGAGGCAACACCTTTTTCATCCTTTACACCTACAACCTTCACTATTTCATCCTTTTCCCATTCTTTCCTATCAAACTTTGTCCCTCATCAAGCTTCCTTGGTAATTCACATTTTTACAAGTTCCCTAGAAATTCCAACTTCGAAATATCACCCTTTACAATCCTTGGACTCACAAATTAATTTATAAATCCATTCAATGGAACTTTGTAGACAAAAATGACAAGGAATTTAATCAAAAAATGATTATTTGCATCTCCAAGAGTCTCAAAGAAAAAATGGTAGAAAACCAGATGCAATGCACAACAAATATTGATTACGCCTCTTCTCGACTTTAGATTAGATTCATCCACATGTTTCCTTAGCCCAACTAAAAGGTGAGGTACAGAGGAAAGTTTCCAAACATGCGCAGGCCTTCCATGCACCTTAGGCCCAAGAAAATTCCTTTTGGCCTTTGAAAAGTCTCAGTATAAAAGGAGCTAGTGAAAGCCTCCACGTGTCTCCTTAGCACACCTTTGGGATGGTCCCAAAAGCGAAGACCCAAAATAAGTGAAATATCACCACGTGTCTCATTCTAGCAGAGTTTTTGAAAAAATTTAAGGACCAAGTGGAATGTGCCATGTTTTCTGGGTCTGAAAGCAGTTTTCCTTGGCCATTGAAAAGTCCAAGCAAGGGCAGAGTGAGCGGAAACTTCCAAGTTTCCTTCGATACTTCTTAAAAGTAAATTACATGGGAAGGTCCCTAAATAGGTGTGGGCCCTCTATGTGTCCCAGGCCTTTAAAAAGTTTCTTGAAAAGTTTAATTATAGAAAGGAGTCAGAAGAAGCCTCCACATGTATCCCTAGCGCAACTTTGAGATGGTCCCCAAAAGTGGAGACCCCAAAAAAGTGTGGTCTCGTAGATGACAAAGTTGCATCCGCCGCATGAAAAAAAAATGTCTAAGTCTTGGCAAGGTAGTGAAAACCTCCACGTGTCTCCCTGACGCAACTCCAAAGGTCAAACCGAGAGGTGACTTTTCAGATGAGTGCGGGCTTGCCACATGGACAAAACTTGAGTTAAATTGGGATTTAGAGTTTCAAAGTTCCCCACCAAGCCGTGTCCAATCAGAAAGGGCCATGTTTCCATAGATGTTGAGATATAAATTTGATGGGGAAAACACACCTATCAAACCATAAAATGTAGGGAAATCACCATTTGCACCTGGAAATGAATCTTTCTTTAAGGATAGAGAATTTGGAAATGATATAAGGCCCAAATTTGATCCACCGAGCCACATCAAATTAGAAAGGACCACTTTTCCACAGGTATTGGGAAAAAAATTGACAGGAAAACAAAACATGACTATGGAAAAATGGAAGGAAGGGAAAAAACACTGAGTTTACACCCAAGTTAAAAATTATTTCACATGGAAGGAGGAAACAAAAAAATTATGGATTTAAAATGATCCTCAACCAAAGGAAGGGACTGATCATGGAAACCAAATGAAGGACAAAGCTTTCATGCATCAATACGGGGAGATAGAAAATATGACAGAGCCCGCAAACTAAATAATTTCAAGAAAAATGGGGAAATATCAAATTGAGTGCTTATAAGGCCCTTGTAGTAGCATAATAACCACACAAGGAAAGGTAGGATAAGCTTGGGAAACTCATCACGCAAAATATGGAATTATTAGAAGGAAGGATGACTACCATGTCCAACATTGTGTTGGTCTTGTAGAATGAGAATTGAGCAATGGCGAAAGATGAGTTAGATTCAATTACAAAGTGGATATCCCAAAAAAAGGAAGAGGTCGCACTCACCGATTGAGACTTTAGAGGCAGAATTAAAACAAGAATATATATAATTGATTCTCGTAGGTTAAAGCGAGAAGATGTTGCAGGTTAAAGACATTCTTTTATTCATCAAAATTATTTCTATTCTTCTATTCATATTCTTTGATTTGTTTGGAGACAACCATTTCCTAGGTGGAAATGAATTTAGTGTGGGGTAATGTTAATAAGTTAAAATATGGTACTTAGCGAAGAACATATACAAGGTTTGTGTAGGAAAGAAAAGTGCATTTAAAAGCACGGGAGGATTGGAAAGGAATCACATGTTGAGGAAAGAGATAGATTCGAGACTTAGCATTTTTACGATGAAGATCTATTTTTTGGAAGATGGCATGTGGAACACACAAACCGAGTTAGAAAATTTCTTGACATGCATTGGATATTTTTGGAGGATCAGCTACAAAGCACTTTGCATGAGTATAGGCTAAGAATAGATTTACTACTTATAGTTAACTAGAAGAAGTCTATTGTTAGTGCACTTGTTAACATAACGGCACATGGCTAATAATATCATGTAACCTATTTTGGGATTGGATAAGTGGTGAAGGGAAAGTCCCCATCCTTATATGTATGTAATGAAATGTGTAGTATAGGTGTGTGCGAATAGTATGAAAGGACTTGACATGTGAGAGTATACTATCAGATCTATATGTGCATTAGCATATGATGCCAATATTGTAAGAAGATTTTGTGTGTTACCGCATTTAATATAATGGAGGATATTAAATGAATCAAGGTGTTAATCACGGTTATAGTTTATTATTGCATGAGTGATTTCGCTATGATTATTGTTTGATTTATGATACTTTAAGATCTAGATCTGAACATGCACTATAGAATGATGTATTAGTCATGGATATGAATGCTTTAAGTCTTCATCATGATAACATCCTACAACAATAACCCTAAAGAGGGGCTTGGTACCTTTTTGTGCTTCAAGTGAGCACTCTGTCTAAATTTGAGTGATGTGCCAGCCTTCCTTGGATTTTATTGGTGAATTCTAGGCTGCATCAAAGAGTGATTTGTTACCTTAGCCATAATTTAATTACTTATGAGATGAATTATCCCCAAATTGAAAAGGATTTCATGGTTGTGGTTTTTTCCTTTAAAAACATTTTCATTACCTATTGAATAACAAGATCAAGTTTATCTCTAAATTTGATCTATTAAAGTACCTTGTGTATAAGCATGTGCTTAGTGGGAGGATAGATAATTGCATCCTTACTAAGTGAATTTGATGTTTAATTTTTCAACCAAAATTCATTCAAAAGAAAGGTACTTACTAATAAATTAGTTGAATCTCCCATACGAGGAACAAAATTGTTGTTTCTCAATCTTCTAGATGCCTCCTAAATGTATATTTAGTAATCTATTGTATGGTAAGTACACTTTGATGGGTCATTCAATTTCAATGGTTTAGGAGATGGTGTGGTACTTATAACCCCAACTTGAGACTTCAATCAAAATTATTTTTGTTTGAGTTTCCCATGTACCAATAACATAACAGAGGACAATGCCCTCATTTTTGGGTTAAACTTGCTATCGAGATGGAATATCAGATAATTAAGGGTCATTGGGGATTCAAAATTGATCATTAAACAAATAAATGATGAGTATAAAGTCAAGGATGAAAATATCATCCCATACAAGAAGATGGTTGAGACTCTAAAGGAGTATTTTGTGTGTGTTACTTTTGAACATATAGCAAGAGTGCATAATCACTCAGTATTTTCCATGGCCATGACCGGATCCTTGCTCGGTATTCCACTAGGAGAAAGTAAAATGCATTTCTTTATTGAAAATTTGTGAATGCCTTCATATGACATTCTAGAATCGTGTCTTATATGTGCATTTGTTAGTCATTTTTACCCTTGGTACGAGCCCATTTACAATTACCTACAAGATGGTAGCTTTCCCCCAGAAATTTCCCACCATGAGAAAATAAACCTTATTCAACGCATATATCAGTATACCCTCCTAAGAGGCGCCCTCTATCTTTGTGGCTATGATGGGAATTTATTGCCTTTGTCTTAATTTAGATGAGTTAATTCAAGTGATTAAGGAGGTACACTAAGGATTTTTGGGGCTCACATGATTGGAATGGTGCTTGTAAAGAAATAATTACATGTAGGTTACTAAGTTGGTCTACAATGGAATTGGATTGTTACAAATATGTTACAAAGTGTGCATTATGTAATAAATATGGAAATATTATTCATGTGCCAGCACAAGCCTTACTGACCCAATAACAACTGTTGCATGGTTGTTTGCATAATGGGTACTAGATCTCATAGGGAAGGTCACTCTAACTTCCTCAAATGGCCATACCCATATCATCACTACCACCGAGTATTTCACTAAATGGGTAGAGACTATGCCTCTCATGTATGTTACCATTGCACAAATTTCCAATTTCATCATGAATCACCTTATCTACCATTATGGCATACCTTTTGCCATTGTAATTGGAAATAGAAAATCCTTTCAGAACAAGACAACGAAGGCATTATTGTTGTCAAATCACTACACCCTTCGAATGGCCAAAATGTGAATAGGACATTCAATGTGATTGGGAAACATGGGATCACCTCTCAAGTTGTGGGACTTGGGCTTGAGGTGAACCTCTGGAGAAGGCCAACTTCCTCTTCCTAAAATAAGCACTACACTACTCCTAATGCAATAAAAATGGCTAACTAGACCTATGCTAACATTTCAAGGGATTAGGGAGAGATATTTGTAAGGAAATAAAACCTATACTAGAAGTGGTGATGCACCAAGAAAGGGTGTTGCTAGACAAAATTTAGGCTTGTCGATGAAGAGAGATGATCATGAGGAAGAATGACATGCATTACAAACCCACTTTTACATATAGTACTTCACTCCTTAATAAGCACAATGACCTCCAAAACTTGCAAAAGAGAAACCCTGGTTGCACAATTCACCTAAAAACATGAGAGAGGTAGATAGAGGAAAAAATCATGAAAGGACATATATTTGATCACAAAACATAATTCTCATTACTTCAAGAACTTGCACAGTGCATCATTACATCAGGGGAAAAGGCATAGGCTGCCATTACAATTGGAGAAGAAAGACTTGAAATCCTACAAATCACAACATCTCATCTTGTGAAGAGAGGGGAAGCCTGGAAAGTATCTAACTTGTCCAACTTGTATGACCTGTCGAAACCTATTGGTTGGAATCCCCCTTAGGAATGAACCTCTAACTCACATTTATAGAATAAAATGAGAGAGAGGAAAGAAGGAGACATGATATATTATTGATTACATTCAGTTGAACCACTTGAAAAGGTTCCATCATGCATAATTAATGTCTTTTGACATAGTCTCCTTTATAAATTAAAATAAAATTATTAAATTAATTAAAAAACTGGTGGATCCCCTTTAGGATTGATTTGCAGTGAAGGGGGAATTATGGAAAAAATTTAAAAATAGCCCAACTCGATGGTTGGCTTGCCAAGCCAACTCGCCGGAGGTTGGGTCCGAGCTCTTCTCCAATCCATCACATTAATCAAGTACCGAGTTTCCAAAACAAGCCCGCCTCGTTAACCTTATGACTTGCTCACCTAAATCAGTTTACTTTCAATTTAGCTACTCTGAGCTAGTCACTTGCTTCAGCTCATCTTTGTCCTAGCCGATGCCAACACTTAGTTCTCCCTTCATGTGGGCTCGAATCACCATCGCAACATTATCCCCTCTTCTGAACTATAAATGACACATGAAGTTGATGCGTCTAATAACAAGTCGAGATCCTAGCTTGAGCATCAAATTCCACCAAAAATCTTCAAAATCCATGCTTCAAGGAGATCTTGGACTATCATGAACTCACTTACACATTCGGCATCCTTGGCTTAAGCACATCGCAAATCCCTTGCCACGAGATAGCTTCCTTTCTAACTCAGTAAACTCCTCATGTCTACACTACTCACCCCTGAGTTTTGCGTTGATCTTTTCAACCTCCATTTACATCTCACCTTGGTTCTTAGAGCTCCATGCATGCATTCTTTTCCTCTATATCAAAATCCTCCATCAATCAAGAAACCAAGTTCCCTATCGCATCAAGTTCCTCAATAACTCATCTCTTCATGAGCTATCACATGCTCTCGCACTCGCGTTACTCACAATTCAATCCTTGTTCAATGTGCACATCGTTAATTCATTTTCAACGAGTTCCACTTGCCAACTTAGCACTAGAATCAACTGATCTTGCCATCATATGAGCGACCAGCCCATACCTCAAAGATCGAGATCCTTCTACTTTTTCTAAGTTTTACGCCTTCGTCCATCAATTTGAGCTCACTTTGAGTTGAGTTCACTTGGTCCTTAGTGAGTTCCCCGGACTTTGCTTCATGCCACCAAAAGAATAGGCCTCAACTTGGCCGAGCAAGTTATCCTTGACATGCTAAAAACCATTTTAGGTCGACCTCCATGAGCTATCTACATGAGACCCCATCCATCGACTTGGGAAGCATATCTTCCTTATCTATGAGCTCGATGATTTTAATGCATAATAAAGCTGGAATGTGTCTATGAGCTCTATGTTTTATTGCT
This sequence comes from Taxus wallichiana var. yunnanensis, assembly GCA_018340775.1. Lineage (NCBI taxonomy): Eukaryota > Viridiplantae > Streptophyta > Pinopsida > Cupressales > Taxaceae > Taxus > Taxus wallichiana. Next base: position 844,904,563 of record CM031239.1, read on the forward strand.
CATTACAAGTGAGTCCAGTGGTAAATTATCCTTCATGAATCTATTGAGCTCTTTAGACAATCTCCCGCCCAAACTATGTTCCACTCAATATACTCATAAGCACCTTCTTTAGCGGGATTTTACCAACCTGATTTCCTGCAACTTCCAACATAACCAAGCTCCACTCCAAAATTCTCACTAGGTTAGCCCATAATGATTCCCTTCATCACAAATTCTAAGCTCCATGCTAAGTTCCCTGTCTCTTGAGATCAATCTCATATGGCCTTATACCAAGTCAACTTCCACAAGCCAACTTTTTTAAGTGAAATGAGCTCCACTTGCAATCTCTTCCCAATTTCATTCGATGCCATTCATGTTTGGCTTGACACACTTCTATAAAATAATTAAACCACCTTCGGTGTCATGCATTTGTTCGTGAAGTAACTTGGTCTTGTGCACCAATCTTCATGGCCACATAACTCGACACTTGACTCAATCCTCCTCACATCTCGGAAAATGAATTACCACCTCGACCTGTAGCCTCCCTAACAACTCAATGGATGACTCAGACTTAGAGCAGCAGGCTCAACCACATCAGACTTTGGAAACCAAACTTCTCACCTATGTAGAGATCTCAACACAAAAAATCTCCAAACCCTGAAATTCCAAAACTCCAAATTTCAAAGTTTCGGAGGTTCAGGCTTCAGAGGTATCCAACACGTTCAATGCCTTTGAGTTAAAAAACTCTGAAAACCCAAAATTCAATTGTCAGAAAATTCAAACCCTTGAAACATACATACTTTTCTACACACCTTGTCTCTACATTCACTCACTATGGAAACATCCTTACCCTGAGCTCAAACCATTATGTATGCCCATAGTTTATTTCTCTTCCCGTTTCTCCTCTGTGAGCCCTTAGGAAACATCTAACCTAGCCTTGTTTACTCATACCTTGACCAATCTGCAATGAGTGTTTCAATCTACTCGGCGAGCTCCAACTTGGTTTGGATGTCCTTTGAACTCGAGCCTCCGAACAAGTATTTATGAGCTACTCAACCCCTTCTCCTTGTGTGAGCCATGCCTTAGTCATCCACCACATCCATGTTCAAGCCTATTTCCTCCTATCTTTGCGAACATTGTAGAAGATGACTCAATCCCTACATGAATTGATCTCCCTATGAAGAAAAACAATTAAATTCCTAGTTCCATAATAACCTCAAACCTCTAAGCTGAGTTGTCAATCAAACCCCTTTTACATTACGGATCATTCTTTTGCATTAGTCCCCGATAACTCACTTAAGCTTGTTTTATGGCTACTTTACTCACATGTTTAAGACTTCTTTGAGTTCATTTTATCATGACCAAGTTGTTGCTGAGGAAACTTATCATGAGGGCCCGAGCTAGCTCCCCAACCCTATCAAACATAATGTTCCAATTTTGAGCTTGAGAGCATATAATAATTTTACCTAATTCAAACACAAGCCCAATAAAAATGATTTTAATTTACATTAATGCACTTATATGTTGATTTGGGCTCAATTGAGCTATGTTAGAAGATCCTTCTTCCCATGTGTTTGAAGACCCTTCTAAGGCATCATGAGAGTATAGAAGAACTCTGGAAAAGTTTATACACCAACTTTGACAATTTTAGCTGTAGACCCTTGTTGTTTGTTTTTTCCTAAGGGAAAAAATGGAAAACAAGCATTATTCCAATGCTTCTAGATACGTATAAATTTCTCTAATCCTTATTACCCTCGAGGTAATAGACAAGAAGACACTTCCAAAACAACCCTTATTCAGATTATGGAAAATATGGTAAGAAAAATAGGTCAAAACTTGCACTTACAGATCCATCCCACCCTTTGGGCCTATAGAAATTTTATTCACACTCTAGTGGTGTAAACCACTACTCCCTATTTGGTAATGTGGCCATCACCCCCTAGAAATTGAGATTCCTTCCTTAAGAATATCTACGAGAGATTATATGGATAAAAATGAAGACTACCATGTGGCTAGAATAACAGAGTTGGAACTACTAGATGAAATACGCATCCATGCACTCAATCAATTAAAAGTGTATTAGAATCAAGTTTCTTGTGGCTATTAAAAATGTATCATACCTCAGTAGTTTGAGGTAGGAGACTTAGTGCTAAAATAAAATCAGATCAACACTACCAAAGACCAAGAAAAGAAAGGTAATTTTGAGCCAAACTGGTTAGGACCATATGTTGTGGTCATTAAGTATGGTTCAAGGGCATACAAACTTTCTCATTGAGATGGCGAAGAACTAAAGGAGCCAATGAACACAATAAATCTCAAGCGGTTCTATGATTGAGTATGGAGTCCCTCAAAATCAAAGAGAAAAAAAAAAAGAATCCTAAAATCAAGAAGCTTGATTAACGAGAAAATAGGTCATCCAAATGTGAAAACCATGTAATTGTGGAACTTTGGAAAAGTCCCTGGGTGAAAACTAGTTTCTAGTGCCTTGGGAGGATTCATTGTTCATAAACATTCTCATCTCTATAGGGAACATTTGTTTTATCCTAATTGGTTTTGGCCTATCCACTTTTTCCTTGATCCGACTAATTATACTATTGTATATATGTGAAGGGTTTGCTTTTTTATATTCTCATCTAACGTTGGGGTGATGTTTACATATTCACTATCATGTACATACGAGTGGCATCCATCTCCTTTTGCTTCTCGTACATAGTTTAAGAAAACTTTAGAAAATACCAAAAACATTCATATAACTATTGAAAAATTCAAAAAAATTCAAATACGTTTTAATCAAAACTCAAAAACAATATAAAACTCTCACAAAAATTCTAAAATTTTGAAAACATCACATAAATTAAAAAAATAGTAATGAGCATGCACACATGACTAAAGCATTTATCACATGCATATTACTCAAACATTGAAAATCATCCTACTAAAAATCTCTCTTTGGTTCTCACTATTCATGTGCATGACTTGCCGATCATTTTTATCTTCCTCTATCAAAAAAATTTGGTTTTCAAACTAAGTCTATTTTTCCTTGCACGAAAGCGTTCTTGGGTCATATCATAGTGCACAACTAATTTTCCATCACATCCTTTATATATTTCCCTCACATGTATCCTTTATTAGGGAGCCATCATTAACCCTTGTCTTTAATTCACATATGTTCAAATAAAATCTTGATAAAAAAAAAAATTAGTGCTCTTGTCTTGAGCGTTGTTTTTTTGAGTATGTGTATTTGTACTTGTTTTCCTATTAGGTTATCTTGTTTATTTTCTCGTATTTCATTGCATTATGTATGTTTCATTCTTTATGTCACATTGAGTTAATATTTTTTATTAATGAACAAATGTCGGTATTATATCTTTTCATGTTATTTTACACATTTGTTGTATGTGAAAATTTTAGTAAGTACCGATGATGTAGATCATTAGAAATATGATGAAATAAAGTTATTTACATTAGCTAGATGCAAGCTATTTCCATTATTTTCATCTTAATTTTCCTCCCTATCATCCTCTTCTATCAACGCTATTCTTTGACTCACTTAGGGCAATAGGGATCACCTGCTACAAATCATTTCTATAGATTTGTTAAGAAAATCATATCTCACGCTTCACAACGATACCCACATAAAATTTTTCAACTAAAGAGTATGTACTAGTATTATGCAAAGGGTGAGTCCCGCACCTCTACTCTATATTGATAATCGGTATATCACCATATTTCTCCCATTGCAATGGGATTTTCCCCATCTTTGGCCTTTCCTCTTCATTTTTCAATCATCAATCGACCTCTGTCATCACCCCATCAACACTCGAGTGGGCATCATTCATTATAGTAATTTTTCTTCTACCCCTTCAAAATTTACTTTCCTATACTTGTCTACTATCTTTAAAGTGGCATAGCTCATGCCACCCCAAAGAGGGGAAAATTTAGACACCTAAAATTTGCTTGCGTAGTTTAAAACTTAAATTGCACTAATTATCTTCACTTCCTCTCACTTTGGCCAAATAACGACAATTCGTTATCTAACTATCATTCTAATTCACTCAAGATGCCAATTAACAACATTTTGATTAGTGATAATCCTCTTAATTAGATAATTATATGTTAATTAATCCTCTAATCTTGCATTTAACCAATAAACCTTATTATTGGCTAAATCATGCTTCGAAGTACTAAAATCTATCCAAACCCCTTCTAGATGCTCTAAGAAAAGTTTCTAAGCCTACTTAGGATCCTTAATCAATCCTAAAATATTAATTAACTCCTAATCTAATCAAAAATTGAATTGACATGTAAAATTTTACTTTTGGGCTCACCTTTTGTCCCACATGCATTAGGATTCTAGATTTTCCCAAATGGAAACCTATAAATGCAAGCCTAGTGTCGCTCTTCTAAGTTTACACCTCATTTGTATTATCCAAAGCTATAGACATTTGATCTTGAGCCTTACTTCCATTATTGGAATAGCTTGCTCACCTTGCATCCATTCTTCATGTTTGGTTAGTAGAGGAATATCTAACTTGGCCTTGTAGCCATTGTTTAGAGAGATAATTTCACCATCTTGAAGAAAAACAACAAACCACTTTGATTTATTTAGGATATAACTAGGTTCACATTTGGTTTAAAACTCTAAAGAGTAAAATAAATTAACATGTTAGTTTGTTTCATCCACATTGCATTCACTTAAAATTTAGTTTTAGAATCTCTTATCTCGATGTTTTTGTTTGATCTAATTATGTCTTGAAGAGAGTAGGTGTTACTTTTAATGCTTATGACATAGTTAGTATTTCATGCATATCTTGATAGCAATTGTTTCATGTAATACTGAGCCTCTTTCTATAATAATATCTACTTGGAAACATGGTGAACTATTAAAATAAAACACTAGAAGAAATGTAACATGTGCCCAAGGAACTTAGGGAAACTAGAACCTACTCTAACAACAAGACAATGCGCACAATTACATAGAGGAATTGAAATTCCTAAGCCAATATGTAAAAAGGATGAGATTTTACTTAGTAATAGTGCTTGAGATAGATTCAATTGACTGGAATCTACGTTCTTCACCATTCAACTTGGCTAGTCGAAAGAATTATTACTTTTGCATTCCATGATCATGTAGGGACTAATCCATATAGCATCAAATTTTGAATGCTTTCCTTGTTTGACCAATCGACATCCCATTTTAGAACCAAGTCTCCATCTTGGAATGGTCCAACCTTATCTTTCTTGTCAAATATCCTTTTGATCAATGTTTGATATTTCTCCATGGTTTGTATTAGATGATCTCTTAGTTCTTCCAATTCCATCGAGTTCTACATATTCGACTTCCATAGGCTTAAAATAAGCTAAATCCATCTGCTTGAGAATTTCTAATGTTGGAAATTCAAGTGATATGGGAAGGTTTCCTCCCTTCCATAGACTAGATTGTATAGAGATCTACATGTTGACCTTTTTGGTGTGATTATATCTTCCCACAAGGTTGATTTGAGCTTGTTATGCCGTGTCCTCTTATTTTCATTTAGAGTCCTTATGATCCTCAACAAATTATTTTTTGTAGACTAAGCTTACTCATTACCCTAGGGGTAATAATTAGATGAAGTACTGAGATATAATCCATTTCTAACAACCCACTCAGTAATCTTTGTGCCAAGGAATGCTAGATATTTTTATGATATAATAGTAGCGGGACATAAAATTTGGTTATTATCCCTAATAAAATTCCAAGATACTAGGCTCATTTTCTTCTTTGAGTGCTACTACATCAGTCCATTTGGTGAAGTAATATGTTTATGTTAGAATCAACTTATGGCCTTTACTTGAATTTGAAATGATGACCCTAATGAAATCCAATCCCCCTTTGTATGAATGGTTGATCAATTGAAATTGAGTAGAGTGGTAATGTTGATATCTTTTGTTTTCCTGTGAAGCGTGAAATTTTTTTACACTTCTTGATCCATGTATAGCAGTCACTAAAAAATGTGGGCTAATAGTAACAAACTTTCATGATCTTGAGAGATGTTACGCATGGAGAAAAATGACCTCTAGCTTCTCTATTATGGAACTCATGTAGCACCTTCACGATATAATTAGTTGGAACACACCTTAAGAGAACTCCGTTAACGTCTTTCTTGAATAAGATTCCATCAATAAGAACATAAATAATGGATTGGAGTCTGAAATACCTTATTTTCAATTTTATTAGTTCTAGAGGACAAATATATATTTATAGGAAATGTACCATGTCTTGGGTCCAACAAGGGGTAGGCACGCCATTAGATGGCTTCTATTGATTTTCTTGTAGTAATAGGACAACTTCTTCTTCATCTTTTGACTCCACACGATGATTGGAAGTTAGTTTCTCACACAAGCCTTTACCACAAACCAACTTGGTTACCTTGATTTCTATATCATATTCCATCACCCGGATAATCTAACCTACCATTTTCTCATTCCAGTCCTTGTTTAGGAGGAATTCATTTACTCTAGCATGAGACACCAACAACTAAATTTTTTTGTGTGAAACAAGATGCCTGAACTTATTCAAACTTGATGACATCGAGGACATGTTTTTCAATAAAATAATACCTCACTTCATAGTCCTCCAAGATTTGATTGAAGAAATTTATGGGCTACTTTGATCCTTCCTTGTTCAGCTACACCACGATGGTGGAGATTTTTTCTAAAACACCGAAGGCATATAGAATATAGTCCTTCAAAAAATATGGATTAATGAGAATTGAATCTTGGGATATTGCATGTTTGATGGCTTCAAAAATATCCTTGCCCTCTATTTTCCACTTAAATAAAATTTTATTTTTCAACATCATGGTCAATGGCTTAACCAAAGTGGAAAAATTTGGCACAAACCTTTGGAAAAAATTGATTCTCCCAAAGAAAATTTGGAGAGCCTTCTTGTGACTAGGAAAAGGAAGTTCCTAGATAGCTTTAACTCTTTCAAGATCAATAGTTATCCCTTCTTTTGAAATAATGTGTCCTAGTATTTTTCCTTTATGTGTAAAGAATATGCATTTTGTAGGATTTAAGGATACTCCAAACTTCTGCATATTTGGAAAACATGTACGAGATGAAAAAGGTGATCGATTGCGTTCTTAGAGAATACAATGTTATCATCAAGGTAGAAAAGCACCATCTTGTAAATCAGCCCCATGAATTCCATATCCATTGCTTACTGGAAATTTTCCCCAACATTTGATAATCCAAAAGGAATTTTATTATAAGCATATGTGCCCCATTTTGTGGTGAAGGTTGTCTTGAATTGGTCTTCCTCCTTCACCATGATCTGATTGTAGCTTGAGTAACCATCCAACAATGATAATCTCTTTGAACTAGCTACTCCTTGCAAGATTTGTTCCATAGAAGGAAGTGGATAATGGTCTTTGAGGGAAGCTCTATTTAAGTCTCGGAAGTCAACACATAATTTGATATCTCCATTTCTCTTCTACACTAGAACTAAATTTTCTACCCAAGTTGAGTGTTTGATATGAAGATGATGTTTACCTCTATGATTTTTTTCATTTATTTTCTTATGAGAGGTTCAATGTGAGGATTCAAAGACCTTTTATTTTTCCTGATGGGCTTAGATCTTGGTTCTAACTCAATAGTATGTTTACCTTTGATCTTAGGTTAAAGAATGTTAAATCTTCATAACTCTAAGGAAAAATATACAAAAATTCTTGATAAATTTGGATGAAGTATGATTTTTCTTGTTGAGTACTTAGTTTTCAGATTTACAACGTCTTTCCTTCTCAATCACAATTGATTATGAATTTTCACCTTTGACTTAAATGTTTTCTTTCTCTTTCTAGAATTGATCATTTGGATTGAAGATTGATTCAAGATTCACAAGACCCTTTTGAATTTTTTTATCTTTAGTTGAACCATTTGATCACCATACTACTTCTCTAACTTGCCTTGATTCCTATGAGAGAAATAATCTTATTCTTGTAATAAATTGATGATTTTTTAAATCATTTTGAACACTTTACAACTTGTGTTTTTTCTCGGAATATCTGGCCTCACAACTACTTTGATATGAGGATGAGTTTAATCCTTCTTGATATTTTCAACACCATCAAACACCTTTGCCCCAATTGCTGATATTTTTCCCTGACCTTGTACTTTTTCCTTGGGATAGAAACGATGTTAAAAGCTTCAAATTATTTAATGAGATCCCATACACAATTCTTATAGCTCTTGAGGAGGTCATTATTGGCAGCACGAAGACCTTTGACTTGATTTAAAATGATCTCGATGTCTCCAAAAACTTTCAATTTCTTGACACCCCTCTTTCTTTCTCAATGTAATCCATGAATCAATGCTTTATATTAAGTCATGTTGTTAGAAAAACTGAAATAAAAGTGAAAATCTGAATGACACTTTATACCTTGAGGTGACACAAGCATTTCTCCTCCTCCAACACCTTGTCTACTCCTTGAGCCATCAAATAAATTCTTCCATAATTCATTTTTATCTTTTACATCAAGTTTGGTGATGTTAGGGAGAGGTGGGGTTTATTCATGCAAACAATAAATATCCAACTGAACTTCTTCCATCTCTTTGTATGTATCATAGCCATGTCTTCTTTTTCCCATTAATCAAGAGTCGAGTTTGTTATGCCTCAAACCTTTGTTCTTGTCTATGGAGTGTTTGGACATTTTTCTTGATCAAAAGATGAGAAATTGGCATTTATTAGGCTTGGTACATGAGGCTCAATGTGAAAATTTACAATAGGTTGAGATCTGATTATGAACTTAGCTCCATACTTAGTTATGAAAATCATGTGTGACCAATCAACTGATAGGTACCCACCAATTTTATCTATGAAGTCTCTAGAAAAGCACAAGGAAAAGAGTGGTGGTAAGTTAATTACTGATACATCTTGTTGGGTTGTGACATTGGGGCATGCATGCAGTGTTAGAATAATGATTCCTATTATTCCCACTACTATCTTATCTAGTTATACAAATACTTTGGAGACATTCTCATATTTTAGACCTAGATGATCTTCTATTTGTTTCGACATGACTGAGTTACTTGATCCCGAATCAATCATGAAATTTCGTAAAATACTACTCCTAATGATTAGAGATACATAAAATGGAGGAGGTTTCATATTATTACCTGTTTGAACCCCTTCTTACTGAGTTATATTAGTTAACACCTTCTCTCTATCCTTGGGTGCATGATTTGGAATGAACAAGTTGGCCATGACTGCTTGTAGCAAATTCTGTTGTCCTACAATTGTCGATGAATCCACATTGAAATTCCCATGTATTTCTTCTTTATTTGATCAATGATATTAAATGAAGAAGATATATATTTCTACTATCCCTTTCTTAGCACAACTTTCTCTTACATTTGAAATGGTACATGAGCTGGTCTAGAAGGTGTTTTGAGTTGATTTAATACATTCGGAGTTTGTACTTGGACCATTAACCCCTTGAGGTGTGATAGAAGATTAAGAAGCACTATTATTTAACGATTTTCTTCCTCTATATTCCCTTCTTAGACATCGTGTTAACTACCACACTTTGAGAAGGAGATTGATTTATTCTATAGAAATCCTCATCTTGCTAGTTCATAAGTGAAGTTTCACTTGGAGGTGTTTCTTGAGTAGTACTTTCTTTGCTTATTTTCATCTTGGTTTGTTTCTTGTGACACACTGATAGTTTGTACCATTAAGGCTTGATTAAGAGCACCATTGAAGTATGTTTCTTTATTTTGAGGTTGACCACAAGGAGACACTATTCATACTCTTGTGTCATGTTGTTCGGATATGGAACCATGGCCCTAGGCGTTGAATTTGTATTAGGATTGTATGGTTATAACGCTCTATGAGAAGAAGTTTGTCTTTGATTTTGATTAATAGCTTGGGAACATTATCTATTAGGCTCATATGGTGGCCTATTGGGTTAGATATATGGCTATTAAGGATAAAATTATGAGCTAGTTGGCTCTTGAGTGTTACCAAATCATTTCCTAGATTTTGTAATTGCTTCATGAATTATTAGAGTTCATTTGAAGTGTTAGAAGAAGATGTGGAAGATTCATTAGAACTATGATTTAATGAGAGAGGAATCTCTAGATTAGAGGCTGGTTCCTCAAACTCCTCTGATTAGATCTAGTGTTTGCACAATTGCAGAGGTTCAAATCCTAATTTTACCCTAATTTGCAAGTAGACAGGGATAAGAAATGCAGAAAATGAAACTAACCTAATGATGGTGATGCACCAAAGGAGTGGTGAACATTTTTTGCTCATACAAATAGGCACAAATCCATGAAATGCAACATGAAAAACATACACAAGCTGATAAGATGCAATAAGAGATCTGAAAATGAAGTAAAAACAATACAAACAGAGGACTGAAAGCTTTCACAGAGTTTGCACTGTCATTTCCATGTAAAAATCCCTTGCATTACACCATCAAAGAGGTATAAACCTATTACAATCCTTGAAAAAGGCCTGATACTTACAAAATTCCCTTGTTTTAGGTGAAAGAAGAAGTCTAATGTTCAAAAAAGTGTTCAACCATGAAGAAATGAGCCAAATCTGGCTTTTACAGTACATGGGTCGAGCCCAAGAGAGAGAAAATGTGAAAAACGCATGGGAGCCATCCCTCATTGAATGAAACTACATTAAAATAGCATGGAGGTCCTTACAAACCCATGCTCTGACATTTTTGACCATGCTGGAGAGAAAAGCGACCCATTTTGCATTGAAATTGGTTGTTGAAACGTCTTTTCTGGCCATGGACATGTACCAGAAGTGTTTTTTAATTTTCTCCCTCCAAACTGAACCAAAATTCAAAATTGACCATGGAATCATGTAGATAATTTCATAAGCTTTCCGTTGATATAAAGAACGTGCAAATCCAAGCTCTGGATCGAAAGTTATGGAGGTCTGAAGTTTTAGGGCAAAAACGGCCCAAAAAACGGATCGGCGGGCAAAATTTTGAAATTTTACCTCTTTTTGGTCTTTGGAAAAATTTTCAAAAAACCCCCACGCCCGCCACCCAGGTGCCACGTGGCACGATTTGATTGGGCACGGGTGCCTCCTGGCCACTTTCCCTTCATTTTTTACCTTTGGAAATTTTTGCCAAAAATCCCCCGGGCCCCCAAGCTGGACACGTGTCGGCCCTCGATTGGCCGACGGGCTTCTCCTCCCGATTTCTCCTTTTGAAATTTTGCACTTTTTACTTTTGGAAAAATTTGATTTTCCCCCCGTGCCCCATCGGTCGGGACATGTGGTGTCGAGGATTCAGCGGCGGGGCACGGGATCGTGCTTTGCCTTTAAAATTTTGGCCGAAAACTTTGCCAAATTTTCCATTTTCCACCCGAGCTCGAACTCCCCGGGACCATAGGACACGTGTCCTATTTCCATTCGCCGCGGGCCTCCTGCTCCAAATTTTCACTTTGAAAATTTCACTGAACACTTAGCAACTTTTTCCTTTCTCCCCCCGCGCCGTGAACTCCCCGGCCACCTCTGCCACCTGTCATGTTTCTATTGGCTCGGGCCAATCCTCCAAAATTTGCCTTTGAAAAACTCGGCAAAAACACTTAGCCAATTTTTCAAGTCATTTTCCCCCTGACACGTGGCGTTTCCTGATTCGTTGGCGGGCCAGGCGGGGAAAATTTTCCATTTGAGATTTTTGGCAAAACACTTGGTAAATTTCCCAAGTTCTCCTCCGAACCCCGCCACTTCTTGGACACGTGGCACGTTCCTATTGGCTGCGGGCTTCTAAGGGAAATTTCCCACAAAACTCACCGAGCCATAACTTGAAAAATATGAGGAGTTAGGAGGAAAACTTTACCTTTCTGGAAAGCTGAGAGAGAGCTCTATCTGATGGTGCCATTTCTAGAAAGATTTGAGTGCTGAAAATCAAAAAATGAAGACTGAGGCACAAGAGGGGGAAGAACACAAGGAGTTAGCCAGCAAAATGAGTAGGGGCACATTTTGGCTAACAATTTTGGTGACTCAGAGGGGTCATCTGCCTACTAGATGAAAATACCAGTTACTGAAGTAGTCCATTGGGCATGGAGTCATCAAATTTTCTATTTGGAACCCCAACTAACTTAGAATGTTGCAAGGAGGAAGATGGAATATCACCTGATTGGAACAAGGACTGCAAAACATCTCCAGGGACAGCAAGCTATGCCAAAGCACTTAGGGAAAGCAAAACTAACCTATAGCAAAACAATGTGCACAAGCACTTGAAGGAATGGAAACCTAAGCTAATATTTACAAGATGGAGAATTCCCCTTTAGAAACAACGCTTGAGATAGATTCCATTGACTGGAATCTATAGTTCTTCACCATCCAATGAAGCCAATTGGAAAGCATTGTTGTTCTTGCACTTCGTGACCATGTATGGGCCACTCCAAATGGCATCAAATTTTGAATGCCTTCCCAGTTTTTCTCTATCCGCATCCCATTTCAACACTAGATCTCCAACTTGAAAAGATCTATCCTTGGCCTTCCTATCAAAGGTCTTCTTGATCAAAGCTTGATCCTTCTCCATTGCTTGGGATGCCTGATCTCTAATCTCTTGTAGCTCCATCAACTCTGCATATCTCACCTCCATGGGCTCAAACTCCAACAGCTCCAACTGTTTCATGAGTTCCAATGTTGGCAACTCAAGTGACATGGGCAAGATTGCTTCTCTTCCATAGACAAGCCTGAATGGAGAATTACCTGTGGATCTCTTGGGAGTTATCCTATCAGCCCATAAGGCTGATTTCAGCTTGGTATGCCAAGACCTCTGATTCTCATCAAGAGTCCTCCTAATGATCCTCAACAAGTTCTTGTTTGTAGACTCAGCCTGGCCATTACCTTGAGGGTAATAGTTTGATGAAGTATTTAGGTAGATCCCATTCTTGACAGCCCACTCAGTCACCTTGGATCGATGAATGCTAATGCATTATACGAGATTATCGTAGCGGTATGCCAAATCTGGTTACTATCCCCTCATAGAAGTCTAATATCTTTGGACTCATTTGCCTCTTTGAGTGCTCTTTACTTGATCCATTTGGTGAAGTAGTCGTGGTTTATCAAAATCCATTTGTGCCCTTGACTTGAATTGGGATTAATGACTCAATGAAGTCCAAACCCCATTGCATGAATGGCTGGTCAACTGAGATTGGATGCAATGGAAGGGTAGCAAGTCTTTCTTTTCCTGTGAAGAATGCACAATTCTTACACCTCTTGATCCATGCAAAGAAATCACTGAAAATCTTGGGCCAATAATAACCAGCCTTCATAATTTTTAGAGCTGTCACTCTCGGTGCAAAATGACCACCAGCTGGTCCACCATGGAACTCTTCCAACACCCTATGAATCTGATTTGTGCTAATGCATCTCAGCAGCACTCCATTCACATCTTTCTTGAACAAAACTCCATCAACAATGGCATATGGGACAGCCTGCAATCTAAAGTGTCTTCTTTGGGTCTTGTTCATCTCCGGAGGGCATAGGCCTATGCTTAGGAAGTGTATTATACCTTGGGTCCAGCAAGGAGTGGGGACAACATTATTTTCTTCTTGAGTGCCACTTGGCTCATGGCTGTCTTGGACTATCAAAACAACCTCTTCTTCATTGCATACTTCTTTTTTCTTCCCCAAAATCAGCTGCTCACACAATCCTTTTCCTCTTACCAGCTTGGTGATTTTGATCTCAATGTCATACTCCATGACACGAGTGATCCAACCTACCCTTTTCTCATTCAAATCCTTGTTGAGGAGGAAGTCTTTAACCCCAGCATGAGAGACCAGCAACTGGACCTTGTTGTTTGAGACTAAATGCTTGAATTTCTTCAAGCTTCTAATTACTGCAAGTACATGCTTCTCAATAAAAGAATACCTCACCTCATAGTCATCTAGGCTCTGGCTGAAGAAAGCAATTGGCTGCTCATCGTTGTCCTTGTTCTGCTGTACCAAAATGGCAGAAATAGTATCATTACCTCCAAAGGCATAGAGGATGAAATCCTTGGAGAAGTCGGGTTGATGAGAGTTGGTGCTTGAGAGATGGCTTCTTTGATTGCTTCAAAACTCTCCTTGCCTTCTGTTGTCCACTTGAAAGCCATGCTTTTCTTTAACATTTTGGTGATAGGTTTGACAAGGGCTGCAAAATCTAGGACAAACCTCGAACAAAGTTTATCCTCCCAAGAAACTACGAAGGGCTTTCTTGTGGCTTGGAAATGGTAGTGCTCTTATGGCTTCAACCCTCTCTGGATCAATTGCTAATCCTTCTTTGGAGACAATATGGCCAAGGAGCTTTCCTTCATGTGCAAGAAAGATACACTTCTTAGGATTCAAGGACACTCCAAATCTCCTACACCTCGTGAAGACTTGTCTCAAATGAGAGAGGTGGTCTGCTGCATTTTTGGAAAAAATAGTGATATCATCAAGGTAAATCAGCACCATGTTGTTAATCAAACCTTTGAACGCCATGTCCATTGCTCTTTGGAAGGTGGCACCAGCGTTGGACAGCCCAAATGGCATTTTCCTGTATGCATAAGTTCCCCATTTGGTTGTGAAGGCTGTCTTGAACTGGTCTTCTTCCTTCACCATAATCTGATTGTAGCCTGAGTAGCCATCAAGTAGTGAAAACCTCTCGGAGCCAGCCACAACCTGCAAGATTTGCTCCATGGAAGGGAGTGGGTAATGGTCCTTGAGGGATGCTCTATTCAAGTCTCTGAAGTCAACACACAATCTGATCTCTCCACTCTTCTTTACATTTGGAACCAAGTTGGCAACCCAACTAGAATGCTTGATTGGGAATATGATCCTTGACTCAATCAGCTTGTTCAATTCTTTCCTCATGAGAGGCTCCATATGTGGATTGGTGGTCTTTGTTTTACTTTGACAGGCTTAGTATTTGGATCCAATTCAATGGTATCTTTGAGCTAAGTTGGGATTGAAACCTTTCAAGTCTTCATAGCTCAAGAAAACACATCGGGGAACTCTTGACACGGTTTGTATGAACTCATACCTTTCTTGTTCGATTGTCATCTTTCCAATTTGCAATGGTTTGTTCTCTTCCACCAAGATGGATACTGAATCTTCTCTCTTGACCTGAATGTTTGCTTTCTCTTTCCTAAACTGATCATTGGGATTAAAAATGGACTCCAAAGTGATAAGTCCCTTGGGCAGCTTGTTAGTTCTCAGCTGTACCACTTGGTCACCATACTGTTGTTCAGTTTTCTTGATTCTTAGCTGAGAACTCAGCTTCTTCTTGCAAGAAATGGATGATTTTCTGGTCATTCTCAAATACTTGCCAACTGACATTGTTATCCGGCACTGAAGGCCTCACAATCACGTGGATGTTTGGTTGTACCTTGTCTTTTTGAATGCTTTCCACAATGTCAAAGGCTGCCCCTACTGCTGCAAGCCTGTCAGCAGCTTGATTCTCCTTCCTAGGAATAGATTTGATGCCAAAACCCTCAAAGTCTTCCATGAGATCCCACACCCTGTTCTTGTAGCACTTAAGTAGATCATTCTTGGTAGCATGTTGTCCCTTGACCTGATTTACAATCAATTCACTGTCACCAAAGACTTGCAAGTTCTTTATTTTCTTTTTGATTGCCCAATGCATCCCTTGCACCAAGGCTTCATATTCAGCAGTGTTATTAGAGCATGCAAACTGAAACCTAAAAGCTGAATAGTACCTTACTCCTTGAGGTGAAACAAGCATAGCTCCACCTCCTGCACCTTGTCTACTCCTTGATCCATCAAAAAATAGCTGCCATACCTCATTCTCATCCTTGTGGTTTGGTTTGGTGATGCTAGGAATGGGCTGATTTTCTTCATGTATGCAATAGACCCCTAGCTCAGATTCTTCTACTTCTTGATAAGGATCAAAAGCATGTACTTTGTTTGCCCATTCATCAAGAGTTAGATCCGGGATGCTTCCAACCTTAGTGTCAGCTTCATCAGTGCTTGGGTGATCTTCTTGATCAAATGCTTGAACAATTGGCATTGATCTGACTTGGAGTGTAAGGCTCAATGTGAAAGTTTGCAATAGGTTCAGACCTGATTGTAGCTTTGGTTCCATACCTTGTTCTGAACAGCATGTGTGACCAATCAGTAGACAAATATCCTCCAATCTTGGCTGTGAAGTCCCTTGACAAGCATAGGGAAAAGAGTGGTGGAAGGTCTATAACTGATACATCTTGTAAAACGACAACATTTGGACATGCATGCAAGATAAGACTCAAGTTTCTAATCACTCCAACTATTATTCTGCTGTCCCATCTAAGGTGCACTACCCCTTTGGATATGGTTTCATCTGGAGCCCTAGCTGATCAGCTATTTGTTTAGGCATCTTTGAGCTACTTGCCCGGAATCTATCATGCAATTATGCACTAGCTGATTTCAATGATTAACGAAACATAGAAAGGAGGGGCTTCAACATTTTACCTTCTTTGTCCTCCATGATTCCCTTGGTGGGCAGCATTTGTGAGCACTTTCTCTTGCATCGAACTTGTTGATTGAAGTTGGCCGATCCTTCATGGCAGCTTGTAGCAAATCTCTTTGGCCTAGGATAGATAGGGATTCCCACATTGATATATTCACATTTGTCTTCTTCATCTGATCAATGATACTGAATGGTGATGAAGGATCTCTTTGTTGTCCCTTGGTTGGCACATTCACTCCTTGCATGTGGGCAGCAACAACTAGTATTTGAGTTGGTCTAGGAGCTGCTCTTGGCTGCCCTTGTGCATTTGAAATTGGATTCTGCTTGCCAACCATTTGTGGAGCCATGGAAGGTTGTGGATTGGTGGGAGCCAATGGTTGTTCCTCTCCTAAATTCCTTCTTTTTGACCTTGTGTTGGCTGCCACACCTTGAGAGACTATTTGATTCATGCCACAAAAATCCTCTGCTTGCCAATTTACCAACGTGGTGTCATTTGGAGCTGATTGTTGTTGGAATGTTTCTTGTTGTTGGTTGTTTCCTTGACTTCCCTCACCCTCCACACCAGTAGTTGTCACCATTAATGCTTGATTCAAAGCACCATTGAAGCACATGGATTGGTTATGAGGTTCATTGCATGGAAAACACCAATCATACTCCTGAGCAACGTTGTTTTGTGTTGGCACCAATGCCTTAGAGGCTAGATATGGCATTTGGATTATAGGGCTGAAATGGTCTATTGGCAGGAGGCCTTGTTTGATTTACATTTGCAGCTGGATTAGGTGGTCTTTGTGGTTGATATGGCTGCTGTTAGGCTGAGCTTGGGGCTGATAAGAAGGTCTAAAACCTTGGGCTTGTTGCCTCTTGAGAGTGACCAGCTCATTGCCTAGGTTTTACAATTGCTTCATGACTTCTTGAAGCTCATTTGGGGCACTTGGAGATGAAGTAGAAGCTTCATTTGAACTCTGATTTCTAGGAATGGGAGAAGGAGCCAAATTAGGTGCTTGATTAGTGTTTGGGCTCTCTAAACTTGGAAACAATGGCATGGGAGGTCTAGGGGCTAGTTTTCAGCTTGGATCAAACAATTTTCAGCCCTAATGGCAATGTTATAAGCCATAGGGATAGTTATGCCTCCCATGGACTGAATCAACATAGAAATATCAGAATTTAGAGCTTTGAGATAGTAGAGAAAAGCACCTTCTGCTACTGGCCTGAATGCCACTGGAATTCTCTCCCAAGTCTTTTGAAATTTGAAATTGAAATCAGTCAGCTGCTCATTGGGAGCTCTCTTGATGGTTGTCAGCTGCTCCAAAAGAGACAAGTTGTCTCCCTTCTCTCCAAATTGCTCATGAAGTGTTATACACAGTTGGTTCCAATTTGTGATAGAACCAGCTCCAAGGCTCCTAAACCATTGCAATGCTTTCCCCTTGAAGGAAGATGCCAGCAATTTGACAGCCACTTGCATCTCATTGATTTCATGAATTGCACAAAGGTTGGCAATATCTTTAACATGATCACCTGGAGTAGTCTGATTCTCTCCAGTGAAGTATGGAATGTTCTTCAAGGCTGCAATTGGAATTGGATGTTGTGCATTGAGGGCAAGTGGGCTGCTACCTGTGAAATTGACATAGGGGTTGTTTTGTGCCATTCTAATTGGTCTTAAAACCCTTGTTGACTGAATGAAAGGCCTACCAGGTGGAGGAGTTGAGAGAGTTATGTTTGGTGGAGATGGAGACCTTTGAATCCTTCTTCCTCTTTTCCTTCTTCTTGGAGATAACTGCAGGTATTCAAACAACACTTCTTCTTCTCTAGCTCTTGACCTTGTGGTGACTCTTCTCATGAGTTTTCAGGCCTGCACTGCTGAAACCAGTTGATTCTTCCCTTTGGAGTCGCTAGATGTGTAATTTATGGCTCCTTTCAAGCAAGAAAATTGCAGCAGATGCACATCAACTTTGCTACAATAAAAATGAGACCTCTAAGGTCCCACCGGGCGTGCCAAAACTATTGTTGCAAATCAGCAGCACCCCTGGATGCAAATCAAGTTTCTAAGTTGATGTTTTAGGCATCCAGTGTGATTGCACAACATGGAAACCTCTCTCCAAGTGTGGGGACTTGTAGAATGAGAGAGGAATCTCTAGATTAGAGGCTGGTTCCTCAAACTCCTCTGATTAGATCTAGTGTTTGCACAATTGCAGAGGTTCAAATCCTAATTTTACCCTAATTTGCAAGTAGACAGGGATAAGAAATGTAGAAAATGAAACTAACCTAATGATGGTGATGCACCAAAGGAGTGGTGAACATTTTTTCTCATAAAAATAGGCACAAATCCATGAAATGCAACATGAAAAACATACACAAGCTGATAAGATGCAATAAGAGATCTGAAAATGAAGTAAAAACAATACAAACAGAGGACTGAAAGCATTCACAGAGTTTGCACTGTCATTTCCATGTAAAAATCCCTTGCATTACACCATCAAAGAGGTATAAACCTATTACAATCCTTGAAAAAGGCCTGATACTTACAAAATTCACTTGTTTTCAGGTGAAAGAAGAAGTCTAATGTTCAAAAAAGTGTTCAACCATGAAGAAATGAGCCAAATCTGGCTTTTACAGTACATGGGTCGAGCCCAGGAGAGAGAAAACATGAAAAACGCATGGGAGCCATCCCTCATTGAATGAAACTACATTAAAACAGCATGGAGGTCCTTACAAACCCATGCTCTGACATTTTTGACCATGCTGGAGAGAAAAGCGACCCATTTTGCATTGAAATTGGTTGTTGAAACGTCTTTTCTGGCCATGGACACGTACCAGAAGCATTTTTTAATTTTCTCCCTCCAAACTGAACCAAAATTCAAAATTGACCATGGAATCATGTAGAGAATTTCATAAGCTTTCTGTTGATATAAAGAACATGCAAATCCGAGCTCTGGATCGAAAGTTATGGAGGTCTGAAGTTTTAGGGCAAAAACGGCCCAAAAAACGGATCGGCGGGCAAAATTTTGAAATTTTACCTCTTTTTGGTCTTTGGAATTTTTTCAAAAAACCCCCCACACCCCGCCACCCAGGTGCCACATGGCATGATTTGATTGGGCGTGGGCACCTCCTAGCCACTTTCCCTTCATTTTTTACCTTTGGAAATTTTTGCCAAAAATCCCCGCCGGGCCCCCGAGCTGGACACGTGTCGGCCCTCGATTGGCGACGGGCTTCTCCTCCCGATTTCTCCTTTTGAAATTTTGCACTTTTTACTTTTGGAAAAAATTTGATTTTTCCCCCGTGTCCCACCGGATCGGGACATGGTGGCACGAGGATTCAGCGAGGGCGCGGGATCATGCTTTGCCTTTAAGAATTTTGGCGAAAACTTTGCCAAATTTTCCATTTTCCACCCGAGCTCCGAACTCTCTGGGACCATAGGACACGTGTCCTATTTCCATTCGCCGTGGGCCTCCTGCTCCAAATTTTCACTTTGAAAATTTCACCGAACACTTAGCAACTTTTTCCTTTCTCCCCCGTGCCGCGAACTCCCCGGCCACCTCTACCACCTATCATGTTTCTATTGGCTCGGGCCAATCCTCCAAAATTTGCCTTTGAAAAACTTGGCAAAAACACTTAGCCAATTTTTCAAGTCATTTTCCCCCTGACACGTGGTGTTTCCTGATTCGTTGGTGGGCCAGGCAGGGAAAATTTTCCATTTGAGATTTTTGGCAAAACACTTGGTAAATTTCCCAAGTTCTCCTCGAACCCCGCCACTTCTTGGACATGTGGCATGTTCCTATTGGCTGCGGGCTTCCAAGGGGGAAATTTCCCACCAAAACTCCGCCGAGCCATAACTTGAAAAATATGAGGAGTTAGGAGGAAAACTTTACCTTTCTGGAAAGCTGAGAGAGAGCTCTATCTAATGGTGCCATTTCGAGAAAGATTTGAGTGCCTAAAAATAAAAAAATGAAGGCGAGGCACAAGAAGAGATAAGTTGTCTAAATTTTCTTAGAAGTGTGCATAATTGATCCCAATTTTTACTTCATCATGCCCCTAATCTTCGAACCACCTGTAAAGGTTTTACTTTGAAAGAAGAAGCTAATAGTTTCACTTCCACATCCATCTCAATAACCTCATGTATGGCACATACATTTGTGATATGCTAAATGTGATCAATGGGAGTTATATGATTTTCTCTGGTAAAATAAGGAATGTTTTTAATGCTACTATGGGAATTGGGTTTTGTTCATTGAGTTCGAGTGAACTACTACCGGTTAAATTAACACAATGGATTAGGTGGTGGTTGTGCAGCCATCCTGATTGGTCTAAAAACCTTGGTTGATTGGAGAAAATTCTACCAACCGAGGTTTTGAAAAGGTTATGTTTAGTCGAGATGGAGATCTCTAAAATTTCCTTCCCCTCCTTTCTCTTCTTGAGATAGCTACAAATAATAACAAAAACCTTGTTCTCTTGTTCTTGATTGGGTTTGAATCCTTCTCATGAAATTGAAACACTAGAACTACTAAAATCATTTGAGATCTAACCATGGGAGTCACCTGATGTGCCATTATAAAGCCTCCAAATGCTAGAAATTTACCAAGATTCACATCCAATCTTGATAAAAATGGAATAATTTACCTCTTATCCCATTGAGTGTACCAAAACTATTATCATTGAATCACAACACCCTCTATTTTCTTAGCATGTGAGTTTGTTAAGGAAATCAATGTGATTGGGTAACATGGAGTTTCTTCAAGGTGTGGGACCTTGCAATTGAAATAAATCTCAAGAGAAGGCTGGTTCCTCTTCCTAAACTAATGCAAAAACTAACTCTAGTGAAGGAAAATATACTAACTACTCCTAACTTATGATTTCGAGGTACTAGATAGAGAGAAAGTGCATGAAAAATGAAAATCCTACACTAAAAGAGGTGATAAAACCAAGATAAGAGTGTTGGAATATCTCTAATAGATGAAAATGAAAGATAATGTAGAGAAGAGAGGGTAAAAAACATTACCGAGTCCAACAACTAGATGCAAGTAATCATTTTAATGAAGGCACACCAAGTATATACTCTATAAAATGCATAAAATAGACACAATACACCTATAATTGAAATGAAGAGGAAAAATAATGCAAAAAAAGAAGCAAGGGAAGAGAGACATACAAAAATTAAATATGTTACTTCATTAATTCACACATCCATTATAATGCAAGAGAAAGGCATGGATCATCATGTAATAAGTCTGAAATAAAGGCCTAAATCACATTAGTGTTTACAAAAAAATTGGCAGATTTTTGTTATAATGAGAAATCCCCTACAAATGAGAGGACTTTGAAATTTATATAAAATGGGGAGACGAGAGAGAAGTTTAAAATATTGAATTTCCCCTTCCAATAACTTGAAAATCAACATAAGTGGCTGAAAATAATGATGGGAGACCTGAAAAATCTATCCTTTGTTGTCTTGTAACTTACAGAAGAAGAAAAATGGCTGTCCATGCTCAGTTATTGCATTCCCAACCACCTAGAGGTCACCATTTGAAACTGTGCTCATTTCCTACAATTTTTAGAACCAAAACTACATCAAATCTTTAATTTTTTGGTTTTTGATTCTATATAAT
This sequence comes from Taxus wallichiana var. yunnanensis, assembly GCA_018340775.1. NCBI lineage: Eukaryota > Viridiplantae > Streptophyta > Pinopsida > Cupressales > Taxaceae > Taxus > Taxus wallichiana. The sequence continues at coordinate 844,926,589 of CM031239.1, forward strand.
GGAGCGATGATTCCAAAAAGTCTAAGTTTGTGTAATTTGGCTAAGAAATGAGAAAGTTATGGATGTTTGAGTGTAACTAGGTCCTTGTTCATCTCCAAGATTGAATTCACCTTTACGGGACCAAGTATTAAAAATATAGCTGGGAGAAATAATTTTAATTTTTTCCCCTTCATTAAATTTTTCTAATGTTTTATAAGGCTTGAGAAGCATTAAAAAATATTTTGGGTCCACCAATTTTGAGATTTAAATTTGGAGGGGTAGTTGGAGTGTTCAATGTTTGAACTATGGGCTAGCTTGACATGCTTCCCACATGGCTCACCGAGACAACACCCCCTATGTCTTCCTACATTACTAGCTCTTCCAAATAAGCTAATGACTCCCTCTCTTTGTGTTGCTCCTCTTGACTTGAATGCCAACCTAACGGGCTCCACCATTCACTACGGAATCACCTTAGAACCTCATCCTTTGCATTGTTGGTGCGAAGACCTTGAGGGAACCTATCCCCAACTCACCCCATGCCGGATGATCCACATTTCCCACACTCATTGTGGGTCTACATCATCTTTTCAGACCAAACTCCTGGGAAGACATTATTACTCCTACCTGCATAACTTTGGTATGCGGTTGACTCAGTGCGCGCAGGAACTCAAAACCTCTTGGCCGAGTTCCCTTCATTCCACATGGGTGTGTTAGCTCCAATCGGCTAATGCATATACTCTCAAGATGGACTTCACCGATGTAGCTAACTACTACGAGTTTCAAGCCCCTTAAAATTTGACCAAGTCAACCCCTAAGTCATCTTTTCAACCCTACTGACTAGGCCCCAAAAAAACTCTTTGAGATAGAAAGTAGCTCGCCAGGAGCTCGGTGAGCCGATTTGGGCTCTTTAGGAAATTTTTCAACTTTATTCTTTTTCTTCCAAAATTTTGGACTTTTTTTTATCTTTCTGAACTAGTGGGTTGGGTAAGATGTAATGAAGAGCCCCACATCATTTTTTTCCATTTCCCCCCATATTTTCCACTTTCATAATGTTTTTACTTGAGACAAAGGAGGTGAAGATATCCCATCTGCTACAATGTTTTCCAATTTATTCTAAGTTAACAAGTTTTCTTGATTTATTTTAGGTCTAGAAGATGGGTGAAGATCTATGAAGTGCCCCGGACCCTTGTAACCCATTTTCCCCAATAATAAGTGAAGTATTGGCTTTTTCAAGACTAAGAAGAGGAAAAATTGTTCTGAATGATTCCCAAATGCTCCAAATTAACTACAAGTGCTTACAAATCATAAATTCTTACCTGAAGTTCTAGATTTTTGTCATGAAACCTTGTCAAGTTTCAAGATCAATTTCCCCAAGTTGTCCATTTTTACCAGGGGTTAAAAATAGAAAAGCGGCTATACAATAGAGAAAGTGGAAGATCTAAACTTGAGTAACCCTAAAAGGAATGATAAGAAGATTATTTAAAGGTGCAATATCATATGATAATAGCACACCACATTAGATTTGCAGAATAGAAGATCTAAAATACCATATATGGAAATCCATCATAATCCATAAAGCTCAATACATTACTATACAATGACTTGAATCACTCAATAAGAAACATGTACATATAGGAGAAGGTAAGTGCAACTACTACCTAAATCGGTGGTGAATAACTCCCACTAAGCGATACTGGTAGTTAAGTTAACTCCAAAATACTAGTAAGATAACTCTGCATAAGCCGACAAGCTAACTCAACACAACTAGTAAGCTAAATCCACATAACTAGTACACCTAAGAAAGATAACCCAATAAGTGTAGGGCTAACACAAGTGTAAGAATTATCCAAATAAATAAATAAAAGGATAAATAATAACCTACACTAACACATGCCCATAAGCATAGCTTAGGTGGGTGAAAAGAAGGTGGGTCCGAAAACAAGGTCGATGAGGTACCCATCTACAATAGCTGGAAAAATTGGACACCACAAGGTACCCAAAACTAGTAATAAAAATTAGAGAGATTAAAATCCCTTTGCAAGATATCCTCAAAAGATCAGCTCCAAAAACTTGTACAATGCTCAAGAATTGTGGTGTGTATTGTGGTCTAAATTAACCGATCAATCATAGATCTCAAAAACAACTCGATACTAGGCTTCACCGAGAATAGCTCCATCCAAGGAGAGAGTCGATGGAGTGATGTCGAAAATGCAAAAAAATACCAAACATAATTTGATCAACTAATACAAATAGGTGTGCCATGATCCAAGAAAAACAAAGGAAATAAGGCAAGGACATGATATCTAAATAAATATGAGTGTCACGATCCAAGAAAATATAAGGTAACAAGGCAAGGACACAAAATCTAAAGAAGCAAGATCAATCACATAAACAATCGTGTCACAATCAAGAACAATAACCAAGGAACAGGGCAAGGACATGAGATCCAAATAAATATGAGTGTCGGGATCCAAGAAAAGCCAAGGTAACAAGGCAAGGACACAAAAACCAAAGAATCAGTATCAACACCACACCTTCCCATACTTCTAAATGAGTAGAGTGATATGTATAGTGACTTGATGGTTTTTCCTACCCCATATTTCAATGGAGCTACGTATGCACTTATGTTTATTGATAATTTCTTGAGGCATACTTGGGTTTATTTTTTCAAGTACAAAAGTGATGTTTTTTCACACTTTAAAGTCTTTAATGCTTTGGTTGAGAAACAATCTTCTAGTAGCATAAAGAACCTTCATACTAATAATGGGGGGGAGTACTTCACCAATGAATTTTCTTAGTTTTTGGCAACTCAAGGCATTATTCACCAACATTTTTTTCCTCATACTCCACAAAATAATGACTTAGTAGAAAGGAAGAATAGAAATTTGAAGGAAATGGCTAATTGTATGATGCATTCTAGAGATTTACCTCCTATCTACTGGGCAAAAGTAGTTAATTGTGCTAACTACATTCAAAATCACACACCCCATAGAGCACTTGAGCATTTGACTCCAGAGGAAGCTTGGTCCAACACTAAGCCAAATGTCTCATTTTTTCAAGTCTTTGGGAGCCATGATTGGGCCTTTGTTCCAAAGAAGAAAAGAAAATCTTTAGATAAGAAGAGAAAACCATTGATCTTTGTAGGTTATTGTGAGGACATGAGAACTTATCGCCTTCTAGATTTTGATACTCATGACGGTCTTTTTTCAACACATGTTCGGTTTGATGAGCACTTCAGTCCTCATTATTCCTTGCCTCCTTATTATTCATCTCATCTTAAGGATCCTTTCTTCGAGGAGGTTGATGAGGAGGTTATAGATGTTGTTAAGGATATTATTCCCATTGATTTTGTCACTATACATAAGTGGGCTTGTCACTACGGTTTGAGGCATCAGATTTCATAGAGGATCTTCCACACACTAGGCATGATCACACACATTCTATAGGTTATGGATTTTTATGTCGGGAAGTTTTTGAGGATCCAAAATCATTTTCAAAGGCTCATGGGATATAGGAGTGGGATGATGTAATGACATCCGAGTATTCTTCTTTGATGAAGAATCATAATTTGGATTTGGTATATCTTCGTAAAGGAAGAAAGATGGTTAGGTGTAAATGGGTATACTAATCTAAATACATAGTTGATGGGTCCATTGACAAGTATAAGGCTCATCTTATTGTAAAGGGTTTCTCACAAGTTGAAGGTATTGATTACTTTGAAACTTTTGCACCCATTGCCAAGATGGATTTTGTATATCTTGTACTAACTCTTGCTACATCACAGAGTGGCCCATATACTAGATGTACATGAAGAGTGCCTTCTTACATGGAGATCTACAAGAGGAAATATACATAGAGCATTTGACTAGATTTGTTTAGGATTCTTCTCTTGTTTATAGGCTCAAAAGGTCTCTCTACGGTCTCAAACATGCCCCTCAGGCTTGGTATGAGAAGACGGATTATTTTATTCTATCTACTGGTTTTGTTCATTGTCACTCATATCATATAGTGTATCTCCAACATGTTGGTTAGGATATTGTGATACTTGTCTTGTATGTTGATGATATGTTACTTACTAACATCTCTTCTTCCCACATTAAGAGTATTCAGAGGTCTCTTTCTACACAGTTTGACATGACAAATCTTGGACTATTGCATTATTTCCTTAGTTTTTATCTTTCTCAAATAGATTCAGGGATTCATTTAATTCAAAAAAAGTACAAGCATGATCTTCTTAGGTGATTTTATATGGTTGATTGCAAGAAAATTCCATCTCCTTTTCAGTCTAGAGTTACTCTTACTTCCACATGTGCCACACCACTTTGTGATTCTATATTGTATAGGCAGTTGGTTGGGAGTCTCATGTACTTGACCCATACTTATCCTGATATTTCATTTGCAGTAGGGATTGTATCTCTGTTTGCACATTCTCCTCATAGTAGTCATTGGCAGGATGCTAAAAGGATTTTGCACTATTTGCAAGGCACTTCCCACTTTGGGCTACACTACACTAGGGTTTTACTCAGTTGGTTGGGTATACAAATTTAGATTGGGAAAGTTTTATTGATGATAGGCACTCCACTTCTGGATATCTTTTCTTCCTATTTCTTCTCTAGTACTTGGGCATGAAAAAAGCAACAGGCTATTCCACTTTCATCTTTAGAGGTAGAGTACAGGGCAATAGTTACAGTGAGTCATCATATTCTTTGGCTTCTCTAGTTATTGATAGAGTTTGGATTCCCACAAGATTCACCAACTATACTGTGGTGTGACAACAAAAGTGCAATTCACATTTCTCGCAACCCATTTGAGAACCAGTGGACCAAGCATATTGAGATACACATCCACTTCATTCAGCAGCACATTTAGGATGGAGTTATTTGCTTGGAGTACCTCCGAATCATCAATGAGTTGCATAATTATTTACGAAGACATTTTCATCACCTTGCTACATTGATTTGCATGGAATGCTTGGGGTTTTGGAATTTTTCTTAGGGGTTTTTAGTGAGAACATATTCCTTCTTCTTCTTCTTCTTCTTTCTCTTTCCTTATAGCAGGATTCTTTCCTTCTTTTGGTTTGAGATTTCTTCATGGATATATTGTACATGAGTACCTCATCAAGCCTAGTTGTCGGGACTCATATTGTGGACATGCCACTTCTATTTTGGCCCGTAGCTTCACTTGAGGGGGGTGTTAGAGTAGGTATTTACTTTAGCTCATGTTCACCTAGGTACATTATTTACCTTTATTATATTTATCCTCACCTACTTATGTGTGTGGATATTTATTTTTATTTATTTAGATATTAATGGGGATATTATCTAGTTGTTAGGTATAGTTCTGTCCTTGATCTATGGTATTGACTAGATCCTTGATGTCTAGTTCTCTCCTAAATCTATGGACTTAACTAGTTCTTTGATGACTAGTTCTTTCCTTGATTTATGGCTTGATCTACGACCTTGACTGATTCTTAGATTTTTATTCATTACCTATATAAACAAGGCCTATTCTCATTGTAATTCATTGAGTTCCATAATAATATATGATATTTCTTCTCATTTGTTTGCAAAGGTTTATGTAAAGTTATTCTAGTGAATTAATTTCATCTTATTGATCATGGTGTTTGATTAACATATGTGTTCTTGGCTTGGTACGATATGGTTTTGTGCGATTTGCCATCACACCAAAAGATTGAGATGGTAATGGGGAGATATCTCGTCGTGTTAACTAGCTGCTATGCTAACACACCCCCACATGATGGATCAAGATGCAACCACGTGAGCACCGATCCCACCATGTATTCACCAAATTAACCTAAATTGCATTAGGAGGAAATGACACTGGGACTTCCTAGGAGGTCACCCATCTCAATACTACTCCAAATCAGGTGCATTTAACTACTTGGCTTTGATGCCATGTTATGATTTTTGTCACACCAAAATATCTATCTAATAGTGGAGAGGATCTCATCATGTTAACCATTGCTACGTGAATCTGTAACACCCTTAAATGTTGTTATTTTCCTCCTTTGTATTCAAGTATTGTTATGTGATTTTCCTTATGAGGATATGTCCTTTTGATTTTGGGAAATCCTGCTTGATATGGATATGTCTTTTCTACTCTTGAGATCTTTGATTGAACTGGAATATGCCTGGATTCATTTTCTTTCATTTCTCGTGGATGAGTGCAATCTGATTTTAGGAGGATTGTAAGCTTATCTATCTCTATGACTCATCCTTGGATCAATTACAGTGATCCAAGGAATGTTTTAAATATATTCAGGATGAATAACCATGAATTGGCATTCTATGAATTATTAGTTCTGGACTGAACTTAGAATATATATGTTCTTTAATTCTCCTTCATATGAGAATATTTCCATGTTGTGGAAAGTTTCGTTGGATTCTAGAAATTGACCTCGGCAGGTCATTACAGTCACAATTTGGTTTTCAGCCATTTATGGCATCGGAGAGAACCTGGACCTTAAGCCAGGTAAGATATGTGAGTTTTCCTATCTAAGATTTTATACTTAATGCAAATTCTAGAATCCATCCTGAAACATCTTAGTATGATTGATTTGTCGAAATGTGATTTCAATCTAACCTAGTTCCTAAACTATGTATTTTTGGATATTACCTAAGGGTTTGTCTAGCCTATTGCTAAGGTAAGTGACTAGTGTTATATCCTAAGGTGTTAAATTTAAATTACCTAAGATCTAACCTAAGTCATTAACCTATCCTAAACTAATTGCTATGAATGGGAACCTAAGGGTCGTAAGTGTTGGGCGGCAGTTTCTATGGCATTTAAGATGGTGATAAGGTTGTAAGGACATTGGGTACTGCCAACTTTGGCGGAGGTTAATTTGGCTAGCAGAGGCCTAGGTGGTAGTACCTCTAGAAATGGAAACACTTGTTTATTTTGATTTAGAACTTGCCAGATTTGGCGGGCGGTGGCAAGGAAGATTGGGTGGGAGATATGGAATTAATGCAATTAATGTGCATGGTTTCGTGAGCCGGATCACTTAGGGAGGCATGCAAGTGGATTTTTGTTTAGTTGTGTCATTCTTCATGCACTCCATTTTTCTCTCTACATGCACACTGGTCTTTCGAACTAGCAGTTTATACTTCATTGCATGGCTATTTTGAAGGTTTCAAATCTATTTCTGTTTCGTGGAGAATATATGAGGCATGGTGGAAGTAGTATTTTGTTGTTTGACCTTTCATGGAGAAGAAGAGAAAGAGCGGGCTCAGCCAGAGGTCTTCTTCAATTTTACAACGACACTATCAGGCATGATAGGCCCTAACTATTAAAATCTTTGCTTTCCTCTAAGTGTTTTATTAAAACAACTTTGTTCTGATGAGCTCTGTGTATTTATGCTTGTCTAGTAAAAAAATGATTTTATGGGTTTTGTGTAAACTTGAGTTTCTGGGTTGAATCGGGAGTTTGCTTGATTCTTTTGGAACTTGTTTGCATTACTTTTCTTTCGCAGTGGATTTGTGAACATATGAGTAATATTGGTAATTGTAAAGGGCTCTCAGTGGTTGAAATTGTTTATTGATTTCAACTTCTTTAGAAGTATTTATTGTTGTAATAGATCCACTGTATTCGTTAAGTTTTGAGTTGCGAACTGTTGTGATTTTTAACCTCTGGAAACACTTAAACTGGGTTGAATCTCATTAGTTAAAAACTTGTTTTGGTGGACGAAACAATGTTGTTTTTATGTTTACTTTCTTATGATATTCACGTTTTATTCGTGGTTATTTGGTCTGTGAATAACTCGTGGAAGGTTTGTTTGGTATCACCCTATGAAACTTTGACTATTATAAAATTGTGTATTCTGGAAACATTATATATATGGCTTAGTCTGCACTCCTCTTGTGAAAGGGGATTTCTTGTTTTAAGTTTGAGGGCATTGTGGATAAGTCAGTATATAGTTAGTTGCTTTATTTTTGCGTGAAACCTTGAATGATAGTAACAACTGGAATGCTGAGAAGAAATAGTATATGGATGAGTTTGTGTTCTACCTGTGAAATCTTGGTTGTTTTTGGAAAAGTATTAAAAGAAAATTGTGTCTATTATTTTGGGAAAACAAGAGTGTAACTTGTAGTCTTTTTGACATGGTTTGTGAAATCTAATTCTTATGGCCATGATAACGGTGGTGGAAACTCTTTCAAACCTGAATTTAAAGTCGACAAGTTTTAATGATGTCTAGTTCAATACATTTTGTTTGAAGTTAGAAATAGGGTTGAAATGTTTTGATGCAAATGGAAGACCTATTTTATTCTAGAACTGTTAATGTGAAATTCATTACTATGGTTTGAATATTACAGACTTTTGGGTATTTTTGAAATTATGATTCGAATACGGTAAATCAATTCTATATATTCAATTTGGCTTTAGTGTTTCATATTAAAATAGCAACCGAATGATGTATCGGTTCAACTAATTCAGTCTCTGATTACTTTGTCATTAAGGGAAACGTGAAGTTACCCTAACTTGATTTTAAACTCGAATGGTTCGAGTATTTGAGGAAATGTAGTCTATTTCATTTGGATCGGGATTATATTCTGAGTCTTGATCGGTTCGTAACGATTATGTTAAATATTGATCTTGACTTTTATTGGATGCACAGTTTGTAGATCCTGTAGGGATGTAATGGTAAACCAATGAGATGGCTCTACCTTGCCCGAACTATTGGGTGAACTTAAGTGCTAGAACTACTCAGCTTCTCATTCCTGGTTGGTCTAATGAATGTTTATTATGTCTTAGAAGCTTGATTTCATTCTAAACTTGATTGCAATAGTGTTTAGATCGTCACAATTTCTCTTAGAGATAAAAGGGAAAGAAGTAAAAGGGTTTAAAAAGGGAAGTCTGTTATTTTAATACTCTTTTCCTTGATTGGTTATTGTGCTCATTCCTTAGAACTTGTAATGAACTCAAACTGAATGGTTATGAGAAGGCAGAACTGTCTTAGTAGTTGAAAGAAATAATTGGGATGGGGATCCTAATCTAGTAAGACTCCTTTGTCATATAGCTAGGATACAATATTTGTTTATAAACCTCCTGATTTTTATTATTATTGTAAAAAGGAAATCAGCGTTTATTTTCCTTCCATACTTTTCATTAACGAAAATTTAGAAGATTAAGGTAGAAGATAGGTTTACAAAAGAAATTGAAGGTGGCAGTTAATCCATCACTTCTATTTGAATTTCTTTTGTATGATCCTGTTTTGGATGAATACCTTAAATGGTTTAGTTTTTAAATAGAAGATATTTTAAGAATATGTTTAAATCATGATATAAACTATTTCAACTTTTCGGATGGATAAGTACTTGGTAAATGGAATGTTTCTTCCTTCCTTACATAAAAGTGAGATGAATCATTTGAAAAATATTATGTTGAAATTACTTCTATAACTTAGGTTATGATGTGAGTGGTGTTATAATTGTTAGGAAGAAAAATCAGTGTTATATTATGTTATTGATCATGAATGTAATTGTTGGAATCAATTATACTTTAAAATTTTAGGGCAAGTAATATAGAATATATCCTATCCACTTTGTTTAAACAGTGTACTATGACTCTTCTTATATTGATATTACTTAAAGCTTAGAGAGTATGAAGTAATTGTTGTCATTATAACAGGGTTGTTTTATTGAAACAATTATTGGAATGCACTTGTTTTAAGGATTAGTGCTTATCATGCTCAGTTCATTGAACTGACCCGTGCTAGCAATTTTTGCAGATGGACTTTGTAAGTGGTAAAAGAAGGCAAAAACTTAAATGATGCATTGACTGCTCTAAGTTGATTCTAGTGAAGAATTCTGAGTTGATTTCTGAATTGTATTGTAAAAATAAAAGTTTGTCTCTTTTGAAGGAAGGCTGATGTCTTAAAGCATGCCTAAAAAGCATAAGTTGTAATTGTATAAGTTTGGAAATGAATTGAAGAGTGAGAAATTACTTATATAGATTGTGTAAATTATCTTGTTGAGTATAATCTTCTTGTTATCTATATGATTGGATGTGTATTTTAAAGAGTGGTTTAAAAGGGAACTTAGATAAATTCCCTAAGAAAATTGAAATTAAATAGGTGGTTGAATACAACATTCTTATCTAAGTTTTTCATTATACCTTGTGAGGTGAAATAAAACTATAATAAAGATTATTGTAACTTTAAATGACATGGTAGGGTGTGGTAAGCCCTAAATATGCAACTATGAAGAGGAAGACCCTTCCTCTCTAGTAAGGCACTAAATAAAAAGAAGATATGATTGTGAATCATTAAGACTTAATTACAATAAGTCTGATATGTTTCAGCCTAATGGGTTGTTACACTTCCTTAAATGGTTAAGTTATTTTATTTAAAGGAATATAAGTTGTTGCTATCCTGCTCTTGGGTAACGAGATGATAGGTCAAAACTATCAATTCAGGAAGCAATCCTAAGTTAATTAAGTTCTTGAATTAAATGTATCTCAACTTTAAAAAGGGAACTTAAAGGAATGTTGGACTCGGGGTTTGGTGGGTTGTCAATTTATGTAGTCTTTAAAACCAAATTTAACTTAACATAGGTAAAATCTTGGAGGTATGAATATCTCTATGAGGTTGTGGTGTAGGATGTCGACACACGTCAACTACAAGGTTATACCTTTGAGAATATTAGGATCTTCTCAAGGATACAACAGTGCAGATGACATGTGGTAGCACCCTTCCGCATTGATCGTTGAGATCTACACACTTTTGAACTTGTTCAAGATTCATCGTGGGATTGGTTAGTACCATAATCTAGATATGAAGTAGCCCTTTAGGACTTAGGGTACCTTGGCACACGGGGTTAACCTAGGTTGACCCAGTATGCCAATTTACCCTAAGTTTTCAAGAGCCTCGTCATATCATGACCTATGTTGTTAACCTGAGCTTGAGTTAAACCTTGGGCAAGGGGACTGACAGGAGTCAGTGTAAGACATTCGAGATAACAATGGAGTGGGGTGAAGGACATATTCAGTTGACGAGTATGTCATCAAGGAATAAGTAATACGAACAATATGTTATAAATCTTTGGCCAAAGTATCGCAAGCTGCTGATTGCGTTGTCCTATGTCACCAGTCTAAGGTTCATGATGCCGATGAATATTGGTAACAATTATTCAGTTAGGTTCCTTGGACAGATCACTCAGAACCTAGTATAGGGTGAGAGAACCAAGAATATGAAGTATTCAGTAGAATACTCCAAACTCAATGTTACACATGAATGGATCGGTAGTTAACCGAGTCATGGAATGAATAGATCGGTTGTACACCGAGTCATTATAGTTGCATATGGTTATCTGTTATAAGAATGATTGTTATGAAATGTGTGTTCTGAATTAAGTATTTAGAACAGAGAACATTACTCATGCAAAAAAAAAAAAATTCCTTGTTTCTAAAGTCTTAATTTGGGAATGTTACACGAATAAACCCCACAACTGAACAAAAAATTTGACTCTATCTAGATTAGGACCATACCATAAGGTCAACACCATACCCTATGGTCTAACTAATTTTGGATGAGTTTTGAAATTCTCTGATTCTAATCGGGCGTAACTTTTAGGTTTCTTACCTTTATGTATTTACCTATCATTATCAAACCCTATTTATCACACATGAAATATAGTTATCTGAATTACTAAACATCATCTTACACCCCATCCATGATTGAAGAATCTTACAAAATAAACTTTAGAATGGTTTTAAGAACCCGAGTGAATTGCTGAAATCGACATTACTCTAAAGAGGCCTAAAACCACACGTCATTCTTTTCCTAGCAAATGATATCTAGATAGATCAGTTAGATTTGTTAATTACTTTGTCTATGCTTGCTTTGACTTGTATCTTACTAAAACTACTTTGAGAATGGATATTTGGATGCTTGTAGATGAGATATATGGCTATTTTAACTTGGTTTATACCTATTAAATTGATATGTTTTCTATTCTAATGATTTGTAGATGTGCAATTCTAAGGTTTAGGGAGATTTGGATTCCTTTTCTAAGAATAAGAAGTAAGTTTTCTAGTGCATTGCCTTAGGATTTCAAGGTTATTAATTATATTATTTTGTTATGACTCTTTTGTTAAGTATTTTGTCTCCATACTCTAGATGCCGCCCTTTGTTGCTCAAAGCTAGTAATGACTAAGTATGAAATGCTTATGGCGGTCTCCACGTGTCTCATAGGTGCATCCCCAAGTTTGAGCATTCAAGCGGGTTCTCAAACTCGGAAGACACTCCACGTGTCTATCTGATGCATGTTTGATATATCCCAAAAGGAAGGAGGACCCTAAGCGAGTGTGAGCCCTCCATGTGGCCCAAATGAGGAGTCTAATCAGATAGGGACTCAGTGGTAATACCAAGAAGGGAGTAGATGCACAAATTTCTATAAAGGGACAAAATATTTATTCCAAAACCATGAAGGTAAAATATCTGAATTAATAGGAAAGATAGTGGTCATGTTGTATTTAAAATACTAGGGGAAGGAGCCAGAAGGATAAGTGCAAGGCCTTATCAGAATTGAAAGCAAAGGGTGGTAGCTGAAAGTGACATAGAAAAAAATTCCTATAAAAGGAGGTGAGATACAAGAAGATAAAAAAAAGGGATGAGTAAAAGAGATAAGAAAATAGTTCTACTTATTACGTAAGAGTCTATCCTTAATAAGTCTCTATCATAAAATAGAAGTTTAGTCTATGCTTTTGAAAGCCTTACGTACACTGTTATCTAAAATGAGCCCCTACTTATTTTGGCTAACTTTCCTTCATTCTTTCCTTCCTTGTGCTTTAAATTCAATTTTCACACATTGAAAGAACTCAAAAGATTCTAGAAATGGATTCATTAGATAGGATTTTTCTTCCCCTTTCATAAATGTAAAGAAGTCCTCCTAACTCCTTGTATTTTTTGAGTTATGGCTCGACAGAGTTTTGAGGGGACATTTTCCTAAGGCGGCCTGCAGAGCTTGGGAAAGTTTTGTGCCAAAGAGGCTCAGAACATTGGAGTGGAGGAATAAATTGAGAACTTAGCACTTTTTTGGCTAAAATAACAAAATTCATTTACGCTCCTGAAAGCCCGCAGAGGAAAATAAATTGTTTGAGGCTCGCTGACTAATCGGGATGCATCACGTGTCAAGGCGAGAGCGGTGAGCCTGGAAGGACTTTAAAGTTTTTGACTTTTTTGTCAAAATTTCTCAAAGGAAAAAATAGAAGCACATCCCTACTGAGAAATAAAAAGATGCCATGTGTCCATTCATCGGCGGGAATCGGGGCACCAGGAGGATTTAGGAAATTTTGCCAAAGTTGCGAAAACACAAAAGGCAAGAATGGGTTGCATCTCCTCAACCAATTAGAAAGTGCCATGTGTCTTAGAGTGTGGGGCCATGAAGGATTTATAGAAATTTTTCTAATTTTGCAAAAGGAAAAAGGTCAAGTTTTGGCCCATTGACCCGATTTTTGCCCTAATTTTTCCCTGTTTGCCCTAAATCTTCAGAAGGCCATATCTTTTGATCTAGAGCTCAGATTTTCATGATTTTGGTATCAATGGAAAGCTATTGAAATCCTCTACATGATGGAAACTTCAATTTTAAATTTTGATGGATTTTTGTAGGAGAAAAATGGGAAAACGTATATGGTATGGAAAAATTATAGAAAACGACCCCAACCACCAAAATTAATGAAGTATGCACCTCTTTCTTTCTCTACGAAGCAATGTACGATGAAGTATGGGATTTTTCATGGAAATCCATCATTTTGTAAGCTAATTAAATGGATCTTATTGGTGGTTTTATGTTTAAAATTGATTTTCCCACATTTTCTCATTTCCTTCATTATCTTCAAGCATAAAAAGCCAATTTTGACTCATTTGAAAAAGGTTGTTCATCTTTCTTCTCTGCCTCTCCCTTATTTTCTTCCCCAAGGTTGAAAATGGAGTTTGAACCTTCTCCCCTACTCTGTAATGGAATTTTTTCCTCTTACCTATGAAATGATGCCTTTGTGTAAATTCTGAGCAACAAAAAATGTGTTTTTATGATGCATTTGTCCATCCTTGGCTCGTTGTTTTTGTTGTTTTCCTTAGCTCTCTTCATTATAGGGTATTTGTGCATGTTTGGATGTTCATTGTAGGTTTTAGAGCTATGTTCATGGAGTTTTGGAACATTTTCTGTGTGAAATCCATCTTTTTCTATGATGCACTTGTCCATCCTTTCCATTGCTCACCTCTTCTTGTTCCATGGAAATTTTGATAGATAATCAACACTTTCCTTCTCTAGTGTATCACCGTTTTAGTGTAGGCTCTGTTTTTCCTTGTTTTCTTTCTCTCCTTGTCTCCTTGGAAGTTAGATTAGGATTATATTAGCTTTCCTGCACTGGAATAGCTTGTGGCATGTAGTTTAGGAAGAGGAACCAACCTTCTCTAGAGAGTTTTCCCCATTTGCAAAGGTCCCACACTTTGGGAAAGCTCAATGTTGTGCAATCACACCAAATGAATTTTCCTTAAAAAAGTAGATCCATAACTCATTTGGGGGTGTTGTGAATTTGCACTAACAGTACCCATTCTCTATATGAATAAAGAGTTCTTATTTTGTGCAATCAGATTTTTATGTATGTGTTAAAGATTTATTCTTTTATAAGTAGTTCTAAATGAATCAGAGAAATTGATCATGTGTAGTGCCCTTAGAATTTATTTTCTTTGTTTATTATCTAAATCTCAATCTTTTAACTACTTGTTATTTGTGTTATTGAAATAGTGGATCATGATGTGTATCCCTTTAACTCTTTTTATATGGGTTCCAAGTATTCTATAGTTTTCCTCTCTTTTAAATTTGGTGCATTACCTATTTATTTCAGTCATTTACATGCTTTCTCTAAACCTACTCCTAAAAACTAGAGAAGATCCATCTTCTTTAAAATTTGGAGCTCACCTTATGGCACACGTCTAATTAACCTAAAGTTTCCTATGACTCTGATGGTTCATCTAGAAGGATCATCATCAACATAGTTTTCCTGGCATGCCCGGTGGGACATTAATCTTTCCTATAGGTTAAAGCAGCACCAAATATTTATCAATGAATGCAAACAAGATCAAGAGTGAGGGAAGAAGGTATCATTGACTATTTACATGTATCCCCTCCAAGATATAGAAGAGGAAGATAGGTTCAGAGGTCTCTGTCCCCCCGGACTAGAATCTCTCAACCCCTCCACTAGGTAGGCCCTTCACTTAGTCAACAAGGACCCTCAGACCTATCACTATGGTGCACCTTCAACCTCCATTGTTGAGACCATTTGTTTCACGGGATCAGGGAATCCCATTCATTTTTTCCGCACCCTCGATGGTATGGAATCCTATTCCAACCAATGCGTTGAAGTCATTTCCCAAGTTCAACGGTGAAGACTTCAAAAACCCCGAGGAACATGGCATAGTGGAGATATGTGTGGTACATTATATAAGGGATCAAGATGTTTCCTTACGATTACTAGCCACCTCTTTCAAGGGGAGGGCCCTAGAATGGTATTGATCCTTGACCCCTAACACTATCGGTACTTGGGACCAGTTAGGAACACCATTTGTAGCAAGGTTCAGTGAGAAAGGAGACCGATCATCACTCCTATAGAAATTAATTGGTATAAAAAAGAGTCGACAAGATTTAATGACATATTTCAACACCCGGTTCCACAAAACTTGGGAAAGGATTCCAGTCTTGGCTAGACCACTTGTAGGTATGGCTATTGTTTTCTACTTAAAATCCTTAAATTTAGATATTTCGGTAATGATTCAGTCATTAGGAGGGGATTATTTTCCACAATCCTATAGCCTTGTGGTCCAAGCTGAGAACAATCTAATAGACACAGGGAAGCTTCCTCCCAAAAATATTTTGCCCATAAATCCTGAGATAGCCCCCTTTCCACAAGTACAAGCCATGCTTCTCTATACAATTACCCCCTAACAGTTGTGCCTCCCACTCCTTCCACTACGGCCTCATCTTCGTCCCCCAAGATGGATGAGATGAGAACTATTCTGAAAAGTTTCTCAAATGAGATAGTAAACCTTAAGAGAAATCAGGCCACTTATCCGAAGAAAAATTATTAGAATGTCCAAAGTAGTTTACCCACTTACCCATCCACATACCAAAATGCTTAGAGGCTACCAACCGCTCAGCCATTGAATTAAATAGTCCCTGTACCCATGCCAGTTCAAACTTCTCCCTAAATATCGGTAGAGAGATCGTCCCCAAAAAAAAATCATCTGGACAAGGAACACAACGCATGGTGTTTCCTTTAAAATAATCCTCATATGCCGAGAGACTGTCCCAAGGGAACTTGTAGCTAAGGATAGCCAAGAAATGAGCAAGAGATGGTTATGATGCATTTGCAGTTGGACCTCATCAATTTTAGGGAGCCCAAAGTGCTGCTTTCACTACCCAAATGCAAGGAATGTCTTTAGAACAAGAGGCTGAGATTACACCAAAGCATGCCTTTTTCTCTTGGATGGAGGGAGAGGAGTTTGTTTTTATAAATGAGGTATCTATTCTAAAACCTATGCATTTCAACTACAATACTCACTTCAAGAAAAGGATCATTGAAGCAGATACACCAACTTCACTTTGATTGACAAGGTGTATAAAGAGCCTTTGATTATTATAAGTGTGTCATTGCCAAAGACAAGGAAGTTTTACAACCAACTATATAGGAGAAATAGGTCCATCACCTTGAGAAGGAGAGGATGAAGCATCAACCACCTCTTAAACCATCATTGGTTGGACCCATCAACATAGTCCAATAGCTGAAAAAGGCACCAAGCCAGTGCATCCTTGTGGGATCTCTTAAGCATTCTTGACAAGAAAGAGCTGATCTAAGGGGCATTAAGATTGGAAGAGGATGTGACCATAGCAGGTCCCACAAAAGGACAATTCAAAGATGCACAGGTGCCTTTAGAAGCCATAATGTTAAATAAAAATAAGAAGTGACTAAACCAAGGCCCAACCCATTCTTTTTTACTCTTATTATAGGAAAGAAGTTACTACATAATTCCATGATATATTTTGGCGCAAGCACTACTGTCATGCCTCAGGCAATAACAGACGCTTTAGGAGTCCAGTATGAACCCTTGAAGAAGGGGGTTATGCAACTGGATGGGAAGTCTATGCCAACCATAGGAATTATCAAGGACTCCCATTGCATAGTTCTATTCTGTCCAAATATAAATATTTGCTAAGGCATCATGGTGATTAATGTCCCACCGATCTTCGGTCTACCTCTCCTGAGAATTCATAGCTAAAATTGGTGGGTACATGTCTTTGGATTGGTCCCACTTAATCCTACGCACCAAGTATGGGTCCAAGATGAAGGTCTTGTCTAAACCACTCTCCAAGGAACATATAATAGACCAAGTACCTTTTGGTTTCAAGGCCTCCCATGTTATGATCACAAGAGAAGAAGAGATATATATAGAGGATAGAGAACCTAAGAGGGTGACCATCTATCTAATATTCCCCCTAGAGATCCATTTGGAAACTTTGATTCAACCGGCTGGGCACTTACATCATTTTTGATGAAAACCCCACAATCCCAAAGGTAAAAAGTGAGGGTGACGCACTAGGGACAAGATCTCCCAGTGACCCTCCAATATGGAGCTTATATTTTAATAGGGCTAGAAATAAGAATGAATCGAAGCGAGTTTTCCTCACCTCTCTGACCAGTAGGAAGATTCTCTAGTCGAGTACATTTCCAGTTCTCTTATACTAGTAACAAAGTGGAATACGAGGCCTTGTGCATGATTATGCACAACCCATAAGGAAGGTATCAGGAAGCTAAGGGTATTGGTGATTCAGAATTAGTGGTCATGCAAGTAAGGAATACCGCTGCCACCAAGAACCCAAGGATGAGATCCTACCGGCACCTGGGTCTGGGATCTAATAGATGATTTTGAAGCTTTCAACATTAAGGTAGTTCCCCATGAGTAGAATGCAAAGGTAGACATAATGGCTACCATTGGGTCTCAGTTTGACCCAACCTAGGACCTTCTAGAAAATAAAGATGCCATAAAGGTAATAATTTTCCCTTAATTCCCTGATAACCTCCATCATTGGTAAGTGTTTGATAATGACCGATAGGTCATACATTTCCTCTAGCAATCTAATCAGTTTGTGAATCAACTCCAGTCCAAGGTTGAAGAAGCATATGGAGACCAGGTAATACAGTTAAAGATGAACAAGCTCCCAAGAGGACTAATTATGCTTGAAAACCTTTTCGACTTAGATGATGCTAGCTCAGATCGAAGGAGGTTCGAAGTAGTAAAAGAGGATTATGTAGAGCTGGAAATAGCTAAGGACAAATGACTGAAATTTGGAAAGTTAGTAACCCAAAAGGATAGAGACCGACTCATGGCTTTGTGTCACAAGTATGACAAGGTGATGGCCTAGACATACAATGATCTTCACGGCTATGATAAGGATATCATCCAATACACCATTGATCTAGAGGAAGGGGCTAAGCCCATGTGACAAAAATAGAGACATGTGAATCCTAAAGTGGAGGCCCTCATGGCTGAGGAGTTGAGAAAATTTTTGGAAGCTTGCATCATTTTTCCAATCAAGCACATAACATGGGTCTCCAACCTAGTTCTAGTAAGAAAGAAAAATGGTGAAATCGACACTCTGTGTAGATTTTAGGGATCTGAATAGAGCCTCTGTAAAATACCATTATCCCATACCCTCTATGGAATAGATTCTATAGATGGTTATAATATTTGAGATGTTTTTCCTATTGAATGGCTTCTCGGGTTATAACCAAATATGGATCGCAGAAGGGGATCAACATAAAACTACTTTTACAACTAAATGGGTAACTTTTGACTACACAAGTATGTCTTTTGGGCTCAAAAACACAGGGGCTACTTTTTAAAGAGCCATGGACACCACATTTAGGGTGTTGATAAATAAGGTAATCCTTATATATCTCAAAGATATTACTATGTTTACTAGACGATAGAGGAGAATTTTGATGCTTTAGAAGCCGTGTTTAAAAATGTCAATAATTTGGAATCTCTCTAAATCCCAAGAAATGCATTTTTGGAATTCCCCAAGGAAAACTCTGGGGCATGTGATTTTAAAGGAAGGAGTTTCCATTGATCCTGAGAGATTCAGGGCCATCTTGGAGCTGCCCCTACTGGTCAACAAGAAGGTTGTTCAATCCTTCTTAGGAAATATCAACAAATCAATAGGTTTATCTTTGATTTTACGGGGACCATCCACCCCATTACTCTCATGCTAAAGAAATATCTAGTTTTCAAATGGAATGAGGAAGGTTGGTAGTATTTTGAATTGATCAAAGAGGCTATTACATTGGCCCCCATACTCCACAACCCGAATTCTCAAAATATTTCATCATGTATGTATATGGGGGAAAATAGCATAGCATTTGTGTTAACTCAAAAGGGAGAGCGACAGGGGGAGGAACACCCCATTGCCTTCTTTTCAAAAATGCTTCATGACTATGAAACAAGGTATAATTTTGTGGAAAGGCAAGGCCTATGCCATAGTTAAAGGTTTGAATAAATTCAGACACTTGGTCACACACAACAAAATTCTGGTCATGGTGGCTCACCCCAATGTCAAAGAGTATATAATGGAGGGTGAGATAACTAAAAAAGGGAAAATTAGATAACCAAAATCCTAGAATATGACATAGAGATAAAGCCCATGAAGCTCGTAAGAGGCAAGGGTCCCCAAAAAAATTAACAACTCGAATATGATAATGTACCTGTAGGGGATAGGCCCGAGGGTGGGTCTCTGATAGAATTTGTTGTATTCAAACTAGAGAGTACCCTAGCCATCTCCCCTTGAAAAAGAGGAGGTATTACAGGAAACAAGGGACTCATTTTTCTATAATTAATGGCTTCCTTTTTAAGAGGAATTTTAATGGGTTGATGTTGAGATGCCTTGAAGATGAAGAGGAAAAAAGATTCTTATGAGAATTGCATCACGGAGAATCGGGTAGTCACTTTTCAGCCCAAACCACTTCTATAAAGATCTACAGGTAGGATACTTCTAGCCTAGCTTGTTCATTGATAGTCAGGTAGAAACAAACAAATGTAAGGTTTGTCAAGTTTACGTAGGTTTATAAAGAAACACAGCGTTTCCCCTCAACCCCATTTTAATTGAGGAACCTTTCACACAATGGGGTCTTGATTTCATCAAAAAATTTAATCTAAATTCTAGTTAGGACACCGGCGGATTCTCATAGAATGATTATTTCACCCGGTGGACAAAGGTAGTCCCACTTAAGGAGTTTACTAAAGATGTGATCCTAGGACTCTTACAGGATATCACTACTCATTTTGGTTCCCCACGCACCATTATATCCAACAATGCTAAAGATTTCCTGAGAGCTAAGGTGTCTGATTTTGTGGTCAAACATGGGATATATTTAAAGACATCCTCTAACTATTACCCACAAGGAACTGCTGGCAGAGTCTACAAATAAGAATCTGATAAGACTCATTAAAAGGATGGGACATGAGCATAAAAGGTTGTGGCATGAACATGTTAAAACAGCCTTATGGGCTGATTGGATCACTCCAAAACAGATCCTAAAAGCTTCACCATATGAAATGGTCTATGGGAAAAGTGTTGTGATGCCAATTTCTTTGGAGATTCCCACATTACAACTGCTAAAAGGATTTGAGATAGAGGAGAATGGAGAAATGTCAGTAAGGCTTGCCAAGTTGGTAGAACTCTAGGAAAATCATGAACTTGCCCATGAGGCCATGATTAATTGCCAACAAATAGTTAAGACATGGTTCAATCAAAAGACATCAGAGCTGAACTTCCAAATCAGAACCGTCATTTTAAAGTGGGATGTTAGAGCAACTAAACCCAGGAACCATGGAAAGTTTGACCCCTTATGGACTGGACCATTCATAATCAGTGCATGTAAGCAACATAACTCATTTAAGCTTAAAACCATGGCAAGAGATCCTTTGGTGATTCCAGTAAATGGGATTCATCTGAAGCCCTATGTTTAGGTATCTTTTGAAATTGTATCATATGTATATATTGTTGCCTATTTCTTAGTTTTAGTTTTTTTAGCCTCCACTTTTGTTGGATGTTTTTTTCACATGCTCCACCACTCACGTCCACATCAATTTTGATATTTCAAATAAATAACCCTTCTATCTTCTCACATTAAAGTTGTCATCAAAGGTAGGGGCCTCTTTTCTCAATAAAAGATCCATAATCAATGCAAGATCTATCAAAGGTGCCAAGTTCAGCACCTCAGTCTCTCACTTAAAGGAAGCATTATAAGAAGTGACTTTGGGTACATACGAAATTTTACTCCTAGGGTAGTAATGGATATTAAAATCCCCTTGATCTCTTTTCGAATTGATCATTCTGAAGCATTTATATTTTTATCGGTGAATATCAAAGTTTCTAAAAGCTCTAGAGTCATTCAAAGAAATTTAGATCACCATTAACAAGACTGCTTGCCTCATTACGCTCAAGTAACAAAGTATTACATAGGAAAACCTCTTCCTCCTGTTAACAACATCCAAAGTTAAAATACCTAGACCCATTATCTTGGTACAATGACCCTTCATTGGTCATCGACCCCGCCGACGATATATTTGAGCCTAGTCTTAACAAAAGGCCTAAATCTTTGAGAGAAGTGGCATGCGTCAGTTCAACCTTCAGGGAGACTCAAAGTCATTCGGTGCTAGGACCTAGAGCACTACTCTTGCCCAATACATGGTTCCTCTCACACACCCGTGCCAGATCTCATACAAATGTGTGCAAACAAGTTTCAACTCGGAAACCATACCATCAAGGGCTGGAATTTAGCTGTTGTAATCACACCATAGGCCATCAAGGACATGTTAGCCCTGAACTATGATCAGTTGGCTAGTTTCTATGATATAGCCAAGCTCTGGAATGTATGGGTCTAGTGTCAAATGAAGGTCGTGACCCTTTCCAAGGAACTGAGACCGTTAGACTTTAGCGCATCAGTGTTCCCGGTTTCCCCATCCCCTTAAAGTCCCTCATGCCTTACACTCAGGATGTCTACTCTATGTTGGATTTTATTCTGAGAAGGACTTTGAAAAAACATTGAGGACTAGAAAATGATGGATATATTCGAATGAGTATCGTCGGCTAAAAGAAAAGATATAAATTCAACTTCACGGAAGTCATAGCAGGGTCAATTTGTGAACAACTCAAGCATTTCTCAATGACATCCACCTTCAGGTATTCGTCTTTCCTTTTTCACCTCATTCTATACCAAAATGCTTAGTATTTCAGTCAATTCATGACCCTAACCCTATGGGATACTGAAAGGTGAATTCTCTAAATGTTATCCCGACATCTATGTGGACCCATATATTGTCTCGTTCTTCAGACGTCTATGAGTTTTTCAATGCTTTTGTGGAGCCTCTTTTGCTAGAGCTTGATCTTGAAGGGATCGATAACAGAATGAATGACTCTACACGATCTATCTTCTTAGACCCATTACACCCCATTGACTACTTCTTTTCTAGAGGTCATTCTATGATTTAAGTCCATGGATTCAGAGGTGAATCCTTCATGCTCCTAAGGATCCTCACACCTCGGATAAAAGTCTCGAAGTCACCCAACAGATTCGTCATGCTAGACCTAGAGGTCGGCTTGACCAGAAAGAAGAAATCAATCTATGACCTCCCTTTTAGTAGGGGAGGGATTATTGTAATCAAGAGGTAGGTGGACCATTGTCTATTTCGGAAGTTGGCCTCCTATGGCTTTGCCTTGATCCAAGACTCATGGAGGTATGATCTGGATGGGAAAATAGTTGAAACCTTGTCTACAAATAAAATCAAAGTCCCTATGCAAACATGAATCGAGACCTTTTTTTGATTCACGATGAATCCCCAAGGCTGAAGCACTTGATATATTCATCAAAATCTAGGATATCCCCACTCCAGACTGGGAGTCATTTCATCTGGTGAAAAATGCATTTGACCCTAGTCTAACGATTGGGAAAGGGATGAAAGCAACCTTAAGAAGAAAGGATTGGAATTCTAGGAAGATCGAGGGATTTTGGAAATACATGTAGGAAATTGGCCAAACCACACAAAACTTCGAGGAAGTTCTCACTGACAAGCCCTAGGAGGATAAGTGGGATGTGGAGCATGAATCCGATGAGACAGTGAGGATATACTTATCCTCACTTCTGAGAAACCTCTCAGGTCAACTGCGAGGTCCTCCAAGCTACAACAATGAGATACCTAAGGTACCTTCATTAGCTGCTCATGTTTAGACTCCTCAAATTTCTCCTTCCCCAAGCTCTTAGAAGCTATAGCAGAGGGAGAGTCTCTCTCCATCCTAGCCCATAAGAAGCTAAAATCAGTCACAATTCCTAGAAGCCCACCACCTGAGGCTCCACTCTCTGTAATACTTCCACCTCCACCTTCCCATTTAGAAGGAATCCTTAATCTGTCACTACATCCCATCCTCTTCCTCTACCTAGTGCTTCTCTACTTCCGCAATACCCTACTACCATCATGAGCTTCTCACCTCACATTATCATGCCCCCTTCTTCAGCCTCGGTATGTACAGTATCTCAATCACCATGGATCTGTTCCATATGGCCTACCACCTGGTTTCCCATTTGTGGGAGGGATGGTCTCTTCTCCTTATGAGTTTTGGAGCCAAGAAGAGGCCACCAAGGTAGCCCGAGATCAGAGGAGATAAAAGTAGAGAAAGAAGGAGATGACGGCTCTGTCAACTAAGCATGTTTGATCCCTATATGATCATAAATAGGCTCCTTAACCATTGCTCACCTTGTCCCTCAGGTATCCAAGCCCATGGAACAAATGCGCCATGATGACTATTCCATTAGCGCTATCACAGTGGACCTCACTAAATTCTGGCCTCAGGAAAATTCAAGTTGATGAATGAAATGGTGGTGGTAGTCACTACCAACTATTTGAAGCTCAATAATCAGCTAAAAAAGGTGCAAACCAGCCTCCAAAAGGTAGAAGCTACAGTAGCGGGCCACATGGCTAAGCTTAAGGCCAAGGACAGAGAGGTAGACCAACTCAAGAGGGAGTTAAGGGACACATTGACCAAGCAAGCCCTCATGGCTTCTCAAGCAAAGGAAAAATATCTGGTAGCTAATCTCACCACTACCAAGGCCCTAGTTAATTCAATTTCATAGGAAAAGGATGGCCTTCAGGCTAGGTTAAAATCTTCGATAAAATAGTCAAGGACTTGACCAACCAATTGGGTCAAAAATATCAAAAAGCTAGAATTATATCGTTAGTACAAGGTCTATATGCCTCTTGTTGTGATAGGATCTCCCCTCACGAAAATCTATCCACGATGCTTAGATTTAAATACAATGCATAAGAATTGTGCTCTAGGGTAGAAAGTGCAATCTCTACCATCAACAACACCTTATCCACCAAGGTCCAGGAGTCAAATCTCTTGATTCAAAAACTCTACGACACCTCAGATCTTGCTCTTCAAAATGTAGGAATCTCTAATGTGCGGTTGTTAGCAAGCAAAGAACAATTAGATTCTAAGTTGTGACAAATCTTCTGTCAAATGTCATAATCTCTTGACACAGCTTCACTAGGGTATGAGGGAAAGAAAATAGAATATCAATGAATTATTACAACTTGGTTTCCCCTCTCCCTTCCTAGATGAGTCTACGGTCTTATCCAAAGACCAAATTCAACAACTTTTGATCACTAAGTGCCAAGACAAGATGATTTTCTAGTCTTTGAAGGAAGACTCAGTGTTGCTTGAGGTTAAGGCCATCATTAATCCTATCATACAGCTAGAGTTCTACTTGCATGTGGTCATGTAGAGCCTTCAAGGTTTCTCCCATAGGGAGATAATTAAGTTAGACCGAGCTTTGTAGGCCTACAAAGAAAAACCTACCCGATGGAAGAAGAATGGCTCAGGATATTAGGCTTCTTTGCGAATGCTCTAAATGACCTATGGTTAGCCGTAATTTTTGAAATTTTGGGAAGGCATGAGATATCAGATTCTTCCATGGCAGGCACAAAATCCCTTGGTGAGTCACCAAACTAATTATATTATTTTGTTATGACTCTTTTGTTAAGTATTTTGTCCCCAGACTCTAGATTCCCTTGGTTGCTCAAAGCTAGTAATGACTAAGTATGAAATTCTTGCGGCAGTCTCCACGTGTCTCATAGGTACATCCCCAAGTTCAAGCATTCAAGCGGGTTCTCAAACTCATGCAAAAACTCCACGTGTCTATTCGACACATGTTTTATATAGCCCAAAAGGAAGGAGGACCCTAAGCGAGCACAAGCCCTCCACGTGGCCCAAATGAGGAGTCTAATCAGATAGGGACTTAGTGGAAATACCAAGAAGGGAGTAGATGCATGGATTTCTATAAAGGGACAAAATATTTATTCCAAAATCATGAAGGTCAAATATCCGAATTAATAGGGAAGACAATGGCGGTGTTGCATTTAAAATACTAGGGGCAGGAGCTAGAAGGATAAGTGCAAGGCCTTCTCAGAATTGGAAGCAAAGGGTGGTAGATGAAAGTGACAGAGAAAAAATGTTTCTTATAAAAGGAGGTGAGATACAAGAAGATATAAAAAAGGGAGGAGCTTAGAGAGGAGAAAAATAGAGAAGAAAAGAGTTCTGCATATTTTGTAAGAGTCTAGCCTTAGTAAGTCTCTATCATAAAAGAGAAGTGTAATATGTGCTTTTCAAAAGCCTTACGTACCCATTCTCTATATGAATAAAGAGTTCTTATTCTGTGCAATCAGATTTTTATGTATGTGTTAAAGCTTTATTCTTTTATAAGTAGTTCTAAATGAATCAGAGAAATTGATCGTGCGTAGTGCCCTTAGAATTTCTTTGCTTCATTTATTATCTAAAGCTCAATCTTTCAGCTGCTTGCTATTTGCGTTATTGAAATAGTGGATCATGTTGTGTATCCCTTCAACTCTTTTGATACGGGTTCCAAGTATTCTATAGTTTTCCTCTCTTTTAAATTTGGTGCATCACCTATTTATTTCAGTCATTTACATGCTTTCTCTAAACCTACTCCTAAAAACTAGAGAAGATCTAGCTTCTTTAAAACCTGGAGGTCACCTTAGGGTACACATCTCACCAACCTAAGGTTTCCTATGACTCTAATAATTCATCTATAAGGATCATCATCAATAGTTATAAAATGAAGTAGTGTTTACATGCTTATATAGGGTTCCATAGAATATTTTTCTAATAAACGTTGTCCGAGATGAAATCTAAGACCAAGCAAAGATTTGAATTTGAAGTGTAATGTGAAAACATGTTGGTCCAAGACCATATAAAGAGGTTAGGAAAGTATGGTATAGCCTTAACCACACTATACGGTCCTCATCATGACAAAGGTATATTCCAATTGAAGTTTTGATCATGTTGATATGTGGATTTGCACATTATATTCTCATTTTTTTGACATATTAGTGTGTAAGAATAAACAAGCTAAATAATGGACATCGAAAGGGATAAATATGAGTGGATAAGTTGTATTTATCATAACAAGAGTGTATAGTAAAACCAAGGGTTTCCAAAGTGTAAATTACCAAATTTGAATGTATTTTCTTTAATTAACCAATCCTTATTTTCATCACTTTAAAAATTTATTATTATATGGAGATTTAGTCACATAAAATTCTCCCTTATGAATTTAGTTGTTTCCCTTAGTACATGGGGATTTTCGTAAAACATTCCATAAACATTAAATGATTAGTTAAGTATATACCTAGATTGATCATGAATATATTCAGACTTTTTCGAAGTTGTGTTATTAACATTGTGACAAAGAGTCCATTTCACTTTTACATCTTAAATTTCTTTATTTTTTAATTTTCTAGTTTTTATTTAGTAATTTCTCTAGGTTTAATTTTAAATTCACAACTAGGTTTAATATTTATATTTTCCAATCAATTATATGTTCATAGTTATAACACTAATTTTTTACAAAAATAACATGAAAAACATTATGAATTATGAATATAGTTCACTAGGTATAAAAATATTGTAATCTAATTCTCCTATCTTTTTTTTAAATTTTAAAATGGTCCAAAAAATTGAAGATAAAGTTTTGTGTATTCTCCCAATTTTAATTACTTGTGTTTGGATTTCACTCTAAGAAAAAAATGGTCACCAATTTTGAATGTTTGAAAAGATATTTCACTAAATTTTGTATTGGTATTGTGAAACTTTCATGCCTTTTTTTGATATTTTAATTATTTATTCATTTTCCTTTAAATATTTGGTTTTATACTAAGTTATTTAAATAGGGTTAGACAAATAAATATGTGTTTTACAATTTCTACCAAAGACTTCTTTAAACGGTGACAATTTAATGGTATAAGGGACCCATGATTATAATTAAATTTGGCCAAGTGTAAATAATATTACAATGTCTCGGGTATCTTAAATGTATACATTCTTAGAGTGTACTCAATCATTCTATCTACTCTCTAAATTTGACCATATAATTCATGATAATAGAAAATAATGAGAATTAAACTTGTAAATAATTCACTAAAGAGAGATCTCAAAAACATGAAGTGAATCTAGGGTTGTGATCGAGATAAGAAAAAAATTCTTTTACAAAAATGTGAGCTCTATGAAATGATACATTTTATCAATATATTATCATTGAGCCTCGAACTATAATTCCTCTTAGCAGGAAGCCCCGTGATTGGTTAGGAAATTAGAATACATGATTTGTTGAAAATTGTGACCACATTATTGGGCCAGATGTCTCCAGTATATGGTTAAATATCTCTTTTACATACAACATTAAAAATGCATATGTTTATCTAGAATAAACTCCATGATAATCGCTTTCGATCTGCACATTAGAATAGATGTTTTTTTGTATTATAAAATGTTAATGTTCACGTAAGTTTCATCAATGTGTGGCTAAAACTATGAATATTTTATAAGTCCTTCAGAATATGAGACTTACTTTTCTCTCCATAGGTAGATCTTGCTGGTACCCAAATTTAATCTCCTTTACTACTTGAGCAACATCATGGATTTTAAAAGACACTCAGAGGAAAATAAATTATTTATATGTCATTTTGTAGCTGGAGAAGCAATTTATCTGACTTGTTAGCACTCGGGATTTGAAGAAGTGGGTAGCACCTTGAAAAGATTTTGATCTACTCCTCACTGTTTTTGGTTGTGCCTTTCAACGAAGGTAAGAGAACCTATATTACTGCCTCTATTTTGTGAAGGAGATGGAGATATCCTTATACTTTGTACATATTGTATGGAGATGGCCTTGGGAAAACATGATCAATTTTCCATTATTCAAACACAACAGAGCTATCACTACTAAATGATGGAAATTCTTTCAAGACAAGGTGAGGATGCTATAGACATGGTATGATCCTAATTTTCTTTGTGCATTTTTAAAAAGGATTGTATTCTTTTTTGACACACGGTGCAATGCGGGGGTAGTATGGGGTAGGATTAGCTATTCGAATGAAATTTTTATGTAATATTTTAGCCAAGACCAAACGAAATTTACCAGATTATTTGAGGACCTTTGTAAGAAATTTGTAACACCTAAACAACAGAATGCTTCAAAGGGGTTAAGGTACTCCTTCAACCAGGATATGTGCACCAAATGGAGGCCCAGATTTGCACTCTTCCACACAATCTTTGACAACCTGCCACAAAATCTTGAAGTAGATGAACCAACAAAGTATCTAGAAATCTCTATTTTATCATGACCTAAGGTGCACCCAAAGGTTTACAAACAATCTCAAAATTCAAGGAAGGTAAAGTGATTTTAAATTTGTTTATCTCTTTATCAAATGAAAGCTCTTCTGAATGTGAGACTATAGATGCCACTAAACTATCAACAAGAAATGAGACCATGTATGATCAAGAGAGATTTTAAATACAAGACTACAACAAGAGCAAGAAACACAAATTGAAAACATTCTGAAACATAAGTGCATGCAAATTTTGCCAAGAGACAACACAAAATAATCTAGAATGACCAAATTTATCAACAGGGAATGTTATAAGAACAATCTCAGAGCTTTTTGATGGCTTTACAACTAAAACCAACTCAACATGATACAAATCTGATGCAAAAAGGAATTAGAAATGGTTCTCAGGTGGTTTCTCAGAGAATGGGCTTCTTCCTAGATTTTCCTATGAATTTCTAAGTTTCTCGACCTTTTGCATGTCTCAAAACATGCAAAAAGAGCATCAAGTTTGTTACAAAATTCCAACATGATTTGAAGATAGGGACATTTAACAAATTTGCAACAAAAGTTTCCATGTGTTTCTAAAATGGTAAATCATTACAAATCCTTCATCATTATCCATTATGGAGGCATGTTTTTCATTCTCCAAGCATGCAAAACCCTTTCCTTTCATCATTTCATCCTTATCATTCAAAACTTTGATTTTGTAACTTTATAATTTGATATTTCACATTTTGCACGGGCCTGAGTAAAAATTTATTTCAAAAACACCTCAAATCTACAAATTAATCCCTAAAACCACTTGCATTGATCTTTGCAAGCACAAAGGACACAAATTCACCAAAAGTTCAATGAAAAATGATGCAAAATTTGCATTTCCACACTTCCTGGAGAAAAATGGTGGCCAAAAATGAAAATGTATAGTTACCCTTGATCTGCTCTTTCTCCTTCAATCTGGGCCCTCCACGTGTCAAAATACGATTGGGAATGAATTCGGGCTCACTTTTTGACTTTTTAACATTTTTGGAAAAATGGAAAAAATTTACTTTTTTCTCCCCCCTCCACCTTTGAAATTTGGTGATGACACATGGCATATGGTGGGTCCCATTGGGATCACGGCTCAATTCTGTGCATTTTGACCCTTTTTGGAATTTGGAAAAAATTCACTTTTTTCCCCATGGGCCCACACCTCCGCCTCTGTCCTTGACACATGTTAGCCTCTCTATCACCGAGGAGTTACGGGCTTATTTCTTGTTTTAACCTATTTTTTCGCCAAGGGAAAATTTTGTCATTTCTCCCCATGGAGTGCGCCTCCGATCCCGTCATCACCATGTGTCCTGTTCTGATTTGTCATGGAGCCACGCTTCAAATCTTCCATTCTAATTCATTTTTACAAAAGGGAAAAATTCCCTTTTGCCTCCACAGCCCATCAACTCACTGCATTCGCCACATGTCTCCTCGTTGTTTCATTCGGACCACGGATTAATACTTTAATCTAAGTCTTATTGACCAAAAGGGAAATATTTCCCCTTTTCTTCCATAGCCCGCACTTCCTTCTATGCCTCGCCATGCTGCCACATGTCCACCCCCTACTCCATTGTGGACCCGCGGGCCTTTCCACACCCTTTTTCCCCTTCGCAAAAGGTGAAATTTTCCTAAGTTTCCCACTTTCCTTCCATTCGACCTGGCATAAGAACATGACATGTTTCCTCTGCAGAGTTGCGGAGGTAATTTTGAATTTTTCCCAAAGCTAAAAATGCTAAGTTTTTCAAAGAAACCCCACCGATCCTTGTCCAACCAGAAGTGGCCATGTAGGAGACATCATTTGAGCTTAATTTTGACATCAGGTTAAATGATACTCGCATTGACCGTAAAAAA
Source organism: Taxus wallichiana var. yunnanensis (assembly GCA_018340775.1). Taxonomy (NCBI): domain Eukaryota; kingdom Viridiplantae; phylum Streptophyta; class Pinopsida; order Cupressales; family Taxaceae; genus Taxus; species Taxus wallichiana. The sequence continues at coordinate 844,957,196 of CM031239.1, forward strand.
CACGAGAATTTTCTAAGGGCGCTGAACTTGATTTTTTTCTTGTGGGTAAAGGATTTTTTGGTCTAAAAACATATGGAAAGTGGTTTCAAGCAATTTTGGACCATGGGGAAGGATTTTTTAGGGCACATAAGTACAAAATGAGCTAATTCAAGCTCCACGGGACGGGGGAAAAATGGAAAAAAGCGACAAAGGTGCGTGGATTTGAAAATTTAGGGCATAAACCGAGCTTGTGTGTATCTTTCTTTCAAGTTGGGGAAAAATAAATAGGTTTATGAGCCATTTAGAGCATTAAATCTAGATGGGGAAACTTAGAGACCACCAAACTCGAAGAAAAATATTTTTTGAGTATGTAGAACAAAGGGGAAAGATGGGAAAATAACAGAGAATCAAAATGGACACCAACATTGGCTCCTGCTCGAGAATGGGCACTCCCAGTGATTGCCATAAGAACAATAAGTAGACCAAGTGCCAAAAAAATCCATTGGGCAAAGGAGTCATGAGCCAAAACCACCAAAAACTAGCCGAGAACCTAAAAAAATGGTGGAACACACCAAGGAAAACCACAAACAAAAAAACACAAAAAGCAGTGAAAAACCAAACACTATACACTTTGTAAAAGTGGTGCATACCTCAAATTTGGGGATTAATCCAAGAAATATTTCAGATTCCTATGATTAATAGGCAATTCAAGCAATTTCCCATCTAAATCTTTGAGAAAAAGGTATTCTCACGAATTCTGAAATAAATGGAGTGAGGGCCCATCCATAATACATCAAATTTTCCATGTTTTCCCTTATCTTCATTTTTGTTGTCCCATAACAAAACCAGATCTCCAATATTGAAGGCCCTAGGAGTGACCTTCTTGTCAAACAATCTTTTCAACTTCTCTCTAAATATGACATGCCTCTGGTGGGATGCTCTTCTCTCTTCATCTAGCTCCACAATCTGATTAATCCTTACTTCATATGGACTGACCTCTTGATCCTCAAGTTGTTGAAAAAATTGAAATGAAGATAATTGTAGATGTAAGGGCAGCAAAGGGCTTGAGTTCCATACACCAACTCAAATGGGCTCTTACCAGTAGCTCTCTTGGTAGTGATTCTATCAACCCAAACTACAAATTTTAGTTAGTCATCCCATTTTCTCTTGTTCAACTCTAAGGTCCTCCTAATGATCTTCAATAAGTTCTTATTGCTAGACTCAACTTGTCCATTCCCTTGGGGGTTATAGTTTGAAGCATAAGTCAAATTAGTTCCATACTCCTTGCACATTTCCATCAAAGGTTTAGCTCTGAAACACATGGCATTATCAACAACAATCTTGACTGGCACACCAAATATGCATATGATATTATTCAGCAAGAAGTCCATAACAACTTGGTGTGTTGCTTTCTTGGTGGGGATTGCCTCTACCCACTTGGTGAAGTAATCTGTGGCTACAAGGATCCACTTATGTCCAACACTAGAAGGGTCTGAAATCTCACCAATGAATTCCATCCCCCACTATTTGAAAGGAGCTTCAATTGACATAGGCTGCAAAGGGAGGGAGCCTAAAGCTTTCATTCTTCCAGAGAAACACTGGCAGCTTTCACATTTTCTAATCAGCATGGTTGCATCTTTGAAGAGAGTAGGCCACCAATAACTAGCTCTCAAAACCTTGTGTGTTGTAACCCTTCCAAGCAAAGTGTCCTCCACAAACTCCCCCATGGAAATCAGCAATCACTTTGGGAGCTTCATCTTCAGTTACACACTTCAAGAGGACACCTTCAGGGTTATTCCAAGCCAGCCCAAAGTCAGTGATGATGTATTTTTGAGAAGCCAGCTTGAGGTATCTTTTCTAATTTTTATTTAAATGATCAGGACAACATAGGTGTCTGAGGTAAAAGATTATATCCTTGTACCATTCACAACTTACCAATTTCCCAAGAACATCTACCCTTTCTTCCTCTACTTCATTCACTTCCACTGATCTGCAAGATGCTCCCAGCCATGAGCTTAGCAAGACCCTAACCTCTTACCAACTTTGTGGTTTGGATGTCCATATCATACTCTTGCAGTTTGTTCACCCATCTACATCTTTTACTTGAGATCTCTATCTCTGATAAGATGTCTTTTACCATGGTGTGGGGAACATAAGCAACAAATTTTTAACTTAAGATATAAGGCCTGAAAAACTTTGTTGCTTTCACCAAGGCAAATGCTTATTTTTCCATGATTGTATATTTTAAGTCAAGAGTGACTTGTAAAGCCTTGCTAAAGAAGGTAATAGGCCTCTCAGCCCCATCTTCGTCCTTTTGGAGCAAAATAGATGTAATGGTATTTTCAAAAGCAAAGGAGAATATTTGGAAAGGCTTCTTGTAACTCATAGCTACCAAGACAGGTGCATGTTTAAGTGCTTCCTTGATTCCTTCAAAATCCTGGATAGCAGCCTCGTCCCTTTTGATAACTTGATCTTTCTTTAACATGCATGTGATAGGAAGAGTCAACTCAACAAAATTGGACACAAACCTTCTAATGAAATTTATTTTCCCAAAGAAAGGTTGGATGCCCTTCTTTGTTCTTGGAATTAGCACCATGCTGATTTCTTCTACTCTCTCCAAATCAATCATGACACTAGCCTTTGAAACAATATGACCAAGCAGCTTGGCTTTTTGCACCCCAAAGTGACACTTCTTTGGGTTGAGAAATATTCCAAATTCTCTACATCGGATCAACATTCTTTCCAAATGCTACAAGTGATCTTCTCTAATCCTGAAAATACATTCATATCATCCTGATAAACTACAATGAAGTCATTTATATAACCAGAAAAAGCAACATCCATTGCTCTTTGGAAGGTATCTCTAGCATTCATGAGACCAAAAGACATTCTCACATAAACATATGTTCCCAAATGAGTGGTAAAGGAAGTTTTAAATCTTTTTGACTCCTTGAAAATAACTTGATTATAGCCAAAGAAACCATCCAAGGTGGACAACAATTCAGATCTAGTCACTAACTACAAAGCATGTTCTCCATGTTTGGCAAATGATAATTTTCTTTCAATGAAGCTCTATTTAGATTTCTAAAGCCTACACAAAGTCCGATATCACTATTCTACTTTACTCGACCGCACAAGGTTTGCAACCAAAGATGAATACCTCATGGGTTGAATGATCCCTCCCTCTAATTTCTTCAATTCATCTTGTACTTTCATGGAGAGGAATGGATTAATTGGCCTTTGCTTCTATCTGAATGGTTTGGCATTTTCCTCAAGAGGGATCTCATGCTAAAATAAGTCTTCTCTATATGCTTTCGGCTCTCTGAATATGACCAGCAAAAAGGGGTCTTGATATTGTTTCAAAAATTAAAGATAGGACTATTTTTCTTCCTTGTTTAAACTATTGTCTAGCTAAACTTTTCTTGGTTTATCCTTTGCTCGAAGTCATACTCTTCCACATCCCTTGAGGTAGATATGCTTCTATTGATGATACAATCAACATTGCTAAAATTTGACTCAAGAGAAAAAAAGACCTCTAGGAATGGTGTTAGTTTTCAATTGGATAATATCTTTTCCAAACAAAGTCTCTCTTTCTTCAATAACACACACCATTGGTTCCCAATCAATATTATGATCTGCAAGCACACCTAGATGTTGTACGAACCTTTGCACTTGAGCATCGTCATTAAACACTTGCCAATGCTTGATGTTGTCAAGGACAAGCTGGCCTAGTTAACACTTCAACATTGTAATCACAATAAGGTGAAATAGTGTAATCTCCAAATCTTGACCCCATCACTTTGCCAAATTATCAGAACAACATTGAAACTTCATTGTCATGGTGCACAATATTGAAGGAATTAAACATCTCAATTAGATCCCCGCTGATTTTTTGTAGCATATAATTTTCTTATTTTTTTGACAACTAGATCTGAATCTCCTTTGTAATGATGTCCTTGACACCATACTTCCATGCAATTCTTAGGCCCAACAATAAGGCTTCATACTCAGCAATGTTGTTAGTACATTCAAAATTATAATTGAAGGAAAAACAAATTCTTCCAAATTAGGAGAAATCAGAATTACACCAGCACCATTTCTGAATTTGGAGCAAGCTCCATCAAATAGCAAGTTCCAAGGATAACTCACCTATTCAAGGAAATTTGACTGATCCATCTTGTGTTCTTTACCATCAGCAAAACCAATAAAATTATCAACACCAACATCAGATAATAATACTTCATAAGAATCATTGTTAGGGTCCTCAATTAGATGCAACATTTTCTTTTCTCCATAGAGCTTGACAAGGCATCCTTCAACGGGAATGGTGGAAAAATAAATATCTATTTGGATACTCCCTCCAACACTTGCATCCCACTTTCTTGACAATAACATATCCCATTTGGCAGGCAATCAACAATCACAACATCCAATTATAAATTCCTCTCAGGATAAGATGCAAGCTACACAACCAAATTCTTCACACAACCAACAACCAACACTTCTCTTGAGTCCATGGTCATACACTTTCCATAGGATTTTTTCACTTTGATATCTAACTCATTCATGACTTCTAGAGGCATGACATTACATGATGCACTATAATCAAACATACAATTGTGAAGTAGCCTATCCTTTATGATCAAAGTTATGAGGAATGGATCAAAATTCAATTGGGAATCAACCAAAGACGTCCCCAAATATACCTCAGGTGTCTCTCCAAAATCCTCTACTTCTGGTGGTGTTTCAAGTTCAAAAATGATTTGAGGAGGAATCTTAACAACATTTACATTTCTGCCTAGAGTATTCTTCTCTTCTTTCAACCCCAAGTACTCAAATGCTCTCTTCTTATGCTCGGGAATTCTAAGAAAATCAATGATTGGAACACTCACTTTGATTTGCATCAATAATTGGGCTATGCCATAGGGAACACTCTTTGGAAAAACAACATTGGAAGGGAGACAAGAAGATTCACTAGATTTGCATGGGATTCTTGGCAGCTTGGGCATGAGGAGGACTGTAATTTTTTCTTGGGACAACAGATCTTTTGGTAGTTGCTTCTCTTCTAGGAGCTTCTTTGGGAGTGCTTATGAGTAAGGGTATTTTAGGTTTGACTTGAGGCCCAACTTCCTTAACAACTTTGCTTCTAGTGTTATAATATTTCTCTTGAGCTACAACATCATTCATCAACAATTATCTATCTTCCTCCAAAGGAATACCTCCATCATACTTCTTAATCATCAAAGCTCTTAAGTATTCAAAGTCATTGTTAGGAATTTCAAAATCTTACACTACATCGACTCAAGAGTATGAGGGGGAAGGAAAAATTGTACCTATTTGATGCAATCCCAAAAGGTTGTACTTTTCCTTGCATTTATCACTTTAGTAGATGTTGCTCCTCCTTGTGAGCTTGAAGAAAATCCCACCATGCAAATATCATCATCAGTACCATCATCATTATTAGCTTCACCTTCATTTACGGTCCACTTCACATTAAGGATGGTGCAAAAAACACCTATTACACCAATCAATATCAGCAACTACCCTACCCAGTTAGGGGATCGGGTAACACTCTTCCTTCACGTGCTTGAGGATGTCTATTTGCAGACCCCATGGGTCCTTTTCCTCTATCATCTTCCCTTTTATCACCTCTAGGATAATCAACAAACATGTCATGGTTTTTTTCTCTTAGCTAACCTTGTGAGGTTTTCCCAATTCATTTCTTAGCTCTTGCCAACTTATATGAGATTTCTTTGATAAATTTCTCGCCAAAGTTTTCACAACCTCCTCTAAATCAACACCCTTGCTAGCTTGAAGTTTGTCATGGTTTATCAACTTTACACCATCTCTCTTGAGATGTTTCCTAATTGCTTTGATATTTTTTTCAATTTGAAGTGCCATGGTGAAAGCTTGCCTTAGATTGGTAGGGTTCTTGTCTCTTAGGTAATAGCCGCTTTTTATCAAATGCATCTACATATTTGTTTAAACAAGACTCATCACAACGCCTCGGACTAATAGGAAGCCTTCTCAAAGTTTTGTTAAACCTATTATTAAAGTCATCGTTGATTCATTGGGGTTCTTCTTGATATTCTCAAACTCGAGATAAGAGAAATATAGGATCGGTCTTGTCACCATATTGCAACCTAAATGCATTCTTCATCTCACCCAAGAATAAATTGAATAATCAAGAAAATCCTTGTACCAATCCCTAGCATCCTCTTCTAGTGTATGAATGAACAATTTAATATAGAAATATTCAAACTCTATCTAAAAATCTTCCATCATGTTAACAAAAAGTTTGAGATGTTGATCACCAGTTATTGCATTGTTACCTTGGAATTTTGGCAATCTATTTCTAACATCTTGTGGGACAGCATTTGGGTAACCATCCATTCCTCTAAAGTCTATAGGACCAAAGGTGTTAACAACAAATGGAGGTCTAGGATGAGCCATATTGTTTGGTGGAGGTGATCTTGGGGGTGACACAAGCTGATGAGGAGTGCAAGGTCTTTGGGGCTCAAGAATGTGATTCACAAGATTGGTATTCTCTAAGTGCTGATTTTCTTGGAAATTTTTATTTGAATTAAAACACAGAGGTGCAGATTGGAGAAGGAACTTACCTAGTACAATGAAGGACCTTCACTAGTTGAGGAAAACAATTTTATGAGAGGATTTCTTGAATCAGAATCACTTGAAGAAGAGTGATAATCCTCTACCAAAGGCTGATCTCTCTCACCAATGGATATATCTTTTCCTAATGTCTGACCTTTAACAACCTTCCAAACTCTTCTCCCTTCCAACTCTGAGTTTTTGAATCTGTAAACAACTTCTTAGCAAAGTCTCTAATGAAGAGAGATCTTCTTCCTTCCAGTTTTGCAGAGATTAGCAACACCAAAGTAAATGACAAAAAGGTTAAGAAACTGGTACTTATCAAGATCAGAACAACATGGAGTCATCACTAAGGAATTTCACCCTAGTTTTGCAAATGCACTAAAATACTCTATCAAATAACTATTAGCACTAAAAATCTTGCCAAACTTCATAGAACAAACCTTCCTTTTCTTGAATTCATTAACCACAAATGCTAATGAAGTGCAACAACTACTGTAAACTAGTAAAACTGTAGGCAAAACTTATATCTTCACTTAATCCTTACAAGTATGATTATAAAATGATGCTTCAACAATGTATTTGCATGCAAAATTTGCAAGGGACTTTACCAGGGTTTGATATGCATTCAAATATCTCAAATATGTATGCACATGGATCAGATTGAACTAAGAGAATATTAAACTCAGAACTCTACTCTTCATTCCAATCTTATAAATCTTATTAGAAGATGATACTCAAATTTGAAATTACACATAAATCACACAAGAAGTATTACCAGGGATCTAAAATCTTGAATAATATCCTCGGAAATGACACCATTTTGGTGTTGTTGACATGATAAATAAACATAGACTAGAAAATGAATCAGTAAATCAATCTCAGCACTACAAATTATTTCCCAGGAATTCAAAACAAGTCCCGAGTAATGATGACATTTGGGTCTTGATGGGATAAACAAACATAGACTGGAAAATGAATTAGAAAATCAATCTCAACACTGCAAACTATTTCCTAGGAATTCTCAACAAGTCCCTGGTAATGGCGTCATTTGGGTGTTGGTACCTAGATTTAATCTCCTTCACTACTTGAGCAACATCATGGATTTTACAAGGAACTTAGAGGTAGATAAATGATTTATATGTCATTTTATAGGAAGAGAAGCAATTTATGTGACTTGTTAACACTCGGGATTTGAAGAAGTGGGTAACACCTTGAAAGGATTTTGATTTACTCCTCACTTTGTTTTAGCTTGTGCCTTTCAACCAAGGTAAGAGAACCTATATTACAGCCTCTATTTTGTGAAGGAGATGGAGATATCCTTATACTATGCATATTGTGTGGAGATGGCCTTGGGAAAACATGAGGAACTTTCCATTATTCAAACTCAATAGAGTTGTCACTACTAAATGATGGAAATGCTTTCAAGACAAGGCTGAGGCTACTAGAGACATGGTATGATCCTGATTTGCTTTGTGCATTTTTGTAAATGGATTGTATTCTTTTGTTGAAACACATTCGAACACAGAGGTACTATGGGGTAGGATTAGCTATTCTCGAATGAAATTTTGGTGGGATATTTTAGACAAGACTAACAGAATTTACTGTGATTCTTTGAGGACCTTTGTAAGAAATTTGTAACACCTAAACAACAGAATGCTTCAAAGGGATTAAGGTACTCCTTCAACCAGGATATGTGCACAAAATGGAGGCCCAAATCTACACTCTTCCACATAATATTTGACAACCTGCCACAAAATATTGAAGTAGATGAACCAACAAAGTATCTAGAAATCTCTATTTTATCATGACCTAAGGTGCACCCAAAGGTTTACAAACAATCTCAGAATTCAAGGAAGGTAAAGTGATTTTAAATTTGTTTATCTCTTTATCAGATGAAAGCTCTTCTGAATGTGAGACTATAGATGCCAATAAACTATCAATAAGAAATGAGACCATGTATGATCAAGAGAGATTTTAAATAGAAGACTACAAAAAGAGCAAGAAACACAAATTGAAAACATTCTGAAACATAAGTGCATGAAAATTTTACCAAGAGACAACACAAAAATCTAGAATGACCAAATTTATCAACAGGGGAATGTTATAAAAAAAATCTCAGAGCTTGTTGATGGCTTTACAACTAAAACCAACTCAACATGATACAAATCTGATGCAAAAAGGAATTAGAAATGGATCTTTGGTGATTTCTCAGAGAATGGGCTTCTTCCTAGATTTTCTCGTGAATTTCAAAATTTCTCTGACCTTTTGTATGTCTCAAAACATGCATTATATAACTTTCAATTACATTTTATCCTTATTTCCCAAGAAAAGAATATGCCCAACATCAAGTTTGTTACAAAATTCCAACATGATTTGTAGATAGGGACATTTAACAAATTTGCAACAAAATTTTCCACTTGTTTCTAAAATGGTGAATTATTACAAATATTTCATCATTATCCATTATGGAGGCACATTTTTCATTCTTCAAGCATGCAGAATGCTTTCATTTCATCATTTCATCCTTATCATTCCAAACTTTGATTTTGTAACTTTATAATTTGATATTTCACATTTTACATGGGCCTGAGTAAAAATTTATTTAAAAAACACCTCAAATCTACAAATTAATCCTCGAAACCACTTACATTGATCTTTACAAGCACAAAGGACAAAAATTCACCAAAAATTCAATGAAAAATGATGCAAAATTTACATTTCCACACTTCCTGGAGAAAAAATGGTAGCCAAAAATGAAAATGTATAGTTACCATTGATTTTCTCTTTCTCCTTCAATCTGGGCCCTCCACATGTCAAAATATGATTGGGAATGAATTCACTCACTTTTTGACTTTTTAACATTTTTGGAAAAATGGAAAAAAATTACTTTTTTCTCCGCCCCTCTACCTTTGAAATTTGGTGATGACACGTGGCATATGGTGGGTCCCATTGGGATCGCGGCTCAATTTTGTGCATTTTGACCCTTTTTTGGAATTTGGAAAAAATTCACTTTTTTCCCCATGGGCCCGCACCTCTACCTGTCCTTGACATGTGTTAGCCTCTCTATCACTGAGGATTTGCGGGCTTATTTCATGTTTTAACCTCTTTTTTCACCAAGGGAAAATTTTCTCATTTCTCCCGAGGGTCTGCGCCTCCGATCTGTCCTTGCCACGTGTCCTGTTCTAATTTGTCACGGAGCCACGCCTCAAATATTCCATTCTAAGTCTTTTTTAGAAAAGGGAAAAAAATCCATTTTGCCTCCGCTAGCCCGCCGACCCACTCTGTGTTCACCACATGTCTCCTCGTGGTTTCATTCAAACCTATGGCTTAATTCTTTGCTCTAAGTATTTTTGACCAAAAGGGAAATATTTCCCATTTCTTCCATGGCCCGCACTTCCTTATACACCCGCTATGCTACCATGTGTCCACCCCCTACTCCATTGCGGACCCATGGGCCTTTCCACACCCTTTTTCCCCTTCACAAAAAGGAAAAATTTGCCTAAGTTCCCCGCCTACCTTCCATTCCGCCCTAGCATAAGAACATGACACATGTCCTTCGGTGGAGTTGCGGGGGTAATTTTGAATTTTTTCCCAAAGATAAAAATGCTAAGTTTTGCAAAGAAACCCCACCGATCCTTGTCCAACTAGAAGTGGCCATGTAGGAGATGTCGTTTGAGCTTAATTTTGATGGTCAAATGACACCCGTACGATTGTCAAAAAAATAGAATTTGCTAAGGACACCTGAACTTGATTTTTTCTTGTGGGTAAAGAATTTTTCACTAAAAAGACATATGGGAAGTGGTTTCAAGAAAGTTTTTACCATGGGGAAGGATTTTTGAGGGCACATAAGTACAAAATGAGAAAATTCAAGCTCCACAGGCTAGGAAAAATGGAAAAAAATAGAGGCTGGTGGATTTGGAAATTTAGGGCATAAAACAGAGCCTGCATGTATCTTTCTTTCAATTTGGGGAAAAATAAATAGGTTTATGAGCCATTTAGAGCATTCAATCTGGATGGGGAAACTTGTAGACCACCAAAATCGAAGAAAAATGTTTTTGAGCACGTAGAACAAAGGGGAAAGATGGGAAAATAACAGAGGATCAAAATGGACACCAACAGATCTAATAGTATTCTCAAAAGTGACTAATCTCATTGATATTAAATAGATCAAAATTATAATTAAATTTTATACTTAATGATTTTTCCATTTTTAGCACTATATTTCTAAATGAGAAAATCTCCCAACTTATGAAGAAAAGGAGATAAATTTTTTGTTTAGATTATTTATGGAACAAATTATTTTACCAGAGTAGATATTGATTTTTTTTTCATGAAATATTTTCATTCCCACGGTGGATTAGCCTTGACCTTGTCACCTACAAGAATTTGGGATTACATGGTAACTTGATCATCAATTAGGAGTATGAGCAACGAAATCAACAACTAAGAGGGGAAGTTTAAAATATAACACTAGAATTAGATAAGATTAAAAGAAAATTTGAAAATTTAATTTGTAAAAATGATAAAAATTAATGACAAAAACAAGATATGAATAACCCAATTTAGAAATGAACACAAAAAGGAGAAAATATAGTAACTAAAAACATTGCTTCGTAAGATTCTTCTAATGATCATGACACGCATATACATCCTTTGATACATATGAGGATATAAATTAGAAATAAAATGATATATTTGTAAGAAAAAATAAGTATCTGAATACTCCAAAGAAGTAGGAACTTGTTAAGAAGTGGTATAATGGTTATTTAGCCTAGAATGATATTTCAAAGTATAGAACCAATATTTGTATAATATCCCACATAACTAGTTTCCAATTAAAGGAAATGGTGTTAAATTTGTTGTAAGATACTATCAAAGCTCATAAGTTAAAAAAAAGATAACTAATTAGGATAAATTTAATAATATATTTTTAAAAAGTATTTGTTTACATTTTTATTCATGAACAATGTAACAAATTCTTTAAGTTAAATAAATATGGGAACTAGTTAACAAATAAAAAATAGATTTTGAGTGATTCAAATTTTTCTAAACCATTTATAGAAGGAAAAAATAGAGCTATAAGATTCATAAATTTGTTAACAAACAAATTTAAAGATAATATGTGATGCGGAAAACATAAATTAGTCTATGAAGCAATATAAATGGTAGAAAATTTTGAAAATATAAAAAACCATAAAAATAATGAGGAAATAAGAATGGGAGAAGAAGCATCATTCATTTAATATAGGAAAATGAAGTGATAGAAATGTAAAACATATGGAGACTTCCATTTTAAAACTAGTAAATTGTCTACCCTTCAAGAAATATTCCACTCAACAAAAACAAATGACCACATTAATAAATTGGACCTGTGGAGAAAACCACTATGAATGAGATTGTCTAAAACAATAAAAAAAAATGCGGTCTTAACCTTCAAATAACTAAAAAACGATACAAAACCTGAAATACAAATCTATTTTGTTGTGGACATAGATATAATACATTTTAAAAACACATAAGTGGAACTTAAAGAAAAAACTAATGAGTGGGATATTAAATTTCTCAAAGAAGTCATAACTTTATCTCCTAAGAAAATGTTTCTACATTATATAAATTATCTTCTAGAATCATTGAACCCATAAATTTCGAAATGGCATATGGAAGAATTTTTAATAAGAGAGGTGTAATTAAAGAGAACTTTAATTGTTAATTAGATAAATTCTAATCTTATGACCACTTCCACATCTTAAACATGGGAACATATGATGAGTGATAAGAATGGGATAGTTAGAAATGAATAACACATGCATTACATGTGAAAGCAAGAATGTTTTCTTGGGTAATAAAATGGGGGCATTTAAAGTCATAGAAGGGGTGGAGTGACCCATAATGATAAAAAAATATCTTAGCCACAAAATTTAAACATAGAATGAAGAAATAGTACAAACTTTATTCTACTATGGTAACTCAAAGAGGTGATAAATTCAAGTTATTTTTAAATCTTAAACCTATCATATAAAAATTCATTGATGTATTTCCTAACAAGGAAAATGATCAAGCCCCTAGAATAGTATTATAGTATGGCATAGACCTAATTCTTAGATCCGAACTCGTATCAAAACCCTTTTATTGCAAATAAATTCTGCGATTCAAAAAATTAAAAATCAATTAGTCAAATTTCTTAAACAAGGGAAAATATGACCTACTATTTCTCTAAGGGTGATCATATGTTACTCGTGAAGAAAATGGATGGTACCATATAGTTATGCATTGATTACCACAAATTAAATAATCTCACCATAAAAAAAAACACCTTTTTACTAATAATCGATGACTTGTTATACTAATTAGATAGTGCCACATATTTTCAAAAATCAATTTATGATCAAGTTATTATCAAATACAAATAAAGAAAACTGATATTTCTGAAATTGAAATTAGGACATGTTCACACTTTGCTAAGTGGTCCAAGATTACTTTTAGACCTACTTAGTTTTAGCTTTGTTCACACAACTCATGAGGATAAACTTAATATGGTATTTTGTTTTATATTGTTGGGATTTTTCCATGTATTGTGCACGTACCATTTTGGGTGCACAATAATAGTAGAGATTCCCCTTATTAAGCATATTTCCCTTATAAATTTTTGATCGGGAAATCCTCCTCATATGCCTATTTGATAGCACTCCCTTCTTGTAAATCAATAATCTGGGACATTTTAGATTTTTAAGCTAATTAATAATACAAATACTCATATATTTAACCATTTCTGATGTGTTTATGTCTGATATTAAGTTGTGGTAATGGGAATTCTACAAGAAGACTACTCTCGTGTGAGGATCACTCCTACGGAACTACCATTACCATAGCTTTAACTTAAACATATACACAATAGAAATAAATAAATATATGTGTCTCAGCGTATTATTAATCGGCTAAAAATGTGCAATGTCCGAGATTCTTAATTTTTACAAGGAAGGGGTGCCTATTAAATAGTCATACAAGGAGGATTACGCAATCAAAAAGTGATAGGGGAATTCTCCTCAAGAAGAGGAATATCTACTACTATTGTGCCCTCAAAATGGTAAGTGCACAATATATGAAGAAATCCCAACAATATATATCAACCTCCCGTATTAAGATTATCCTCGTGATAAGTGTGAACAAAGGTAAAAATAAGTAGGTTGGCTAAATAATCTAAACCACTTAACAAAGGTGAAAATGTCAACTTTAATAGCCTCCCATAAGCACAAAATTGGGAGTGAAAAATGAGAAAATGTAGAAGACAGATCAAAAAAATGATTCCCAACAACAATGTTTAATATGGTACTCATTACCAATAACTCAGAAAAAGAGTTACCATGGATGAAAAAATCACCGCAAGGTACCAAAAAACCAATAAAAGAAACAAAAAGTAGAGAGAAAAAAATAGTGTTGCAAGGCATCCCAAGAAGTATGGCTCAAAAACTTGTACTCTCCCGAACAAAAAGAAGTTTGGTCTCGCACTATAGTATAAATCCATTACTCACCACAAAACTCAAAATCAACTAACATTTTGATACAACATAATAGTTCTATGGAAGGATATTGTCAATGGAGTCTTTGAAACTCTAACTCAATAGAATCACTACCCTTAAGAAGGAGAACAAACTCAAATTATAATTGAGTATATCGAGAGGTGATGTTGAAGATGCCAAAAAAAACCAAAGATTATTCGATATACTTGCTTAGTAAAGGTGTGCCTCAAACCAAGAACAACCAAGTAGAGGACACACGACCCAAAAGTAGGATCTGCACCACATTTATGAGTTTGTAGTAATGTTGTTTGGATTAATTAGTTCTGAGTTGTGATCTTTATGACCCTAATGAATGACATGTTTACATCCTACATATTTGTGTTTGCAATTATATTTTTGATCTCACACACCACACCCACACACCCACACACACACACACACACACACACACACACACACACACACACACACACATTCTAAATATGAGAAAAATCACAAAAAATATGTGTGTTTTATGTGAAAAATATAACGAAAATCAAGTCGAAAATTATTCATGGTTCACAATTTTGTTGATCATATTATGAATGAAATCCTAAACTCTTTGAACTAAGTTGTGTGTTCTTAATAACTATAGAAATTCTCCTCATTGAATGGAACTTTTCATTTATCACTTCACCCCTCAAGAAAGAGTTGGGTTTTTCCTTACCCCACATTTTCTAGGGGTTTGGAAGGAGAGAAATGGTAGAATTTTCTAAGGTAGAAAAAACCATGTAAAAAGATGTGAAAAATGACAGTTCTTTCCATCTTAGAGAATTTGTTTGGTACTAAATTTTATAATAGATCCTACCTCATAAAATTAATCTACTATGAAATAAATTGAAATTCAACCAACCTCGGAATGAACGGGTTTTGTGATACCCGTGGTTGTGGATGAATGATGTTTGGCATTGCGCTTTGTGGAAAATTGATACAAGCTCCTCGTCATTCAAGAAAACCTGAAAATCAAAGACACTAAACAAAATATAATAAATTAAATAAAATACAATTGTTTGGAAAATGCCAGTCCCTAGAATTCAAAGGACTTCCTCACAAGGATGTCAATCCACTTTCAATAATCAAGTGATTTGAAAACAAGAGGTGATATACGATAAATAATAAATGATAAATGTTTTGACAAGTGTCAAGTTTATTACAAGACAAATAGCTGATAAATAATGATAAATGGAAAGAAGAAAGGCTATGGCTCGAATTCAAAATCTATTTCCAAATCCAAATTCTTAGAGAAATCTAAATCCTTTTCTCGAGAGAAGGACAAATTCTCTTGTTTGAAAAATTATAGGTCGTCTTCTCCGCTTCGTGATCGGTACTCAAGCAAAGAAAGATTAGCATGTGATTCCAAAGTAATCACCTGGTGATTACATTAATCATTGGTGATTCCGGAGAATGACAACAAACCTGATAAAATGAGCACTTTTGACTGATTAAGATAATTTTTAAGGTTTAAAGAAGATAAAAGTGATGTGAAACAGATAAACAAACAAGTATGAATACCTTGATATGGTGTGGAGGTGATGATATGACCTTGATATGAAATGATGCAAGTAGCTAGACTGAAACCTGCAAATGATGATAGAATACTAACTGGAAAAGCTCCAAAGGTGACTAAAGGATGTCTAATGAGTGTTAGAAGCATGGATGGACAATAGTTCAAACACTCAGGTGCAAAACCACACTATGAACTTAGGTAGAAAGATGAATACTCGAGAATGCAAGTGGATGATCCCTAAAGAGAGACTAAAAATTTCCTTTAAGTAATCATTGGTGATTACTTGAATAACCAATGATTTAGGCCTGTTCAGATTTTGTTTAGCAAATGGTTGAAACAAATTTCTAAATCTAGATTTTGTTTTGAATTTCAGGGAATGGAGTTGTTAATTTGTTTAGGAACGTGTTGAGTTGGATGGTGATGATAGAATGAACTAATTTTGGCTAGATTATGTTGGGATTTATCTAGGTTTATAGATAGGTTTATTAGGTGTATAGAGGATAATGATAGGCATGTAAATGGTTATGATAGGTGTATCGAGATAAGGGAGTTAGAAGTGGTTTTAGATATATTTTAGGGAATATTTAGTTTGATTTGGGGAAAATAATTAAATCAACTTACGTGGTTAAGGTGAATCTACCATATTATGGAAAAGTGTGTATATTATGAAACATTAATTAATTAAATGAAAATGGGGATTAATGAATGGGGGATGTAATGTGTGACCTAAAATGTATTTAATTAAATAAATATGGGGTGATAAGGGTCATAAATATAAGATGTCAATATAATCAATTAATTGAGGGGAAGGTGTAGATTTTCATTGTGTACATTTTACCCTTTTGTCAAGTGGTTTAATGACAAAGTGTTAGACAAAAAACAATTAAAATTTGGTTTGTATGGGTGATTCAATTGTAAGGAAATAAATAGAACACTAGTGTTTATATATCATGTGTTTCGTAAAAACTTTCCCTAGTCCAAGGGGTATCAAAACAAGATGTGCTACCAAGGGACCAAATGATAGGGGAACCAAAGGATTTGATACCTATAGTTGTATGATCCGTGAAGGTAGGATAAATGAATGGGAAATTCAAGTGATGGGGGAAAATGGTATGCATCCCATAGACAAGTGAAAAATCCTGATGTTATTTTTCTTTATTTGATTAACGTTTCAAGGACTAGGGTCCTTTGAAAAGAACTCTTTGTGGAAAAAAGTGATGTTATGATAAAAATAGGCATGATGCCAAAATTGGAGCGAATCACTAGCAATTGTGAAAAAATCAGCGAATCACCCAATGTTCAAAACGGTTTTGTCGGCCATTGGAAATGCCTCTAAATTCAAAGTAACAATCAAGATCTTCATTTCCAGAGGCATAACACACAAAAATGATCCTCTGGGTTCTCACATAAATTCAAACTCAGCAACTTCCAGACAAGAATATGTAGAAATAGCATACTCCAAAGTGTAGCTAGCCAACACACCTTTCCACCAATGATCGACAACACGACTCCACATCAAATCTACATCCTGCCACCCTTGGTATTCTTCTTGGGTCCATGCACATGATCTATAATACCAGCTTGATCTAGATGCATATGCTAAGAGACATTCATATAGTTCTATTGGGAAGCAACGGAAAAATTATTCATATAAATAATGGTAGAGGTTCTCTTATACCCACCTATGTGCATCAAACTCGGGTCTAGTGCTGAATATTTGAGAAAATTCATCCCCCGTACTCTTGAACCATGATTCAATACTTTCCAAAGTTAAACATTATATCATTAATCATTACCAGATTATGATGTATGTAATTTCCCACTACAACTTCGAAAAGATGTCTTGGTAACTAAACCAAGATGTATCCATTTTTACCCCCATCATAAAGGAAACAAATCCCATGTGCATCGGCCTATCACCCAGCGGGTGTTGGTTCTCACTCGAGGCACACGTGGGCACCGAGTATCTCTTTTATGTGAGTTTAGTGGGAAACATCATCTATGATCCGAGTTTAAGAGATTTGAAAGGAAATAAGACATACAAGCACCATAGAGCTCAAAACGCTTCTAGATCCTTGCAGTCATTCCAGACATAAAGTGCTTAATAGATTATAGAACTTACACCAAAATAGAAAGGAAGTCATATAAGAATTCATACTTAGTTCATAAACATAAATGAAAAATAAATATGAAGAAGGATGTATGCATCAGAACCATTAATGCTCATATTCATATAAACTGGTAACCTCATTACATTCATTAGGCCCATTACAAAATGTCATAGAAAGGCAAACCGTAGTCATGCATTATAACTGGATTCATATAACTAGGCCCTCAAAAGAAAATTTATAACTCCCCAAACCCTTGATACATCCTTTCCTACCCTTATTTACCCAAGTTAATGAGTCCTTGTAGTATTTCTGTAGAGCTCCGCCTCTCTCTATATCTCTATTACTTCTGTAGGAACTTGTATATATAGCCTTTTTGAACTGCCAACTCATTCTCCTATGGCCTCAGATCCATCACCAAGTGTTTGAATGTGGTCCTCCATGAGCGCATGCTCCTCCAGGCCTAAGCTCACAACTCCTTTCCATGATGTCCTTCTAGAAGCTTCTAACACAGGGCATATTCCTTCCTGGGCCAACCTATCACCAGGTTGACACCTTATCCACTCCGCATGTGTAGTTAGGTCACATTGTTCTTATATCTTGACCTAACTACCCAATATGGCTAAGTCTTGAAACATTTTCTTTGTCCCCACGTGCACTGCAAGTTTCCTTAAACCCTTCCTTGAACCCTTCCCTGCATGCCTTCTCCTTGCACGTCATTCTTCAACTAGGCCTTTTACACCTACGCACCTTTTATACTTAGCCAATATTTTAGGGGCCCAACATCACCCCACACTATGCCTATTCTCCATCCATGGGAACACTTCTTAAATGGATAAGGAATCATAGTAGACTTACACCTTGGAAAAAGAATAAGGGGATGAAGAATTTGGGAAAGAAGAAAGAATGGGATAGTGATGGCATTACTATAATAAGCTAGGGAAATATTTTTGCAAGTCAGCCTCCAACTTGTTCCAGGCATCGACTTCATTCTATACTCTTTGGAAAAGATCACCTACTAAGGCACTCACCTGATCAAAACCCAACCCATCCCCTTGTGCACTCATGCTATCAACAATCTTCTCTAACCCCTTTCCTATATCCTCCAGTGCATCCATCCTTTGTGTAATCTGCGGGTATAGTTCCTTCAACCATTTTTTCATTGAACCTCTTAAGGTTTCAATGGCCTTTAATTTATTTTTGACCTCGGCTAGGTTATTTTCTTGCTCTTCTCTATTCCTCTTGTTCTTCTCCTAGAAATCTTGAAGTTCTGCTTCATCATTTGTGACCATCATGCTCGCCACTTTTTCTCTGTCTGCACAGTTGTTGTACGTCGACTCAAGATTCTAGGAGGAAATCTTTACATCAGTAAGGACCTTGTTGTATTCAGCTATGAGCACCATGACTTTTAATTTATCCTCCTTTTCTAAGTGCGTGGCCACTTCTTCTATAGATTCCAAAGCTAGCAGTTGCCTCTCCATGGTGAGGGTTCTTGTTAAGTCCTCTAGGCATCCCATGGTAGATGTATACTTCCATGCAGAAGGTTCTAGGTCCGGATGCTTCAACACTATGGCATCTATAATGGACATTACCTTTTTGTAAACTTCACGTACCCTAGCCTTCTCATCCATTAACTCATGCTTCCAATGGGTGTTGATCAACCTTTCTTGACTTAGTTCCTTTGTCCTTGCATCTAGCTCTTCCTCCTCCTTCTTTAGTACATCCTCCAGATCTTTGATTATATCATTCCACCCAAAGATTCTAGCTTCAACCTCAATGAAGACCTTATTCAGCATGTTGCACATTTTTTCATTTAAGAGCTACTAAGCATTCACCAATGGGTTATCTCCTTTTGATTCTGGAAATTTTATTATTTCCTCGTGGCTAACTTCAACTTCTAGCTCATCAAGATGGGAGTCAAATTCTCATGAGAGAATCTTCATTTTCCATGGGTATCTAACCTCCTTATCCAAAGATGAAATTACCATGAGATCCTCTACTATAATTGTGATTTGGAACGGTGCATGAAATACTTTGTTGGGGTCATCAATATAACCCATCCATGACGTCTCCTCCTCTCGCACACTTTCTTGTTGTGTGCGTGCCCTTAGGAAAAAATATAATTAAAGTGGAACCTCTAGTGCTGCCATTTTCCTTTTCCGATCTCTCTTCCTTATCCTTATTCAACACCAACTCGGTGTTGCGCTCCAATCCCTCTTCCACCCACGGCCTCAATGATCTTTGTTGCTTCTCTTTCTACCACCTTGTTTCTCTATTCCTATGTAAGGATTAGATCCTTATTCTTCTCGTGTGCCAACCTCCTCACTTCTTCCCATGTCCTAGGTGCCTTCCCCTCCTAACTACCCTGTGTCATATGAAAAGGAACATGTGTTCTTCTTCTTTGCCTTCTTCTTCCGAATAATGCATGTTGAAGAAAGGTGGATCTTGATCTCTTCTTGGATCATATTCTTCATTGTCATCTTCTTCATTAACATCATCCTTTTCACCTATGTATCTCCAAACTCTTATTTTCTTTTGAGGTAGTCTCCTCTTTTTTTTCTCCGCTTCTTCCTAACGAGGATTTGGTATAGGTGACTTTATCTCTTCTTTTTCCAACGACTCATTGTCTAACGTATTCTCTAGCTACGGAGTATTCTCTTTGATTATGGAATTTTTCTTGCGTGAATACATACTTATTCTGGCACTTGTCCTAGGGGAACCTATTACCTTTGTATCCACTACACTTGGTACTTTCTTCTCTAGTTCTTTTTCCTCCTCTGGGCGCGGGTATTTTCTTGCAAGTTGGGTTCTCAGGTATGGACATCTCATTCTCTAGATACGTTCCCTTCTCAAATTTGGGTCTTATACAGAGGTATACTTGCACTGCAGATCCTCTTGTAATGGGAAAAGTCATGGGTCTCACCATTTAGACCTCATGCGACACGTACTTCTCCATGTACATGTGCTTTTTGGGGTAGACCAACCCTTTGCACATTTCTCTATGGTCTCGTTCAGATTACCAAGGTCCAACTTCAAATTCTTGGATTCTTTAAACTTGTTCACTCTTGCTTGGAAGTGTTGAGTGTGAAGGCAAAAGGGAGCTTGCACCATGGGCTCCATGTCTCATCTATCAGTTTAAATCTGCCAAGGCAGAAATTTTGGTACACAACAAACTTGGCTTCTCCCTTAGTGGTCACTAGTAGTTGTTCAAGGATCCTCCATTCCACCCCGAATGCATTCCTTAGGTGCGTATACCACTTCTCCAGGTGTACCTTATGCATAGCCATCATACTATCATAGGTGTACTTTTCAAATCTCTTCGCGGGTGAAGGGTCTTCAACAGGTACTCCCACACAAATTTTTCTGCTACATCCGACACTCCAATATCTAAAAAAACAATGGTTAACATGACATTACCAAAAGGATTTTATGACCTTCCTTGGCTGGCGACAATCTCATCCGCGATGAATGCAGATAAGTTGTAGATGGTGCCCTCCGAAATTTTCCTGCAAACATTCAACCATGACTTGTTAACTTGGGTCCATCTCTCCTAGCCATTTATCTTTGTCACAAGGTACGTGACCATCTTCATCACCGGTTCTTTGATGTCCATGATATAAAAGTACATCAACCACTTTTATATGTATAAGCGGTTGTTATCCAAAATTTAACCCCTGTGGTAATTTTGATAACATGCATTAGAAAATTCAAGTCCCTGAGGTTGAAAAGAGCAAGTTCGAGAAAAGGTGAAAGGCTACAAAAGGAACAAGCTTGGGCGAGAAAAAATCATGAAAAATGGCTAAGTCCTAGTCTTCGCAACTTGGGTCAGACATGAGGGACGCGGAAGGTGCGGATAGCTGAAAAGCGAGAATGAACCAAATCATGACACATCACAAGAAGAAAAGTCCAAAAGTCAAAGGGCGAGTTTTGAAGGGTCAGCCATATAACATTATCACCTTGTTATTCGTCTCCGAGTGATTGAGTTGTGATAGGAAGGATTGATTGAAGTCGGTATAAGACATTCTATATAACATAAGAATGGGGTGAAGGGCGTATTCAGATTGGACGAGTATGCCGTTAAGGAATACGAGACATAAATGTATGTTTCAAATCTTTGGCCAAAGTATCGCAAGCTGCTGATTGTGTTGTCCTAATTCACCTAGCCCAAGGATGAGATGCCGATGAATAATGGTAACAATTATTCGATTAGGTTCTTGGGACAGAGCATTTCGAATCCCAGAATACGGAAGAGAACCGCAAGAGTGAAGTGTTAAATAAAAACGCCAACTCTTATTACTCATGAATAGATCGGTAGATTACCGAGTCATGGAATGAATAGATCGGAGGTACTCCGAGTCATTACAGCTGCATATGGTTGTCTATTATAAGAATGGTTATTTGATTTGTGAGTTCTAAATTATGTATTTAGAACTGGATGCAATTATCAAAAAAAAAAATTTCACTTGTTCTAAGGTATAAATTGAGGATGTTACATAGTGAAAAGACGAGAACCAACCAAATCATGACACGTCACAAGAAGAAAAGTCCAAAAGTCAAAGGGTGAGTTTTGAAGGGTCAACCCGAGCCAATCAAAAGAGGATGTGTGTCCTATGGAGCAGGAATGTGGAGCTCGGGGAGGAGTTAGAATTTGGCCAGAAGTTCACCCAAAAGCTAAAAGGAAAAGGTCTACCCGTGCCCCCTGTCGACCAATCAATGCATGCCGCGTGTCCCAAGTGGCGGGCGCGAGAGGAAAAGTAAAAAATGTTCCAAGTCATCAAAAAGTCAAAGAAAACCCATGGGACAAGGAAGGAGAGAGAATAACACATCCAATCAGATCACGACACGTGTCGTCCAGGTGGCAGAGCGTGGGAAGAAATTTAAAAATCCGTTTTCACCTATTTTGTGCCCTAAATCTTCAGACCTCCATAACTTTCGATCCAGAGCTCGAATTTGCACGTTCTTTATATCATTGGAAAGCTGGTGAAATTCTCTACATGTTTCCAGGGTCAATCTTGCATTTTGGTTCAGTATGGAGAGAGAAAGTTAAGAAATGGCTCTGACGCGTGATAATAGATAGAAGTGACATTTCAGCGACCAGCTTTAATACAACAGATACGGACATTTGCTTTTCGCTAGATAGACTACCATTTTGCCAGGATTCTCACCTACCGCCATAATGAAATGAGTTAAATGTGACCTGGGAGTGGTTGGGGTAGATTCGAATCTCCTCTCTCTTCCCTCTCTCTTTCTTCCTATATATTGTACAGAGGGGCTTCTTTCAAAATAATGACAAGTTGTTCATCTTTTCTGCTCTGCCCTCCCTTTTTTTTTCTTCTCCAGGGTTGAAAATGGAGTTCAAACCTCCTCCCTTGCTCTGTAATGGTGTTTTTCCTTTTACTATTGAAATGATGTTCTGTGCAAACTTCTGGAGCAACAAAAACGTGTTTTGTGATGCATCTGTCCATCCTTACTCGTTCCTTTGCTTGTTTTCTTCTTGCCTCTCTTCATTGCAGGTATTTGTGCATGTTCTGATGTTCATTATAGGTCTAGAGCTATGTTCATGGAGTTTTGGGGCATTTTCTGTGTGAAATCTATCTTTGGGCCTGTGATGCATCTGTCCATCCTTCCCATTGCTCACCTCTCCTTGTCCCATGGTAGTTTTGATAGATGTTCAACATTCTCCTTCTCTGGTGTATCACCGTTTTAGTGTAGGCTTTTGCTGTTTTTCCCTTTTCTCTCTCTCTCTGTCTCTATCTCATTTCCATCATGGAATTCACATCAACAACAGTAGTATATTCCACCTCCAACATGTTTTACAAATCCTCAAGTCAAAGCATTTTGAGCAGATTCAAGATCAGTATGCATACCCTTATGAGCAGCAGTGCCAAAGTCAGTTTGGATATGAAGCACATCAAGAGCAAGGGTATACTAGTTATGAAGACTATCAGATGCAAGATGCTGGTTTGTTGGAGAAAATACAAAAGATGGAGGTAAAGATGGTGCAGTCTGGAGCAACAACTCAAATGAGAGCTTTTAGAATTGGTTGCAGGACTCCTTGTCCATGGGGAGGCCCTTTTCCAAGACACTTCAGCCCTCAGGAGAAGCTGGACTTCATGATAAAGATGTTGCCCCAACTTGCACAATGGACAGCAGAGATAGAGGCCTATACACCTGTTGTTGAACAACCTTGTCAATGGGTAAGTTCTACACCATCATCTGGTTTCTCTCTTCCCATTACTCAAGCAGCATCATCTCATCTGGACTTGCAAATTTTGAACTCTCCATCTGCTGTCCCAAATGTTGATCCCATGTCTTCACCTCTCAGTCTTCCACCACACCTCAATTCTTCTTTCCTTTTTCCTTCCAAACAGTCATCCTCTCCACAAGAGCTAAAAGAAATACCCCCTCCTCTAAAGAAACAAGAGATTTCATCTCCTTTACCACCACAAAAAAATGCCAAATCAATTGAGTTGCAACCCACCCCTCCTCTTGCATTCCCAATTCCATGTAGGGAAGAAGAAATTGCAAAAATCAGCCATCAAGGAGAGCAAGAGGAAGAGCCAAGAAGAAAAGAAATGACAGACACCTTGAGGAGTTGGGCTGCCAAATTTGGGATAATAAAGATCCCCTTAATGGTTAAGCCTGCAGGAGAGGTTGAAGTCAAAGAACAAATGGTGGTCGGGACTGATTTTGTGCAGCAGCAGCAGAAGAAGTTCTTGCAGTCCCAAATTTTCCTCTAGAGTAGCAGATTGAAGAGTTTGACTTGACAAACTTCATGTTGGAGGAAGAGTTCAACCAAAAGAAAGGTTGTCTTCAAACATTGGAGAAGGGAGAAGCTGCTCCAGATCCAAAAGAAGAGGAGCACATTCTAGCTGTGGAGGAGAAAAGCGCAGATCCAAGGGGTTTGAGCACAAAGCAGGCTACAGGAGAACCTTCAGTTTTTCTTTATACTTCACCTCTCTCAAGTTCTAGTACTGAAGAGGAGTTTGATCTCTCAAACTCAATGCTGGAGGGTGAAGGAAACCATGGTGGTCAAGTTACAGATCAAGAGGACACCATGGAGGAAGTTGAACATTTGCAGCAGGACAGCCATGAGGCAGTTTATCTGTCAGATTTGGAGGACTGTTTTGATGGAGAAGAGCTGGTTGAGTTTCCACCATTCTCTCTTTCATCATCCACATTCCAAACACAAGAGCCTTCTGTCATGAAGGAGAACATTCATTTGTAGCAGCTCGCATCCTATAACTTGCTCTTTGGAATCAAGATTGGAAGATTTTAGTCTTTCATGTTCTTCATTGGAGAAAGAGAAAGGACAGAGGAACTTCACCATTGCTTCCACACCATCCATTCAAGAGGGTCTACAAGAAGACTCCACTTTTGGAGTTGAAAATCAGAGCTATGGGCATATCAAACGGATCAGACCTTGCCCAATCAGGTATTTGGCTTCATTGGAGCCAAAGGAGAAGTCACAACTAGTCATGCTTGCTTCTGAGCATGAGGGTGAGCTACAAAGTACCAAGGATCAGCTGTCATACCCCTTCAATCCAAATACAGAGCAACTAAAAGAGGTATTGGGTTCACCTTCAGCTGATACCTTGATGATTTGGGTGGGAGACCAGCTTCTTGTTGATTTTCCACTCATCCCAACAGCCATGATCAGCTCCAAATCAATTGCATGGCTGCCACTTTTGAGAAAGGGAAGCTATTTCTCACAACCAATTGCAGGGTTTGTTTAGCTTTCCTTTGCTCCCAGTTAGAGTAGAGTAGGTAGGTTTGCTTTTAGTAGAAGAAGTGCTTGTGCACACTCTACATGTTCCATTTGGAGCATGTATGATTTTCAGTTCTGTACATAGTTTTGGTGTTGCTGGTTCTGCTCTTGCGCAGTTCATTTCAGTGGCATTTTGGTGAGAACAACTCCATGTCCGGTGGGTTTCAAGTGGCTCAGAGGGAGGTTTTCAAAGTTTAGATCAGTTGCAGGTTACAACTCATGACTCCATGCCCAATGGATGCTTCAGGCAACTGGTAACTTCATCTAGCAGGCAGATGACCCCACTGAGTCGCCAAATTGTTATCCAAAATTCACCCCCCAGGGTAATTTTGATAACATGCATCAAAAATTCAAGTCCCAAGTTGAAAAGAGAAAGTTCTGAGAAAAGGTGAAAGGCTACAAAAGGAACAAGCTTGGGCCAGAAAAAAATCATGAAAAATGGCTAAGTCCTAGTCTTCGCAAATGATCGGGACATGAGGGACGCGGAAGGCGCGGATAGCTGAAAAGCCGAGAACCAACCAAATCCTAACATGTCACAAGAAGAAAAGTCCAAAAGTCAAAGGGCGAGTTTTGAAGGGTCAGCCCGAGGCAATCAAAAGAGGACGCGTGTCCTATGGAGCAGGAATGTGGAGCTCGGGGAGGAGTTAGAATTTGGCCAGAAGTTCACCCAAAAGCTAAAAGGAAAAGGTCCGCCGTGCGTGCCCCCCCCGGCCGACAATCAATGCATGCCACGTGTCCCAAGTGGCGGGGGCGCGGAGGAAAAGTAAAAAATGTTCCAAGTCATCAAAAAGTCAAAGAAAACCCATGGGACAGGGAAGGAGAGAGAATAACACATCCAATCAGATCACGACACATGTCATCCAGGTGGCAGAGCACGGGAAGAAATTTAAAAATCCGTTTTCACCTGTTTTGTGCCCTAAATCTTCAGACCTCCATAACTCTCGATCCAGAGCTTGGATTTACATGTTCTTTATATCATTAGAAATCTGGTGAAATTCTCTACACATTTCTAGGGTCAATCTTGCATTTTGGTTTAGTGTGGAGAGAGAAAGTTAAGAAACGGCTCTGACACGTGATAATAGACAGAAGTGATGTTTCAGTGACCAGCTTTAATACAATCAGACAGCTCGCCCTTTACGCTAGACAGGGTCTACCATTTAGCCAGGATTCTCACCTGCCGCCATAATGAAATGAGTTAAATGCAACCTGGGAGTGGTTGGGGTAGATTCGAATCTCCTCTCTCTTCCCTCTCTCTTTCTTCCTATATATTGTACAAAGGGGATTCTTTCAAAATAATGACAAGTTGTTCATCTTTTATGCTCTGCCCTCCCTTCTTTTTTCTTCTCTAGGGTTGAAAATGGAGTTCAAACCTCCTCCCTTGCTTTGTAATGGTGTTTTGCCTTTTACTATTGAAATGATGTTCTGTGAAAACTTCTGGAGCAACAAAAACGTGTTTTGTGATGCATCTGTCCATCCTTACTCGCTCCTTTGCTTGTTTTTTCTTGCCTCTCTTCATTGCAGGTATTTGTGCATGTTCGATGTTCATTACAGTGTCCTGGAGCTGTGTTCATGGAGTTTTGGGGCATTTTCTCGTGTGAAATCTATCTTTGGGCTCGTGATGCATCTATCCATCCTTCCCATTGCTCACCTCTCCTTGTCCCATGGCAGTTTTGATAGATGTTCAACATTCTCCTTCTCTGGTGTATCACCGTTTTAGTGTAGGCTTTTGCTGTTTTTCCCTTCTCTCTCTCTCTCTCTGTCTCCTTGGCATGGTTAGATTAGGTTTAGTTTAGCTTGCCTGCACTTGAATAGCTTGTGGCGGGTAGTTTAGGAGCAGGAACCAGCCTTCTCTGGAGATTCCTCTCTCAGTTTGACGAGTCCCACGCTTGGAGAGAGGTTTCCATGTTGTGCAATCACACCTGGATGCCCGAACATCAACCTAGAAGCCTGATCTCGCATCCAAGGGTGTGCGTGTGAGTCTGCAACAATGTGCAAGCGAGTGATGCTTCCTTAATGGCCTCCTTGTTGCTTAGGTTGTCCTCCAAACTATCTCCTTCACAGATGAGGCTGTGAAATGTGAAACAAGCTAAGGGGTAATGCACATCTTGTGCCTTGTGAAGTGAAATTAATCTTCATGCATGTGCAACATCAACCATTGATAAAGGCGCTTAGGCTTCCCAAAGTAGGGCAACTCAA
This sequence comes from Taxus wallichiana var. yunnanensis, assembly GCA_018340775.1. Taxonomy (NCBI): domain Eukaryota; kingdom Viridiplantae; phylum Streptophyta; class Pinopsida; order Cupressales; family Taxaceae; genus Taxus; species Taxus wallichiana. The sequence goes on from CM031239.1 coordinate 844,984,922, forward strand.
AGAGTTGCAATAATCCTGACTTCTCCAACTTGACTTTTACATCATCGTTATAGATGGGAAAACCCTTTGGTGTCCTTTTATTTGTTAGGCACACTAACTCCAGTGCCATTTCCTTCTCGATTATGCTTGAGTGATGATTGTAATCATTTATTGACATATTTCTTAAATGGGATTCCCACTCCTTCCCCAATAACACTCCATCTGGGTACTACATTTCTACATACCACTCTTCATTTGTATGTGCAACAATTTCTTGTTGCTTGCCCTTGCCCTTTCCCTTTCCCTTCTTAGGTGTGCCAACTAGTTTCTTGGGTGCCATTTTCTAGGTCCTCTTATCACTTCAATCACTTCTTGTTACTTTGTTCTTCCACTCCCTCCAACCTTAGATCTCAAACTTGTGAAGATAACCCTTTAAACTGGTGCCCTAGTTATTCAAACCCTAACTAGGATAGTTCCTTCACAAGATGAAACCTTATAACAATCTCTTACGCTCGTGAAATCCCTTCTTCTTTTTACAAATCTAAACTAGTTACTCATGCTCAAACTATTCAATTTTTTCTTCACATGGATCATTTCTAGAAGCCCTAATTTGCAAAGATGCAAAAGAGCTTCTTTCTCCTTATACAAAAAGTGAATAATGAAATTCCCAAACCTCTATTTATAGTTTTTTTCCATTTTTAAGCATTAAATGCTACTTCACCTACCACCATAATTTTAATGTTTAAAGTAGATTTTTCAAAAAAACCCGACTTCTACGCCCTAACTCACGTGCCCAACCTTACGTAGATAATCTCCAAAATTTCGGCATGCAACCAATTCATCTTGACAGAGACTATTATGCACGCATCACCAAAGCGCAAAGGCACTTCTTCTGTCATGATTTTTTCTCTCACCTACCTTGTGTTGTTTATGCGCTTCTTCCTTCTCTATATGTGGGATCTGAAAGTAGCCTTATCTTGACACCAACCATCCTTTTCCACCTTTTCTTTCATGAATCTCTTTCAATAGGGCCACTCAACCGAGATTTCAAAGGGAATCCTCCTTAGCACTTTACCCATGCTATCCTTCAAATCACTCCACCCCACACTTAAATGATGTGCGATCCTCTGCACATTCAAAACCCTTAAAAAGTAACAAGGTTACCGGTGCCCAAGGTGCAAAAAAAAACATCAATGTGAAAGGGAAACACAAGAAAGGAAAATGCATAAAGGAGATTCTAATTTATCGGTAAAATTTCCTTATTTACAAACACCAAGAAGCGTTATTTATAGTAGGGATTTAGCCTACTCCCATTGAATTATCTAGGCAATTTCATTCCATCTAGCACTTATAATCGGCACGTGCCCGAATCAAGGACGTCATACAAGATTATGTAGGGACCCAACCAATGGACTTTCAACTTCCTAGGATTACACATAAACTTATAATCATACAATAAGACCATCTGCCCAACCTCAAACTTCTTGTTCCTAATGTGGTGATCATGTCATGCTTTTTACTTTTCTCTTTTAGATATTTGGCTCCACCTAACGAGTGATCGTCTTTCATTCAGCTTTATCAATTCATCAATTCTCTCTTCTAGCACTTGCTCATCAGCCAACCCTCCTGTACGCACTATTCGCAGAGAAGGTATCATGAATTCAACTGGCAGAATAGCTTCTATGCTAAACACCAATTGAAATGGTGTGGCTTTGTTCACCTCTTATAATTTTTCCTATAAGCCCATAATATGGTTGATACCTTGTCATCCCAATCTTGTCTTCTGACATCACAAATTTTTGTCAGGGTATGACTCAATATTTTGTTAAATGCTTTTGCATTTCCATTTTCTTATGGGTGATAAGGTGTAGTCTTGTGATGAGCCACCATGAACTCTACTAATAGGATCTTCACGGTATCATTTAATAAATGTGTACCCCTATCACTAGTTAATCTTAAAGGGAATCCATACCTTGTGATAATGTTTTCCTATAAAAGCCTTACTGATGTAGTGTTGTGCAGTCTTTAGTTGGGGCTGCCTCTGCCCACCTTGTTAAATAGTCCATGCAAGTGATTATGTAGCATGATCCAATCCTACGCGCTGCTAGTGTAATAGGGCCTACAAAGTCTATTTCCCATTTCTCAAAAGGTTCAAAGACTAGGGATAGGGCACAAATGAATTTCATCTCTCCTTCTTGGCTTGCCAACGCACTGACAATGGTCACACACTTTACAATAGTCCTTGCAATCCTTATATAGAGTTTCCCACCACAATCCTACCATTAATATTTTATGTGTGGTGGTGTCACCTACATAATGTCCACCGCACTTCCTCTGTGTGCTTCCTCTATGATGGTGAGGCACTCATGCTCTAGTACACACCTATGTAAAACTTCATCACACCCTAATTTATATAAGTCCCCACTGATCAACATGTAGGGTATGACGCATATGGCTAGTTGATTTTTCTCTAATGTCTTCATCCCTTCTAGTGCCACACCTTCCTTTAGAAATACTACAATTTCCTCAAAATCGAGGGTGTGCACCATAACCTAAACAATTGTGCATCTGGAATTGTCTCTTTAATGCTCTGTGCATCCCCCTAAATCAATCCTTGACAAATGATCAAGTCCATAATTACTCTTTATAGGCTTCACAACTACTGTGAACTCAAAACCTTGAAATAAGAGAACCCAATAACATATGTTACCTTGTATAATAGGATTGTTCACCAAGTACTTTAACGCTATGTGGTCAGTGTAAAATACAAAGGGAGTTTCGAAGTGATACCTGTCTAAACTTTTGAAGCACATAGATCATTGACAATGCTTCACGCTTGATCATAGTATAATTCTACTCTGCTGGTGTCAACTTCCTACTTACAAAACATAGGGGATGATCAAAAATTCCCTCACCATGTTGTGTAAGCATTGCCTCAATGGCCATTCCGGAGGCATCTACATGAACATGGAAGGGCTTATCCCAAGAGGGAAAACATAATATAGGCGTAGTGACAAGCCTATCCTTTAATTTGTTCAAATACCTTTTGTTGCGCCTTTCCCCAATGGAAGGAAATTTTATGTCTAAGAAATTATTCTAAAGGCACAAAGTGATCTTAGCATACCCCTTGATGAAATTTTGATAGTATCCCACATGTCCAAGAAACACGTGCACTATACTTTGGCTAGTAGGCTCCCCAATCCCATAATCACTGCAACCTTGGCAGGATCTACTAGCAAGCCCTCCTTACATATGATATGCCCCAATAACGTTCCAAAGGGGGTAGCAAAGACACACTTCTTAATGTTGAGGGATATCCTCAACTACCGACACCTCTCAAACATCAGCCTCAAATTATCACAATGGTCTTTTACTAGCCCATACACCGTCTAATCATCTAGATAGACCTGAAGGAATTTGTGGATGAAGTCCTGGAATTCTTGTACCACTATGCGTGAGAAAATAGTAGGCACATTCTTCAACCCAAAGGGCATGACCGTGTATGCAAAACTTCCCCATTTAGTGGTGAAAGTTGTCTTCTCCTGGTCTTCCTTTGTAATCTAGACTTGGTGGTACCCCAAAATCCATCTCAGTAAAGGAATAGATTTTACGCCCAATGACTCCCTCTAAAATTTATTCAGTGAAGGGGGTTGGAAAAGGATTGATGACACAAATTGCGTTCAGCTCCCTATAATCCACGCAGATCCTAATCCACCCATCCTTCTTAATGTTGATTACCATTAGACTTATCCATTCCGATTCTTCAACAACTTCAATGATCCTAGATGCTATCATTTTGTCTCTCTTCCTTTACCTTCACGCGTAAATTGGGATTCATCCGGTAGGGTCTCTTCCTGACCGAGCATGCACCATCCTTCAGCTTTATCCTCATCTCCCCCAAGGAATGGTGGACACCTTTGAGCTCATGGTACCCGCACTAGAATAAATCCTCAAATTTGTGCAAAAGATCAATGATCTTAGAGACTTCCTTCTCGACCCAGTAATCTCCAATGATAGCTTCCTTAGGTTCTTCTCCTGAGATGATGTTAACCTTTTTAGTTTTTAAAGGTTCATGGTAGGTACGCGCGTGAGTATCAAAGACTGTCCACTACCTCACACATCCCTACAAAATGGTTAACATCCAAGATTTCTGATTCCTCCTCATTAATCACATATACAAGTTTTCCTTTCTCCTTTTTCACACAGACATGCCCAAATTGATCCTCCTCTATTTCCACTTCTTCAAAGTGCTTCTCCAAACCTGGTTTACTAAGCAAGTCTAACAACCTATCTTTTTCCATGGCACTATCCCCCATGGTAAGGCACTTGATAACCTATAATGCCTTATCAACTGATGGCTTGGTACTTGGATACTCAAAAGTTTTAACTAGGTCAGCTGCTAATTCTTACCAATTCCCTATCTAGTGGCATGTCTTAAAATGTATGTACCATGCGCGCATACAACCCTGTAGTGTAGAATACAATTTTTACACCTAGAGGGATGATGGAAAATCTTCCACACCTTCCTCCAAGTTCTCTCACAGGCTTAGATGTGGAAAGAGGTGCAATCCTTACCATGGTAGTCCTTGATGGTGGTGGGTGCATTGCTTCTAGAGAAACAAATAGAGAAGGTAATTCTCACTTCATGCCATTCCAAGAGATTATCCCGATGTGTTTCCCACCAGCGTGTAGCAGTTCCTAGTAGGATGTAACTTAACATCCCCCTTCTTTCATTTTCCTCCTTCCACTGAGCTTCCATTTTCTGCAAAAAGACCTCAAGGGAGGCTCCTCTTGAGTACTTAGGTAGCTCTTTTCCTCCTAGGCACTGTTGTGCATACCTTTTTCACCTTTGTCACCAATCCTCTTAAATTTTGTTTGATCAATTTGTAGGTCCCATGTGCCCAATTATCACATGCTAGACTAGTGGTGTCACTTACCGACTGAGCATCTTCAAACTGGATAACTTCGTCGGTAGGATGGATTATCTCTGGATCCTTGATTGAGTGCACATATATTCTATCTAGGACCTCTTCTCCCAAAGGTTTAGTATAGGGTGTTGAATTCCCATCAGTCGGGGTATGATGACTTGTTCCTCCTCATTTTCAAATTTGATGTACCCTTTGTTGAACTAAAGCTTTGCATTATTCTTATAACACCATGGGAGCCCAAGTTGTGTTGGGAAATTGTCTGCCTTTGGTGAGAACCAAGTCTTCAAAGTCCCAGTAAACTTATCTCCTTGAATGGTGATAGTTACATCCTTTAAGACACCAATGGGCATTGCCTTTGTTTTGTTTTCCATATACAACACATTCAAAGATGGTGTAACACAGGCTTTTCGATCTAATGCCATTCATCCAATGTGATAACATTGACCTCCCCACCTATGTAAATGAGGATATTACCTAGTATCCATCCATCCACCACTTGCATTTGACGTGATCTCCTATCATAGTTAAGGCTATGAGGGCGAAGGTTTACATGCGAGCTTGCCTCTCGCACTCTTAACCGGTGTGTGGTACCTTCTCCCTCAACCATGCTCCTAGCAAGGGAATAACACTCTCTTTCCTTAGCATTTTACATACTTCCTTGACCTCATCCAGGTCATCTCTTGGTGCCTTGAACTTCCTCATTTGCTCCTCCCTCCTAGACTACTCCTTTAGACACTGGATTTCTCCTTGTAAACTTCAAATGACATCCATGGTATCTTGATATACCTCCTTCTAATGAGTAGGATCTCGGTACTTTCCATGCACCACCTATTCTCTTGAAACCATATTCCTCTGCCTTGGTATTTCCTTTACGTGCATGACCTCTTGCTCTTGTTGTTACTAAACAAGTTCTAAACCTGCATCACGTGTTACCCATGGCATTCATTATGTGTCTGTCTTCTTAATGCTTACCATTGCAACACCCTTGTCTTTCCATTATTGTTGATTCATGTGCTCAAACAACTTAGGGCACTCCTCATACTTGTGTTTCTTCCTGCACCATGAGCATTGCAATAGGTCTAGGCACTATCATTTATAATGCTTTGTAGACCCACAATTAAAATACATTCCACGTGGGAACTCACTTCTTCCTTCATGGTTACCACGACCATGAAATCCTCTACAAAATTCCCTTCCATGGGTGCCTCCATCTACGCGCTCCTCATAATGGATTTCATCACCTTTAGAACTATTGGCAATGCTGGTCTGGCACACCCCATGATTAATGGCCTCATAGATCTAGTCATTAAGCTTACAATCTTTAGTATCATGGGTTGTAGAGGTACAAATATTATAGTAGCAAGACACATTCTTCTGAATTACACATTGTAACAAGGGGCATCTACTTGCATCATGGTCCCCATGAAAAATCTCGATCTCTTGTCACATTCGCATACTATCCTCTGGGGTAAACTATCCTTGACATGCCCCTCTACTTCACAATATATACACCATAAACCACTTCGACTCTCATGGGATGATTTCGCAAACAACTTTTCTAGTTGCTTACCCATAGTAGTAATCTGAGCCTCCAAAAACATGCTAATACCAATATCAACACTTTCAACAGCCTTGGTGCACAGAGAAGCTTCTAATGCGTCACGTGGGTCTGTGAAAGTTTTATGAGATAAGGCCCTTCTAAAAGGTGTGATCAACCATTCAAAAACCACTGAGCATGTTGTGAAGGGTGAATATCATATGATAACTTAGACAAGAGAGTTTTAAAGTGTGCATCATACTCCCACACACTCTCTACCATTCCTTGTTGAATATCCTTAAGGTAATTGATGCTTTTTTGTTCAAACTCAGGGATGTGGAATTATACCAAGAAGGTGTTCTTTAAAGCATTATAATCCACCACCATTTGATGAGGGTCATATTTCCTATACTAGCTATGTGTGCACCCCTACAACATCATTACAAACTAACTATCCTTTCACTCGGAGGTTGTGATCCACTTTGTGCGACATAGCAGCTCACACTTGTGAACATGTTCTACAACATCTTAAATACCTCAGTAATCTGGAAAATGTAAAGACATCTTGAAGAAGACTTGAGGGGGTGGCTGGGGCTCTTGTCCTCCTGAGCCAGAGTCTTGTCTCCCTCTGATGTTTCCTCCACTGCTAGATCCACTAGGTCCACTAGGTATTGTTCCTCCTGAGCCACCAAATCCACCAGAACCACTGGGTCCTATTCCTCCTGATCTGCGGATCCAGCAGAACCACTAGGTCCTATAGTGGTCATGCCAAGTGTCCCCAAGGTTCCATTGAACTACATGCCAATGGTCTATAATAATGCCCCACTACCACTAATGTACCCAATGCCACTCTCGACGTGAGATGGAAGGATTATGTACTTTCTCCTTATCCAAAGAATCCTTTGAATACTGGAATATGCATAGCCATAGAAGTGGGAACTAAAAAATTGTATCTTAAGGCACAAATATGTTACTTCCAATGATACCAACTGGGACAACAATATTCCTTGATCTAGAAAACCAAGCGTCGGGGTTTACTCACTAGGTAGGTTTAGATACGTGCCAACAAATCTTCTCTCTCTACATGAGAAAATCTCATTAGAAGCCGAAGGGTTCTCTCTTACGTGCTTTCCAAGATGGAGTAGCATAGACTTGCTCAGTTCCATGTCCTCCACGTGAACCTCAACTCCTTCCCATAATGTCTGCCTCCATAGATCCATCACACTTGCAACCTCGCATTGTCTAGCAATCTCCCTTTCATGTGCTTCACTATACTTGAGTTGTCTCTCCTCCCTTTCTTTCTCCATCGTAATATCTGCCATCTTCCTCCACCCTAGCTTCCTTGCCCAATGCTCAGAATGGTTTAGCCGACCATTGGAAATGCCTCTAAACTCAAAGTAACAATCAAAATCTTCATTTCCAAAGGGATAACATGTAGAAATGATCCTCTGGGCTCCCACATAAATTCAAACTCAGCAACTTCCAGATAAGAATATGTAGAAATAGCGTACTCCAAAGTGTAGCTAGCCAACACACCTTTCCACCAATGATCCACAACATGAGTCCACATCAGATCTACATCCTGTAGCCCCTGGTATTATTCTTGGTATCGATAACTCCCCAAATCCTTGATACATCATTTCCTACCCTTGTTTACCCAAGTTAATAGAGTCCTTGTAGTATTTCTCCGAGCTTTTCCCTCTCTATATCTCTATTACTTCTGCGGGAACTTGTATGTATAGCATTTTGAAGCGCAACTCATTCTCCTACGGCCTCAAATCCATCACCAAGTGTCTGAATGTGGTCCTCCATGCACACATGCTCCTCCAAGATTGAGCTCACCACTCCTTTCCATGATGTCCTAGAAGCTTCTAATGTAGGGAATATTCCTTCTGGGCCAATGTTTTACCAGTGGCACCTTATCCACCCGCATGTGCAATCAGTCACGCTTTTCTCATATCCTTCCCAAAATACCCAATATGGCTAAGTCTTGAAACCTTGGCTTTGTCTACGCGTGTGCCATGAGTTTCCTTAAACCCTTCTCTGTGTGCCTTCTCCTTGCGCACCTTTCTTTAACTAGGCCTTCCGTGCCTATGTGCCTTTTGCACTTAGCTAAAATTTTAGGGGCCCAACGGTAATTTTAGGTGATAATTTTTATGTTGATGTTTTAACGTAACTATGTTTTTGATATGTTGTGGATGATATTTTTGATGATTATGCTAATGTTCAGCTATGTGTTTTGTGTTTATAGGTAGATGCTCGAGTTAACTATCCGTGATCGTATACCACTAATTTTAGATGAGGTGAGGGTTGACATGACATATGATTTTGGGAGCATATTGAGGCAGTGGGTTTTGGTGGTATGAGGACTTATAGGTTGATTCACGGATGTCGTAATTTGATGGTGGCATTGTTAAATCGGTGGAATCCTTCCATCTACACTTTTTGTTGCCTACAAAGAGATATGTCCATCAACTTAGAAGATGTTCATCGCATTATGAGACTTCTCATATGTGGAGAGGTCATTCATATCATCGGTGTTGTTGAGAGAGAAAATGTCATGCGAGAGGTTGTATGGTGATGGGTCATGAGATGTGAGATATTCATTAGAGGCATTTGAGTACAGGACATCATATGAGCCTAGGAGAGAGGGTTATACACGGCTGAAAATAATGATGATGGCCATATATTGTTTTTCTTTACTAGATTCAGGAGGTGGTTTTTTTCCATGGATGATGATAGGTGTTGTAGAGAATATGATGAACCACCACATAATATCTGATTGGGGTCCTACTTTATTGGTAAATACATTTAAAGAGTTGTGGGCCTGGAAGGATCACAAGGGTTATGGGATTGATGTCATATTTTTACTACAGTGTTGGGCATATGAGCATATCTCTATTGCTTGACCATTGGGATTTCCATGGGGTATTAGTGAGAGATATCCTAGTTTTATGAGATGGATATAAGATATGGGATGGGGAAGAAGAAGAAGAAGATGGTTTATTACTATAGATATTTGGTAGTAGGACTATAGGTAGGGGATGTGGTGTAGAGGCCAAAATTATATTTCCATGCATGGACTGAGTTTACACATGAGTTCACATGCTTACAACAAGATATATGGGTTCAGGGTCATAGAGCAGGAGAGGATGAGCTTCTATGCTTTGGTGGGTGAGGAGGTAGTTTGGACTAATACATGATGTACCTCAAGACCCTGTGTAGTGTATATGAGAGGAAAAGTTACCGAGACTCTAAGGGCTATTGTGGTTAGACCCATGATCATTGGTGAGAAGAAAGGGGTTATGGGCCCTAACGAGGATGGATATATTATTCCTATTGATCATGCAGGGGTTAGTCTAGAGTATACATCATGGTGGACTCGACCACCTTTGGGAGATTTTGATAGGACCCGAGTTGTACATCGGGTGAGGAGGATCAATGCTCGAGTGGAGGGAGAAGCATAGGCTCGGGATGTTTTTAGGCTTCGATGATGATGATGATAGTGATGAGGATGAGGGGGATGGTGATTTGGTAGTGTCTATTGTAGTCATGATGGCTAAAAAGGCTGTAGTGGGGAGAGAGAGATGCAACACGTAGAGAGAGCGGTGACCTCTTGAGAGTTAGGGATGATCTTATTATAGAGAGAGAAAATGTGATTATAGAGTGGGATGGTGTTATAACAGAGCTAGAGGGTCTCGGGGCATAGTTGAATAAGGCTACTACGATAGGGATAGATACCATCCACAATGAGGTACACTTGAAGAAGGACCTAGTTATTATAGGGTCTTCTATTTCAAGTACGGAGTTAGCAATGATGTCCTACTCCGGTAGTCGGAGGGCACATGATAGTGGACAAAGGAGAGAACCTATGGTACTGGGGACGATTTCTATGGCCCATTATTGTATTATGTTGATATTGTGACTCATTACTATATAGATGTTAGATTATATGATGATCATTTGGATGCGAAGGTGGTAGGTGCGAGTACCAACACGGGGAGTGTGGGTCACTAATCGAGGAGATTAGAGAGAGGAGACAAAAGCGTGGGAGGAGCTAGTAGTGATACTAGAGTTGTTGGTGATGTAAGTGTCTAGGGTGGATATAGAAAATCTTGTCCTTAACAACGAGTTTCTTAGAGATATCCATTTTACTTATTCATGATATATATTGATGATAGATTTAATGTATGTCATTGACGATGATTTATGACTCATGGAAGCCCCGATTTTATACTACATAGATGTATTTGTGTTGTGAATTTTGATATGATATATATATATATATATATATATATATATATAATGATGATGATGTTGATGATGATGATGAGGTTTATGTCTTATTTTATTTTATTTATATGTGTTGATGGCTTAATGTATGTTGGTGTTAGATGGATATTTATATTATATATGATATGATTTATACATATGTTTGTTAAAATTTGGTTGATTTCTTAATTAATCAAATGACTTAAAATGTGATCTTAGAATGGATTGTATCAAAAATGTGACCAAGTAAAATAGGGTAAAAATGAAATTATTTCCCTATTATGGATTTGGTATATACGTGATGAATTTTGATAGTGTGAAAACACTTGAACTTGTAGCCTTAATAAATGGTAAATATGGTTATCAATGGGTGATTACACAAAGTATTAGTAAGATGTGGGATTAGATTAATGTACCTTCCTAGGACATGAAAGGGGGTTTGTACATGTAGGTCAATGTGGGAAAAGGGTTCTCCTTTTTGACAGGTTCATATAGAAATGCCCTAGCTTTACATATTTAATTTTGAAGCAAACTAATCAATGCGGGAAGTTTTCTATTATGGGAAAGTTGATCAATGCGGGAAGCTCTCCTTGATGATTTTGATATTGATGTATTTTGAAGGTTGATCAACACGGGAATCTTTTACATGGGTATCCATCCTTCGAGGGTATGGTCTAAAATTTTGATTTTGAAAATTAGTTGCCCTTCGAGAGATCTGTCTATGAATTTGATTTGGTAGTTTTCCTTCAAGGGAGCAATCTACTTTTTATTTTTTGATAATGATTTTATATTTTGAATATTTTTCCTTCAAGGGATTAGTCTATTATATTTTTATTTTGATATGAAGCATCCAATGACTTTTTATACATTTTTGAGCTGAGGGAAAGACCCTAATAGACCATTTCAAGGAGGGAAAAAGATGAGTATATGACCTACACACACGTTCCCCATGTCATATTTTTAGTTGGTATAGGGTAGGTGAATGTAATGATTTAAGGGGTTCCAACAAAAAGGAAATTTCCAAAGTGAAAGATGTGATGAAAAAAATTGTGGTGCTCATCTTTAAGGTACATTTAGGATAATGACGGAGTAACCACATGCTTTCAAATCATTATTCTGATAAGTTGAATGGTTTGATGGAGTGAAAATATTTTAAATGTAACTGTTGTCATAATGATTAATCATTTAACAATAAAAAGGCCATAAGAACAAGGCATTCAAAGGTTCCTTTTTGGGTTTACCATCAAGGGAAGCAAGATGATACCCTCTCGACCCATACATGTGAGTGATGACGTATGGACCAATCCTATTAGGGGAAAACTTTCTACGTTTCTGCATTCTATTTGAGTGACATTTTGATTATCTTTAAGAACATCTCCAATTTTCAAGTCACATTCTTTGATATGTTTTTTATAGGCTTGTTTAACATGTTCTTGATAAAATTGATGATGTTCAATAGCAATTAGATGTTTTTCATCTAACAGTTCAAGTTGTGTTATGTGATCTTGGCAATATTCTTTGTCAAGGATAAATCTGTAAGTGGCACACAAATTTATGGAATTTGGACTTCAAGAGGTAGGAAATCTTTGGAACCGTATATGATTGAAAACTTCAAGAGGTAGCCTAGAGAAAATAAGATTTGGAGATGCCAATTCTTACCTGCATCATCTATTATTTTCATAAGGATTTTATCAAGAGTTTTATTTGATACTTTAACCTGTCCATTTACTTGAGAAAAATAGTCTTATGAAAATCCGAGATTGATGTTGAAGGTGTCACAAATATTATTGAGTTCTTTATTTTAAAAATATTTTCAATTATCTGTAACAAGTTTATGGGCAACGCTAAAATGACATATGATGTACTGATATATGAAATTAGTGAAAGGTCCCAATTTTTTTGAGGTCAAAGGAATAGCTTTAACCCATTTAGTTAAATATGCAATATCTCTAATGATGGAGTGATGTTGTTGGGATGATTAAGGATTAATAGCACCAATAAGGTCCAACCCCCATTGGGAAAAAGGCCATAAGTCTTGAGCGGGTTACAATGCTTGAATAGGGACATGAATAAGGTCTTAATGGAGTTGGAATTTGACACATTTCTTAACATATGCACAACAATATTTAGTGATAGTAGGCCAAGTAGTATCCTAAAGTGAAAAATTTTCCACTGAAATGTCCATTGCAAACACCATCATGGACTTATTCAATTTCTTTGGTATATTCATGTCATTTAAGGTACCTTAACAGGATACCATCAAAAATATATTTATAAAGGACACCACCTATGATGATAAAGTGAGTGGCGTGTTGAAGAAATAATATTTTAGCACTACGTGATAAGTAAGATGGGATTTTAGGTTCAGAAAGGTAGTTGTATATTTGAGTATACCACAAATCAGTTAGATCATCATCAATGAAATTAATAGGAGGGATATCCCTTTGATGTGAGGGATAATCTAATCTTTGAATGATCGAGATATACTTTAGTGTTATCTTTTGACTCTTTAGTTTCAAAATAGATGAGGGATCCTAAAGAGAACATTGTATCTACAAACTTTTTAGAGGATGGTGGGATGGTTTGGATAGTCTAGTGATCAAAAATGCTAAGGAGAAAGTCAACTTTGGATTTTTACTTTTGCAAGATTTCATTTTTACACTAATATTCTACTTTAAATTGAGTAATAACAAGTTTCAAATCTCCATAGATATCTAAGATGTAAACACCTTGGAGAATAGAGGTCGTAAGGCCCATGGATAAAGATTCGTATTCTACCATGTTATTAGTACATTAAAATTTGAGTTTAAATGATAACGGAATGGGAATGCCCTAAGAAGGTAAGATACACATAGACCCCTCCCCTTTACTAACACTTAGAATCATCAAAGAAGATATTCATTTTGATAAGGATAACTTTATATTAAATCGACATTGCTAATGGATTTTTCCGGAAAGTGCTCATGAGTATGTTGATAGTCGGGAATGGGAGTGTCGGTGAGCTGATCTGTAATATCCTAGACCTTAATATAATTTTTGATATGAACTCAAGGTCATATTGATTCATAAGAATAATCCATCGGTGATAGAATTAGTATGATATGATTTAGAGTGTATGGTCTTGAGTAGATTGAAGCTAGTGACAACATAAGTTTTGTGATTAAGAAGATAATGACGTAACTTAGAAGTGGTGAAGTATAAAGCACAACATATTTTTTTAACTTTGGTATAATGAGTTTCATATTCGTGGAGTGTGTGGCTGATATAATATACATCTTGTTCACGACCCTGACTATCATGGTGAGGAGCATGGCTCTTAGAGTGTGTTCTGAAGTAGATATGTATAGATAAAATGGCTCTCCCTCGTGAGGTGGAATAAGAACATGTGGTGATAAGAGATATTGTTTAATTTCCTCAAAGGTCATTGACATATTCTTCAATTGTTTTGTGGAAGAGGTCATGAAAAATGTAGGTCATGGTGTGATGATAAGTAGCTCCTACAAGTTTAAGACCGAATAGCATAACATTGTAGTAGAAGGAGGAGTGATAAAAGAGATGGTGTGCGCGAAAAAAATCCATCCATAAGGAGAGTAGAAAGATCGAAATGTTTCGTTCCTTTTAGAAACAGATAAGGTTAGGGTTAGGAGGCGAAGAACTCCGAAGAACTTTTGTCTTGGAAGGACTACTGCAAATAAGAACACAAGACCACAAGATTTTGATTAAACAATAAATGAGGAAAGCGCCTTGGGCCAGGAAATATAAAACTTCCTTTCGAAGGTGGTGAGTTTCCTGCTAATATGAATTAACACAAAAGAAGCGTAAAATATCAATTAAGTTGTTTCGTTGAAGTGGGTAGGGAAAAAATTTGTTTTTGGTTTTGATCGGAGGAACCGATGCGATTCTTGATAGCGATGCGTTCTTGATAACGATGCCGGTGGGTTATAGGATCTTCTTGGTAGGTTATGGTGTTTGTAAGGCTGGTTTATGGATGATATTAGGAAATGAGATGATGAGAGGTAAAAGAATAATGATTAGATCTGATGGCACGTTGGGTAGTGGACTCGAAAGCGGATTTAGGAGGTGAGATTCAAGAAACATAAGAAATGTTATAACAGAGGACATGCAAGATGTGACTTACTGGTTTTGACCAAGATGCAAGCTGATCTCCTTTGCTGTAAACACTTCTGGTATTTCCACTCGTCTCTGCTTGGTCAAGTGAAGGTCTGGACTCTGTTCCTCGCTCCCAATAATCTCTGTTGATCCAGAAATCCTTGATTTGATCTCAAAATGAAATTCGATCCGTTGTTTTGGTTTGGGAGCCCATTTACAGGAGGCCGATGGCGGTTGCGTAACCGACGGCGGTCGAGTAGGAACCGGCATCGGTAAGGAAAAAGTAGGCTATTTTTAGTAAAATCACCCACCTTCCCTGCTTTTCTCCCGAGAGATCAGTTGCGGGCTTGGTCAAGTGACTAGAAGGTCGGTTTTGGGTGCGAGAAAGGGGTCATTAGTTATGGGTGTAGGTGTAGACCAAGTTTTAGGTTTTAATTAGGTTAGTTTAGGATTAGGGCTAGGTCATGATGAGGTGGCAAAATGAGGTGGCAGGTGAGGTGATGGGGATTTATCAATTACAAGGTAATTAATAAATAATTGTGTAAAGTTTAGGTAATGAGGTTAGGTTGCGAAATGGGATGCGGGTCACAAGGGGTCGTAAGACACGAATTTGGTGTCTACATTAGCCCCTTATTGTCGTGTAGCTTGTTTTGTAAAGCTGCGCGGACAATAATATGAAGTGGTTTCTCATGTTAAGGATATAGGTAATCCCCCTCAAATCTATCATAGATTGAGTGAACGGGAAATCAGGGATAGGGTTGATAAAGGGTACATGTTGTAGAGAGGATGGTAAGGTGGTGGGGTAGGTCCAAGGAAGCAGACGCATGTTGAAATGCAATAGTACGACTAGGGTACATGATTTGACGAGCAAACCAGCGATGTATAGGCAAAGGTCGATAGTTTATCCAAACAAGGGTGATATAATCCTGGTATCCAAGGCATAGGAAGTAGCTCCAGGGTATATAACAGGTAAGGTACAGGAACGTTTAGGCATGTTCGGCAGTACCAAATGGTTAGTTTGGTTGAGATAAACGTCACGGTCTAGGTCTAGGCAAAGTTGGTCGACAGATCAAGTCAAGGACCCTAATCATGCTAAAACACGAACAGGTGAGCTCGATTGAACAAAAGGTACATGATGGATGGATAAAAATAAAATGTTGATTGTGGGTATGGTATTGAAGTGATACGGTCGTGGGTCGGGCCAAGTTGGGGTGCGGCCTTGGGTCGGGCCGGATGGGTAGGGTGAGGCCTTTGGTCGGGCCAAGTTGTTGGGTGGCGGCTTTGGGTCGGTTCGGATGGGTAGGGTGAGGCCTTGGGTCGGGCCAAATAGGTAGAGGCCTTGAGGCGAGGCCTTGGGTAGGTTGAGGCCAAATAGGTAGGTTGAGGCCTTGGGTCGGGCCAAATAGGTAGGTTGAGGCCTTGGGTCGGGGGTAGGTGAGGCCTTAGGTCGGGCCAAATAGGTAGGTTGAGGCCTTGGGTCGGGCCGAATAGGTAGGTGAGGCCTTGGGCGGGCCAAATAGGTAGAGGTTGAGGCCTTGGGTCGGGCCGAATAGGTAGGGAGGCCTTGGGTCGGGCCTTGGGTCGAATAGGTAGGTTGAGGCCTTAGGTCGGGCCAAATAGGTAGGGCGAGGCCTTGGGTCGGGCCAAAGGTAGGTTGAGGTGGGTGAGGCCTTGGGTAGGGGCCAAGGCCTTGGGTCGGGCCAAATAGGTAAACAAATGGTGTTCGTCAACAAGGGTGGATATAGGCGATATGTGGTTAAAAAGGGGCAAATGGTAAATAGGGGCAAAAAATAAAATTGGGGGAAAGTTGGAAGACAAACCGATGTCGATTCCACATGACCGATATCGGTTAAGGGACCGATACCGGTTCATTAGGGCAAAATAAAACCGATATCGGTTAAGGGCGAAAAACCTATAAAAAGAAAAATACGGCTTGTCATTGTCACTTTGTTATTTTGAAAACCAAATTGACTTATCTGACGTGGAGAGTTGAGATTGGAGGTTTATTGAGTGAGGTGGAGCTATTTTCTTTGGAGGAGTGAGTTGTTTGCGGGCCCGTGTGAGGAGGCGGCGGTTGATTGGCCGGGGACCCAGCAGATCAGAATTGGAGCTATGGCACAGGTAGGAGGAGCAGGAGGGGCTGGACCAGCTGGACCACCACCACCTATCCCACCACGATGTGCGTGTCGTAAATGCGGGTAGGCTCGGAACTCTTTATTTTGTGCATTTTATTGCATTATGTTGTTTTTGGGATTTGGGTAGGAATATAATGTTTTGTAGAAAATAATGAATAAATGGAAATGATTTGAAAAAGGGAGAGGGTAGATAGGTGAAAGAGGCCAAGGCGGCATGGTGGGTAGGTTTTAGGGTGTTTGGGTGGGTAGAGAGGTAGAAATAGGGAAAAAGAAGAAAGGGGTAGGCCGCGTCGGGTTCGGCGCGGCAAATTTTCAGTGACCGATGCCGGTCACTAAGCGACCGGCATCGGTCGCGAATTTTAGAGGCGGGGTGGAGTGCAGTGGGGTTACCGTGCGGTTGGTCGTTGGACCGGCGTCGGTGGGAGGAGGGGGGGGTCGGTTATGGGTGAGTGTGGGTGGGTTGGGTTGGGTTGGGTGGGTTGGGTTGGGGTTGGGTTGGGTTGTTGGGTTTTGGGTGGGTTGGGTTGGGTTTTTTGGGTGGGTTGGGTGGGTTGGGTGGGTGGTTGGGTTGGGTTTTGGGTGGGTTGGGTGGGTTTGGGTTTGGGTTTGGGGTGGGTTGAGTGGGTTGGGTTTTGGGTTTTGGGTGGGTTTGGGTTGGGTTGGGTTTTGGGGTTGGGTTTTGGGTGGGTTGGGGGTGGGTTTGGGTTTTTGGGTTTTGGTTGGGTGGGTTTGGGTTGGGTTTGGGTTGGGTTTTGGGTTTTGGGTGGGTTTGGGTTTTGGGTGGGGGGATAAAAGGGGGTTTAGAGGATAAAGTAGATGTTGTGATAAAAAGTAGGTCTAAAGATGTGGGTTGGTTTTGCAGGCACGTCAGTAGTTGATGATGCGGGATAGGATGCCCCCGCTGTTGGTGCGGATGCGGCCACACATATCCGCAGCTCATTGGGTGATCATGCGTGAGGTGGGACTCGGTGGAGTCCAGAGGTACAGAGCGATAGAGAGAGATCACAGCCTGATGGTCGCCCTCATCGAGAGATGGGATCCGGCGACCAATGTGTTCCATCTCCCGACTGGGGAGATGACTATCACGTTGGAGGATGTGTATCGCATCCTTCGACTACCTATCGAGGAGAGAGCGTCTTCGGGTAGGTCGAGAGGCTGCCATGACAGCGCATATTACGAGAGTTTTGGAGATGCAGCCGCGCTACTTACCTATCACAGCGTGAGCATTGGGTATGGTGACATGTACCATGCGCATCGACACGAGACACGGCTGGCTGTGCTGATGATGATTGGGATCACCTGCTTCGCCCTCCCGGACTCAGAGGGAGGCCGCTTTCCACGGGCATTGATGGGGGTGCTTCATGAGATGGTGGAGGAGCATACACATTATATGCTTGGGCACAGTATATATCAGTGCGATTATCTGAGAAACTCTGGGGTTATCGCCGGATGAGGCGATTCGGTATCTGTTCGACATTTTTACTTCATTGTTGGGCATATGAGCACATCATATGCATCGAGGCGATAGGGTTACCGCGGCAGAGCCGGGGCCACGAGTCATATATACAGTGTACGGCTTTCGAGAGAGGTGGTTGGGGGTCGTGGGGCAGCCACGAGCGGTGCTTGCGAGGGGCGGGATGTCACCTATTACGAGGCATGTATTAGAGGGCTTTGGCAGCGGTAGATATTGTATGGAGACCTTACGAGAGGTCATCACCCTCACGGAGAGCCCGCTTACGATTGCGTCGATCAGTATACATTACGGATAGCGGGACGGAGGCCGAGGAGAGTACGAGAGGATACCCCTAGAGAGAGTGCGCGGCGAGATGGGGCTGCTGCAGGGCGAGCCACCTCCCTTCCCTCGGTCTGGAGGGATGATGTAGAGCCCCCCCACTGCTGCACCACAGCCCTTGGATCAGATTGGGTTGCGAGAGAGAGCAGCGAGATGATGGCATAGATGATCTTTGGGTGCGGGAGCATACGAGGGTTTGGGGGTGAGTCGAGAGAAGCGGCGAGTAGCACAGCCCATGCGGCCCGAGACTTAGCGGTGTGAGAGAGAGATCAGCTTAGGGGTCGAGTGCAGCTCTTACGAGGGCGGCTGCTGCTGCGAGCACGAATAGGTGTCTACGAGGGTAGCTTGAGCGAGGCGAGACCAAATGCAGCACGGCGGCACCACACCACCGGCAGCGCAGCCACGAGTGCGAGTGCAGTGCAAGTAGCAGTGCAGTGGCACACGGCACCACAGCACCACTGCAGTGCAGCGCGCACCAGCGCCCTGCCCGGCCCGAGCACGAGCCGAATACCACCACGGCCACGAGCACCACGGCGGCACCATCACGAGCACAGGGGCACTTTGGTAAAGTAGGAGTCAGGACCGGCCCAGTACCTACGGTGGCACGGGACGAGATATATGGAGGCGAGGCGGAGGCCGTATTATCGAGATGTCCTTGATAATACCCGGGCTGAGTATCGGCCATATGCGGCACACCGAGCGGAGACCTCCATAGTCGAGAGATCACGAGGAGAGTGCGGCCACGGCCGGCGTGTCCGTTACTGGTAGGAGGCGAGAGGCACGCGAGGACCAGACCAGCGGGGAGAGGTGCTTGAGGTGGTGGGGAGAGGCGAGGATCCCCATTTTTTTGTATAGGGACATGGGCACCGGTGCTGCGGCGGTTGTGTTGATAGAGGCTGCGTGCCTACATTTATTCATTTATTGATTCATTATAGACCGGACTGCGAGTCGAGTATGGGTTGTATATTTGATACCGGCTGCGAGCGAGTATATTTTGATATGAGGACCGGCTGCGAGCGAGTCGAGATTTTGGATAGTTATTGCGGCTGCGTGCGGCTTAGTTGTATGATGAGATCACGAGAGGCCCCGATGTAGGGGCACATTGTATATTTGCAAATTTGTATATATATATAGAGATGATGTTTTGATCCACATGCAGTGTTCAAAAATGTGTTTAAGTATTTTGTCGATGGTTTGTGATATAGAATGTAGGATGAGTTTAGTTGACATGTTGATATATGGATGATGTGTTATGTGATGAAATGTTGCACGTTTTGGGCTGGTTTTGTGACATTGTTATATATGTATCTGATGAGTTGGATCCAAATGATGATGTATAGATAGATAGTTTTTTGTTTTGTTGTGGTATCCTTAGTTGATGACTTGTTTGTTTTTGTAAAATAGATGATGTTAATGAAATTGTAATGATATGTGTGGTGGATAGACAAATATGGATAATGGTGTTGTGATGCAGGAAAAGAGGCGGGCGCGACAAAAATTTGGTAAAAAAATGAAGAAAAGACGATGTTTCAAAAGGCCAGGTGTGTAACCGATATCGGTTAGGTAATAGACGGCGGTAGGTAGTAGACCGATATCGGTTGCATAACCGATACCGGTTATTTAGGTATGAGCTTTTCTAAAAATAAAAAAGCTAGGGTGGTGACTTAAGTTCTAATTTTGAGAGCCATGCAAGAAGTTAAATACTGTGAGCGCGGCGCTTTTGGCGAGTGAGACGAGGTAATTGCATGAGAAATTTGAGTGATAAGGAGAAAAGAGAGCGGGGAAGGTGATTGTGATCGAGATTGAAGACGAAAGGCGAGGTTTGAAAAAGGTGGTAATAATGGCGGGACGAGGAGAAACATCCGGCGAGGAGGGACAAGAGGAAGACAAGGGCCACCTCAAGCTACATGCAAACCAAGAGTAACGTTTTGTTTGTGATTTGACTACTGCATGTTTTGTGAATAAGATGGGGGAGAGTAGGTGGGTAGATATGAGAAAGAAAACATGATAACAAGGGTTGCAGGTGAGGTAAGTGTTACGGGGTAGGCAATCAGGGGTTTCAGGTATGTTTGTATGTATAAAAAGGAATAAACGAGCAAATTATTGTCGTAGGTGGTTGTTTTTAGGGAAGGTGTATGTAATTGACAGTGACCGGTAGCGGTTAGGGAGAACCGGTATCGGTTACTGAACCGATACCGGTTATGTATAACCGATACCGGTTACTGGAGGAATTTCCAGAATGTTTGAAAAACCCTGACGGATTGAATGGTTGTTTGTTGTTTTGGTGTATGCAGGCAGAGGCAGGGTTGAGGATGAATGATAGTGTGCCAGCGCTGTTGTCACGAATCCGAGCGGATGTAACACCAGCGGAATGGACATTGATAAATCGTTTGGGGTTAAGTGGAATCCGTTAT
Organism: Taxus wallichiana var. yunnanensis; assembly: GCA_018340775.1. Lineage (NCBI taxonomy): Eukaryota > Viridiplantae > Streptophyta > Pinopsida > Cupressales > Taxaceae > Taxus > Taxus wallichiana. The sequence goes on from CM031239.1 coordinate 845,006,089, forward strand.
TATTCACGAATCGCACGTAACCATGGTATGTTACAGGCGTTGATTGAGAGATGGAATCCCGAGACAAATACCTTTTATCGCAGCAGGGGAGATAGCGGTAACATTGGAAGATGTGTTCCGTATTTTGAGACTCCCTATTACAGGAGAACCAGTATATCAGGCACTACCTAGCGCGGCACGGGGAGCGATAACGCAGTATTTGGTCCATACGCACGAGATTTGACACAGCGAGGTTTATCATTTACGTATGGGGTAATGTATACGGCACATCACGAGGAGACAAGGTTAGCGATAATATTAATGATAGCGGTAGGGTATTATGCATTACGAGGCGGAAGGGGAAGATTTCAAAGGCATTGATGTGTGTTATACGGGAGATGATAGAAAGGAGCGTGACTTTTGCATGGGCACTGCATATTTGGCGGAGTTATACGAGGGTTTATGGGCTTGTAGGTGAAATCACGGGCGACCTTTGGATTGCTCATACTTACCTTTGTTGGGCCTATGAGCACATTGTTTGTGTGCGACCGATAGGCCGATCCATCGAGGCGGGAGAGGCCGGAGTCGAGAGGTTGGGATTGAGCCTTTGGGTCGAGAGCGAGAACAAGAGGCAAGATCCCAGGCCGTGACGGGTGACATTGAGTATTACAGGCAGGTATGGGAGAGGGTGACAGTTGCGGATATCTGTTGGAGGCCTTACGGGAACTATATGGTAACCGAGAACATAGCTGAGGAGTTGAGGGGTGTAGAGCGATTGAGGTGGATCGCGGGGCACAGGCCAGGTGAATATGAGAGGATTCCTATAGATCGCGTGCGGTGACAATTTGGATTTGTGCAGGACATACCGCAGGCTTATAGACCATATATGAGGATCGATGCCGAGGCAGCATTCTCACCTCCCCGGCCAACACCTCCAGAAGGGCCCGAGGAGATAGCAGCCGATCGCAGTGTAATAGATGCCGGAATGACAGAGGCCTATAGGTTATGGTGGGTAGCAGAGCTGCGAGGTGTACGCGATCGCCCTGACATATCTGTGATTACAGCAGAGAGGGATCGGCTGCAGCGTTTGGTTCAGCAGCTCCAAACGCAGGTGAATGAGACAAGAGGATTGTTAGCGGTTGCGGAGTCACGAGCAGCGAGACTAGAGGCTGGAGTCCTCCATGCGAGAGGGCGTATTCATATGTTACAGGAGAGATTGGCAGATCAGTGGGCGGTACCAATATCCGTGGTACCTTTGAGGCGAGAGAGGCTGGCGAGAGGGTCGGCGATCACGATCATCACCTAGTTCGGGATGAGGCGTGAGGGTCTAAATAAATGTTAGCAAGGTATAAGAATAAATAAGAGTACCGACCTGCGTGTCGATGATAGAGAAGATGTATTTGTTTAACATCTAAATAAAACGAGATATGTATGTTGATTTGAGTTATAATACTAAGAATGTTTTCGTTTTGACTTTCGGTGTTTTGAAAAAAGGATAAAGAGGAATGTGATGAAATAAAAATACACAAAAATATTTATATTTACCATACATGATAGGTTATGGTAGGGGATGGTCGAGCTAACCTTGGGAGACCCCATGTCTCCTAAGTGCTGCCTACATAGCCCATTGCACAAAGCAAGGAAGGGCCTCAGACCGATGTAGTTCTCCCTTAGGACCAGGGAGAGGTGAATTCAGGCAATTGGTTGGTTGGTAAAAATATTGATATTAATATTGGTAAGGTAAAATGAATTGGTGATGTTGTAAAAGGTATAAGGGAAGCGAAAGTTAGCCTACCCAAGTAGAAGGGAACCATGTCCTGATTAAGATCAACACACAATCCTAGATGCGAGGCAAAGCGGAAAGAGCGCTCCGTAGGTGAAAAGAGCTAAACAAACCACACAACGTAGAACGAGCTTGAAACCCTAGGTACCGTGCATAGACGAGAAGTCAATAGGTGAAAAGAGTTGTATGATCACAATATATTGAGCGTACGTTACGTCCCTTGAGTTGAAACAAATGGTGAGGTGAGGTGAATGATATAGCTGAGATACGAGAGAACTTGTTACAAAGTGAGTGTTACGCGAAAGAGAACCTACCCTAAATAGACAAGTCCATGACCCAAAAGTTCTTGTGAATGAGGCTTTTATTTGGTTGAATATAGGTGATCAATGCGGGAAGTCTACGAGGGATATGGATTGTTTTATTCTTGAGGTCTTCTGAAGTGATCAATGCGAGAAGCTTACGAAAAAAGTATTATTGTGTATAGCTGTCCTTCGAGGAAGCGATCTATTTATAGTAGCGAGATATGATTTTAATGCATATTTGTCCTTGAGGGGCGATCTATATATAATATAGCAATAATTTGGCATATTGTCCTTCGAGGAGCGAGTCTATATATAATTTAGATAGCTAGATGTTCTTTTGGCGTGAAGCATCTAGTTTAGTAGGAAGTTTGACTCAAGAAAATCCCATAAGAATACGGCTTATTTTAATACTTTGAAGTCATGGACTAGACTAAAAAGGGGAAGGCATCACTGAGGTGAAGTGAGAATCAAACTATGTGAGCTTGATTTTATTTTGAGATATAGAAAACAAAGTGTATGTAGTGGTAAATGAGCTCAAGGGACGAGCAGTAGGTAGATAAAAAGTGATATAACACTAGATTCAACAGTAGAATGGTCGAAGATGCAGGGCATTAAGGGGTTCAGGCTCAGGCTTACCATTAAGCGAAGCTAAACGATAAGTGCCTGATCCATAAGTGTGAGTGATTATATAAGGCCCAATCCAATTGGGAGCAAATTTTCCACGTTTGCTCTTTTCTAGTTTGGTTACATGTTGATTCTCTTTGAGGACAAGATCACCAACCTTAAAGGTACGCTCATGAAGTCGCTTATCATAAGCACGCTTGATGCGTTTTTGATAGATTTGAAGGTGATCGAGAGCTGTAAGACGTCGTTCGTCAAGAAGCTCTAATTGGGCTAACCGCTCTTGGCGGAAATCATCGTTGGTGAGAATATCTTGAAGAGATATTCTAAGGGAGGGTATTTGTATTTCGAGAGGCAAAACAGCCTCGGTACCATATACCAATGAAAAAGGTGTGGCATTAGTGGAAGTACGAATGCTAGTACGATAAGCCCAAAGGGCAAAGGGAATGTGATCGTGCCAATTTCTTCCAGATTCATTGACGACTTTCATGAGGATTTTGGTTAGAGTTTTATTAGAAGATTCAGCCTGACCATTGGCCTGCGGATAGTAAGGCGATGAGAAACTAAGTTTGATACCAAAGTTGTCACAAAGGTCTTGTAACAACTTGTTTTTGAAAGATTTACCATTATCTGTTATTAGGCGATGAGGAATACCAAAACGACAGATAATGTGATGGTTAATGAATTCGACAATTTTTTCTTTTTTGATTGAAATGAGTGGAATGGCCTCTACCCATTTTGTGTAATATTCGGTTGCTGTGATTATCCAACGGTGACGTTGTGAAGAGGTCGGGTGAATCTCACCAATAAGGTCTAAACCCCATTGTGAGAAAGGCCAAAGATCTCGTGCGACCTGCAGCGGATGGCTAGGAGTATGTTGAAGGTTGGCATGTTGTTGACACATAACACAACGCTTAACATATTCGTAGCAGTCGTTATTGAGAGTAGGCCAATAATAACCTAGGCGAAGGATTCGTTTAGCCATGGCAAGGCCACTAAAATGTCCACCACAAATCCCATCATGGACTTGTTGGATGGTATAGGTGACCTCGCGCGGTTAGGCGGCGAAGGAGGATGCCATCAAAGCCACGTTTATAGAGGAGTCCTCCCATGACAACATAACGCGAAACACTTTTAAGAAAAGCACGTTTTCCGTTACTAGTAAGGTCAGGTGGGAGAACAGAGATTGTAAGGTAGTCGTGAAATTGGTGGTACCAGGTATCCTGCGAATTAGTAGACACAGTATTTATCATGCAAACTACCGGGGTTGAATAGGATGGTGCAAAAAGTTGCTGGACCACAACGAATAATTCAGAGTCAGTTGGTGCGGCGGGAATTTGCGAGGCTAAGCAAGCCATAGTATCCGCAAATTTGTTAGTGGAGCGGGGAATGGTTTGGATAGAATAGTGAGTAAATAAGGCTAGAAGTGACTCCACGTGGTGTTTGTACTTCTGAAGTTCCTCATTTTTACATTGGTAGATGCCCATAACTTGATTGACTACGATTGAGAGTCACAAAGATATTGATAGATTTGATGCCTAAGTGTATCGCAACTTGGAGACCCAGAACAAGGGCCTCGTATTCTGCTGTATTATTAGTGCAGGGGAAATCAAGCGGAATGAAAGAGGCATAGGTTCAGCGTCGAGAGGATGAGAACAACGCCGGCTCCTCCGCCGCGCTGGCATTTAGATCCATCGAAGAAGAGGGTCATTTGATACGACTCTTCCCCGAGTGAAAGAGTGGCGATGAGTTCGTCGGGGAATGTAAAATTGGTAAATTGTTCCCCAGGTAAAGGGGCCTCCGCAAGTTGGTCTGCAAGAGTTTGTCCTTTGATTGACTTCTGTTGTATAAACTCAAGGTCAAGGTCGGCGAGGAGCATGAGCCATCGAGCGATGCGTTGGTTTAGATGTGGTTTGGCGTACATATAATGAATGGGGTCCGTGTTGGTGATGACAAAAGTTTTGTGATTCAGGAGGTAATGTCGGAGTTTGGTGGCTACGAATGATAGGGCTAGGCACAATTTTTCTACATGTGTATACCTAGTCTCGTACTCCACGAGTACGACTTATATAATAAACGGCTGTTCTCGGCGTGCGAGTCCGATGTGCGAGCATAGCTCTATAGCATGGTCGGTGGCGGAAAGATAAAGGTAGAAAGGCGGTCGTCTGGGGTGGGATAAGCACGGGTGGCTGCGAGAGATAAGTTTTAGAGCTTGAAGGCTTGGTGACACTCCTCACTCCATTGAAAGGCAACGTCCTTTTTAAGAAGGTGATGAAAAGGGTGACATCGATCGAGAGTTGGGAGATGAAAGCGCCGGATGGATTGAAGTTTACCACCTGCAAACTACGTAATTGTTTGAGGTTCTTGGGTGGGGGCATTTCTAGGATAGCTTTTACTTTAGATGGATCGACCTCAATGCCACGCAAAAGAGCGATAAAACCAAGAAGTTTTCGAAAGGACACAAAGACACATTTCTTTGGTTGAAGGCAGACAGAATATTGCAGCGAGGTGATCGAAAATAATGGTTAAAACATCGAGATGTTCAACTGCGATGTTTAGACTTGCCAAGAAGATCGTCGGCGTAATCTTGAGGATAGTGTGCATAATGTCATGAAAAATGTAGGTCATAGCCCCGATGATAGGTTGCACCGGCATTCTTAAGGCCAAAGCGGCATGACACGATAACGAAGGTTCCCGAGGAGTTATGAAAGCGGTCTTATGTTGATCGGCGGAGTGCGACCAAAATTTGGTTGTATCTGAAAAGCCATCCATGAGAAAGCATTTCATGGCGCATGATGAGATCAACAAGTTGATCAATCTTGGGTAGGGAAAGTCATCCTTAGGGCAAGCAAGGTTAAGATCCGGAAATCCGTGCATATCAGAAGTCCCCGTCGCTTTCGTGCAGTGCACGATGTTAGAAATCCATTGAGGATAGTCGATAGGAGAATGAAGGAAGCGAGAAAGGAGTCGTTGGAGCTCCTCTTTGACCAAGAGGGCAATGCGTGGATGCATTTTCTCAATTTTTGTTTGACTGGTTTGGAATCGGGGTTTAGGGTGATGTTATGGGCGGCAATGGTAGGATCAATTCTGGCATGTCGCGTAGGACAAGCGAAAGCTTGGTTGTGGAGTACTGGAGAAAGGTAGTAAAGGCAGCTTGTTACGATGTGTTAAGGGATTGTCAATCTTCACAAATGAGAGATCCTCCTCCGTGTGGATGTTGATTTCAATAGTAGACTCGTTCAACATGGTTTGAGTTTGAGATGGTAAGGCGCGTTGAAGATAGGAGTAAATCGCCCCGAGGTAAGTGAGGATGGAGTCGTCATCTGGCACTCAACAACATTAATCGAAGGCGAATCCTCTTGATCATGTGCGGATCTGAGAAGGGGAAGAGAAGATGGGTCCTCATTATCGCGTTGATAAGTGAGAGGACCTATGAAGATGGCATTTAAAAAAAAAAAGTTAGGAGGGATAGATTCGGGGTCCATCGATTACGTGGGTGATGATGGCAAAGTGGGTGATGATGGTTGGTAGGGGTGGCGTTGTCTTCTTCGAATACGGTGACACGAGGTGTCTCTGTGTAGGTGTTTCGGGAAAACCGAGACCACTGCGATCATTATGTTTGCGTGTGGTGATGGGGATGAGCGTATGTCGGCCTTGTTCATAAAGACCAAAACCAAAGCCTTTCCAAGCACAGCGAGTCAAGAAGGTGAGGGCGAAGCGACGATTTGTCAGGTATTGAAAATCGGATTGGAAGGGGACCACACCAAGAGGAGGTTCAGGGGTAATGGAAGATGCGTCAACACCCCCATATGTTAGGTTGGTGCGGCAATGGGGTGGTCGTAGAGATTACTTCCCCACGCGACGGTCGTAGGTGGGATGTGCATGTAATTGTCCGTACTCCTGCGGGGTAGGGAAAGAACTAACGTTATATAGGCGGTACTCCCCCAGCGTAAGGCGTTGAAAAACATCTACTAAGGGGTCGGAGGTTGGGATGTTAGCTGCGGGAAGGGAAGTGGTTTTTGCGACGGTGGTTTCATCAGTTGAAGGCGTAGGTGCGGTTGAGGTGGATGGTTGAGGTACATTTGAAGAGGATGGTTGGGTTGAATGTATGGGTGTCTTGATTGGTATAAGCACATCGTTAGGGCGGTATAACATATTGCAGGTTTTAAAGGGAGGAGGATCAGCTTTTACGGTGTAGGACTTCCCCTCGTACTCAAATTTTATGCATCTATGTAATGTTGAGGGAACGCATCCCATGGCCGGATCGAGGGCGACCAGCAATATATTATATTGGAACTCTCCCTCGAGACATAGAAGAGTTCGGGTAAAGTACGCGGTCCTACCACGAATGTTGAGGATCACGGTGCCTAAGGTAGAGTAATAGCGTCATTGAATAGCCCATGACATGATGGGGTTGGCACACATGCAACTAGAAGGGATATTCATTTGTTGGAAGGCTTTTGAAGAGATGATGTTTAAGGTGGCGCCCCGTCAATCATAACACGAGCGTACCCGAATGTCCGGACGTAGCGAGATGAAAAGAGGCGAGTCGGGATCTTCTACACCAAAGTCGATAATTTCATCTTGAGAAGCTAAGCTGCGCGGCTTTTTTATACGAGAGCGAAGTGGTGGGGAGATGGATTGTTTGGTGAGAGAGGCAAGCGTGATTGGGTGTTAGAATGGAGGAAGGCAGGCGAGGGTTTCATTAGGTAAGACCTCGATCCCTTGAAGAATTTCAACGAGAGCTTGTCGATGAGATTCAGAAGTCTGAATGAGATCATATAGTGTCATTTTTACGGGCGATTGATGAAGCTGTTTGATCATAGTTCGGTGGGCAACTCCATTAGAGACGGGATAGGCGGGTCCGCGAATAACCACTTTAGGTGGTGGTGCAATCGGGATGGTTGAAGGAGAAAGAGATGCCGCAGGTGTGTTTTCTTTCGCTTTCCCAGTGTTTTTCTGTCCTCGAGTAGCGACACTAATCATATTAATCTCGTAGACCTGAGATGAGGAAGATGGTTGGGATAATTCATGGTCTTCAAGAGGTGGGGTTGTAATAATGATAGATCTTGGTGAGGCGGGGACAGATGATATAGTAGAGGAATTGAAGCTAAAGGTCTCTCCCTTCGTAAGTTGTCTTTCTTAACCTTTCTATCAGGGGAGAGGTGGTGACGAAGGATGGTTTTAAAGCTTTGCATCCCCACATCATGTCATGTCTGGTGTGCGATGATAGGCGCAGATTTTAGACTCATCATAACCTGCGGGTCGAGGTTTAGACGGGTCATAAGGTCTAAGTGGGGGTAGGGAAATGGTCGCATTCTCCACCAACATAGCAAGGATTTTGGCGTAAGATCCTTTGAGTGGGTCAAAATCGGATGAGGGTATTGGTTGTGCGGGTTTTGGTAATGTTTGGGCGTGGTTGGTTCGTACGGGTGGTGGTTTAGCCGAGGGGTGTTGACACGTGTTTTTCACTAAACGTGGTTTCTTTGGCACAGAAGTTACGTTCAGCTGGTTAGATGATGAGGCTACAGATGACGTGGTAGCGGGAAACAACCACGGAGAAAGGGAGTGATGAGAAAATAAATCCTTTGATGATGGGATTGGTTTAGGGTTGATAGGTGGACGAGGATACGCGGGGTAACGATGTTGTTATACCCTTTGATCTCTGTATAGGTGTAGAAGGCGTAGGTCGTTTTGAAGAAAATGCGCGGGAGGTATGATATATTGATGTAAGGTGGAGGGATGAGGTCCCAATATGGAAGGTGGGTGTGACGATGAGGGTTTTTTGATTGTGATAGAGGCACGGATTGAGTTTGTCTCCTAGGTGGCGGGCGGGTTTATTTTGGATAAATCGAGTCGCTTAGGCGGGTGTGTTAGGCCCTGGGCATTGGTGAGGTCCCAGCGTAGGGGAAGATTTGGCTAAGTTAATAGAAGTGGCGGGGCATTTGGTAGAGGTGAGGGGGTGAAGGTGAGAACATGGGCATTTTAAGCACGTAAGCACTTCGGGTATATGGTGGAGGCATCGGGATCGGTCATTTGCATTTGAGTAGAATATGGCCTACTCAAAGCGTTCCCATAGGGAACTGTCATCTTACGTGGAATGCAGTCCTCACGTGTGAATATGAACTTTTGTACGGAAGAAAAAGGCGGGTTGTGATTCGAGTCCCTTTGTAGGTGTGATACGGGGGTAGATGAGGCATTGTATCCATAGATGTTAAGAGGTCGGTAGTCGTTGAAAAGATTTAGGTGATGAGGGACTAATAGGTAGGAGGCGTGTTTGAGAGGATCTGTTATGGTTAAAGAATTTGGTGATGTTGGTGTAGGAGATTTCTCTTCTAAGGATGTAAAAAGGAGTGGCGAGCCTTCCTCTTGTGTAGCAAGAGCGGTAGAAGGGGACGTTTGGGAAATAGATAAATTAGATAACATCCGTTCGCAGTCTTGTAGGGATGTGGTATAAGAAGACTCATTGATGGGAAGAGAAGTCTGGGCAGTTAACTCTTTTATGGGTAAAGGAACGATTTCGCTTTGGCTTGATGGTGGTAAAGGAGGTTCGGGCTCCTGTGTTAGTGAAGAGGCTTGATTCAAAATTTTCTCGATAGAGGCTTTTGGCTGGGTATCGAATACTGCATGGATCTCATGAACACTCTCCTCGGTTAAGATATCCTGGTTTACGTTACTGTTGGACGAGTGATTCGGGAATGGCTTGTTGAATATTTTCAAATTTCGGTTAGCAGGGGCGTTAGGATTATCGAGAGCTATATCCCCTGCGTCAACCATTTCCTGCACTATGTTTTTCAACATCTTGCAGTTCTCATGACTGTGTCCCTTCACGCGGTGGAAGTTACAAAAGTCATTTTCTTTGTACCAGGAAGGTATGGCGCGAGTGGAATCAAACCCGGAATGAGGTTTAACAGGAGGTAAGGTAATGGCTCCTGCTTTGAGCAATTTTTCCAATATCACACCATATGTTTCTCCCGAGGAGTGTAGTTGATGGGCTCGGCTTTATACTTATAAGTGGTTTTGGTGGAGTATTGGACGGTGGTTGGGATTTGACCATCACCGCGTGGACAGCTCCTTTTGATTTAGAAGAAGTGGACGCGTGAGGAGTGGTGGTATTTGGTTTATTGGTAGAATCAGGAGTTCGGAAAGTGGAGTTTTGTTGCGTGACCGCAATTTCTCTTCCTCTAAGGCTCGAATTTCTAATTTTTGAGCCATAGTAAAACCTCGTCGAATGTACGGAAAGTTTGAATTTGGAGGGTAGGGGAGATGTGCTTAGCGCGAGGCCCGCGTAAATAGTTCGATAAGTTCGGTTTGAGGTAAGGCATACGTAAGTTGGTTGATAAGGCCCGCCATCGTCAGCGAAATCTGCGATAGATTCGTCTCAAATTGTCGGATGGCATAGAGTCGGTGATAGATACTTTCTTGGCAATGTTAATGGAGAAATGATCCAAGAAAGATTGGGCTAGTTAGTTAAAAGAGAAGATTGAGTCTTTGGGTTAAAAACTTTGTACCACTCAGGCGGGTCTGATAAGGACATGGGAAAGGTCGGAGTAACAAGGCATCATCATGAGCAATCAAATAACAAGCATGTCTAAATGATCGCAAGTGTTGTTGAGGATCCTCTTTCTTGTTAAAAGCGAGTAAATTTGGCAACTCCCATTGAGGAGGATATGAATGAAGGGGGACGAGAAGGGTGAATGGGCTCCGACAAACTTGCTCGTATGTCAAGGCGCTACGACTTCTGAAAGCGAAGCCTCGGGTTTTGCATTTTGTCCATCATTTGTTTAATTAAGTCGGTGGTTGGATGAGATGATGGTGTGGTTGTGGTGAATGGAGGAGATTGGACCAAGGACCACCGCTGAGACTTTGGTGGGGTTAAGTGTTGATAAGGTGTGGAGGATGAATATGTTGAGGCGATTGAATAGGGGTGTCCTATATAGGATGTTGAGGTCACTGGATACGTGTATGGGAATGAAAAGGTAGGCGGAGCTTGAGAAGGAAAGCTCGTGTGGATAGGTGGCGAGAGAGCAAGTCATGAAGCGGAGCGATCTGCAAGAGAGATGAGGTAGGGGCGGTCGGTGGTAATGATATGTGGGGTCAAGATTAACAAAAGGAAAGCTAATCGGGGGTCGTATGAACCTCTGCAGCTGTCGGATTGGGAGACGGGGCTAGAGATGCAGGAAGCAAGGCGGTATTATCAGGCGGAGTGGGAGCTAAATGAGCAGCTATACTGATAGGCATACCTACAAGGAGCTGACCATCAGGTGTACGGTCAGGGGTATGAGACAAATAGTATTGTACAGTAGCGTGGAATTAGCATCCAGAAACTTGGCAAAGTCCTTATCTCCCACAGGAATTTTAGGAACCTCATTGGTATCAGTAGGATTCCCCACAGAAGGTGAAGGGGGTGATTCAGGCAAAGAAACAGAGCAAGCATGTGAAACCATGGCGGCTTGCTTTCAGTGATAACAACCATGGGCCAGAAGTTCACGGTAGGGTTTTAATCATCGGGAATAGAAACAAACTCAGACTAGTAAAATTGGTAGGTTGCGTTGGTTTGTCAGGAATTGGAAAAAGGCGATGCCGATATCGGTCTAATAACCGATGTCGGTTATACTATAGCCGACGTCGTCGGAGTAACCGATGTCGGTGTAAAATGCAGGCTAACAAGATATAAAAAGGCTGCTAATTTGATTTTTAACAACGTTTAGTATACTTGTCAATTATTGATCACGAGAAGGCAGTATGAGAAAGAAAAGCAGAACTAAAAACAAGCAAGATGCACACGCAAATCAGAGAGATTAACCCTAGGGTTAATTTTAATTATCGTGGGCTTATGCCTTTAGAGGCGTAGAAGGATGTCGAGAATCCTAAACAAGAGACTTAGGGAAATGTCAAGTTGTTTTGGCTTATAAGGTTACCTCAATCGGGCGGAGGAATACCGCGGAAAAAGGGGGGATGTTTGAGCTATTGTGTTAATTGTGAAGTGATTCGGTATGTGTTGTGCAGTGAATGTAAGATTAATTTCTTGTCAATACCGTGGATATCACCCCCACGTGTACGACCTGTTACTTAATCTATGTTCACTAGAATTGAAAAACAACAAGCAGGAATGCAATGCATGTGTTTTAAACCCAAATCGAAAGTGATATTCGATGAAGCAAAAGAGATGACTTTCACTAATGCAAGATGCAAAAACAAAGCAAGTTCTTTTACCAGAATAATAAAATACCTTGTGAATATCTTTAGAAGAAGAAAACAGCAAGTATGCTCCCTATATGAAAGCAAGCGAGAAATAAAGATAAACCCAAAATGGGTCCCCCGGTCGTGCCAAAATGTTTCACTCGGAAATGTTTCGTTCCTTTTAAAGCAGAGATAAGGTTAGGGTTAGGAGGAATACTGTAGAATGTCGAGATGGTGTGCGCGTACCGTAGAAAGATCGGTGAGCTGCGAAGAACTCCTTTTGTCTTGGAAGGACTACTACTGAAATAAGAACACAAGACCACAAGATTTTGATTAAACAATAAATGAGAAGCGCCTTGGGCCAGGAAATATAAAACTTCCTTTGAAGGTGGTGAGTTTCCCTGCTAATATGAATTAACACAAAAAAGCGTAAAATATCAATTAAGTTGTTTCGTTGAAGTAGGTAGGGAAAAGGTTGTTTTTGGTTTTGATCGGAGGAACCGATCTGCGATTCGATAGCCGATGCGATTCTTGATAAGCGATACCGGTGGGTTATAGGATCTTCTTGGTAGCTATGGTGTTTGTAAGGCTGGTTTATGGATGATATTAGGAAATGAGATGATGAGAGGTAAAAGAATATGAGTTAGATGCTGATAGCACGTTGGGTAGTGGACTCGAAGCGGATTTAGGAGGCGAGATTCAAGAAACATAAGAAATGTTATAACGAGAGGACATGCAAGATGTGACTTCTTGGTTTTGACCAAGATGCAAGCTGATCTCCTTTCTTTGTAAACACTTACGGTATTTCCACTCGTCTCTGCTTGGTCAAGTGAAGATCTGGACTCTGTTCCTCGCTCCCGATAATCTCTGTTGATCGAAATCCTTGGTGATCTCAAAATGAAATTCGATCCGTTGTTTTGGTTTGGGAGCCCATTTGAGGAACCGATGGCGGTTGCGTAAGCAAGCGGCGGTCAGTAGGAACCGGCATCGGTAAGGAAAAAGTAGGCTATTTTTAGTAAAATCAGCCCACCTTCCCTGCTTTTCTCGAGAGATCAGTGCGGGCTTGGTCAAGTGACTAGAAGGTCGGTTTGGGTGCGAGAAAGGGGTCATTAGTTATGGGTGTAGGTAGACCAAGTTTTAGGTTTTAATTAGGTTAGTTTAGGATTAGGGCTAGGTCATGATGAGGTGCAAAATGAGGTGGCGAGGTGAGGTGATGGGGATTTATCAATTACAAGGTAATTAATAAATAATTGTGTAAAGTTTAGGTAGCATCTATTCCGAGAATATCACTATATGAACAAGAAAAGGCTTGATAATATTTTTATAAAAATAAGGTGAAATCATCCAATTCTTGTGAATTAAGTGATTGATTGACCTTAACTATCAAGGATCCCGAGGGCTCCCTAAGTTTATGTTGAGGGTATAATCATTAAGGAGATTTGGTGTATCAGATGGTAGGGATTTTTAAAGGAAATGATCCTCATCTCCCATATGGGAAAGGATGTCTTGGTCATCATGACATTGAAGGATATCTATAGTGGGTAAATCTTTTTCAACCATTTCTAGACAAATAAGAGGTAAGGCTTTAAAGGAGTAGTGGGTGATAAGTAAGCAGTCCTAAGGATATAGTATTGACTAAATATTTTTAGGTGGGATGGATACAACGTCATATATGTCCATAGGATCTTCAGGAGTTACATCTATGTCCATGGGATCTCTAGGGGTTACATCTATGTCCATAGGAACTCCAGGGGTTATGGGTGATGATAGTTCTAGTTCGGTGATATGCACGAATGTAGTGGGTTTAGATGGGTTAGAGCCATGTTTCTCATAACCTAAACCATATTTCTCATAATTTTTAAGGAGCGTTAGATAATCTAGTCACATGTTCCCCTGTTTGTAATAGCCAAGGCCAAAACCTTTCCACACACAATGGTGAAGGTACATGTAAGCAAAACCTAGATTATCTAGGGATTTAAAGTCTAATGTGAAAGGCATGACATGGTGTGGATTGATAGAATGAGATGAAGGATGATCGCATCCCCCATAAAAAGGTTTGTTTTAAGATAAGTGGGACCATAAGAGATAAAATCTCCTACGTTAGGCTTGTACATGGGTTTGTTTATCGGGACACCCATAATTTTCGGTGAAGGGATGGAATTGAGCATGAGAAGGTGGTACTCCCCTAGAGTAAGGCATTGTACAATGTCACTAAGGGAGGAATCATTTAGTAGTTTTGAGGAAGGATTGAAATTCTTGGGAGATACTTCTTGAGATGATTCTGATGTGCATTTAGGTATTAGGACGTCATTTAGATGATATGTCACATAACATTTAGTGAAGGGATTAAGATATGTATGGAATATGAAGGTTTGACCTTCATGTTCATATTTAAGACAATTATGGAATGTAGAAGGAACACTCTGCATAGTGTGTATCCAGGGACACCCTAATAGCATGTTATATTGTAACTCCCCTTGTATAATGTAACGAGTTCATGTAAGGTTTTAGTAACTTGACTTTAAGTGGTAGAATAATGGTACCTAATGTGGGTGCGATAGTTTCATGGAAAGACTATAATAAAAATTAGTTTTGACTAACAAATGAGAATGAGATCATTTAAGTTTATTAAAATTAATGGATGATATAATGTTGATGGCTACACCCCCATCAATCATGACCCTTATGATGAGGACATCATTGATTTGAGCAGTGATAAAGAGTGGTAAATCATGTTCCTTTGGCCTAAGTGAAGGAATCTCAGATGACTCAAATGATATAGATGTGGATGCTTTAAGTTCCCCTACAAAGTTTGTTAAAGATGAATCATCATCTGTTGCATCATTGTTGATTGGAGGGCTTTGATCATAACTTGCTTAAGAGAAGGTGACGTCTGCACCAACTTGTAAAGTGAAATTTTGATGGGAGCTAAGTGTAACTGTTTAATGACAACCTTCTATATTGAGGTGGATGGTGAAGGTTGTGTGGCAATTATTGAAATTTTGGCTTTGAGTGACATTTTTAATTAGACACTTCAAGATCTATAAAAATAAATACTTTAGGCTTATCGGAAGAAGTTTAAAACTAAGGAGATGGAGGTATGGCCATGAAATTTCTATCTTTATTAGGTTCGAGATGGATTTGTGTCATAGTTCCATGAACAAGAGTAAATTTTTATGACATCAATTTGATGGGAAGAGATCTTGGACATGGGATCTTTAGATTTATATGAAGATGATGATGTGGTATGTAGTTTAGAAGGAAGGAAAGCTAGATTACCAAGTTTTTGAGAAATCAGGTGAAAGGCCTTACATTATTCTATGGAATGTCCTCGTGTCTGATGGTAATCGCAAGAGACATTGAAGTCATACCATGTGGGTTTCCATCCTCGTGGGTCTGATGGTTTGAGAGGCACTAAATTTGTAAGTGATTGCTGAAGGAAGTATTCTAAAATAGTTTCATAACACTCTTTAGGTGTGGATATAGATGGAAATTAATTTTTGCTATCTTATCCTCCGGAGGAAGTAAAAATTTCATTGCAAGATGTTGAGTTATTTTCCATTGAGGGGTTTTAGATAGTGTGATGGATGAAGGATGAGGGATTAATGGAGATTTTTGATAATTAGAATTTGGTCTTGACATGAAAGGGTGATTACTAGGAGTGGAAACGACCTTTCTAGGAAAAGGTTGAAGAAAAGTCTTAGGACCATGAAAACGCTATGATTCAGGGAAGGTATAGAAAGGACTCTTGAAAACTTGAAGAACACCTTTTTTGTGAGGTCCTTTTGTGGTTTTGGATGAGCTAGGTGTGGATGTGGAGGTAGGTGTTGATAAAAGAAGGGGGTTTGAATGATGTGGTTGATGAGATCTGAATTGAGTTTTGAATTTTATACATTCTGATTGGCTAATGTAGGGACAATTGATTTTGTAGATGAGGGATGAATTCAGTTTTTGGTAGCCTTAGGCAGAGGTGTTTGTGTCATAAATGTTTGAGAGGTATCATAGTTATATTTGCAAATGAAGGTGTATTTGTAGGTGTGGTTATACTAGAAGATATGATTGGTGGGGAAATGGATTCAGTAATAACATGTGACAAGGATGGGAGAATGGTTTCAGTAACATTGCTAGCATATGGGGACTCAATAGATGTAAGTTTAGGTTCAATGGATGTTGATGTTGATTCTATAGATGTGGGTACTAGGTCAATAAGTGTTGATGTGGACTTGGGAATAGGTAATGTTTTAGTGATGGTTTTGATAGTATGATGAGCATGGATGACATTTGTTTTTGGTTTATCAATAGATGGGGGTGATTTGGAAAGGTTTGTTTGAATATGTCAAGATTTTGATTTGGTGGTGCATTTAGATTGTCTAAGTGGAGTTCACCCCTATCAATCAAATCTTGAAGAAAATTACAAATGTACGACACCTTTCAATGTTATGTTCCTTAACCCTATGGTATTTACAATAATAATTATCTTGATACCAAGAGGGTTTGGATACATATGTATCGATAGGTTGGATGGGTGGGAGAGATATCATGTTTGCAATGAGAAACTTATCAAATATTGCACTATAAGTCTCTCTTATGGGTGTGTAACTACATTGTTGATGGGAATGCTTGGTAGTGGGATTTTCCTTAGGAGTGAACTTGACTACTACAACATTATCAGATGATTTGGATTTTTAGGATTGGAAGATGAATTAGATGGGAATTCAGTTTTTGTTTTCTTAGGATAATGTTTAATGTGACCATCTTCTAGAGCATGTAATTCTAACTTATCGACCATATTAAAATATTCATCAAATGTATCGAAAGATTAGATTTGCAACGTTGTTGAAATTTTTTGGCACATGAATGAGAGAAAACTCAAATCAATTTAGTTTGTGGTAATGGGAAGGAAAATTGATTAATTATACCCCTCAAGTGGGAAAAAAATCAGCAATGGATTCATCCTTAAATTTTTTGATGTCTTACAAGTCATTGATAGTGATTTTGAGAGGACATGTTTATAAAGAAATGTTCTAGAAAGCAGTTATGTAAGTTGTGAGAATGAGAAAATGGAATACTAAGGGATTTTATTGTACTAATCCATGGTAGGACTGACAAGGGACATGGGGAAAGTCCTCAACATGAGATCTTGATCATGGGCTATTAGATAACAAGCATGGCAGAAAGCATAGATGTGTTGTTAGGGATATTCCTTGCTATAAAATTTGATAAAATTTGGAAGTTCACAATGGGGTGGATGTTCTTTGTATGGAACTGATGGGTGAATGATATCACTTTGTAAATTTGGTCATAAAAAGGACATTTTTGGGTCCTGATGAGGAAGCTTCAAGATTGGATATGTGGTTCATGAGAGCTTGAAGCATATCCGGTTGTGTTGGTTGTGTGAAGATGAAACAGTTGAAATGAGAACTAGCTAGGTTGTGAATATGTCTGATACTACTAAGGAAATTTTTGATGGTAGGGAATATTATAAGTAGGTGGAATGTTTTTTTGTGGGATGTTTTGTTAAGGGATATTTTATTGTGGATTACTTTACTATGGGATGTTTTGTTGAGGAATGTACTATTGAGAAGGAATAATTTGTTGTGGGATTATTTTTGTGGGATGTGTTGTTGATATGCAATGTTTTGTTGAGATGGAATGATTTGTTGAGGAATGTATTGTTGTGAGACATATTGTTGAGGGATATTTTGTTGCATGGATATTTTTTCTATGGGATATTTTGTTGTGAGATGTTATAGTTAGGTTGGGACACTAAAGGTTGTGACAGTTGAATATACTGATAAGGATGTGGGATAGATGTAGTGGTAAATGGTTGTGAACAAGGAGGTGGTTGCTGAAAATACATTGCAGAGGCATCGAAAGATGGTGCTTGTTGTAGGATTTTATCAATAAGAATAGATTTTTGTATGGAAATTAATGGTTTTGGAATATGTTGTGAGATAAGGGGTATAGTATATTGGACTGAAATAGGATGAGTGGTGGCGATAACACTAATATTGATTAAAGGAATATATTCTAGAATAGACATAGTGATATTCTGAATAATGCTAACTGGTTCATATATGGAAACATAACTCATTGGAGGTGTCTGGGTAACTGAGGATGCTAGAGGGGTAGATAATGAAACATTAGTATTGTTTTATGGAGGTGTTGAACTAGTGGAAGGCTCGGGTGAAGATGTATGTTGTTGGGCGGTTGTGTCTTGAGAAGAGATCATATGAAGACTAAGAACATGAATGGAAGATGAAAATTCTAATGTTTCAGGTTGACTTAAAGGTGGATATGAATATATTTGTTGAATGACAGGTTGGTGGTTTGGATCAATAAGATGTGAAACCCCAAATGAAGGATTAGGGACATATGGTAGTGGTTTGGGTACAAATTGTTGGTTTGAATCAATAGGATGTGAAGAACTAGATAAAGGATCAAGGATATGTGAAGATGGTTTGGATACAAATGGTTGGAGTTGAACACCCCTAGCTATAAGATAAGCATTGAGGGAAATAGGGTTCAAATATAACATCTCTTCAAAAAAGGGTCTCCTCTATCAAATAAAGGAGGTTTAAAGGATTTTGATTGTGAGCTAGGGGAGTATGGTTGTCTAGTTTCTTCTTATTCAAATGTATGGAAAATTTGAATACAAAAATGAAGTGCAAAATCTAAGAGATGTTGTATCATTTCTTCATTATACTTCTCCTCTATTTAATTCCAAGATTGTTGATCATCAGTAAGAGGATTATATGTGATTGGTTAATGGAATGGGTTTTTTTGTTATAATGGTGTAGAAAATGTGGTAGGTAATGGTGTAGATACGAAAATGGATAATGGTGTAGGCAGTGGTATAGACAAGGGAATACATAATGGAATATGTTGTTGTAATGGTGTAGATAATGGTTTATATGTAGACAAGTTTTTGAAATTTTAATTGTGGGCTTATTGTCTAGTTTGTACTGTCATCACCAATCCGGCACTATGATATAAATGAATGATGACAAATCTGAAATATAAGTGTAAATTATAATATCAACATGAAATTTTTACAATATCACCCATGAGGTACTTCAAGTGTTACTAACTTCACTTTCCTTCCAAAAATAAATATGGGAGAAACTTCACAATTACACCTCTTAATGGCTTCTTTAACACACCTTCGAATGATGGCTTCCTTTACACACTTACTCATATAATATTTCTCACTACTTCCTTCTATAATAAATGAGGAGGGTTGGCCTCTCTATTTATAGAACTTTTAGGATTATCCACCTTATCACTAAGATAGGATAAGAAATATACTCGACAAATCATATTCCATACCTTAATTCTTATCTTTACATGTAAGCTTAGCTTTTAAGATAAGATAAACCTTACCATTTCACATGGGTTCCACATTTTTAAACTTTTTATAAATAAAATACAAAAATATTTATGACCTCACTCCTTGTCCTTATTACCAATATAATATTTCTAATTCCCAATCATGTAGACCCTACTTCTCTACTTACCCTAACTTTGAAATTTTAACATTACCGAATCACTTACGACAAATATTTACTTTTTACCACAACATTCCTATTGTACTTTGATTGGTACCATACTATACATTATTGGTGGCGTCGTACTGGTAGTGCCATTATCTTCTAGCGAACGCTACTACTAATTATACTTAACAACATCCTATTCCTAATACATACATTAATGAAATAGAAATTACGGAGAAAATTTTTAGTGTCGACATATTCCCCCTTCCTAGCTTCTACTCCATCCTCGAAGTAGACTATTTTGGTGCTTGGAAAATCTTTAAATTGACGTGGTTGACCCATTTCATAATGGGAGTTCCATCTAATTCCTCCAATCGATATGTACCATTTTCATGCATTTGCTATTTTGTAGGGCCCCATCCATTTGGGAAGAAATTTTCTCTTCCTTGTTTTTGTATCTTGAATCATATACTAGAACCAAGTCATTCACATGAAATGGAGACCAACAGATATTTTGATCAAAGTATTCCTTCGCTTCATTTTCTTCTTTTAGCTTGTATCCTTCGCTATTTCTCTCATTTCCTCTAGCAAATGAAGATGTACCAACCTTCCTTTTCTTGAATCACTTTCATCCATCCTTTCATTTTTCATAACTCTCACAAAGTGGGAATATCAAACTCAATATGAAGAATTGGATCAATTCCATAAGCCAACTGAAATGGGAAGTATCATGTTACCGACTTTGATGTTGCCCTATATGCCCACAATTTTGCATGAATCCTTTTATCCCACTTATGCACTTGCAAGGCTGTATCTTTTTCTAGAATTTGACACAACATAAAAAAATTTCATTCCACGTCCATTTGTGCTTGTCTTGTATGTTGTTGCCTTCCCGTGTTTAATGAAAAACTTGTTGACTAAGGCTTCTACCACCTCATTAATGAAGTGGCTTCCTTGATCTATTATAATTTCTAATGGACAACCAAATCTAGTGATAATGCATTCATATATGAACCTTGCCACTTCATCCATGGAAGTTATTTTCAATGGCCTAGCTTCAACCCACTTGGTTAAATAATCTGTGGCAACTACAATATACTTATTTTGGCATGGGGTAGTTGGAAGTGGACCTAAAATATCTATTCCCCACTTTTCAAAGGGACCAAGTGGAAGAATAGGGCATAATGGAGCTAATGAAGTCTTACAGGTTACCATGTGTTTGATAAATATCACATGTCTTACAATAATTATAACAATCTCTAAAAACAGTGGGCTAGTGATAACCTGCATCCAAGATCCTTCTTGCTGTAAGTTGTCCAGAGAAGTGTCATCCACATGTAATATTGTGGAATTATTCTATCAACTCCTTCCCTTGATCATGTCCAACTTCCCTCTTGTACTGTCCATCAGGTCCTATTCGAAATAATAATCCATGCAGAATAGAATATGGATGACTAGATTGAGTAATATTCCTCTTAGTCTTTGCATTGGCACCATCAGGAAACTTGAATTCATTCAGATAATTCCAAATATCTATGTATTTACTAGGGATTGTGTCAAGGGATAACAATGCTGCATCTAGGAAATCATCATTATCATAATATGAACCTAAACCATCATAGGCTTGAGAGAGTGCATTTATATTGACATGCTTCTTTCCCGACCTATCTATAATATCAAATTCAAATTCTTGCAGCACAATTATCCATCTTGTTATCCTCCCTGATGGGTTAGGCTTATTTACAATATATTTTAGAGCCTGATGATCTATTACAACTATAAACTTCTACCCTAGTAAGTAATTTCTAAACTTTTTTACAACAAAAATGATAGCTAGAGCCTCTTTTTCAGTTATAGTATAATTTACCTCAACACTGCTCATTTGTTTGCTCCCAAAGTAAACTAGATGATCATTCCCATTTTCATCATTTTGGCTCAGAGTACTTCCTAGTGTTGCATCTAAAGCATTAGTATACACAATGAATGGATTGCTCTAGTTTGGATTCTTTAAAATAGGTGAAGACACCAAAGCCTCCTTTAGTTGTTCAAAAGCTTCATGTGCCTTCTTTCCTGGTTCATAAGTAACATCCTTCTTCAAGAACTGGGTTAGTGGCTATGTAATCTTTGAGAAATTCTTGATGAACCTTCTATAGTAACCCACATGGCCTAAAAATGATCTCAACTTACTTCTATTCATAAGAAATGGTAACTCTCTCGATTTTTGAAACTTTATCGGGATCAAGTACCAATACCATATTTGCATACAACATGCCATAACAAAACACCTTTAGAACATCCAAAGACACACTTTGTAGGGTTTAGTGAGGCTTGTGCTTCATCTAACCTTTGAAATGGTGTATCCACCTAGTGCATGTGGTTCATCTTTCTCCCATAGATGTAAAAATCATCTAGAAATACTCGATGAAGTTTCCAATGTAGGGTTCAAACACCTTATTCATCAAACACCTGGAAAGTTGCCGGAGCATTACACAAACCAAAAGGCATAACTCTATAAGAAAACTTTCTTGAAGGAGTGGTGAATGTGGTCTTCATCTAATCTTTCTCCACCATATGAACTTGGTTGTATCCGTTATCCATCAAGCAAAACTATAGCACTCCTGGCTAGCTACTTCATCCAAGATCTAATTTGAGAATGGAAGAGGGTAATGATCCTTATTTGTTTCCTTGTTGACCTTCTTATAATCAACACAAATGTGTAGCTTCCCATTCTTTATTATTGAGCTCACAATGGGAGAAACCCATTTTTAATTATCCACAAAAAATATGAATCTTGCATTAAACTACTTATCTATTTCTTATTTTACAAGTATTGGAAAAATTTGGATTCATTCTATATGGCATTTGCTTTATTGGCTTAGCACTATCTACTAGCTCAATAGAATGTTCTACCCAACTTACTTGACTGATTTCCTTGTAATCAAAAGTGAATAGGTTCGAAAGAGATGGAGGTAGGATTCCTTCTCACTCTCCATCACAGCATCACTAATCTTTATTTGTTGGAGATGATCATTAATTTCTTCTTCAGATAATTTTATATGTTCATGAATCAATGTGACTGGAAGGATATCCATGACTGAAACATCAACCTCACTTTCTTCATCTTTTGTGTCCACTTCACTGTTACTAGAGTAATCAGAGGATGTCCAATCATCAGTTTCATCACTTGAATCCACAGGTTTTACCTTATGATGCCGAGGGATCATGTTTATCTTCACCCTCTCTTTTCATGTCCAAGTGTCATGAAGCCTTCATTCTAGTAGTTTCTTGCATGAAATCTCCTTAGCCATGGCCTTCCCAACAACATTGGGTATGCAACAGTACCATTTTTCATCATCTGAAAGTCTACCACACATACAACACCCATAACAAATATTGCCACATTTGAAATAACACCTTTTGGTTTAGTTTTTCCCTTATTTAATGACCTTAACATAAGTGTTGAGGGGCGATCAATTTTAAAACCAACATAATCATTACAAACTCGATCATTACATTAATTATAGTACCTCCATCAACTAATACATCATGAATTGAAATTCCATTACATAATACCTCAGCTTTTCAAGCATAGGGATCCGCATCTACCTCTAAAATAGGGACCTTAACCTCCTTCTTTCATTGAGCATTGAGTCCACTTCGCAGCTCCCACCTCTTCTCAGAAGACATAGCCAAAAGTTGACCATATGTAATATTTGCAGACCTTTTGGACAGATCTTCTAAAATGGAGTATGGTCCTTGTCCCTGTGAAATTAGAAAATCCTACACACCTAACTTTCTTCTCTTATGTTTCTTACTAGTTTCTCCTTTCATCTTTTTAGGATCATTTCCATCTTGGTTATCTTTTCTTTCATTCTTTTTATTACAAACACATCTTCTTAATTATTTATGCTCCTATCTACTACAAAAGAATTCACATGTGCTTTTCCTTTATCATTATCTCTTATACCGGATGTAGAAGCTCTATCTCGGATAATTATACTTATAATGACCCTTTTATGACAACCATAACATACAACTTCAGAAATATTTCTTCTTGGACCTCTATCTCCTCCCCGAGAACTAAATTATTTTCCTTGAAGAAGATTAATAGTTAACGGCCCATTTTCCTAAGAAGATCTTCATACTCGAGTAGATGTATTGGGAGAAATATTTGTGCTCACCGAGAGTGGTTGTGGATTCGGACCAAAGGTATTAGTGTAGGCTCTACCTTAGCAATAATTTCTTTGGGCTCTTCTTCCATGCTTTCTTCTTGCCTTCTTGAAATATCCTTTGCTTATTCGATGGTCATTAGGTGGTCATACTACACTCGTTGTTTGATCTTTGGCTTCATCCCAAGAATTAAGTACTTATAGAGGAGATTATCCACGCCATTCACCAACCCATCTGCTAATCCTTCCAGATATGGGCATCGAGCTTCCTCCTTAGCTCTAGAACATGAGCATGATAATCCCTTATCTTCTCCTTCTCTCCTTGGGATAGCTTTGTGATATCGATCATGAGATCTGCATATTTCTATTGTTCACCAAATTCTTCAAGAAAAATTTCAGTTAATAAATCCCATGAGTTTTTCACATTATCACCTAGTGTTTCAAACCACCTAAGGGCTGAACCATCCAAAAAGGTAGGAAAAAATTAAGTCCATTATTCCCTTCTTATAAGGCCATTACAAATACAAGATCATTTAAACACTTGAATGAAAAAGGAATCATCTTCATTAGATTGGGCTGAAAAAATAGGAATCTTCCCCATTTTCAAAAGTAACCCACGGTGAAATACCAACCCACAAGTACAATCAACAAGACTTATGTGCACAAATAATTGGAATCACTATAATAGAAAGTGACTTTACACCTTTCTACAGTAAAATAGGAATGACCATGGTAAATTATGGTAAAACTTGACTTAATGTGGTAAAAATTGACTTTACTGTGGTAAACACTATTCACAGTAAAAAGTGAATTTACTGTGGTAAATACTATTCATGGTAAAAAGTAAAGTTACTGTGGTAAATACTATTTACGGTAAAAAGTGACTTTACCATGGTAACTAATATGCATCAGTAAAAACAAGGTTACCCTCCAAATGATTTTTGGCTAAGTGGGAATCTCTCTAGAAAATCCACTAATGAGGAATGGTCCCGACAACGAAACCAAAATGTCATCACCAATCCGGCACTATGATAATTCTCCAAAAGGTACTCCTCATGATATGATTATGTACTAATTCATAACTTTTAGTTTGGTGGATGTAACTCACGGAAACACAATAAAAAACATAACACAAGAATACCATAGACTATGATACAAAGGAATAATGAAAAATATGAAATACAAGTGTAAATTATACTATCAACATGAAATTGTTACAATCTCACCCATGAGGTACTTCAAGTGTTACTAACTTCACTTGCCTTCCAGCAATAAATATGGGAGAAAATTCACAATTACACCTCTTAATGGCTTCTTTAACACACCTTGTGAATGATGGCTTCCTTTACACACTTACTCAAACAATATTTCACTATTTTTTCTATGCTAAATGAGGAGGGTGGCCTCCTATTTATAGAACTTTAGGATTATCCACCTTATCTTTAAGATAGGATAAGAAATCTACTCGATGAATCATATTCCATACCTTAACTCTTATCTTTACATGTAAGCTTAGCTTTTAAGATAAGATAAACCTTATCATTTCACATGGGTTCCACATTTTTAGACTTTATACAAATAAAATACACTAAATATTTATGACCTAACTCCTTGTCCTTATTACCAATATAATATTTCTAATTCCCAATCATGTAGATCCTACTTCTCTACTTACCCTAATTTTGACATTTTAACATTATCGAACCACTTACAACAAATATTTATTTTTTACAACAACATTCCTATTGTACTTTGACTATTACCGTACTTATACATTATTGGTGGCATCGCATCAGGCATTATTTGTTATCTTCTATCGATGTTACTACTAATTATACTAAACAAAATCTTAATCCTAATACATACATTAATGAAATAAAAATTATGGAGGAAAATTTTAGTGTCGACATACCATAGTAAACAAAAAAAGACTCACCTAGTAAAAAACTAAATGGGTTTATTACAAGAAATAGGAAAAGACAAGAAAAATGTTTTTTTATATTTTCTTGATTTAATTATGAGAAATTAAAATGTGTAAAATTGTTAACAAAGGTCCTAGGAAATAGCGAGCTATGGCTAGTTTTAGGTGTGTTTAAGGATGGAGTCCTCGATATACCCGAAGGTTTTGTGAGGCCTAACTTTGTACTACTATCAATACGAGCTAGGTTTTGGGGCCTTCCCCTTGACTTCACGGTCTTTCTTTGTGATAAGGAGTCGGGTTTTGTGCTAATATCCCGACATGAAGGTTTTTATACTCGGCGTAACACCAAGTCGGTTTCACTATTGGGTGATGAAATCCCAATATTTATCACCTGGGTGGGAATTGTTTGAATGTGTTTTGATGTTTTAAGTGGTATGGATGTGTGTGGAGGAAACTAAAGTGAATGCAATTAATTTTCCCTAAGTAATACTATGTGAGCAAAAAGGATGCGGTTGTTTTTTTAAGAGCCAAAATTAAATATCAATTGTGATAAGGAAAATTAGTTGATAATGTAATACTGAAAGAAAAGAGAAGGTTTTAGGACTCACCTCTAATAACACTTCCTTTTTAAAAAAATTTAAAGCGATCCAACAATCCAACAAGAAATATAGCAAGCAAAAATAACTAAAAAAATAACAACTTGCAAAATGAGTTTAGAAGAAAGAAAGAAAAGCAAAAAAAAAAATTAGGAAGTTAACTATTAAGTAATCAAAAGGATATAGAGGAATCGTCGGCGATTGCAAGAATCACTAGTGATTGCCACAATCGTAGGTGATTACTAAAAAAATCCAGATGTGGAAAAATATGATATTGTAGATGACAAAAAGATTTTTTTATAATGAATATACAAAGATAGAAATCTGCAATCTTATCTAACAGAAAATAGAGAAATGTCCAAAAAGCAATAACTATAAGGAAAACTGTAAAGTAAGCAAAATCACTCAAAAAAATCATCCACGATTGACTAAATCCACGGAGATTCACCCGTTCACCGGAGATTGACCAAATTGCTATAAATTAGTGTGTAGAGAAACAAACATTAAAAAATGGTGCTATTTATAATAAAATTAAATATGAAATGAGTTTCAGGTCCCATCAAGCATGCCAAGATGTTGATAATAATTCCTACCTCTTCAACTTAATCTACTAAGCAAGAAAGTGAAATTTAACCAACCTTAGAATGATGGGGTTTAGTGATACACATGGATGTGGATGAATGAGGTTTGATGTTTCACTCGTCAAAATTTGGTACAAGCTCCTCTTCCTTCGAGAAAACCGAAAATCACACACACTAAAAAAATACAAGGTGGATTTCCTGGCAAAGGCCAGTCCCCAAAAGTCAAAGTACTTCATTGCAAGGATGTCAATCCTCTTTCAACAATAAATTTATTTTAAAATAAGAGGTGATATGCGATAAATAATAAATGATAATTTTTTTGACAAATGTCAAGTTTATTACGAGACAAATAGATAATAAATAATGATATATGGAAGGAAGAAAAGTTATGCCTTGAATTCAAAATCTAATTCCCAATATGAATTATCGAGAGAAGTTTGAACCCTCTTCTCGAGAGAAGGTTGAATTCACTTGTTTGAAAAATTCTAGATCCTCTTCTCCCGCTTCTTATAGGTACTTAAGCCAAACAAGATCAACTTGGATACATTGGACCTCAAAGTATGTTGCCCAAAATTCCTCTACAACATCACGTATCCACTTTGAGTGGACTCAAAGATTATTTGCAAATGATCTAAAGGGGCATAGTGGATAGCATACAACTCAAGATTGTGAAATATTTCTTATTATTTCAAGTACAATGGATGATGAAAAATGGGAAATGAGTTAATACTAGTAATCTTGTGACTCGGACAACCTATTTCCATATAAAATAAGTGATCTTTGGAAAGAGTGTTAGGAACAAAGAGAAATAATATGATAGATATTATTGGATGGATTCGATAAAATTTGTAGGAAAATAAAAAGAGAAGAAATCACGGGCTATTTCGGTAATTCTTTGGTGATTACATTAATCATTAGCATTTACGGAAAATGACAACGGACTAATAAAATGAATGCTTTTGATTGATTAAGCTAATTTTTAAGGTTTACGAGAAGATAAAAGTGATGCAAACAAACAAACAAACAAGTATCAATACTTTGATATGATGTGGAGGTGATTATTTGACCTTGATATGAAATTATGGTAGAATATTGAATTAAAAAAGCTCCAAAGGTTACTTAGGGATGGTTGAGGAGTGTTGGAAGGATGGTTAAACAACATCTCAAACACTCGGGTGCAAAACAAAGATACGAAATTAGGTAGAAAGCTTAATACTTGAGAATGCAAGTGGATGATCCCCAAAGAGAGACTTAAAAATTCTCTTAAGTAATCACTGATGATTACAGAATCGTAAGTGATTTTGGTCTGCATTTAGATTTAATTTAGGAAATGGTTGAAACAACTTTCTAAATCTAGATTTTTTTTTTTAAATTTTGGGGAGTGGAGTTGTTAATTTTTTTGAGAACGTGTTGAGTTGGATGGTGATGATAGAATGAACTAAATTTTTCTAGATAATGTTGGGATTTAAGTAGGTTTATAGATAGGTTTATTAGGTGTATAGAGGATAATGATAGGCATGTAAATGGTTATGATATGTGTATCGAGATAAGGGAGTTAAAAGTAGGTTTTAGATATATTAAAGGGAATATTTAGTTTGATTTGGGAAAAATAATTAAATCAACTTAGGTGGTTAGGGTGAATGTAATATATTATGGAAAATTGTGTATATTATGAAACATTAATTAATTAAATGAAAATGGGGATTAATTAATGGGGCATGTAATGTCTGGCCTAAAATGTCAATATAGTTAATTTATTAATTGACTAAGGAGGGGAAGACGTATATTTTCGGTGTCTACAACTAAATCTAATGACAAAAATTATATATACATACATACATATATATATATATGTATGTATGTATATATATCTATATACATATATATGTATGTATATATATATATATATATATATATATATATGTACATATATATACAAAAATTAGAAAATTGATATTCTAATCCAAAACCAAAAAGGAGCATAAATATTACAAGGAAGATGGTCAAATGGATAAAAACACAATTTGGATGGGTAAAAAGAACATCGATGGTGCTTTGAAAGGTAATGATCGAAAGACGGGAGGAGGCGGTTTAATCAAGGATACCAAAGATGAATTGGTGGTGTCTCATGTTGGGCATACGAGAACTCAAACTAGACCATTTATTAAATCCTTTGCTTACCTCTACAGAATCCAAATGCTTAAAAGAACTAAGGTTAGGAAATTCAATATTGAAAGAAATTCCTTAAATATTATAAAATGTATCGAAACACTTTCTAAATCTAGCTAGGCCATCCAAAATACGATGGAATATCGCAAGGAAATGTTAAATGAGTTTAGGAGTTTAAGGTAGGCCACATATACCATGAAGAAAATGGTTGTCTTGACCTCATTGCTAATAAAGTATTCAAAAGTGATAAGTTAGCCAAGTGGACCCCCTTTGCAAACCTCATAGATAACATGGTTGCTAAAATTTATGAATATTTTTCAAATGAGTAAGGTTTATGCCAAATTTAACATAAATTATATGAAGCATAATTAAAGGTAGGGTAGCATATCATGCCATAATAAACCCTTAGAAAAGGCATTTTTCATAATGTGGTTACTTGTGTGAGATATCATTAGATGTAGTGGTTTAAAGATAGGAAAGACAATCTTATTAGCTATAAGGAATTCTATTATTTCATGTTCAAAATTATTTTTATAGATATGGAATGATGCGAGAGGACCAATTCAATTTCATCCAATCATCAAAACATGCCTTAACTATCATGTTCTAAAAGGTGTGTTTCGTTGTCCATTTGAATTTAGTAGCTTCTTTGTGTCCTTCTTTCACTATTTAATCTATCCCTTATCCAATTCCAAGCCTTCACCATCATCATTATACATGAATTCAAGAAAGCGTATTTAAGATTCTTCTTTGTGCTTTGTTTCCTCTTCTTATTATCAAAAGGTCTTAGTCAAATCTAGGAAAAAATGGACTTATGGATTAAATAGGTCTTGGTAATTACTTTAACTTTTTATTTCACACTCCTATGAGGCTATACCATTCACCCAAATTCATTTACAATGTTCAAAATCTTAGCTTTTCTTTCTTATCTTCAACTTGCCTTAATAATCCCCCGAGATGATGTACTCTACTTCCAACCTTCTAATATCACTTCTACAAGTACCAAAAAGAATATGAAATCTTGTTTATTTCACTTTATGCTATCTTCAAATGATCTTAAAACCTCATAGGCCAACTCCTTCTGCAACACTCTCAAACTCACCTTTTGTATTCTTTCTCCTAAACCTTCCCTAGGTTAGCATTCATACACTATCATGAATAGATTCATTTTTGGGGAGCTTCAAGACAAAAAATTCATATATCTTAGCAGTCACTAATGGGATCAAGTTGTGTAGAAAGTTTCATGCCTCCCTTCAAAAGATACAATATAGTTCCTTTTAAGTCCACTCATCATATTAGCCTCCTATGACTGTACAAAGTTTCCCTAACCAACTGTCAAGAATTTATCACAAATGAGCCAACAAATAGTTAAATTTATGAAAGAATATTTTAGAAGGGATAATAAAGATGATATCTACCAATTTTTGGCTCAATATTTGGTGGCTATGTGCTTCAAAAACTAAACCATTCTTCCACCTCATTGCACTCTGCCCGAGAAATCCCGAGAGGGTAAAAACATTCATAAAAGGTAAGAAATTTGATTCAAGATCTAAAATTTGTCACCAATAACTTTTTTATACTTCTCCCTACTAATTTTCATTCTAAAGGCTCCATGCATGCATTAAACACATGTTCATATTATATCAACTCAGAAAAATAAGGTTTGTATCGAAACATAACCTTCGTTAATCTCAGATCATAAGAAATGATTATATAATCACCTAATTTGTAGTACATATACTTCCTAATCAGGTTATTGATGCCTCTTCTTATTCAAACCTAAGGTTGAAACACATGAAAAGATATAAATAAATACTCTTATAAAACTATTGCTAAGCTGTACATATTCATGTGACAAGGTTTAGATGAAACCCTCGAGATCTTGGCTTGGAAGACTAGAGGTTTGTTCAAGAAATCCTTGATATTTGATCAGTGGACCACTCCTTTTATGAACTTAAGGTAGAAATCATACACCTCATGTACACAAAAATGACAATCTATACAAAGTTGGTTATTCGAAAACACGAACTCGTTTTCTTGAGGCTACAAGTACCATTAATTGCATGCACTTTGGAAAATAATAATTTCATCAAACTATAAATCTTGAATTAGTGAGCTTAATTGCATTCTCCCATGTGGATGCTATCAAAACAACACTATTAGCGAATTCATGATCTAAACATTATTTATTTGAGCTTTTCACAACTCTTAAACATAATTATAAGCCTCAACTAGAAAAGAGAAGCTTATATTACTTTAACTATCAAAATATCCTTAAAATCCACCTATAATGGTTGATAGATAGTGATAAAATGTTGTAGATATCACACATTTTCTAATAAGTACTTAATTAAGAGGAAAAATACAATTCTTGTCAAAACAAAACAAATTTTCTTAGCAATATTGTGCTTTCATACAAAATTTCATATTCTCAACCAGTTTCCTCCTTCCTTAGAGTATCTCCTCTCCTTCCCTTGAGAAATAATGAATAAAATCCTTCCATTCATGTCTATATTCAAAAACTCCTAATACATATAACTACTTCCTAGAGTATAACTGGTTTTTCAAGAGTTCTTATGACTCATCAAGCACATTTTTCGGCATTTTACATTATTTTTGCATATTTCTTAACTCACTTCTATTTTATAACTCTTTTTCAAACCTTATGACTCACCTAGACACCTATAACCTCTAAGAAAACCCTAAAACACTTTATATGCTCATATGATTTCAAATTCCCATTTTGGAGGGAAAACACAAAATGAAGACATTTAAACTTTTAATTCTTTTCACTCTCTTGTAATGACCTTTTTGGACTTCATATGGATTTGACACATCCAAAAACCTCAAAATATCATGTCACTACAAGGAAAATTAGAATCATGATACTACTTAGACAATGATGCTCCTGCATCATACTTCCAAGGTAGAGAAAAGGAGCCTTGTACTTCCATTTAGTTTCTTCTAGTATCTCTTGATCTTCTTGATTTGTCCTTGCCCTTGCTCTTATACTCCTCACAAATACCTAGATCCCATAGAAAGTTCTCCATATTTTCATTTGCCTTAATGTTTCTCTTTTTCTTCTTGACTTCCATCTTGATTTTCTTCAATTTCAGTCCCTGTCACCTATACCTACACAAATAAACACAAAACCAAAAAATGAAAAGTGTTATTCATGCTTGATCATATCATTCTTCTTTGTATAGCTTTCATTCACTTTGTTTTTAATCCTTCCCTTTCCACATTATTCCTCTTATTTGTTGCAAATTTTCTTTTGCATGTTCTCCATCATATCAGCCTACTTTAGATTTGTACCTATGCATGCATACTCATTTACAAATGAATCAACCAATCTCTTACTTGTACCTTCATTTTCTCTTTACTCATTCATCATACATGATAAATCTTGCAACAAATCATCTACCTCACCTATGAAAAAATGATCACCATGCTCATTGCCCCATTATATATTGCTTATTTCACTTTCCTTTTACTTCTTAAATACACCAATAGATTATTTTTCCATAATTTCTATAAATTCACCTATTGAAATGTCAATTGCAGTCATCAACCGAGTAAGTTTGAAGTCAATTTGGGTTACCCTCTTCAGATGAATTCATGATTTCTTGTACTTACTTCTCTATCTCTTCTTCACTTGCATTTACCTCATCCAAACTAATTTCTCCTTTTCCACATGATAAAAATGTCATCAAGAAATTTCATTTCTTCATTTATCTTAAGTTCCTCCATTTCTTTGTCATCGTCATCATATTTAGGCTTGTCAAATCTGATTGCATCTTATTTTGGAGTATTTAAAAACAAAAATACCTCAAGGGGAACGCAACTTGATTCATAAACCTCATTAGTATACTAATTTATTGGTGCACCTTCTTATTTTTCTTCATCTTCCTCTACTTTCTCATCCATGCCATCAAGTGACTCTCCTTCTTCAGGGTAGCAATAGGTCACTTCTTGATTTGTGATTTCTTGCTCTTCTTCTTTCCATTCATAATTTTCTTATTCATCGCATATTATTCTTCCATGATTAGTATCCAATCTTCAACTATTGCTACATATTTATTGAGTTATTTAATCTCTTTCCCAAACCACAAATCAAATTTTTGCTTCCTCTTTCTTCGTGGCCTTCTCTCTCTTATTTTTTTCATCTTGATTCTTCTTCCCGTGGCTTAGCATTCTTACTAGCTCTATAAGTAACTCTTCTTTCTCACAATTTATCTATTTATTATTTGGAAAAAATATTTTTCACCTTGATCTCCTCCACACATAACCTAGGATTCTATTGTCATGCAAATGTGCAACATGGAAATTGACAATTTCTAAGCATGACAACAATACCCATGTACCAATTTTTTCAAGTCCTATCATTCCAAGACACCTGTGTTTTCCTAGTCAGTCCAAAGTAACTCCATGATTGGTGTTAATTCATTTCCCTAGGTGATTTAGGAAATTCAAATCAAACCCCCTAGGTGATTTTAGGATTTCATCAAGTTACAAGCTATAGGCAATTGTGGGAAGGACTATCACTTTGGCCTTCGAGAACTAAAGAAAATCCATGCAAAGCATAGAAGAAAATCCAAAATGGACATGGAAGAAATAAAAAGTAATAGAAGCATTGTGAAGGTTATTTTCGAATGTTTGGGGATGATTTGGAGTAGTTTTGGTAGTTTCATCAAAATTGGGGATTCACAGCCTAGGCAAGTGCATAAGCCAAAATAAGTCATGGAGCTTCGGAGGGTGATTCTAGGAGCTCGAAATGGAGTTAGTAGTTTTTTTTTTTTCAGAAATAGAATTCTAGCCCTACAATATGGTTAAATCCTATTTATCACAACACTTTAGCACATCAGGTCTATATGAAGTTTATCTCGGGAATAGGTAGAGTACCATATGAAAAATTAGGTTTTGGGGATCCAATGGAATAGCAAAGACATAAGACCCCCACCATTTTATTCAAAATGTCATTTATAGTCATTATCACATGAATTTTATCCAAAAAATTCCATCATAAGCTCAATTTATCATCGTCACAAGTTGTCCTCTTGGAGCAAGTTCAGGACTTAGCCAAATTTTGGGAGGACACATGTTAGCTCTAGGAGCTTGGCAGGATTTTATGTCCCTAACATCCCTGAGGGTCAGGTACATCAACCTTGGAAAAATTCTCCCAACCCCCATGTGACCTATGGAACTCCATATGACCATCAGCATTGTCAGTTCAAGGTGTAATTTGGAGCTCAAATTCCCTATCGTCGGATCAATGCCACGTGTTAGCTCCAAGACCACCATGGAATTTGATGTCCCTCACATCCCTCATAGGTTAGGGACATCAGACCTTGAAAAATGTTCCCATCCCTCTAGGAGAGATTTTTGGTCACCCATGTGACCCACTTCCAGCCCCTTAGTGCTTTAAAGCTGATTTTTGAGCACTCACTCCCTGTCGTTGGATCAACACCACGTGTCAGCTCCTTGCTTACCATGGAAATTGATGTCCCTCACATCCCTTTGAGGTGAGGGACATCAAGGAAAATAAAATTCACCCAGCCCTCTCTCAACATGATTTTAAAAATTCAAATATTTACCTGCTTCCCTACTTCTAACTATTTCCACTCCCATGCATAGCTATACCTCCATTCTTCCTCTGCAACCTCCCTGCCATCACTCCACCATTGTTGAACCTCAAACTAGACCTGTCACAAAAATATTCTCCTTCATTCCATTAAATCATATAGGTATCATAAGGAATCTTGAGAAAATGAAGAAGGAGAAATGAAGAACAACGAAGAGAAGAGTAGAAAATCTCCATAGCCAAAAATGAAGATTCACAAAAATCTTGCAAACTAGTGCATGAATAAACGAACCATTTTTGTTGTTTGTTCCTCTATCGAAGACCATAAAAAACATACTTTTAAACTATCCTCTCATGCAACAGAGAATTCAAAATTAATAAATCTTCTTTCGGGCTCGAAGAAAAAGAAGTGGGATTTATCATCAAACAGGTTGTCAGATTGAAGAAAAATTACACGTGAAGCACCAAAAAAAAACCCATAACCAAAACATAATTTTTACTGAAAATGAAGAAGAAAAGGAAACATCCAATTTTTGAGCTCTATTAATAGCCACCATGACATAGCAATGGAAAAAATTAGTGAGCTACCTCTCTGCATCGTAGGGTTACAGTGGGCAAAATTACCCAAAAATTGGAGGAAATGATCGTCGAAAAATATAGTTTCCATGAACTATTTTTGCACCATCAAACCCCTATTTTTAAGGGATATGAAGGGATGTTTTTTTCATTACACTTCCCTGTCACATGAATAACATCTATGAAAAAGGCAGCGAGCTACCTCTTCACTTCTCAAGGTTCTAGTGGGCAAAACCACATGAAAATTGGATGAAATGATTGTTGAAAAATCTAGTTTCGCGTGAACTAGTTTTTGCACCACAAATCCCTTATTTTTAGGGATATGGAAGACTATATTTTTGTTATTATTCATACCAAACCATGAAAATATCATTTTCCCACTTGTTCTAGATGAAGGAGTTACTCAAACACGAAGTGTGGAACCCCAGAATAAAACCTAGAATTTCAAGACTTGTTTTGTTGCAATTTGACATCCACGGTGCACTTACTAAAAATAACATGTCTTCCTACATAGGGGTTTGTTACTTTAGATAAGAAACCATTTGAAGAGGCTACGAAGAAGGTGGTAAACACAGAGGGAGTATCATAGGCAAATTCATCAAAAAGGTCATCTCAGCTCGCAATTCACACTTACTAAAAATAGTAAGTTACACTCAAAGAGTAGTTTTGGCACAATGGAACATACAAGGATAATCATTTAGGGGGACATTATTGTTTGGGATTATCCTAGGAATTTTTCACAGGGAATTAGAGATCCATCTTAGTTTATTCAACTTGGCGAGTGTTCGTGAGCTAATTTGAAGTAGTTTCTCAAAGTGTGAATGGAGTTCAAAGATTAAAAGTTTCACTTTGCATTTGGAGCTTTCCATCAATAATGATCAATGTAATTCATCGGGAACAAAATCTCCTCCTCTTATTCATCTCTCTCTTTCTCTTTCCTATGCCCCCAACTTTCTCTCACTTTCCAATATTCTAATTTCATGTTGGGGTTGCACTTTTCATATGTCCTAATGTAATAAGTCACCTTTATGTTGTAAAAGGGACTTAATATTCTCCTAGGAAGCTGAAAAGTTTTAAGTTCCACAAGGACATATGAAAATCCATTGGGGAGGTAGATGACAAGTTACCTCTAATTCTATAAATTGTAAAGCCATTCCCATTTAAAAGGGTTGGTAATTGATCTTGTAAACTCAAGAGTGCATTGTACTTAGAGAAAGCAAAAGAGATAGCCATTTTCTTATAATTTACTTCACTCTAAAATTTATCCCATTCCCACACCATGTACACCTTTTTTTCAAGAAATCAATACAAGAAGAAGGAGTTTCTAGCTTTCTTTGACTAAGGGGTTTCTTGATACTTTGTGATCAATAAATTCTATTTGGTCTTGTTGTTATTTGTAGAGTTGTTTCTTCTCATGAATGCATGTGTTGACATTTCGACTAGTCTATGTAGGAATTTGATTTTCTACCTCTAGCATTATTCCCCTACCTCATATTCTCACTTTCTTTTCCACTTTCAGACAAATTCTTTAGTAGTAAAATATTTTTGTCTTTTCTATAGGGTCAATGGACTACCCCTATGGGATCCCCGACCACAAGGCCACAGAAAAATCCACCTTTACTTGTGTATGCATATACGATGAGCTGTACTAGTTAAGTAGAGGAACCTATATTCGCATAGAGATGGAAAGAAATCCATAAGTTTTTCCACTTGAAATTTTTTTCTCTCCAACAGATTACAACCTTGACTTTTGGTGCTTCCTTTCTCTTCCATTTCTACTCCCTCTTTCACTTCTCAACTTTTCCTTTGTACTGTAATCTCACATCCACACTTACATTTTCATTATTATCCATAATAACATATTCATTATCCTATATTTGATACCAAATGATGTAGAGTAACAAGTCAAGTTTATCCGATCATCAAAATGATATATCAGAAACTAATCACTTCATGTGTTAACTATCATGTTTGAAAAGTGTTTTCTAGTTGTCGGTTTGACTTTAGTAGGCTTTTTGGCTCCTTTTGCACTATTACAACTATCTCTTATCACATTCCAAGCCTTCACCATCATCATTTCTTCAAGAATATTTTAGAATGGATAGTAAAGATAATATCTACCATTTTTGGCTCAATATTTG
This sequence comes from Taxus wallichiana var. yunnanensis, assembly GCA_018340775.1. Taxonomy (NCBI): domain Eukaryota; kingdom Viridiplantae; phylum Streptophyta; class Pinopsida; order Cupressales; family Taxaceae; genus Taxus; species Taxus wallichiana. The sequence continues at coordinate 845,043,184 of CM031239.1, forward strand.
GTGATTATGTGCTTCAAAAACTAAACCCTTGTACCACCTCACCGTACTCTACCTAGAAATCTTGAGAGGGTAAAAAGTCTCATAAAAGCTAAGAAATTTGATTCAAGTGCTAAAATTTTTCACTAATAATTGTTTCTTAATTATCCCTAGTTATGTGCATTCAAAAGGCTCCATGCATGCATCAAAATATTGATCTTATCAACTCAACTAAAAAAACAAGGTTTATATTAAAACCCACCATTGTCAATCTCAAATCATAAGAAAAGATTATATAATAACCTAATTTGTAATATATAAACCTCCTAATTAGGGTCTTGATACCTCTTGTTTTTCGAACACAAGGTTCACATGCATTCAAATATATTAACATATCCTCTTATCAAACTATTTATAACTATATATATTCATTGTGACAGGGTTTAGATGAAACCCTCGGATCTTGACTTGGAATACTAGAGGATTTTTCAAGAAATTCTTGATATTGGATTATTGGAACACTCCTATTATGAACTCAAGGTAGAAATCATACACCTCATGTACACAAAAAATGAAAAGCCATCAAAAGTTGGCTATTCGAGAACATAAACTCAATTTTCTTGAGGCTACAGTGTACCTTTAATTGCATGCACTAGAAAAATAATAAGTACATAAAACTCTAAACCTTGAATTAATTAGATTCATTACCTTCTCCCCTATGGATGCTATTAATTTTTTTTAGAAAATTCATGATCTAAACATCATTTATTTGATATTTTTACCACAATTAAACACATTTATTAGCCTAAACTAGAATAGAGAAGCTTATATTACTTTAAATATCCAAATATCATTCAAATCCACCTATAATGGTTGACAAATAGTCATCATATTTTGTATATCTCATGAATTCTCTAATAAGTACTTAATGAAGAGGCGCAATACAATTGTTGTCAAAACAAAATAAAGTTTCTTAGAAATATTGTGTTTTCATACATAATTTCAAATTCTCAACTGGTTTCCTCCTAACTCAAAGTATCTCCTCTCCTTCCCTTGAGGAATAATGAATAAAATCCTTCCATTCATGTCTATATTTAAAAACTCCTAATACATGTAACTACTTCTTGGAGTATAACTATTATTTCAAGAGTTATTATGACTCATCAGGCACATTTTTGGCATTTTACATTATTTTTGCATATTTCTTGACTCACTTATATTTTAGAACTCTTTTACAAACCTTATGAATCACCTAGACACCTATAACCTCTAACAAACCCCTAAAACACTTTACATGCTCATATGATTTCAAATTCCCTTTTTAGGGAAAACAAAAAAATGAAGACAATTCAACTTTTAATTCTTTTCACTCTCTTGAAATGACTTATTTGGACTTCATATAGACTTGACACATCCAAAAAGTCAAAAACCATGTCTATAAGGAGAATTAGAAACATGATACTACTTAAACCATGATGCTCCTCCATCAGGGAAGAGGAGAGGTGAGCCTCTATTTCATTCCATCTCAATTATCCGAATCCATGGGAGGTGATAGATTCTATCTTGATCATTCATTGTGTCATGAATAAAAGAAAATCTAAGGTGTGGCTGATTATAAAACAATGTGGCATCACTAATTTTATTGATCTTGTAATTAAATAATGGAAGTGATCCTATATTTTATCTAGATGTTTCAAGTAGGTAGAGGAAGAGTGAAGGTCTCCCATTCTCGTTTCTAAAGAATTATCATGCACATTATTGGTGGGTGGGCAAATTAGAATTAAAAAAAATTGAGTTTCTCTTTTCCCTTTATTTTCTCATCTTCTATATAATGTAAAAACCTCTCATCCGAGAGATGTGGATATTCTAGGACATGGGACAACTCATTTTATTGTTAACATAACTTTCCCTTTCCTTCCATTCATTTTTAATTGTTTTTCATTCAACATCAATTAGTTGTAAACCTTCACTGGGCTTTAGTAGGTGTTCTTCCATATTTCTCTATTCTTCACATCAAGAAGAATGGACCATGCATACTTTGAAAGTAATTAAATATTTTTTTATGGTGTTTTTATTAACCCTAGCTTATATTTGACTACACATGTATTTTGAATTTCAAGGCTAAAATCACACCTCAAATGAAGAGTGGGTTGAATAAATTGATGCTTAAAAATCTAGTGTTAGGGAAACCCTATAAAATGGGGAACCATACACTACCATCTCAAAACCTTCATTTTACTCTCCCTAACCTACACCATCTCATCCTGATTTTCATGTTCCTAGCTTCATGACTGCCCCTATTATGGATTCCCCTTCTCCATGTTCTTCCCTTCCATCCGACCTTAATTTCTTTACCATTATCCCTCCAAAACTACCTTTTCCTCTACATGAAATTATTTCACATCCTCTACCATTTGAACATTTGTAAACTAAATTAAGGACTAAACCCTTCCCCCACTTTACAAAATAAGATTTACATGTGCTTGATATTTGTAAACAATCACTTGATGACCATGAAATAATGGATGTTATCCAATAGACTAAGGGCACAATTTCTTGGTTTTTCAAGGATCCATTTCTCACTAAACTTGATATTGAATATTTCATGGTAGCAAGGTTTGTACTTCATTCTTTTGGACAACAAGATGCACATGCAGGCCTATAGGAGTAGATTGAGAAAGAGATAAATAGGGTGGTTTGAGTCAAATATTCAAATAATGGAGTGATGAATTTGAATCCAAAGGGGTTCATCACTAAGAACTCGATAGTCATCCTTATCCAATTTCTACAAAATCAACTGAGGTGAGTCCCATTCTTGATATTCTTGAAATACTTGTCAAAGAATGGACTGATTTTGAGAGCATAGTGGATGAAGGATTGGCCAAACCTATTTTATAAATTCCTCCTATTTATATTGAAAAATATAAATTCAAGGAGGCTAAAACTAAGGGAATGAGAGGAAAGGAAGAGAAGATACCAAGTGAGAAAGATGTTATATGTGAATGCGGTGACCCCCATTGTCCCGCATGTCTCGAACTTGCTTGATTTTTGAAGGTTGCAATTATCAAAAAATAATATATTCAGATGATGTAACCAGTCATGATGAGCTTCACTTCATAAATGATAATAAATCATATTCATGGTTTAAGGGAAGAATGGGTTATAGAAAGCTCATTGATTTCTTTCAATGATAAAACTTGAATAATCCTTCCCTTTGACCCTTACATGAATATGTTTTTGTGGATGAATTTGATCTCTCAAAATTTATATATGAGAATGAGGAGAGCCATGATGAAACCATTTCTAAATCAGAAAATGAAGCCATCAAGGTGGAAACTGAGTTGTTTGTGGAAGTAGAACAAGATTCGATTTAGTTGGCAAAACCTTCATCCATCTTCAAAAAAGTCTGCACAAGGAACCCATTATTGGGGTTGATCTCTAAAAGAATGGGAAAATCACAAGGATCATCCCATGCCCAATAAAGAATTGGATAGCTTAGAGCCAAATTCAAAGTTGCAACCATTCATGTTTGTTTGAGAACATGAGGATGAGATACAATGCACCAAAGTTCAGCTACTAATACCTCTTAAATCCAAATGTAGAGAAACTAAAAGAGCAATTTTTTTGTTTCCATTTGATATTTTGGGATGAAGGGTGGAAGACCATGTTTATATAATTTTTCACTCTCATTAAAGACTATGTTTAGTGTTAAATTAGTCACATAGTATCAATTTTTGAGGAAAACCAACTACTTCTTTCTCGCCTATTGCAATATTTGTTTGAGTTTCCTTTTCCATTGGTTAGAGTAGGGTAGGGTAGGTGTTATTTTAGTAGAAGAAGTAATTTGTGCAATCTGCATGTTTCCACTTGGAACATGTATAAATTTCCGTTTGTACATAGTTTTTACATGTTTTTTTGTTTTCACATGGTCCATTGGGTGGAAACAATGTGTTTGGGACAATTCAAAGTATATGCACTTCATTTCCATATCAAAATTTTATCCTAAACTCTATAATGCTTCATCTTTTGCCAAGGAATAAATTCAATTCTTCATAACTCGGGAAAAATTCAAATTTGGGAAAAATTCATATGTTCATCATTTGTCTCAATAAATCATTTATAGAGGGAAGCAGGTGAAATTTTAGATTCAAAACAATTTTCCATTTTCATAAAAAAATCAGTTCATAAAACTCTTACAATGAGATGTCAATTCAAGATTCAAGCCAACTTCATGTTCAGGTAGTGGCTCAAGTGGATTTAGGGGTATGTTCTGTTGGTGTAAATTATGAGTTTGCACACTTTGCCCTAATTTCCATGTTTAGTTTTTATCATAAAACATTTCATTTACTTGAGTTGGTGACCTGCAATTCATTTTATCCAATTGAATGCCTTCAAGGTGCTCATGATGTGGTTATTTTTCCCTAATTTGAAGCAATTTCCAACTTCCCCTCTTGTTGTGCCTTAATTTATTCTTGTTTTGCTGTCTTTTTTCCTTTCCCAAATCATGAAAAAACTCAAAATGGATCGAATTCGAGTTATTTGAGGTTAAAATCCTACTCCCCAAGTCAAAAACAATGTAAAATCATGTTTCATTTGATTTAAAACTGAGAAATCTACATTCCTTGTGAAAAAAATTGATTTCTAGGGCATCCTTTGTATTTTTACGTTTTGATGGGCATACGGGTGTCATTTTCCCGTCAAATTCATCTTCGCATGTTATTGCTAACGTGGCAGGTTCCTATTGGCTGAGGATGTGTAGGGAAATGTCTTAACTTGTCACTTTTTGACTTTTGGCAAAAGGAAAATTTTTGTCCATGGCCCCGCATTGCTACAGTAATGTGCCTATGTGGCACAATTTGATTGGCTGGAGGATCGGCGGGTGGCGGAGGTCACTTAGAAATTTTTCCTTCATTTTTGCAAATTTCTCAAAATCAATTTTTACCCGAAGGCCCGCAACGAATAGGAAGGTGACACATGGTAAGAAGAGCACGCGGATGGCGGGGAGTTGGAGAATTTTGGCTCAAGATGTCATGGGAAAATTTTGACTTGAGGGCCCGCCTCCAATGAAAAGTGGACACGTGTCTAAGAAGGTCAAACAGAGCAGCGGGAACTTTGAAAAATTTGTTGTTTTTGGTCTCAAAGTTACAAAGAAACAATTTTTCCCGAACGCCCGTGTCGAATTGAAGGAGGGCACGTGTCCAAAATTTGGCGAGAGGTTTGGAGCGCGAGAGAAAATGGAAAAGTTTACAAATTTTGGCAAAAAATCTCAAAGTAAAAAATTGACCCGTGGAAAATTTGGAGGTGTCCCCCTGTAGCCAATCAAGGGGTGACACGTGGCATTTACAAAAGGCAAAAAGGGGAGTGCAAGCTTGTAAAATGTTTTGGTGGTCATGGAGGGTTGAAGGCAAAATGGAAGGGTTGGCTCCATAGCAAATGGGAGACCGCCACGTGGCAAGGAGTGAGCGGGTGTTTGGGCCCAGGAAATTTTGAGAAAATTTTCCTTTTCTCAAAAAAGTGGAAAAATTCATCAAATTGGCCCGCAGGTTTTGGTGGGGCCCACATGTGGACACGTGGTGGGTCCAAGGGGCAAGCGGGGAAAATTTTCAAAATTTTCCAAAGGTCAAAAAGGGTTAAAAATGTATTTTTAAGATGGGACCCACTCTAATCATGTTTGGACATGTGTCCCACCTCATCCACAGGGAAAAAGGATATGTTTGAGGGAATATTCAAGGATCTAATCTACCACATGGAGGGCTAACATTAAAAGTTGATTTTTAAATCAACGGTTGCTGTGCATTTTCATTTCTTGCCATTGGAGCTCCAGGAAGCTTGGAATTGTCATTTCTTCACCAAATCACATGAAATTTTATATGGTTTCACATCCCCTCAGCCTTTTGAATGCAATGGAATCATTTTTATGAGCTAATTCGGTGCCCTATGGTGTTTTTGATGAAATTTTTATTCAGGCCCATGAAAAAACGTAAAAGTGAAAAATTAAAGTTGCAGAGGTAAAAAATGATGAGGTAGAAAGGTGAAAATGATTGTAAAAGCATGTTGGCATGTCTAAATGCCAAAAACGTGACCTTGAGATGGATAAGGATCTGAATTCATGCAATATTTTAAACTATTTGTGCATCTCTGGCAATATGCGGGCTGTTTTACATTTTGATGTCATTTTCGTGAAATGGGTAAGAGTTCGCAACAAATTTGATCCCTTTAGCATATTATTTACTTGCATAAGCAAGGATCAAGTTGGCATGAGGTATAAAATATATTTTGATGCATTTTGTAAGGGCTGGGAGAAAAAGAGAAGGAGACTTAGAATTTTCACAAGGAAAAACAGGAAGAAGTCCATTCTTTTTGGAAAACCGCCTGAGAGTCATTTTCAATTCCATTTTTGTATCAGGTTTCATCATGTTGAGTTGGTTTCATTTGTAAAGCCATCAAAAGGCTCTGATATTTTTCTCATGACTTTCCCCTACTGATGTATCTGATCATTTTCTAGATTATCTAGTTTATTCTCTTGGCAAAGTTTGCATATACTTATGTTTCAGAATGTTTTCAGTTTATGTTTCTTGCTCATGTTGCAATCTTGTGTTTAGAATCTATTTGATCATATAGGGTCTCATTTCTTGTTGATGGTTTAATGGCATTTGTAATCTTATATTTAGAAGAGCTTTCATCTGATAGAAGATAAACAAATTTAAAATCATTTTACTGTCCCTGAATAATGAGACTATTTGTAAACCTTTGGGTGCACCTTAGGTCATGATTAAATAGGGATTCCTGGATACTTTGTTGGTATTTTGCTTCAAGATTTTGTGGTAGGTTATCAAAGGTTGTGTGGAAGAGTGTAGATCTAGGCCTCCATTTGTGCACATATCCTGGTTGAAGGAGCATTTAAAACCTCTAGAAGTATTCTTGTTGTGTAGGTGTTACAAATTTCTTGCAAAGGTTCTCAAAGAAGTTGGTAATTCCTAGCTACTCTTGTCCTAACATATCCCACATAATATCATTTAAACTAACTCATCCTACCTATACTACCCCTACATTGCATTGTGTGTCCATAAAAGAACTCAATCCTTTCACAAAAATGCATAAAGCATATCAGGGTTTTATCATGTCTTTAGCAGCCCTAGCTTTGTTTTGAGAACATTTCTATCATTTAGTAGTGAAAAATCCTTTGAGTTTGGATAATGGATGTTTGATCATGTTTTCACAAGGCCTCTTCCATACCATATGCAAAACACAAGGATATCTCCATCTCCTTTACCATATAAGGGCTGCAATATAGGTTCTCTTGCCTTGGTTGATAGGCACAACCTAAAACAATGAGGGTTAGATCAAAACCCTTTTTAAGGTGCTATCCACTCCCCCAAATCTTGAATGTAAACAAGAAGATAGGTGTGCTTCCTGGCTAAAAATGACATACAAAGCATCTATCTATCCTTGAGTTTCTTGTGCAAGTTCATGATGTTGTTCAAGTTGTGAAGGAGATTAAATCTAGATACCAACATGTTCTTTAAGTTTTGGATAAGTTTCATGGTTATTAGGATGATTCCATACCCAATGGATGCTTTAAGGCCACTTATATTTTCAAATTCATAGGAAGATTACCTCGTGAGTCACCAAACTATTATCCAATTTCACACCCCTTGCAAAATTAGACAACTTGACAAAATTAGACTTGAAGTTTATTGAGATTCGGTGAAGAATTTGAGAAATGAGGTATTTTTGTGTGTTTTGGGTACTTAGATTATTTTTGAGTCACTTCTCTCCTTTTCTCACTACTTAAAAGATCCAACACTTAGCTAAAACATTGAGAAAAATGAAAAAATGGTCATTTATAGACCATTGTGGAAATGTGGGTCCATGAAGGAATTGAGGAATAACTTCCAAAGTTCCCTAAGTTCCCTAAACTTATGATTTTATCTAAATGCAAATGTTTCAATGTTATGTAGGTGGGGTGGAAGAAATTGGAATGGGTGGAACAAGTTATTGCGGGCTCATAGTTCCCTACATCTGCACACTTTCCGTAGGTTAAAAGGTTTTGATATAGTGCGAGATCAGATTTTGGTCCGGAGAAAGGGATTGGAGATGGAATGGTTATCGGTACCACTTGTTCCCTGAAGTAGCTTGGGAGATACCAAGAAAAAGAGTGAGTGTCGGTGTTTGTTGTGTGGGTGGGAGGCATTTGGAGGAAGCGGGTGGGGTGGAATGGTCCCATGAAACCAAAGGTTTCGAGAAGGACATTATGAGACGATGAATAAAAGAAAGGATATAATGTAGGAAAGGTGGATGTTGGGAGAATGAGGTGATGGTGGAGCTAGTTTCCTATAGAAAGATCTCGACTGTAAACAAGGAAGTAATGTGGGTTACAAAATATAAAGGTTGTGGAAGAACCAAAGTCAAATTTCCCAAGTTACCCATTTCCTTGAGTTCCCTAAAAACCCAAAATATCCACAAGGAAAAGGAAAAAATCATTTAATTGCAAAATGTAGCAGTGAATGGGGAACTGTGTTCCCAAATTTCCTCCGGACTGATTCGCCATATCTATTTCTCATGTGCTCCATATATATATATATATATATATATATATATATATATATATATATATATATATATATATATATATATATATATATATATATATATATATATATATATCACTAGAAATGCCTCGTTGAACACTCTGATATGAAATCTAGAAAATCAAATTTTGGCAAGGATAGGTGGATGAAAATGTAAAAACACTTCTAGCATTGAAATCACAACTCCAAGTAGCTACAAGATAAATTTAATGAAGTAAGGCACCATTTTCTTCTTCCCCAAGGTAAATGACATTGTAAAATGAGTTTGGCAGTCACTCATGCTCTTTTCGTGATAATTAATACACATTTTTGGTGGGTGGGAGTAAAATTTTGAGTTTCTCTTTTCCTCTCTTTTCTAATCTTCTATATAATGTAAAAACATCTCATTTGATGGGGGATATTGTTGCATGTGCGGAAAATCTATAAAAAACATTTACTCAACACAAATGAGTTGTAAGCCTTCACATGGGCTTGGAAAGTGTTCTTGTTCTTCTATTCTTCATGTGTAATGGAATGTGCATACTTTGAAAGAAATAAAATATTTTTTTGTTGTGTTTCTCTAAACCCTAGCTTATATCTTTTCTCTACATTCTTGTTATTGTATTTTGTGCATGTATTTCTCATTCACAAGCTCATATTGTTGTGTTTCATGGAGAACAGGTGGTGAATGAAGCCTTGTGTCTTTGTGATAGTTTTCTAGCCTCTCCCTACTCAATTTTCCTTCTCCCTTATCCCTCTTAATGATACTTCCACATTGTTATTCTTGATACTATCACCTATCTTTAGATTTGGTTTCCCATTTTCAAGCATCTCTCTCCCTAGTCCCTTCAAAATTTACAATAAGATTAGATAGTTGTATTTCCTTCCTTAGGAGTAGATTAGCATTAGGATTAGGTAGAGGAACCAACCTTTTCTGGAGGTTTTTCTTAAGTAGAAAGTACCACAACTTGAGAGACAATCCCACGTCGGAAAAAATAAGGGATGTGTAATAAGAAAATCCTTGGGTGCTACTTTTTTGTTATAACAATAGTGAGCAAGTATTGAAAAAAATTGTTATGATATATGCACTAAGATGGCAACATGATGGTATTATTTTACCACAATGTAGTAGTTAGGACATAAATATCAATACCTTACTTCTATCAGCCTTAAAATTCACCTCGTGGTAAAGGTGTCTCCTTTCTAAATACGATCAACTTCAAGATTCTCAAACATATTCTTTCTTGTTTGTTGCTCATTGAAGAAGAAATTATATTCTAGATACAAGAAGTAATCTCGAATGAAAATATTTTCCTCAAAATTCTGTTGGACTAAAACTTTTTTGTACGGACATCTTCTATGAGATGTAAGAAAACTCGAAAGCACTTGAATAAGTGTTTAGAAACATTTTGTGATACATTACACCATATGGACATGCGATAACTTCTTGCTCCTATAGACATGATGGTCTTGGGTACTGTACATACCCAAAATTGTAAGGTAATTGTACGATGGAAAAGTGACAAGCGAGCGTGGGAATCTACAAGCAACTCTTCCTCGCACCCGACCTCCCGAGGTTGTGCCGAGATAGCCAGTGGGGATGGAATATGTATTGGATGCATACAAACTAGTTAGGCAATCTAATGTCTTCAATATGCACTAGTGGAATTTACGAATCTAAGGCAAAGAAGGCCCTCCTAACCTGAACTGGTGTGATAGATCGATTGGCAAGGATGACTGCTCAAAGGCTCCAATCAATATCAAGCTCTAGCATGATTCGATCTATGGGTTGTGGAATACGTGGAAAATGACCTGGGATAGTTTCATTTACATCTCTCGGATAAGGTCATATAGTGGATGGTAAATATAATTGACTCTATGGATGATTCTCTGGCCTAGTCCAGAACTCTCTAGCCTTGTTAGCTGTTGTATCTAGTAAGGATAACTGTTCGATGATGATAGGTGGAAGTGGAGTGGATCTGAATACTAGTGTGCGTAGGCCAGTGTCTATGTCTGATTGACTTATGGATTCATTGGGTTGTGGGATTTGTGGATCACAACCATAGACTCTTGGTTGTTGTGGTCCTACTATGGTCATGCGTAGAATTAGTTCCTAATCCCTAGTATCCAATAATCATATGCTTTCTCAGCCTCTATATTCAAAATTAATAGCTGTGCGATCTTCTCAGAGTACCTCACAGGTGTTCTTGCAACCTGAATTCTTAGGCTGGTATCTATATCGTGAGAATGTCTCCTGCATCTGGCTGTGGGACCAAAGGATCACAACCAAACGTTTGCTCTCTTTCAAGCCCTTCTACAGTCATATGGATGTTACCTAGGGTAATCTGTAGTTTGGTTGATTTGACCAAAACGTGTGCGCTTGGTCGTCTTCTATGTTTAACCCACTTAACTGGGAACTAATCTGTTGTAAGTCTATTGTTGTTTGGAAGACTTAGATTCTAAGATTCTGGTCTATGTCAACAATTGCTTTGTGTGAGATTGGGTTGAGGCATGATTGGCTTGAATATGTATTCCCTGGGCTCCCTAGGTCCCGTGATTGTCATACAAAAGCAATAATGTAAATTAACTACGACAAAGTGAAATTTAACTACTTTGAATATATCTATAGCATATATGATTTCTCTATTTTTGTATTTTCTGATGAACTATTTGAATGAATTTAGCAACTAATTTAATACATCTAGAAATTGACAGCTAAGATAACAATTTAAAACAAACAAGATAACCGAGTATAGCTATTTGTCTGTGTAATTTGTAGAGCTATTCTAAACAATGAAATAATTGATCTAATCTATTTGCAAGGCCCTCGATCCTACCTCAGAAGTGAGGAGTGAATCATAGTTTCTCAGAAACTATCAATCCCCACAACTTCCCTGGCAATATCAAGAGTAGAATTGATTGAAATAAAGTGATTGGCTACTTTATTTGATATGCTACTAACTAGAACTTTGAAAGCTAGAACCTGGATTCTGCAGAACATTGGTGAATCTGATGGTGTGTGTGATCTTGTCCCCTCAGTGTGATCTCCTCATTCCTTCATGTTTACGTGGATCCAGAAAAGTGTGTAATGCTAGCATCAACAGAAGTAGATATTGGGACAAAGGCAGCTCAAGATACAGACCGAATACAATGTGAGTAGGAGAGGGATAACGCAAGAGTACAGAGCTTGGCTTATGCAATTCCTAGTGGGATTTATTGCGAGTCATGTAACATGAAACATCTAGAACCTGAAACTATCTTGTTTGAAGAACAAAACCTACAACTTTAATGGCTTCCTATTGGTAAACAGACTATCCTATTCCAATGGATTGGATGAAATAATAGTAGTACTTGCACAAGATGGATATGTGGCTTACTAATAGTAAAACAATGCTAACTAAGCATGCAATGAAAGAAACTAAGCATTCTAAGAAAAATGAAAACTAAATCTATTGCAAAGAGAAATTAGAGGAAAATTTGAGGGGCCATTTGCTTGAGCACAAGCCAACTATTTATAGCATTTGCATTTACCCAAGGTAAAAACCAAATAGAACTCTTAAACTATAAACAATGGCAAAACACTATTCCAGGGAACCAGAATCATAAATGCAAGCTTATGGCGGTGAAAGAAAGCTGGTAAAACATTGAAATTACGTGAGTCATGTTAAAAGAGCTTTCTGGAAAACATGTAAAGGACCGCCACCCCGAGCGGAAGGCGGTGGTTACGAGGACCGCCACCCCTATTCAGGGGCGGTCCACAAGATCGCTACCCAAGTAGAGGCGGCGGTTTCGTCACTAAAGAGAAAAAGGCCAAGAAAAGAGAGGAAAAGGGAAAAACAAAGCACATGGGGGGCTAAGCGGGGCATGCGGGATGTTAACACACACTTGGAGATATTTTCGGATCCCGAACACCTTGCGAGGAGACCTGTATCATCATTGGGGCACATGTCACATTGTTTTGGTAGTACAGTACCTTACAATTTTGGGTACGTACATATTGCCCCCTCGGAGAAGTGTTTTAGCCATGAAGAGGTGTAAAATGGTGGGTCCGAGTATGGCGGTCCCGAAATGGGAAGTTAAAAGTTATACCTGATATGTCCGTGTGTTGAAATGACACCATCCAAAATTCCCGCTACCTGTAAAACGAAAAGAGAACTCAAGTGCAGATAGACACAATAGTTTGGAAAATAAACGCTAAAACAATAGGAAATGAGAATGTACCATTTGTGCGGGGATAAGAACTTACCTCTGTCGGCACTCCAAACCTATGAAAAAGGCATTTAAAATGAATCAGGGTGCTATATATATGAAAGTGGGCCCATTTTCCTATTCATTTGCGTGAGTTGATTCGATTGATTTTGAGCTCTGGAACCCACGGTGATGGTTTCTTGCATGAGTAGAGTCAAAACATCCGCGATGGGATAGTGATCATGCCTCCATGAGCGGAACATCGACCATGAGATCACATGTTAGTTTTCTTCAATTTATCCCTTTTACCCCCTTAATTTTGAAATGCTAAAATCTTTGTCGTGGGGGGGTAATTTTTGAAAATGTTAGTGTTAAAAGGTTCATCTAGGGGGGGCGCCTACTGGGTAGGCCTTGTTTTAGTTAGAATGGTCTTGTTTTGTCATTTTTTGGGCTTTTTAGGTTTAAAAACCTACATGGGTTTTTGGGCCACGACCGCCGCCCTGCCCAGGGCTGCGGTACCATGATCGCCACCCTATTCAGGGCGGTGGTTACACGACCGCCACCCTTAAGGCGGTGGTTACAAAACCACCTCCCTGCTTAGGGCGGCGGTTTTGCACAGAATGCAAAAAGATCATCTGTTTGAAATTGCTTTTGCATTTTTAGCATTTCTACGTGCTTTCATGATTTTTCCAGTATTATTCGGATGCTAACTTGCTCTTTTTGTGTGTTTTTGGGTGTATGTAGGCGAGAGAGGAGTATATCCGGTGGGCGAGAGAGGGAGTGTGACTGGCTCCCAGGAGTATTGGATGCCCTTTCACAGGATGAGGAGGACACTCTTCAGAGGGCTGGGATACTACACATCTCACGCATGCCCCATGTTGCTCCTTCCAGTCACATTCTTTGTGACTTGTTCTCATATTGGGATGTTGATCGGAACACCTTCCGATTGCCAGGGGTCGCGGTGAGTGGACTATTACTTTGGAGGATGTCTATCATATTCTGGGGGTCCCGATTATTGGGAGACGTCTCACCCTTGAGACAACAGGTTCGCGGGCCCAGATAGCACAGTGGGCCACATACATGGGAGATGCAGTCATCTCCATGGGGTTGAAGAAGGGGGTTAGAGTTCGATCCATTCCTAGTTTGCCCATCCCCTTACTTCGCCAGGCCATCATGGGGATCCTTGCCTTGAGACTGATCGGGGACAAGGGAGGAGATACATTGTTATACTGCTAGTCCCCCATTATTACATAGATAGAGGGACATGGCTGGATATATGCCTAGGGAGCAGACATACTTGGGACCACCTACCATGATCTATATAGGGTAGTCTGTTTACAGGGGCAGTCCTTGAGCCACCCGACCCTAGTCATGAGTTGGGTCTATGAGCACTTCATCCCCTACGGCAGAGGTGTAGAGGTGGTAGATCCCGGAGCTATGAGGGCAGCCAGATGGACAAGATATGTCGGTGCTCGAGCACCTCATCAGCCAGTTGCTTCTCTAACTACTACCGACATGGAGGCCACACCATATCAGACTATGGCAGGTATATGGGGCGAGGAGGCTCTTACTTTGATTTCTGCTCCATGACAGGGCAACTTATTGATAGAGTGGGGCGAGTGGAGATGCACCCCTTTGGCCGAGTTCCTCAGCAGTTTGGCCTACCATACGTGGGTATGCTTCCCCATTAGCACTAGTATACAGATCAGTCGAGAGGCCAGAGGGGGGCCTAGAGGCTGGGGTTGGACAGTGGTTACTCTTGGCATTCCTATTGCAGCCAGGAGGATAGTACATGCCAGAGGGAGAGCCGGTGCACCTCAGGCACCCTTGCTTCAGATTTTCGCGGGTCCTGCCCATAGCAGTGATGACCCCATTGAGGTAGACTCGAGTCTGAGGAGTTTACAGGGGGAGAGATAGAGGGGGAGACCAAGGAGGATAGTGATCCTGAGTGACATGACACTTAGGATATCATGCAGGCAGAGAGGGCCGAGCAGAGTGCAGAGAGAGTGACTCTGGTTTCAGAGGAGCCACTCTCCCAGGGCCATGGTGGGGAGGATGAGTCCATTGCGGGGTGCTACATCGCTCTAGTCATAGGAACAACCCCTCAGTTAGCGGTGACATCCGTGGCAGGTGTTGATCCTATAGATCCATCCTAGAGGCCTGGTGATCCGAGTAAGTTACCCTCTCTCCTTTTAATGTTTGTTTTTAGTTAGGATCTCCTTAGTTGCTATCTCTCTTTTTTTTTATCTTGTATTTCTAATTTCTTGTTTGGTTTCTAATTTGTTTTCTCCTTTGTTTGTAGAGACTACCGATGAGTGGCGGGACTTGATTCGCAGGGTATGTACTGATACCCTAATGATCCCCATGGAGAGGACCCGCAGAGAGCTGTCCGTAGATGTTGGAGAGCCCTCGGTGGTAAGCCACCGACATCTTTTCCCGGTCGGCATGTGGCCAGGATGGTATCGACTCTCCGCACAGAGCTAGCGGGGTATAGGATGGCCGAGCACTTGATGAGGAGCCATTCTCATGGTGAGACTACGGCTGCCCCTCGGGATCCTGAGCCCTCCATGCATTCAAAGCGCCAAAGATAGCCGAGTCCTAGGCGTGGGCGTGTGCCTTCAGAGGGGTCTCGTAGGGATTGAGAAGCCGATTGGCTCTCCTAGATTTTGTATGATACATTCTTTTGTATATCCGGGCTCTTTGAGTGTTTTGACCATGCTTAGTGCATGATGGCATTGTATAGAAACATTGATCATTTATATATATATATATATATATATATATATATATATATATATATATTCTTTTTGGATCAAACCTTTGGCATTTATGGCTTTGCTTCTTTTCTAGTTTCCTCATGTAGATTATGATGTTTATACTTGTATGCTCTTTTTAAAATGTATGCAATGGAGAACAAATGATGCAAGTGTTTATTTTCCTTTTGTATTTCATGATGCTGATATATGATAATGTAGATATAATGTGATTTTGAATCTTAGTTTCTGTAAGCAATTTTGGATACTTCATATTTGTTTTGGCAAAGTGATGAAGATAAACTGATATGATGAGCAGATAAACCTGCCCCTACCCCCAACTCCACGCAACTAGTAAGATGCGAGGGCTCATCACCGAGAGTTGGGAAGGGTGCAAGTTATGAGATGTGTTGAAATGATATTGATGAAAGACAGACAAAGCTTTGGCGGAACCAAATTAGGATACCACAAGCCCACTCCACTCGAGTGACTTCATAGTTTTGGATGCAATTTGCTTTGCGGTTTATCCAGACTTAGATCCTTAGATGGCCACATGGTAGACAAAATCTGGGTTTTTTTAGGATTTTGAACTCTTTTGGAATTTTGGACATCTGATTCATTTGTTTTTGACTCAATGACTTCGAGATTTAAATTGTTTGTTTATGGATTTTTGCATTTGTTTGTCAAGAGGACCCCCTACACTTTGCCCCATGCTACTAGTAAGAAGCGTGGGTTTATCACCATGGGAAAAGCATAGGCGAGTAAGGGAATTTCCATCCTTTCCCAACCCTACGTCACTAGTAAGAGACGCAAGCTCATCACCAAAGGTTGGTGAGGCAAGGAAATGTGTAAAATTAAAATTTTCTATTTTGATACATATTTGACTTGTTTTCTTGAGTAAAATGTCAGTATGTGCTTATTTCCAAAGAGATATATGGGATAGATGTGACACCATGAAGCTTCTGGAACAGACCATAGGCAAGACACCTATCCTAGGAAGAAACCAAAAGTGAGAATAAACCTGTAGATCTTGGCATGGTTACTGTTAAGACTTTGTCATATCTAGCTTTATTTGATAAAATGATTCGAGATAATTTGATGATATCATGAAAATGGAGAAGTATGATTAGAGTGTTTATGCCAACAACATCATGAGTTTGTAATGAATTTTTTGAGAACAAAATTCCTTGATCACAATTTGTGTATGAAACAAGCGGACAAAATGATCTTAATCTATATGAAGATGCAATGTAAATGTAATTATAAATAGTGCTAGTTGCTTACACGTAGAACCACTTGAGGTGTAGGGAATTGACTGTTTTGCCAAATTCCTCACCTTCCAGCGTACATAAGAGGTATGCACCATTTCCATAATCCTTCATGACTCGGTATGGGCCCAACCATTTGGGCCGGAACTTCCTTCCTTCGCGGTCTTCTTTTCGATCCATTTATGTCTAGCCTTAGAACTAGATCACCTTCATATATGTCACGTTCATAGACTTTCTTGTTATACTGTCGGCACATCCGGTTAGCATAGGCTCTGTGTCATTGTTCAGCATCCAACCTAGCTTCATCTAGGATTTCTAGTTGGGAGAGACGTGCTTCTCTGTAAGCATCTTCATCCAGAATCCCTTGTAAGGAAATATGGAGACTGGGTATTTCAACCTCAAGCGGGAGAACTGCCTCTGCCCCGAATACTAGTGAGAAAGGAGTTGCTCCCGTTGGTGTTCTTATTGAGGTTTGGTGGGCCCATAAGGCTGGATATAACTTCAAGTGCCAATCTCATTTGTTTTCTTTCACCGTTTTAAGGAGAATGGCTTTTAGTGTTTTATTTGTCGCTTCAGCCTATCCGTTGGCTTGTGGGTAATACAAGGAAGCCGTATGATGGCTTATTTTAAATTTATTACACAATTCACAAACTTCGTCATTCTTAAAAGAAGTTCCATTATCTGAGATAATGATTTGTAGGATACCATACCTGCAAATGATTTGGTTCAAAATGAACTTGGCGATTACAGAACCCGGTACAGTAGTAAGAGGCATAGCCTCTACCCACTTGGTGAAATATTCGGTGGCCGTGATTATGAAATTATGGCCATCTGTAGATGAGGAGAGAATTTCCCTATTAAATCTAGGCCCCACGTAGAAAAGGGCCATGGAGTTGCGATTGGTTGTAGAGTTTGTGTTGGCATGTGGATCTCATGGGATAACTCTTGGCATTTATGACACCTGCGTACAAACTCTACTGCATCATGTTCTAGAGTGGGCCAAAAATATCCCATTCGATGTATTTTATGAGCCGTGGCATGGCCACCAAAGTGGCCTCCACACATTCCACTGTGAGATTCATAGAGAATTTTCTTGGATTCTTACGTGTCAACACATCTTAGAATCATTCCATCAAATGCTTTCCGATAGAGCACTTGCTCTATAATGACATATTTTGCTACGATAATGCGTAACCGCCTTCTGTGTTGTGGTGTAGCCCCTTCTGGATATGTGTGGTCCATGATATAATTAATGATATCAGTGTACCGGGGACACTCGGTGTTAGGAGGTCGGCCCGATGTAGTATACGCATTCATCTAGAAAATCTAGATCTACTAGATCACCTCCATCTAATGGGTTATCAGCTAACCAATCCACGATGATTTGTCCCTTAACGAATTTCTGATTTACAAATGTTAATTGAATTCTCCCATTAAGGTTATAAAATGTCCAGCCTTCTTAGACAAGGACCCTTGTGTGAGAAAAGTTCGTAAATGGTCTGTTTTTACCATGACCCTTGTTTCTTGATTTAGCATATAATGTCTTAAGCATTTGGTTGCAAAGACTATGGCGAGGCATTCTCGTTCTGCTTGTGTATAACATGTTTCATAGTCGAGCAACATTTGACTAATGAAATAAATTACACGTTCTCTCTTTTCATCGTCTTCTTGAGCCAGCATACAGGCTAGCGAGACATTGGTAGCTCGTGAGTATAAAATTAACGGGTGATCTAGCTTAGGTGGCATTAGCGTAGGTGGTGACAACAAGAAATGCTTAACTACGTCAAAAGCTTCATTGCAATCTTTAGTCCAATTAATATTGTAATCTTTCTTGAGTAAATTGTTGATTGGATGAATGGCAAAACTTAAATCTGGGATGAATCTCTGGATTGCACCAAGCTTTCGAGAAATGACCTGATTCCAGATTCATCCGAAGGTGGGACCATTTCGAGGACAGCCGAATTTTGGTTGGGTCAACATCTATCCCTCGTGACGATATGATGTATCCTAGGAGCTTCCCTCCTGTTACACCAAAGACACATTTTTCTAGATTTAGCGTGACTCCGTATTCTATCAGACGTGAAAGAATGATGTGAAGTACTTCCGGATGGTCACAACGCTTCTTGGCCTTAGCCAACAAGTCATCTATGTAGGATTCCATGATCTTATGAATTAGATCGTGAAATATATATGTCATAGCTCGCTGGTATGTAGCGCCAGCATTCTTGAGACCGAATGGCATAACAACGTAGCAGTAGGTTCCCCAAGGAGTTATAAACATGGTTTTAGCTTGATCTTGTTTAGATATTCTGATTTGATTGTATCCCGAGAATCCATCCATGAGAGACAAAAGTTCAAATCCAGCTGTTGCATCAACTATGACGTCAATGGATGGTAACGGGAAGTCATCTTTAGGACACGCTTTGTTAATGTCCCGAAGTCTATGCAGATGCGTATCTTCCCATTCTTTTTGAGAACGGGAATGATATTAGATACCCATTGAGAGTAATCAACTGGTTTGATGAATCCTACTTGGAGGAGTTTCATTACCTCCTCTTTTACCATGAGAGCTACCTTGGGTTTCATGGGTCTCAATTTTTGTTTAATTGGTTTTACATCTGATTTAGTGACGAGGTTGTGCACCGCAATGTGGGATGCAACACTGTCATTTCCTTATAATTAAATGTAAAATCCTTCTGATGTTCCTTGAGGATTCGAGTGTGTATTTCTACTTCTTCTGGAGTTAACGAGGATCCTAACTTCAATATCCTTGGTTCATCTTCCGTTCCGATGTTAACATCAATTGTTTCTTTGATTAAAGAGGCATTACCTTCTTCAAACTCAGGTGGGGCTGGAGGTAAGTCCAAATCATCCCCATTTTCTTGTGTTTATGCTATGCTCCATTTGTGAGGAAGCTCCATCATGGGATTTCCGAAGTAGGAAGACGAATGTGGGATTAAGGACAAATCTATCATATGATAGGAGAGATGTAATGCCGCATAGGTGTTTAAGTAATTCAGAGTGGCCATATCACTATCAATGTGGTCTAGGATAGTAGATTTGTTTTCATTTTCGTTTAAAAGAGAATTTTTCATTGTTTTTATCAATGGTTCATCACGAAGGGATACTATGAAACAGTGTCCACTAACTTCTTGTTTGGAGTAAATCATGATGCTGAAGTTGCTATCGAATCAGCAAGAAGATTTTTCTCTCGTGGGATTGCTTCAATTGATATGAAGTCAAACTCCTTGCTTATATTCAACACAGTTGTTTTGTAAAGCTGTAAGTGCTTGGCTTTGGTTTCATATATCTCAGAGACTTGGTTTGCTACCAATTGTGAGTCTCCTAAGACTCTGATGTTATCAAGACCGATTCTCTTAGCTAAGATGAGGCCAAGGAGGAGGGCTTTGTACTCAGCACCGTTGTTTGTACATTCGAAATTTAGTTTAAAGGCAAATGGTAGGACTTTCCCTTCAGGGGAAGTAAAGATTACACCTGCCCCCGCTCCGTAATGGCATCTAGCTCCATCAAAATGGAGCATCCAATATTTAGCTGGGAATGTGGATGGTGGGGTATCTGTTGTGTTAACATCTTCTACTTCTACCATGCAGAGATCTACCACTGGGAGAGAACCGACACCCAGGGAATATCCCACGCCTATAGAATCAAATGGTAAGAACATTGGTAGATCTTGTTCTATTAATTCAATGATTTTTGCAGTAGTTCCTAATGATATTGTTTCTACAGTGTTAGCCTCATCTTTGGGGGTTGGGGTTGCCTTTGTTAGGCTCATAGTTTTAAGATCTGTCGTGGGTACAAACTTTTATTTTGGTTTTGCATCGGTAGGTTTATTAAGTTGGTTTGTTGGGAGTTCAAACTCTGAGTACATGCCTAGTCTTTTCTTTAAGTCAGCTAGGTGTACATCGAATGGTTTTGGATCACCTTTGGCCACAAATATCTTTCCTAAGTGTAAAAACCTTACTTTTGAAATAGCATAGAAGGTATTTCCTTCATGCGGTGTATCCAGGGTTGGCTGAGGATCATATTATAGTTAGTTTCCCGATCTATAATATAAAACTCAGTCAAGATAGTTTTGGGTCCTAAGGTGACCGGTAATATTATAGTTCCAACCGAGGTGGCTTTAAGACTATCATAGCCCCTTAGTGTGTTTCGAGTTGTGGAACAATTGGTTTCTCCATACCCTAGCTTTTGAAGGAAAGAGAAGGGGACTATGTTAACTGCTGCCCCATTGTCTATCATTACACGCTTTACATAGTTGTTATAAACCCATACTTGCAAATGTAAGAATTTGGATCACTTCGATGAGAGATCTCATCATCTGTCAACATTTTGTTTATCTCGAATATGAATTCGACATCCCTATCCGCCTTGCCCTGGAGGATGAACATCGAAATCTATATGATTTACCTATGTTTCAGGAGGTGGAGTAATGTTAATTAAATGGCCCAAACCTAATGCCTCTAAAAGGGCAGCCCTGTGAGCAGGGGAATTTTTTAAAAAATCCAAAAAGGAGATGTGTGAGAAGGTTTTTGTTAAGTTGTTAATTAAATCATAGGCACCCAGGTTTTGTTATGATTTGTTGGATGTCATCCATCTCCGGTAGGTGGCTTGGACTTGGCTGAGAGAAATACTCTCGTGTCCTTGTTACAGCTTCGATGGGTAGTTCGGCGTCTAACTCCACTAAACCGACTACCTTAGGCCGTGGCTGACTTCCTAGTTGTGGCGCAACTAATGGATTTAGCGAGGTTGAGGCTTCATGATCATTGTTTCCTGTTATTACACTCTTGTTTGTCCCAGTTAGATTTAGCCTATTGTTATCGTGATTTGGGAGCGGATCATTGAAGATTTTGAGGGGTGCATTTTGAGGAGAAACTACCCCTGAAAAGGTATTTGATGCTGGTGACGTAGGATCTGCCAAGAACATATCCATGAAAAGTTGTCTTTGTTCATCTGGCAAGCGTTGCATGAATTTATTGTAGTCATGGCACGTTCTAGTGTCATGGCCCCGTATTTTGTGGAAACCACAATACGAATTAGGATTGTAATTCCTAGTTTGTTGGTTTGGTGCGTATTGTGGCCCAAAATTTTGATCAAACCATTGTCTATTAGGATTAAAATTTTGCGTTTGATGTCTTTGGTTTGAATTTTGGTTTTGGTATCTAGTTGAATTTTGGCTCGAGACCCTGTGTGGGATTTTTCCGTTGTTGTTGTTGTTGTGGATGGTTAAAATCCACTGTATTGATTGTCGGGGTAAAGTTGTTTCGTTGGTTGTTTATTTGTGATGGAGTATTGACAATATTTACCTTCTTAGGCTGGTCGGTTACTCCATCTGTTGTTACACCCCGATTTTTATTAAGGATTTTAGGTCCTTGATTGACGTTCATGGTAGTAGGATAAGCTGTAGTGTTCTGGTTGGAGGTGACTAACCTCCCATTTGCTCCATATGTTTTGCGACCACTATCAATTGCTGCTTGATCTATTCGAAGAGCACTCTCAAGTACTTCATCGTAAGTTCTTAATGGGAACTTCTGGACTTCTTCCTTCACTTCTCTGCTAAGAGAATGAAGGAATAAATCACATAGTTCCATTTGATCCATGTTTGGAGCACTTTCCGAAGAATAAAGAACTGTACGCCACCTTTGGATGAAATGGGCGATAGATTCGGTGTGTTCTTGCTTGATGTGTAAGAATTCCCTGATTCATGTCCTTAATAATTTGTTCATGTCAAAGGCCTTGATGAATTCTGACACGAGCTGCTTGAACGAATGGATGGAAGCCTCGGGTATTCTATAATACCAATCGAGAGCGATGCCTTCCAAGGTTTTTGGGAATATCTTAGCAACAACCCCATCCCATGGGAGTAGTTCTCGAATGGCTGTAGCATAAGCTTGTTGTAAATATCTCCCCCCCAGGTAGATATAGACAAACAGAAGAATATGGAAATCAAAGAAACTCAGAGCCTGATTTTTTATTGCATCACCAATAGCCGAAGGCGCAGGTAAGAGGTGCACGACAGAAGGTGTCAACACGAAAATGGATGCGCCCTTGGCGCAGGTAAGAGGCGCACGACAAAAGGTGTCGACACAAAAATGGATGCACCCTTGGCACAGGTAAGAGGCACACGAAAGAAGGTGTCAACATGAAAATGGATGCGCCCTTGGCGCAGGTAAGAGGTGCACGACAGAAGGTGTCGACATGAAAATGGATGCCCTTGGCGCAGGTAAGAGGCGCACGACAGAAGGTGTCGACACGAAATTGGATGCGCCTTGGCACAGTAAGAGGTGCACGAGAGAAGGTGTCGACATGAAAATGGATGCGCCCTTGGTGCAGGTAAGAGGCACACAACAGAAGGTGTCGACATGAAAATGGATGCGCCCTTGGCGTAGGTAAGAGGCACATGATAGAAGGTGTCGACATGAAAATGGATGCGCCCTTGGCGCAGGTAAGAGGCACACGACAGAAGGTGTCGACACGAAAATGGATGCGCCCTTAGCACGAGTAAGAGGTTCATGAGAAGGTTTCGACACGAAAATGGATGCGCTATGGCGCACCTTCAGGAGGCATGACATTCTCGAGCATCGAGCAGACAGGAAGCGAGACCACGACCCAAATATTCAGACGGCCATAATTTTTCACAGGGAGCTTGGATTCATGCAAGGTTGGACTTTTTGGAAATCTTACGAGGTCCTATATCCAAATACGAGTAGATATATTTAATTGGGTGGGAACAAGTTCTTAAAAATGCAAAATACAATTTGCCACTTTTTAAGTTTGCTAGGGTTCTCACCTACCACCATAATGAGATAAATTAAATGCAACCTGGAGGTGGTTAGGGTAGATTTGGATTTCCTCTCTCTTCCCTCTCTCATTCTTCCTATAAATTGTAATGAGGGGATTCTTTCTAAAGGTTGGACATTCTTGTTTTCCCCTCCCTTCTTCTCTTTGGCAGGTGAATTTGTGGAGTTAAAACCTCCCATTAAAAACTGTAATGCAACTTTGCCTCTTGGCATTTTGTAGTGTGTTGTATCAATCTTTAGAGCAAATAATGCATGTCTCGTGGATGATTCTTAACCCTCTCTATGTTCATTTACATCCTCTTGATCTTTCACTACAAATATGGTTATCTCGTGCATGATCTTGCATTGCATTTTTATGTTTTGTGTTTATTGGCAAGATAGGTGTTCTTCATTCCTCGAGTGCATCACCTTTGTAGTTTCGGTTTTATTTTATGCATCTTCTTGCCCTGTCTCCTTGGCAAGTTAGTTTAGGTTTTGATTAAACCCTCTACATTTTTTACATGTGCATCTCGAAGCAGAGGAATAGGAATCGGCCTTCATCTGGAGAGCTTTTCCGTTTTCACAAGGTCCACACTTGGGAAAAGCTCCATGTTATACAATCGCACTGAGAGTCTCAACCCATCGAGTTGCGGACATCCGGGTGCTTTGATTTGCCATCAACAAAGCTTTGATATGTGCATTTGGATCTCCCTCATCTTTTTATTTGGGCAAGTCGGGAAGAGGTCTTGGAAGCATGACGCTTCGTATGGTGAAATCTAAGGGTTCTTTCAAATATTCTGAATAAGTGCCTATCGCATAGGTTTTGACCATTGATGGTGCTTGCTGAGGGAGTAGAGGTGGAATGGGTTATTGATAAGGCATAGCATATACGTTGGTAGGGGCATAAGGAAACACCTGTGTTTGACCAAACATGCCGGGAGAGGAGAACATATCCCCTTGTGGTGATTTGGAGTACATGTTTAAGTATGACGGGGTGTTGTCCAGGAATGGATTGTTTTGTATTAGACCGGGAGAAACAACGTTAGAGATGGTGGGTCTAGTTGGCGTTTGTTGTAAATACTGAGGAGTCATGCCTAACGTGCCTGCTCCTATGAGGAGGTCTACTTGGCTAGGAGGATTAGAATTTCCTGTTTGTATGAATTGAGAATGGTGATTTTCTTGAGCAAGTTCTAACCCTCTCACTTTTTCTACTAACGTTGAAATGACTTCATTTGGTGAAGTCACGGTGTTTTGCCATAGTGGTGTTTGTTGTATATCATGGTGTTGTATAGGCATGTGATATCCTGCTATGAACTGATCGCTGCCCTGCCAAGTTTCCCCAAGGGCATTTCCTATATGTAGTGGCATGGAAGTATTTTCTTGAAAAGAGACCTCGGGTTGTGTTTGTAAACCTCCTATAGGTGGGTACATACTTCGAGAATGTTGGTCATTCCTGGCATAACGTACCGAATGTTCATCGTCTAAACCTCGGTATGAGTCTGATTGTCTACTAATTTGTGGTCTAAGTAGCACCTGAGGAGATGAACCAGATTCTCCGGTGAACGTCATGTTATTCGAGCCTGAAGGCTCTGTTTGTTGCGTTTGAGCGAGCTGATCTAACTCCTCAGTTTGAAAAGATGAGTTATATCTGATCCTTGGAGTTTGTGTTGACAACTGGTTGGTTGAGTAGTTATCACCCCATACTGAGAGTGAGGGTGATGATTGCCTATTTTGTTGGGCATAGTATGCCTCAAGGCCCAAGAGGGGCCTGCCATATGCATCGAATCCCGACATATTCGGGGTATATGAATACCCGCAGAATAATGGGAAGGAGCGAAGGTGATGGTGAAAGCTAATGAGGTGGAAAAGATGAAAGGTATACTAATTTTGAAGAACACGTAATAATATGACTCCGAACTAGAAAGTAGGAAGTTCACGTCAGTTCACCAATTTTGGTGGTGAAGCTGATGTGAAGGCTAATGAGGTACAGAAGGTGAAACAGTTGTTTTTTCACGTCGAGTTCACCAATTTTGTACGATGGAAAAGTGACAAGCGAGCGTGGGAATCTACAAGCAACTCTTCCTCGCACCCGACCTCCCGAGGTCGTGTCGAGACAGCCGGTGGGGATGGAATATGTATGGGATGCAGACAAACTAGTTAGGCAATCTAATGTCTTCAATACGCACTAGTGGAATTTACGAATCTAAGGCAAAGAAGGCCCTCCTAACCTGAACTGGTGTGATAGATCGATTGGCAAGGATGACTGCTCGAAGGCTCCAATCAGTATAAAGCTCTAGCATGATTCAATCTATGGGTTGTGGAATACATGGAAAATGACCTGGGATAGTTTCATGTACGTCTCCGGATAAGGTCATACGGTGGATGGTAAATATAGTTGACTCTATGGATGATTCTCTGGCCTAGTCCAGAACTCTCTAGCTTTGTTAGTTGTTGTATCTAGTAAGGATAATTGTTCGATGATGATAGGTGGAAGTGGAGTGGATCTGAATACTAGTGTGCGTAGGCCAGTGTCTATGTCTGATTGACTTACGGATTCGTTGGGTTGCGGGATTTGTGGATCACAACCATAGACTCTTGGTTGTTGTGGTCCTACTATGGTCATGCGTAGAATTAGTTCCTAATCCCTAGTATCCAATAATCATATGCTTTCTCAGCCTCTATATTCAAAATTAATAGCTGTGCAATCTTCTCAGGGTACCTCATAGGTGTTCTTGCAACCTGAATTCTTAGGCTGGTATCTATATCCGTGAGAATGTCTCCTACGTCTGGCTGTGGGACCAAAGGATCACAACCGAACGTTTGCTCTCTTTCAAGCCCTTCTACAGTCATATGGATGTTACCTAGGGTAATCTGTAGTTTGGTTGATTTGACCAAAACGTGTGCGCTTGGTCGTCTTCTATGTTTAACCCACTTAACTGGGAACTGATCTGTTGTAAGTCTGTTGTTGTTTGGAAGACTTGGATTCTAAGATTCTGGTCTATGTCAACAATTGCTGTGACGAGATTGGGTTGAGGCACGATTGGCTCGAATACGTATTCTCTGGGCTCCCTAGGTCCCGTGATTGTCATACAAAAGCAATAATGTAAATTAACTACGGCAAAGTGAAATTTAACTACTTTGAATATATCTATAGCATATATGATTTCTCTATTTTTGTATTTTCTGACGAACTATTTGAATGAATTTAACAACTAATTTAATACATCTAGAAATTGACAGCTAAGATAACAATTTAAAACAAACAAGATAACCGAGTATAGCTATTTGTCTGTGCAATTTGTAGAGCTATTCTAAACAATGAAATAATTGATCTAATCTATTTGCAAGGCCCTCGATCCTACCTCAGAAGTGAGGAGTGAATCATAGTTTCTCAGAAACTATCAATCCCCACAGCTTCCCTGGCAATATCGAGAGTAGAATTGACTGAAATAAAGTGATTGGCTACTTTATTTGATATGCTACTAACTAGAACTTTGAAAGCTAGAACCTGGATTCTGCAGAACAGTGGCGAATCTGATGGTGTGTGTGATCTTGTCCCCTCAGTGTGATCTCCTCGTTCCTTCATGTTCACGTGGATCCAGAAAAGTGTGTAATGCTAGCATCAACAGAAGTAGATATTGGGACAAAGGCAGCTCAAGATACAGACTGAATACAATGCGAGTAGGAGAGGGATAGCGCAAGAGTACAGAGCTTGGCTTATGCAATTCCTAGCGGGAT
Source organism: Taxus wallichiana var. yunnanensis (assembly GCA_018340775.1). NCBI lineage: Eukaryota > Viridiplantae > Streptophyta > Pinopsida > Cupressales > Taxaceae > Taxus > Taxus wallichiana. The sequence goes on from CM031239.1 coordinate 845,070,474, forward strand.
TTATTGCGAGTCATGCAGCATGAAACATCCAGAACCTGAAACTATCCTGTTTGAAGAACAAAACCTGCAACTTTAATGGCTTCCTATTGGTAAACAGACTATCCTATTCCAATGGATTGGATGAAATAATAGTAGTACTTGCACAAGATGGATATGTGGCTTACTAACAGTAAAACAATGCTAACTAAGCATGCAATGAAAGAAACTAAGCATTCTAAGAAAAATGAAAACTAAATCTATTACAAAGAGAAATCAGAGGCAAATTTGAGGGGCCATTTGCTTGAGCACAAGCCAACTATTTATAGCATTTGCATTTACCCAAGGTAAAAACCAAATAGAACTCTTAAACTATAAACAATGGTAAAACACTATTCCAGTGAACCAAAATCATAAATGCAAGCTTATGGATATGAAAGAAAAGCTGGTAAAACGTTGAAATTACGTGAGTCGTGTTAAAAGAGCTTTCTGGAAAATGTGTAAAGGACCGCCACCCTAGGCAAGGTGGTGGTTTCATCACTGAAGAGAAAAAGGCCAAGAAAAGAGAGGAAAAGGGAAAAACAAAGCACGCGGGGGCTAAGTGGGGCATGCGGGATGTTAGCGCACACTTGGAGATCTTTTCTGGATCCCGAACACCTTGCGAGGAGACCTGTATCATCATTGGGGCACATGTCACGTTATTTTGGTAGTACAGTACCTTACAATTTTGGGTACGTACAAGTACTTCACTCCGGAACAACATAACACGTGCCCCAATGATGATACAGGTCTCCTCACAAGGTGTTCGGGATCCAGAAAATCTCCCCAAGTGTGCGTTAACATCCCGCATGCCTCGCTTAGCCCCTGCATGCTTTGTTGTTCTCTTTTCCCCTCTTTTCTTTGTGTTTTGTTCTTGAATTCTGAAACCGCCGCCTGGGTAGTGCGGTGGTCCCGTAACTGCCCGCCCTACTCAAGGCGGCGGTCCTTCACATGTTTTCCAGAATGTTATTTTTAACATGACTCACATAAATTTCAACGTTTACCAGCTTTTTTCACCGCCTTTGGCTTGCATTAATGATTCTAGTTCCCTGGAATAGTGTTTTGGCATTGTTTATGGTTTAAGAGATCAATTTGGTTTTTACCTTTGGGTAAATGAAAATGCTATAAATAGTTGGCTTGTGCTCAAGCAAATGGCCCCTCAAATTTACCTCTCAATTTCTCATTTTAGTAGTTCATTCTTTTATTTTGCTTAGGATTCATAGTTTTTGTTCATTCTACTTAGTTAGTGATATTTTTCCATTAAAGCCACATATCCATCTTGTGCAAGTGTTGTCATTACTTCATGCAGTCCATTGAAGTAGAACAATTTAATTCTCAGTAGGAAGCCATTAAAGTTACAGGTTTTGCTCGTCAAACAAGATAGTTTCAGGTTCTGGACGTTTTATGTTGCATGACTCGCAATAAATCCCGCTAGGAATTACATAAGCCAAGCTCTGTACTCTTGCACTATCCCTCTCCTACTCACATTGTATTCAGTCTGTATCCTAAGCTGCCTTTGTTCCAATATCTACTTTTGTTGATGCTAGCATTACATGCTTTTCTGGATCCACGTGAGCATGAAGGAACAAGGAGATCACACTGAGGTGACAAAGCCACACACGCCATCAGATTTGCCACTGTTCTGTAGAATCCAGGTTCTAGCTTTCAAAGTTCTAGTTAAAAGCATATCAAATAAAGTAGCCAATCATCTTATTTTAGTTAATTTTACTTTCGATATTGCCAGGAAGCTGTGGGGATTGATAGTTTTTGAGAAACTATGATTCATTCCTCACTTCTGAGGTAGGATCGAGAGTCTTTCAAATAGATTAGATCAGTTATTTCATTATTTAGAATAGACTTACAACTGCATGGCAAGTAGCTATACTCGGTTGCCTTGTTTGTTTTAATTTCGTGATTAGTTTAGTTGTCAATTGCTAGATATTTTAAAAAGTTTCTCTTTCAATTTCATTTGAATAGTTCATCAGAAAAATACAAAAATAGAGAAGTTATATATGCTATAGATATACTTCACATAGTTAATTTTACTTTGCTGCAATTAGATTTACATTGTTGCTTTTGTATGACAATCACGGGACCTAGAGAGCCAGAGAATACGTATTCGAGCCAATCATGCCCCAACCCAATCTCGTCACAGCAATAACTGATATAGATCAGAATCTTAGGATCCAAGTCTTCCGAACAACGACAAACTTACAACAGATCAACTTCCAGTTAAGTGGGTTAAACATAGAAGACGACCAAGCGCACACATTTTGGTCAAATCAACCAAACTACAGATTACCCTAGATATATATCCACATGACTATAGAAGGGCTTGAAAGAGAAAACATTCGGTTGTGATCCTTTGGTCCCACAACCAGATGCAGGAGACACTCTCACAGACATAGATACCAGCTTAAGAATTCAGGTTACACAAACGCCTGTGAGATACTCTGAGAAGATCACACAACTATTAATTCTGAATATAGAGGCTGAGAAAGCATACGACTATTGGATACTAGGGATTAGGGACTGATTCCACACATGACCATAGTAGGACCACAACAAACATGAATCTATGGTTGTGACCCACAAATCCCATAACCCAATGAATCCACATGTGAATTAGATATAGATCTTTGGCCTACACGCATTAGTATTTAGATCTACTCCACTTCCACCTATCATCATCGAACAGTTATCCTTGTTAGACGTAGCAACTAATAAAGCTAAGGAATTCTAGACTAGACTAGATAATCACCCGTAGAGTCCGCTATACCCATCATCCACCCTATGACCCTATCTGGAGATATACACGAAACTATCCCAGGTCATTTTCCATGTATCCCACAACCCATAGACCGAATCATGCCAGAGCTCGATATTGATTGGATCCTTGAGTAGTCATCCTTACCAATCGATCTATCACACTAGTTTAGGTTAGGAGGGCCTTCTTTGCCTTAGATTCACAGTTTCCACTAGTGCGCGTCGAAGACATAAGATTACCTAACTAGTTTGTCTACATCCCACACGTATTCCATCCCCACCAGCTGTCTCGGCATGACCTCGGGAGGTCGGGTGTGAGGAAGAGTTACTTGTAGATTCCCACACTCACTTGTCACTTTTCCATCATACAAAATTGGTGAACCTGATGTGAAACTTCCTACTTTCTGATTCGGAGTCATATTTCTACTTGTTCTTTCAATTAAACTGCTTTTGTCTTTTCCACCTCATCAGCTTCACCAAACAAAATTGGTGAACCTGACGTGAAGCACACGGTGCTTTTCTTTACCTATTTTGTCCACCTTTGCTCCTTCCCATTATTCTGCGGGTATTCATATACCCCCCGAATATGTCGGGATTCGATGCATATGGTAGGCCTCTCTTAGGTCTTGAGGCATACTACACTCAACTGAATAGATAATCATCACCCTCACTCTCAGTATGGGGTGACAACTACTCGACTAACCAGTTTTCAACACAAACTCCATCTCCAAGGATCAGATATAGCTCATCCTTCCAAACAGAGGAGTTGGATCAGCTCGCTCAAACACAACAAACAGAGCCTTCAGGCTCGAACAATATGACATTCACAGGAGAATCTGGTTCATCTCCTCAGGTACTGCTTAGACCACAAATTAGTAGACAATCAGACCCATACCTAGTTTTAGATGATGAACATTTGGTACATTATGCTAGGAATGAGCAACGCTCTTGGAGTATGTACCCACCCATAGGGAGTTTACAAACACAACCCGAGGTCTCTTTTCAAGAAAATACCTCCATGCCACTACACATAGGAAATACCCTCAGGGAAACTTGGCAGGGCAATGATCAATTCATAGCAGGATATCACATGCCTATACAACACCAAGATATACAACAAATGCCACTAAGGAAAAATACCGTGACTTTACCAAATGAGGTCATTTCGACTTTAGTAGAAAAAGTTAGGGGGTTAGAAATTGCTCAGGAAAATCACCATTCTCAATTCATACAGGCAAGAAGTTCTAATCCTCCACACCATCCTAGCCAAGTAGACCTCCTCACAGGAATAGGCACGTTGGGCATGCCTCCTCAGCATTCACAACAAACGCCAACTAGAATCACCATTTCTAACACCGTTCCGATACCTCCCGGTCCAGTACAAAATAATCCATTCCTGGACAATACCCCTTCATACTTAAACATGTACTCCAAATCACCACAAGGGGACATGTTCTCCTCTCCTGGCATGTTTTCTCAACCACAGGGGTTTCCTTATGCCCTACCAGTGCATACGCTACGCCATATCAACAACCCATTCCACCGCCACCCCCTTAGCAGAAGCACCATCAATGGTCGAAACCTATGCGATAGGAACTTATTCAGAATATTTGAAAGAGCCCTTAGATTTCACCATACGAAGCATTATGCTTCCAAGACCTCTTCCCGATTTGCCCAAATACAAAGGTGAGGGAGATCCGAATGCACATATCAAGGCTTATGCCATAGCCATTGAGAACTACTCCCTTGGGATGGGGTTGTTGCTAAAATATTCCCCAAAACTTTGGAAGGCATCGCTCTCGATTGGTATTATAGAATACCTGAGGCTTCCATCCATTCATTTAAACAACTTGTTTCAGATTTCATCAAGGCATTTGACATGAACAAACTATTAAGAACAAGAATCAGGGAATTCTTGCACATTAAGCAGGAACATAATGAATCTGTCACTCATTTCATCTAGAGGTGGCATATAGTTCTTTATTCTTGAGCAAGTGCTCCAAATATGGACCAAATGGAATTATGTGATTTATTCCTTCATTCTCTCAGTAGAGAAGTGAAGGAAGAAGTCCAGAAGTTCCCACTAAGGACTTATGATGAAGTACTTGAGAGCGCTCTCCGAATAGATCAAGCGGTAATTGATAGCGGTCGCAAGACATATGGAGCGAATGGGAGGTTAATCACCTCCAACCAGAATACTACGGCTTATCCTACTACCATGAATGTCAATCAAGGACCTAAAATCCTCAATAAGAATCATGGAGTGACAACAGATGGGGTAACCGATCAGGTTAAAAAGGTAAATGTTGTGAATACTCCACCGCTAATAAACAACCAATGAAACAACAACTTTACCCCAACAATCAATGCAGTGGATTTTAATCATCCACAACAACAACAACAACAACAACAACGGTGAAACCCTACAGGGTCCAAGCCAAAACTCAACTAGATATCAAAACTAGAACCAAAACCAAAAACAACAAATGCAAAACTTTAATCCTAATAGGAAATGGTTTGATCAGAGTTTTGGGCCACAATATGCACCAAACCAACAAACTAGGAATTACAATCCTAACTCGTATTGTGGTTTCCACAAAATTTGGGGCCATGACACTAGAACATGCCATGACTACAATAAATTCATGCAATGTTTGCCAGAGGAACAAAAACAACTTTTCATAGATATGTTCTTGGCAGATCCTACGCATCACCGGCACCAAATACTTTTACAAGGGTAGTTTCCCCTCAAAATGCACCCCTTAAGATCTTCAATGATCCGCTCCCAAATCACAACAACAAAGTTAAATCTGAATGGGACAATTAAGGGTGTAATGACAGGAAACAACGATCATGAAGCCTCAACTTCACTAAATCCATTAGTTGCACCACAATTAGGAAGTCAACCATGACCTAAGATAGTCACTTAGTTGAGTTAGACACCAAACTACCCATAGAGGCTATAACAAGGACATGAGAGTATTCCTCTCAGCTGAGTCCAAGCCACCCATTAGAGATAGACAATATCCAACAAATATTAGTAAAACCCGTGGGTGCCTATGATTTAATTAGTGATCTAACAAAAACCTTCTCGCACATTTACTTTTTTGGACTTACTAAAGAATTCTCCTGCCCATAGGGCTGCTCTTTTAGAGGCATTAGGTTTAGGTCATCTAATTAACATCACTCCACCTCCCGAAACACATGTAAACCATATAGACTTTGATATTCACCCTCCGGGGCAGCCAGACAGGGATACTGAATTCATATTTGAAATAAACAAAATGCCAACAGACGCTGAGATTGCATGCCGAGGTGATCAGCCTTACATTTGCAAGTATGGGTTTATAACAATTATGTGAAACGTGTGATGGTTGACGATGGGGCAGTGGTTAACATAGTCCCCTTCTCTTTCCTTCAAAAGCTAGGGTATGGAGAAATGAATTGTTCCACGACTCGAAATACACTAAGAGGCTATGATAGCCTTAAAGCCATGTTCGATTGGAACTATAATACTACCGGTCACCTTAGGACCCAAAACAATCCTGACTGAGTTTTATATTATAGATCGGGAAACTAACTATAATATGATCCTCGGCCGACCATGGATACACCGTATGAAGGCAATCCCTTCTACGTTATTTCAAGAAGTAAGGTTTTTACACTTAGGAAAGATATTCGTAGCCAAAGGTGATCCAAAACCATTCGATATACACCTAGCTGACTTAAAGAAAAGACCAGGCGTGCACTCGGAGTTTGAACTCCCAACAAACCAACTTAATAAACCCACCGACGTGAAACCAGGAAGAAAAGTTGGTACCTACGACAGATCTTGAGACTATGAGCCTAGTCAAGATGATCCCAGCCCTCAAGGATGAGGCAAATATTGTAGAAATAGTATCATTAGGAACTACTGCAAAAATTGTTGAATTGCTAGAACAAGATCTACCAATGTTCCTACCATTTGATTTTGTAGGCATGGGATACACCCTAGGTGTTGGTTCTCTTCCAGTAGTGGATCTCTGCATGGTAGAGGTAGAAGATGTTAACACAACAAATATCCCAATGCCCATATTCCTAGCTAAGTATTGGACTCTCCATTTCGATGGAGCTAAATGTTCATTACGGAGTTGGGGTAGGTGTAATCTTTACTTCTCCCGAGGGAAAAGTCCTACCATTTGCCTTTAAACTAAATTTTGAATGTACAAACAATGGTGCTGAGTACGAAGCCCTCCTCCTTGGCCTCGTCCTAGCTAAGAGGATCGGTGTTAATAATATCAGGGTGTTAGGAGACTCACAATTGGTAGCAAACCAAGTCTCTGAGGTGTATGAAACCAAAGCCAAGCACTTATAGCTCTACAAAATAGTTGTATTGAATTTAAGCAAGGAGTTTGACTTCATATCAATTGAAGCAATCCCATGAGAACAAAATCTTCTCACCGATTCAATAGCAACCTTGGCGTCACGCTTCACTCCAAACAGTGAGTTGGAAGATACCCATTTCATGGTATCCCTTCGTACCGAACCATTAGTAAAAACAATGTCAAATCCTCTTTTAACAAACAGAAATGAAAACAAATCTACTATCCTAGACCACATTGATAGTGATACAACCACTCTGAATTACTTAAATGCCTATGCAGCATTACATCTCACCCATCACATGAGTAGATTTATCCTTAATCCCACATTCATCTTCCTACTTCGGAAATCCCATGACAGAGCTTCCCCACAAAAGGAACTCTAGCATATACACAGTCGAGAATGGAGATGATCTAGAACTACCTCTAGCCCCACCTAAGTTTGAAGAAGGTAACGCTTCTCTAATCGAAGAAACAATCGATATTAACATCGAAACAGAGGATGAACCAAGGATATTGAAGTTAGGATCCTCGTTAACTCCATCAGAAGTAGAAATACACACTCAAATCCTCAAGGAACATCAGAAGGATTTTGCATTTAATTATAAGGAAATGACAGGGGTTACACCACACATTAGGTACATAACCTCGTCACTAAATCAGATGCAAAGCCGATTAAACAAAAATCAAGACCAATGAAACCTAAGGTAGCTCTCATGGTGAAAGAGGAGGTAATGAAACTCCTCCAAGTAGGATTCATCAAACCAGTCGATTACTCTCAGTGGGTATCTAATATCATTCCCATTCTAAAAAAGAATGGGAAGATACACATCTGCATAGACTTCGAGACATTAACAAGGCATGTCCTAAGGATGACTTCCCATTACCATCCATAGACGTCATTGTTGATGCAACAGCTGGATTTGAGCTTTTGTCTCTCATGGATGGATTCTCGGGATACAATCAAATCAGAATATCCAAACAAGATCAAGCTAAAACCACGTTTATAACTCCTTGGGGAACCTATTACTATGTTGTTATGCCATTCGGTCTCAAGAATGTTGGCACTACATACCAGCGGGCTATGACGTATATATTTCATGACCTTATTCATAAAATTGTGGAATCCTACATAGATGACTTGTTGGCCAAGGCCAAGAAGCGTTGTGATCACCCGGAAGTACTCCACGTCATTCTTTCACGTCTGATAGAATACAAAGTCATGCTAAATCTAGAAAAATGTGTCTTTGGTGTAACAGGAGGGAAGCTCCTAGGTTACATTATATCATCACGAGGATCGATGTTGACCCAACCAAAATTAGGGTTGTTCTCGAAATGGTCCCACCTTTGGATGAATCTAGAATTAGGTCATTTCTTGGAAAACTTGGTGCAATCCGGAGATTCATCCTCGGACTTAAGTTTCGCCATTCATCCAATCAACAATCTACTCAAAAATATTATAGTATTGATTGGACCGAAGACTACAATGAAGCTTTCGACGTAGTTAAGCGTTTCTTGTTATCACCACCTACGCTAATGCCACCTAAGCTAGACCACCTATTAATCTTATATTCATGAGCTACCAATGTCTCGCTAGCCTGTATGCTGGCTCAAGAAGACGATGACAAGAGAGAACGCGTGATCTATTTCATTAGCCAAACGTTGCTCAACTATGAAACACGTTACACGCAAGCAGAATGAGAATGCCTTGCCATAGTCTTTGTAACCAAATGCTTAAGACATTACATGCTAAATCAAGAAACAAGGGTCATTGTAAAGACAAAGCATTTACGAACCTTCCTCACACAAGGGTCCTTGTCTAAAAAGGTTGGACGCTTTATAACCTTAATGGGTGAATTTGAATTAACATTTGTAAATCAGAAGTCCGTTAAGGGACAAATTATCACAGATTGGTTAGCTGATAACCCATTAGACGGAGGCAATCTAGTAGATCTGGACTTTCCTGATGAATGCGTATACTACATCGAAACCAGACCTCCTATCTTTGAGTGTCCTTGGTATACTGATATTATTAATTATATCATGGACCATACATATCCAGAAGGTGCTACACCACAACAAAGAAGGTGGTTACGCATTATCGTAGCTAAATACGTCATTATAGAGCAAGTTCTCTATCGTAAAGTGTTTGATGGAATGCTTCTAAGATGTGTCGACACAGAAGAATCTAAGAAGATTCTCCACGAATCTCATAGTGGAATATGTGGAGGCCACTTTGGTGGCCATGCCACCACTCATAAAATACATCGGATGGGCTATTTCTGGCCTACTCTAGAACACGACGCAGTAGAGTTTGTATGAAGGTGTCATAAGTGCCAAGAATTCTCCCACGAGATCCACATGCCGGCACAAGCTCTACAACCAATCGCTACTCCATGGCCCTTTTCTACGTGGGGCCTAGATTTGATAGGGAAATTCTCTCCCTCATCTACAAATGGCCATAATTTCATAATCATGGCCACCGAATATTTTACCAAGTGGGTAGAGGCCATGCCTCTTACTACTATACCGGGTTTTGTAATCACCAAGTTCATTTTGAACCAAATCATTTGTAGGTATGGTGTCCCGCAAATCATTATCTTAGATAATGGGACTTCTTTTAAGAATGACAAAGTTTGTGAATTGTGTAATAAATTTAAAATAAGCCATCATACGGCCTCCTTGTATTACCCCAAGCCAATGGACAAGCTGAAGCGACAAACAAAACATTAAAAGCCATTCTTCTTAAAATGGTGAAAGAAAACAAACAAGATTGGCATTTGAAGTTATATCGGCCTTATGGGCCCACCAAACCTCGATAAAAACACCAATAGAGTGACTCCTTTCTCGCTAGTATTCGGGGCAGAAGCAGTTCTCCCGCTTGAGGTTGAAATACCCAGTCTCGTATCTCATTACAAGGGATTTGGATGAAGATGCTTACAGAGAAGCACGTCTCTCCCAACTAGAAAGCCTAGATGAAGCTAGGTTAGATGTTGAACAATGACACAAAGTCTATGCTGACCGGATGTGTTGGCAGTATAACAAGAAGGTCTATGAATGAGACATATATGAAGGTGATCTAGTTCTAAGGCTAGATAGTTAGATCGATAAAAAGACCGGTGAAGGAAGGAAGTTCCGGCCCAAATGGTTGGGCCCATACCGAGTCATGAAGGACTATGGAAATGGTGCATATCTCTTATGCACACTAGAAGGTGAGGAATTTGGTGAAACAGTCAATTCCCTACACCTTAAATGATTCTATGCATAAGCAACCAGCACTACTTGTATAATTATATCTACATTGCATCTTCATATAGTTAGGATCATTTTGTCCACTTGTTTCATACAATTTTGTGATCAAGGAATTTATTCTCAAAGAAATTCATTACAAACTTATGATGGTATTGGCATAAACACTCTAATCATACTTCTTCATTTCATAATATCATCACCTGTTTCAGAATCATCTCATCAAATAAAGCTAGATATGACAAAGTCTTAACGGTAACCATACCAAGATCTGCAGGTTTGTTCTCACTTTTGGTTTCTTCTAGGATAGGTGTCTTGCCTATGGTCTGTTCTAGAAGCTTCATCATGTCACATCTATCCCATATGTATATCTCTTTGGAAGTAAGAACATACTGACACTTTGCTCAAGTAAACGAGTCAAATATAGATCAAACAGAAAATTTTAAATTTACACATTTCCTTGCCCCACCAACCTTTGGTGATGAGCTTGCATCTCTTACTAGTGACGTAGGGTTGGGAAAGGATGGAAATGCCCTTACTCGCCTATGCCTTGCCCATGGTGATAAACCCACGCTTCTTACTAGTAGCATGGGGCAAGGTGTAGGGGGTCCTCTTGACAAACAAATGTTAAAGGTCATAAACAAACAATTCAAATCTTGAAGTCTTGAGTCAAAAACAAATGAATCAGATGTCAAAATTCCAAGAGAGTTAAAAACCCTAAAACCCAGATTTTGTCTACCATGTGGCCATCTACGGATCTAAGTCTAGATAAACCACAAAGCAAGTTGCATCCCAAACTATGGAGTCACTCGGGTAGAATAGGCTTGTAGCATCCTAATTTGGTTCCATCAAAACTTTGTCTATCTCTCATCACTATCATTCCAACACATTTCATAACTTGTGCCCTTTCTAGCTCTCGGTGATGAGCCCTCGCATCTTACTAGTTGCATGGAGTTAGGAGTGGGGCAAGTTTATCTGCTCATCATACCGGCTTATCTTCACCACTTTTCCAAAATAGATATGAGGTATCAAAATTTCTTAAAGAAACTAAAATTCAAAATCACATTGTATTTACATTATCATATATCAGCACCATGAAATACAAAAAGAAGGTTAACATTTGTACCATTTGTTCTCCATTGCATACATTCTAAAAAGCATATAAGCATAACATCATAGTTTACATGTGGAAACGGAAATGGAAACAAGGTCATAGATGCCAAGAGTCTGATCCAAAAAGAATATATATATATAAATGGTCAAAATTCCTGTACAATGCCATCATGCGCTAAGCATGGTCAAAACACTCAAAGAGCCCGGGAAATACAAAAACATCATACAAAAATCTAAGAGAGCCAAGTGGCTTCTCAACCCCTATGAGATCCCTCTGAGGGTGCACGCCCATGCCTAGGACTCCGGCTACGCCGGTGCTCTGAGTGCACGGAGGGCTCACGATCCCGAGGGGCAGCTGCGGTCTCGCCATGAGAATGACTCCTCATCAGGTGCTCTACTATCCTATACCCTGCCAGCTCAGTACGGAGGGTAGATACCATCCTGGCCACATGCCAGATAGGGGCAAAGACATCGGTATGCTCTGCCAGTTGTTGAAGGCTCCCCTGCATCCATGACAACTCTACACGGGTCCTCTCCATAGGGATCATCAGGGTATCGGTGCATACCCGGTGAATCAAGTCTCGCCACTCATCGGCAGTCTCTACAAATAAAGGAGAAAACAAATTAGAAATAAAACAAGAGATAAACACAAGTGTAAACAAAAGGAGAGATAGCAATTAAGGTGATCCTAACTCAAAGCAAAGGGAAGATAACTTACTCGGATCACCGGGCCTCAGGATGGATCTCTAGGGTCGGCACCTACCACAGATGCCACCGCTGACGAGTGTACTCCTCCCATGGCTGGAGCAACATATCATCCTGCTATGGACTCATCCTCCCCACCGAGGCCCTAGAGAGAGTGGCTCCTCTAAAACCAAAGTCACCCTCTCTGCACTCTGCTCTTGCCCTCTCCCTGCATGATATCCTGAGTGTCATGCCACTCAGGATCACTGTCCTCCTCTCTGCCCGACTCGCTGACCTCGGCCTCGGTCTCCTCCTCATCTCCCCCTGTGAACTCCTCGGACTCAAGTCTATGTCAATAGGGTCGTCGCTGCTGTGAGCGGGACCAGCGCAATCTGAAGTAAGGGTGCCTGAGGAGCACCGGCTCTCCCTCGAGCACGTACTACCCGCCTAGCCTGCAATAGGAACGCCAGGGGTAACAATTGTCCAACCCCGACCCCTAGGACCCCCTCTGGCCTCTCGAACTGACACTATACTGGCACCACCGGGGGAAGCATACCCATGTAAGGTAGGCCAAACTGCTGAGGAACTCGGCCAAAGGGATGTATCTCCACTCTCCCTACCCTGTCAACAAGCTGCCCTGTGGTGGAGTAGGAAATCAAAGTAAGAGCCTCCTCACCCCATAAACCTGCCATGGCCTGATATGGTGTGGCCTCCATGTCATCGGTGGTCAGGGAAGCAACTGGCTGGTGAGGTGCTCTGAGCACCGACATGTCTGTCCATCTGGCTGCCCTCACAACTCTGGGATCTGCCACCTCTACACCTCTGCCATAGGGGATGAAGCGCTCATAGACCCAGCTCATAACCAGGGTCGGATGGCTCAAAGACTACCCCTATAAATGGACCACCCTGTACAAATCATGGTAGGTAGTCCCAAGTATATCGGCTCCCCAGGTGTAAATCCGGCCATGTCCCTCGATCTGTGTAATGATGGGGGACCAACAATATAATAGTGTGTCTCCTCCCTTGTCCCCGATCAATCTCGAGGCAAGGATCCCCATAATGGCCTTGATGAATCAAGGGGATGGGTAGGCTAGGAATAGATCGGACCCTCACCCCCTTCTTTGAACAGTGGAGATAACTGCATCTCCCATGTAAGAAGCCCACTATGCTATCTGAGCCCGTGAACCTGCCATCTCAAGAGTAAGTCATCTCCGATGATCGGGACCCCAGGATATGGTAAACATCCTCCAAAGTGATGGTCCACTCACCTCGGACCCTTGGTAACCGGAAGGTGTTCGATCAGCATCCCAATAAGAAAATAAGTCACAAAGTATGTGACTGGATGGTGCAACATGTGGGACCCGTGATATACGCAGTATACCGGCCCTCTGAAGAGTGTCCACCTCATCCTGTGAAAGGGCATCTAATACTGCTGGGAGCCAGTCACACTCTCTCTCTCGGCTCCATCGAATGTACTCCTCCCTCACTGCATACACCCAAAAACACACAAAACAGAGCAAGTTAGCATCCGAATGACATTAGAAAAATCATGAAAACACATAAAAATGCTAAAAATGCAAAAAAAATTTCAAACAAGTGTTCCTTTGGCATTCTGTGAAGAACCGCCACCCTGAGCAGGGCAGCGGGTTCGTAACCGCTACCTTAAAGGTGGTGGTCTTGTAACCACCGCCCTTAATAGGGCAGCAAATCATGTGAGCGCCGCCCGTGCGGGCGGTGGTCGTGTCCCAAAAACCCACGCGGGTTTTGTACCTAAAAAGGCCTAAAAATGCAAAAAGGGACTATTTTAACTAAAACAAAGCCTACCCAGTAGGTGCCCCCTAGATAGACCTTTTAAACCTAACATTTTCAAAAATAGTCCCCCACGACAAAGATTTTAACATTTTAAAATTTTGGGGGTAAAAACGGTAAATTGAGAAAAACTAACTTGTGATCTCGCGGGTCGATGTTCGCTCGCGGAGGCATGATCGCTATCTCGTCACAAACATTTTGACTCTACTCTCATAAGAAACCATCACCATGGGTCCCAGAGCTCAAAATCAACCAAATCAACATGCATGCAAATGAATAGGAAAATGGGCCCACTTTTACATATATATAGCAACCTGACTTGTTTTGAATGCCCTTTTCACAGGTTTGGAGCGCCAACGGAGGTAAGTTCTTACCCCCGCACAAATGGTACGTCCTCATTTCACATTATTTTAGCATTTATTTTCTGATCTATTTTGTCTATCTACACTTGATTCCTCTTTTCATTTTGCAGGTGGCGGGAATTTTGGATGGCGTCATTTCGACACACGGACGTATCAGGTATAACTTCCAACTTCCCATTTTGGGACCGCCATACTCGGACCCACCGTTTTACGCCTCTTCATGGCTAAAACGCTTCTCTCGAGGGGGCAATATGTACGTACCCAAAATTGTAAGGTACTTCACCGCAAAACAACGTAACACGTGCCCCAATGATGATACAGGTCTCCTCGCAAGGTGTTCGGGATGGAAAATCTCCCCAAGTGTGTGTTAACATCCCGCATGCCTCGCTTAGCCCCTGTGTGCTTTGTTGTTCTCTTTTCCCCTCTTTTCTTTGCATTTTGTTCTTCAGTTATGAAACCGCCGCCTTGCTTGGGCGGCGGTCTCGTGACCGCCGCCCCAGTAGTCGGGGTCTGTCCAGAACCGCCACCCCTCGGGGTGGTGGTCCTTCATGCATTTTCTAGAATGCTCTTTTTAAACGACTCACGTAAATTTCAATGTTTACCAGCTTTTTCACCACCTTTGGCTTGCATTAATGATTCTGGTTCCCTAGAATAGTGTTTTGGCATTGTTTATGGTTTAAGAGATCAATTTGGTTTTTACCTTTGGGTAAATGCAAATGCTATAAATAGTTGGCTTGTGCTCAAGCAAATGGCCCCTCAAATTTTCCTCTCAATTTCTCATTTCAGTAGTTCAGTCTTTCATTTTGCTTAGGATTCATAGTTTTGTTCATTGCATGCTTAGTTAGTGTTATTTTGCTATTAGAAAGCCACATATCCATCTTGTGTAAGTGTTGTCATTACTTCATGTAGTCCATTGAAGTAGAAAAATTTAATTTTTAGTAGGAAGCCATTAAAGTTGCAGGTTTTCTCATCAAATAGGATAGTTTCAAGTTCTGGATGTTTTATGTTGCATGACTCGCAATAAATCCCGCTAGGAATTGCATAAGCCAAGCTCTGTACTCTTGCGCTATCCCTCTCCTACTCACATTGTATTCAGTCTGTATCCTAAGCTACCTTTGTTCCAATATCTACTTCTGTTGATGCTAGCATTACACGCTTTTCTAGATCCACGTGAGCATGAAGGAATGAGGAGATCACACTGAGGGGACAAAGCCACACACGCCATCGGATTTGCCACTATTCTATAGAATCTAGGTTCTAGCTTTCAAAGTTCTAGTTAAAAGCATATCAAATAAAGTAGCCAATCATCTTATTTTAGTTAATTTTACTTTTGATATTGCCAAGGAAGTTGTGGGGATTGATAGTTTCTAAGAAACTATGATTCATTCCTCACTTCTGAGGTAGGATCGAGAGTCTTTCAAATAGATTAGATCAGTTATTTCATTATTTAGAATAGACTTACAACTGCACAGGAAAGTAGCTATACTTGGCTGCCTTGTTTGTTTTAATTTTGTGATTAGTTTAGTTGTCAATTGCTAGATATTTTAAAAAGTTTCTCTTTCAATTTTTTCGAGTTCATAGAAAAATACAAAAATAGAGAAGTTATATATGTTATAGATATACTTCACATAGTTAATTTTACTTTGTTGCAATTAGATTTACATTGTTGCTTTTGTATGACAATCACGGGACCTAGAGAGCCCAGAGAATACGTATTCGAGCCAATCGTGCCCCAACCCAATCTCATCACAGAAATAACTGATATAGATCAGAATCTTAGGATCCAAGTCTTCCAAACAACGGAAAACTTACAACAGATCAACTTCTAGTTAAACGGGTTAAACATAGAAGACGACCAAGCGCACACGTTTTGGTCAAATCAACCAAACTACAGATTACCCTAGATATATATCCGCATGACTGTAGAAGGGCTTGAAAGAGAGAAAATTTGGTTGTGATCCTTTGGTCCCATAACTAGACACAGGAGACACTCTCACAGACATAGATACCAGCTTAAGAATTTAGGTTACACGAATGCCTGTGAGATACTCTGAGAAGATCACACAACTGTTAATTCTAAATATAGAGGCTGAGAAAGCATACAACTATTGGATACTAGGGATTAGGGACTGATTCCACACATGACCATAGCAAGACCACAACAAACATGAATCTACGGTTGTGACCCACAAATCCCACAACCCAATGAATCCACAGGTGAATCAGACATAGATGTTGGCCTACACACATTAGTATTCAAATCTACTCCACTTCCACCTATCATCATCAAACAATTATCCTTGTTAGACGTAGTAGCTAATAAAGCTAAGGAATTCTGGACTAGACCAGATAATCACCCATAGAGTCCGCTATACCCATCATCCACCCTATGACCCCGTCTGGAGATATATACGAAACTATCCTAGGTCATTTTCCACGTATCCCACAACCCATAGACCGAATCACGCCAGAGCTTGATATTGATTAGAGCCTTCGAGCAGTCATCCTTGCCGATCGATCTATCACACCAATTCAGGTTAGGAGGGCCTTCTTTGCCTTAGATTCACAGTTTCCACTAGTGCGTGTCGAAGACATAAGATTACCTAACTAGCTTGTCTACATCCCACACGTATTCCATCCCTGCCAGTTGTCTCGGCGTGACCTCAGGAGGTCGAGTGTGAGGAAGAGTTACTTGTAGATTCCCACGGTCACTTGTCACTTTTCCATCCACTTGAACATGATGACCCCATTTTTGACTACTAGGGTGTATTAAAACATGTAGTCTTGGAATTCACCTTGAAACTAAGTTTTTGAGAGTATGCGAGGGATTTCATTCTCTTTTGAACCATAAGAACGCTTCATGGCCGATAAATATGGCTAAAATTAATGATATGTATAGAGTGTGATTTGATACAAGTAATCTGAGCATTATTTTAAGAATTTATATTTTTAGTTGGTGCTTACTAGGATGGCCATTTTACGTAAGTTTTCCCAATTTTCACTTTCTAATGTTTTTTCTTGTTTGGAGTGCATGGGTGCTAAGACTCTACCATTTTTAGAAACTTACTATATGTTGGCATGTGAAACTTTGTAGGATTACTATTTTATGCATATGTATTTTTTCTTTTGGATTGAGACGAAATTAGTTTTAAAAGTTCAAGATTTACTTTAGGACCTTCTGCTCTAGTTTTTGAAGTTTTTCATCCAAAACAGATCTATGGATCTAAAAATGAAACCTATGGGTCTGAAAATTGCATATTTATTCTATAGATTATATGGATAATTAATGGGGATGCTCTCATAGTCATCTTAAATGTGTTTTTGGGAGGAGTGAACCAGAAATCTTTTTGTGAAAATGGGTGCACGGTTAGAGAGTTGTGATCATCTTTCCATTTTCGGACATGGATGTCTAGTTACATTTTAGTAGAATACCTAGTGAAAATGGAGGTTTTTAAGGGTATTTCAAAAAAACTCTAAATGTTGTGTGAGGTGGAGAGTTCTTCAATTTTCATTTGCAATGCTCATCTCACCTTTGACCGAAAGATCAACTCGATTAGGGATGTGGTTGAAGTGAATTTGAACATGTGAGAGGGGTAAAATGTGGAAACAAGGGATACGAAGTGTAACTTGTACCATATTTTAACAAGTGGCATCTTCGGTTCCTTATTTGTGAGATGTAGGGATTGGAATACACACCGAGGGACCGAAATGTGGTTTTTCGGGTGACTAGGGGCTACATCAAAGAAAGGGGGTCATAAATATGTGCCCCCCGTGTTAAATTTTCAAATTTTGGATAATGGGTATATTAGGAGTGAAACATTATGACCCATGTTCAAGCTCATGCAAGGAGGAAAAGGTGGAAGGTAATTTTATGCAACCTAAGTGCAAACGTCATCGAGGGGTGAGTTGTGAGAGGATTGACATGATGAGGATTAGAAATTTATGTCCCCCTTGACCCACTTTCACCTTGAATATAATCCAAGGTTATAAAAATGGTGAAACATTGTGACCTAAGGGTTTGGCGATCATGAAAAGTGAGACGAGCATCCTAAAACACTCATTTTCTCACCCTAACACCCAAAGTCATCTTCTTAAGTGAAAATACCTAAAAATGATGAAGGATCACACTATTATTTACCCCTTATCCCAGATTAAACCTAATGTAAAATCCAATGTGACAAAAAGTGTGAAAAATGAGTTTTGAATTGTTGATGTCACCCGCTAAGTGCATTTGAGGACCCCAGAGTGTGTTTTTACCCCGAGAGCATGGAAGAGTGTTTTGGGGTAAAATATTATATTATTTTGACTTAAAAATACATATTATGATCATTATAACTGTTCTTAGGAACAAATTATTTCTTATATTTCATTTTTAGGGCCTATTTCATTCTTTACTTGAAGGGGAAGCTACAGTGTCCTCAATTATCGGAGAAGATTCTTGAGTCTTGGAAAAAAAACAATGTGTTAATCATGTAGAGGGTTCCAAGATATTTATTTTGATTATTTTTTTGCCTCCAAAATCCTTACATAACTCCCAAATTCATCTAAACAAGTTGGATTTCACGTTTGGAGCCTTCATTCCCTGTACCCAAAATTACCCGTTGTTGTAAAATTTATTCACGACTTAAATTTATTTCAAAAAAATTCCCTAAACTACCTTGGATGCCTTCACTATTCTTTAAAACCACCCTTAGATGAATTTAATCTTTTTGTAGGGTTATGGAGGGTGTTTACTAGTTACAAATTAGCCAAAAATGGTCCATTTTAGGCCCTCGAGAACAGTTGTTCTTCCTAGAACCTCAATGAATTCATAAATAATTTTGGGCATACATCCCTACACATTTATAAAGACTTGAAATTTTTTTTATAGAATTAATTTGAGCCATAATATGTGTGATAAGGAGGATATACTAGCTAGAGGAAGGGTTCGCAGTGACTGGGAGAGGAAATTTTCAAGTGTCGGCTTAGTTTTCATTGAGAAAATTTTTAATTTTACATGTTATACATTTGGAATAAAAATAGATGGATATTTCTGGGGAGATTAGACCATAATTGGTAATGAATATCCTTAGGTATATCATGGGTGATTAGACCAGTTCCTTGACAATTAGGCATTAAAATTCATTCCTTCACCATCCGATATAAACAATGAACATAAACAAGGGAAAAACAAAACACACATGACACGAAAGAGAAACACATAAAAACTAGAAAGGAAGAACAAAATAGAAATGGAAAATATGGTACATAGGAGGTAAATTTATAGACACAGGGGAAAAATATATGCACACCCATAAATTTGATGAGAAAATTAAGTACCATCATGGAATATTGGACAAAATTCATACCACCTTTCAAGCTAAAAAAACCTAGTTGGTCAGTCCACTCTCTCATGATTACTCTACATGATTTTAGAATAAGGTGAGAGACTAAATTTCCATTCTCATATTACTATTACATTGAAACCACATTTTCAACCAAAGTGACCAATTCGTTATTTTGTTGAATTTTCTACTCTTTGTAGTCTTTGTTTGAATATAGTGACCATAACAAGTCAGTTCTTCTAGTTTTTAAAAATGGAATATTTTAATTCAACTTGAAAGTAGTCATCATCCTTGGATGAAAATTGTAGTATTGATTCATTCATAGAATTGGTAGGGAATTCATAAGTAATTAGAAAAAATTGATTCTCTCCTATCCACCTACTTCTTCTAGCCTGTCATTTTGATATTCTAAATGATTCCTTTCTATGCATATTACTTTATCCTCGGTGTGAAAAAAATTACATGATACATCCTCCTTGTGAAGCTTGAAAATAAATAATTTTTGGGTTGAAACATGGGAATATTAATTTACTCTATCCTAAAATCTCCTAGAGAACCTTCTTCTTCACAAGGAAAAGAGAAGACTCCATACACACATTCATGCTTACAATCATACTCACTTGGTGATGAAAGGGAAACTAATTCATCAAATAGAGCATGTTCTATTCACTCATTAATAATAGTTTTAAGAAGGAAATATAATATCTTCTATTTTATCTATTTCATCATTAGGCATGTGTGCATAAAATGAAGAGACAAAATTAAAAAGGAAATCATCAATAATTACTTTGAAATCATCCTCTTCAAGAAACTTTGGTGAAGAAGGAGGATTCATCTCTTGAATGTCTTCATGGTCTTTGGAATTCTCAACAAGCATTGGATAATAAATTATGAGATAATGATTTTCATCTCCCATGCACATTTCTTCTCCAAGGGATTATTATTCAAGATAAATCGTTGTTGATAGGATTTTTCATCTAGTTTTGGAAAGCCATGGATATGAGAATAAATCTACAAAAGTTTAGAGGAATCCTCATAAGACTAAAGGAAGCGCGGGTAAAAGAGAAAAAGCACAGGTAAAAGGAAAAATATTTGGAACACTAAAAGAAGCCGCAAGATACTATAGAAATGCATGAAGTTGACAAAGAGCTACAAAACAAATACCAAGCAAAGACATAATAAGATAGAAGTGGGACAGAGGAATAACAAAGTTATTCATAAATTATGAGGTTGTTTTAAGATGTTTGTGGGATTTATATGAGCATTATACTATACCACGGAAGCCAAAAACATATAATAATGATAATGATGAAGAATATATAAAATTTTACATAAGAAAAATGTATAAAAACCATGTTATATGTGTATATATTAAGTAATTAATAGTTAAGAATGTAAATAAGTGTTAACTAATGGTTACCATGGGTCAAGTATGAGTGAAAAGACATAATTATTTCCTTTTAAATGCTATATAATGATGTAAAATGAGGGGGAAAGATAATATCATGAAAATGAGTGAGAAGAGATGATATAATAACGAAGAGGAAGAGAGGAATCAATGTCAAATGTGAGAGATATGAATATGATCAAGTTACATATGTGATCTGAATTTTATGAAATTGTGGTCAATACATGTGTGATATTGTTGGTTTCAACTATTGATGTGATGAGTGTGATTTGTATTCTTGTTTAATAAAAGATATGCATTTATTTTATATCCACTCCCCGTGATATGTTAGCTTTAGTGGTAAAAATGAACTACTTAACCCTCATAATATATTGTCGAGGCTTGTTATCCAAATAAATCTCCTAGTTATCTGTATAACTTATATTTTCATTCTAACTCTAATGTTTCACATTTCAGGTTGTGTGCACTCAAGATTGTTCTTTTGGCACCTTGGAACAGTTTCAGTTCTTCCCTGTGCACCACGCACCTTGTTTCCTTCTCCGTTTTTCTATATTTTCCCTTTATTTTGATGCCTCTTTCAATTTCCCCCATTTTCACCTTCCCTTTGTGTACCCATTCTTACCTCCCACTTTCATTCTATCTTCCACACTCTCCTAGAGCACACTTCTGAGACTTTCCTTCCAAAATGGATAAGTCCCGGCATTCCTCCTTTGTGTTCCCCCTTCTTCCGGCTGTCACGTGCCCTTCCTTAGCTAAATTCTCATGCCATGTTTCCATACTTTCCCTCGAAAAGTAATCCTTATTTCCTACAACATGCATTATGTGAACACGCCTATCCTTTGCACGTACACCTTTGTGCCTCTTGCTTTTGCGCCTTGTGTCTTCTGTACCAATCACCGTGCCATGTCATTTTTCATACTTGAGTGTGCTACATGTAAGCTATCAAAGCATGCTAATTGGGCACCAAATCTGGACAACCAAGTGGTGTGTGACATATGGCAAAAACAAAAATAAAATCAATAGTTGGCTGAATCCTTCAGTCAATCCATGTGTTCCATGTCTCATTGCATGGTAGAGTGACCTGTAGATTTTTGACAACCATAACTTCTACTTGTAGTGCTCGGATTCTCACATGCCTGGTATCATTTGAAATTTGTTCACATCAACTACACGTGGACTTTTCAAAATTAGATTTGGGTAGGATTTGGTAGGTGGAAAACATGGAAACGTATTTTTGATCATCAATGCACACATCTAATCACCCTCAACCACCAAATTTATTCAGATCTTTCCTTCTTCCTTCTTCCTCATGCCAAATAGACATGGGGAATTAAATCTGAAAACCTTGTAGGAGGATTCACAAGAATTTATCATTATCTATTGGTGGTTGGATATTTGAATCTTAGTTCCCTCCTTTTCTCATTCTTTTCTCTCCTTATTATTCTATAAATAACATGGTTCTTCTTTGTAAAAAGGATCCCTCTCTATTGTAATGACACCATGCCAAAATGGTGGCTAACTTCCCATGGGTCATAGACCTTGGTATGATCTCGAAATGTATTCTCACCTCGTGCCATGAATTTAAATGACTATGCATCCCTTAAGAAATAAAGTCATGTTTTGTGGAACTCTTGTCTTCCCTATCTTGTTTTGATTACATCTCACCTCTTTGTTTACATTTTTCGACATGATGTGCATATTCCCATTTGCGGTCCTCATGTTCATGTGTTGTGTGCGCTAGAAGGATGAGCCCGCATGTTGATCGTGGCACGCATTTTCTGCCCTCTTCTCCTCACCCTCTCTTTTCCTTCTCCATTTATGGAGAGGGATTGACTCTTTCCCTAGTGCTATCACATTCCTTAGTTTAAGACTTCCCTTTCGCACATCCTTCTATCCCTGATCCCTTGGCATGTTTAGTCTAGGATTTACTTTCAACATTAGAAGTAGTAGTAGTGTTAGAGGTAGGTAGAGAAACTGGTATTTTCCAGAGATATGTATTAAGTATGTACATTCTCACAACTTGGGGATGGTTCCATTGTTGTATTAAACATCTCGAATCTCTCGGATTTGAGACGCGCATGCACATTTGAATGACCAACAATTTCTAGCATGCTCGATGGGATAAGAGTGAAGAGATTTACATCTTCATCTCAGAAATTTTTATTTATTTTGCTGAGATCAAACCTTTAGACAAATTTTTTCAACACATCTCGGTGACTCTAGTGATCTAAAATAACCCATTTTATCATTCGCATACCATTCTCCCATCCTTCTTTCATTAATTTTTCCTTCTTCCATCATTCCACATTCCTCTTTTTGATGTTGTGCAATCACGACTTATTTCCCTTCATGGAATTCTCATTTACCAGTAGAAAAGCTATTTTTCTCCATCCCCAAAGTTCCAAATTCCTCCTCCAAATTAGTTTTATGATCCCTATCATCCTGAACATGCATATAACCCACTTTTTCTAACACAAATTTTTATGAAAAATAAATTTATATAGATGATGGTGGAAATGCCTTGGAAAAATATGATTTTGAGAGGAAGGTGAAAAAGATGGAGATGGACATGATGCACTTCGAGTCAAGTTCTCCATAAATCATGTTATCCATCGGTTGGTCAAGTACCAAGCTAGTTTAGCACCCAAAAAGTTGGACTTTATCTTTGAGATGCTGCCCCATATTATAGAGTGGGTGGAAGAAATGGAGGCTCATAAATATATCAAATAATAACCCTATTAACCATATTACATCCCTCCCACTCCTCCGCGCCAACTTACATCATCTCATCCCACTACGCGTGTTCCTAGATTCTTGTTTGTTATCCCATTAAGAATTCCCCTTCTCCATCCTCTCACCTTAATTTCTCTATAATCATGCCTCCTATACATGCTTCTACTCCTCTTGCATGCATTCCTTCCATGCCTTCTACGCCCATCCTGTAATTTTCTTCCGAGTCCCCTCTGTCTAATTGTACCATAAATGAATAGTGCCCTACCAATGTGCCTTTCCCAACCAATGTCATCATGTTCAAAGATTGAAGAAAAATTTAAGAATGACATGACTCATGAGAATCTAACTAGGAAGAGGAAATCATACAGTCTCTTATTTCATAATAAAATCAGTTAGTTCTAGAGGGTACAGTTTTGAAGGAGACTAAGTTTCTTATAGAGGTACAACCATGCATGCCCCTACTTTGTACAACCTAGTCTGCAAGATAATCCCATCTGCAAGACCAAGCTTTAAAGAAATGGGAAAATCACAAGGATCATGTCATTCTTGATAAGATATCTGGCTAGTCTAGAGCCAAAGACAAAGTTACCACCGGTCAAGCTCACTTGAGCATGAGGTAGAGCTTCAACGTGCAAAAGGTTAGCTGCGGCGCCTCACGTGTCTAAGCACAAAACCACTTTAGGAGGTATTTATTTTGTTTGTTGATAATTTAATGAGGGTGAAACACCATCTACAATTGAATTTTTCATTCTTATTTTTGACCCCGTTGGGTCGTCAAAAGGACTTCACGAAGAGCAACAGTCAGGGGACAAGAAGTCCCTCCTCTTTAATGGGAGAGGTTCCCTTATTCAGAAACGAACCTATTTACACATATACAAAACATGATTTTCTTGTGGAACTTGGATATTATGAAAGTGTTTTCTATAAGGATCATCAATTACAAAAGGACTGAGGAATGAGAAAACGAGAACAAGCAGAAAGGCACCATTCAGAATTATAGATGACAGAGTAATTCTTTATGCATGCGAAGGTACAGTGAATTGAAACAAGATCATTTGTATCATACTAGTAAGATGAAATTTGAAAGACACAAAGTTCTATAAATAACATCTGCAAGAATACAAAGCTTCTTAACATAATACAGACAAATGATCTTAACAAGATTAAACGAAAAGCTTAGGGATAAAGGAAATCAGATAGACGAAGAATGAAAAGCCCTTCTGTATTGATTTCTTTATGATTTATTTACACTTTCAGAAAATAAGCCAAGTTCTTCCTCCTTCAAAATGGCAAGGAGAGGCCATTATATAGTTTACAATTCAGTTACTCTCGGTAACTACTTATTTTAACTAAAGATTAGTTAAGGGTTTCCAATCACAATACCCCAACTTATTACAACAAAACTGAGAGAAAGAATGGGAAGAGAAGAGAAGAATTAGGAGAAGAAGATAGGTGCTTATGACTGGGAGGGACCCACTGATTTTAAAATCCGTTTATGCGAATCTCTTCGCCTCGGCTATGTCTCTGCCACGAGGTACTAACGTGTTGGCTGTAGATTGGGTCCAAAATCCGAGGCACTTCTCCATTTCCTTATCAAACTCGACATGAGTATGATAGTCCTTATTTGCTTCTTCAATGGCAGATTGAAGAGAGCAGATCTCCTTCATTTTCTCTTTGGAAATGGAGCTTTCCTTGAACAGATTACCTTTGACAAAAGCTCTGAATTGAGCTTTGATTTCTTGTAGGGAGAGAGACACACCAGAAGTTTCATCCTGAAGATGACAATGTATATCTTTGAAAGCAGATACAACTAGTGTTTTGAAAGCCTCTCCCTTCTGCCAGCTATTCTTCAATTCTCCCGAAGCCTCCTCCAGGACCTTGATCTTCCACTCCACGCTGTAGACCCAGGACTTTGACAGATTATCCTTTGCATCATCAAAAACCTTACTCGCCAATAAAATGTTTTCATCTGTTTGTCCCATGAGGCGGAGGTCCACTATGCAACTGCTCCAAAGTTTAAGCTCTTTATCTATGATCCCAATAGTGGAGGAGAGCTTTTGTTGCAAGTTGTTCACCTTTCCGTGGAGTTTGAAAGCTTCATCGATGAAGTTTAATCCAGCAACAAGCATATCTTCCACCATGGCCTCCATAGCTCTGCCATAGACAGAATACTTGTGCATGTCTTTGATACTCTGTACTTCATCTTGGCTCAAAATTATAGGTGGCGGAAGAGTAGTCAATGGGGTAGGGTCCAAAACTTTGTCCTTGGACAAAAGAGATTTAATAAAACCTGTGAGAATCTGGGCTTGTTCTTCCAACTGTTCTATAGTTTTCTGCCCTTTTTCTACCCTCCCAATGACTCTTGTGACTATTTCCTGGAGATTGTGGATCTCACCTTCAGGGGTAGACTCTCCCATAGGAATCCTTGAGAGTTCTAGGTCAGATGCCTGCAAATCCTGCTCTGGTTTATCTACTGTAGGCTTAGCTATCTCCAGGAATTGCTGGCCCTGAGCATCAGACACTATCCTGGAGGTGATTCTAGCTTTTTTGGCATGGGAAGGAGGAGTAGTGCCTAACAAAGCTGCCACAGCATCAAAATTTGGCCCTGAGCTCCGAGAGGAAGGATTTCTCTTCCTACTGTCAACGAGAGGCTGAACCCATGCAAAAGAGGAGGAGGAAGAAGCAGGAGGGGAAAGAGGACCAAGAGACAGAGAACTCATGGTGCTCAAGGTTTACAGTGTTGTCTCAAGTTGAGACATGAGTGGGGTGCTTGAGACAACTGGTGCAGAGGAATCAATAGTACTTGGAAGCTCAGCACTCTGTACCTCTTTGTCCTTATCCATCGGAGCTTCAGGGGCACTTGTAGGGGTGGCACTTCACTTTCCTCACTTTCACTGAGAACAATGATGTTCTCTAGTCCCAAAGGCAATTCTACCTGCTTTTTCTTGGGATCTTCTTCCACAAGCTCCTTATTAACCTCCTTGAGTTTCTTCTGGTATACCTGGGTGGATGAAGGAGTAGAAGCTGCAGGTCCTTGAGTTGACGAGGCAGGAGGGGTTTTCACAGGTGTGTCTGATCTTGGAGTCGATGCTTCCCTCCTTGGTGTTGAAACATCCTTGGAGGAGGATTCCCCTGAGTGCCTATTGATGTCGAATCGCAGTACCCATTCTGAATGTCTCTGCAACTCGGTGGGTTGAGACTCTCAGTGTGATTGCATAACATGGAGCTTTTCCCAAGTGTGGGACCTTACGAAATCGGAAAAAGCTCTCCGGATGAAGGTCAGTTCCTATTCCTCTGTTTAGATGCACACGTAGAAAATGCAGAGGGTTTACTAAAAACCTAATCTAACTTGCCAAGGAGACAGGGTAAGAAAATGCATAAAATAAAACCTAAACTATAGAGGCGATGCACCAAGGAATGAAGAACACTGTCTTGCCAATAAACACAGAGACCATTAAATTACAATGCAAGATCATGCACTGAGATAGCGATTTATAGTGAAAGATCGGGGGATGCAAATGAATACAGAGAGGGTTGAGAATCATCCACAGACATGCATTAATTTTCTCCAAATATTGATACAACACACTGTAAAATGCCAAGAGGCAAGGTTGCATTACAGTTTTAGATGGGAGGTCTGATCTCCACAATTTCACTGCGCCAAAGAGAAGAAGGGAGGGGCAAAACAAGAATGTCCAACCTTTAGAAAGAAGCCCCTCCTTATAATTTATAGGAGGAAAAAGAGAGGGAGAAGAGAGGAATTCGAAATCTGCCCCAACCACCTCCAAAATGCACTTAATTACCTCATTATGGTGGTAGGTGAGAGCCCCAAAGTGAACCCAAAAGTGGTGAACTATATTTTGTATTTTTAAGAATTTTTCTCACCCAATTGAAGATATCTAGTTGTAGTTAGATAGAGGACCTCGTAAGATTTCTAAAAAGTTCAACCTTGCATGAATCCGAGCTCCCGAGTCAAAAGTTATGGCCATCCGAATATCTCGCACCTGTGGTCTCGCTTCTGTCAGCGCTCAAAATGCTATGCCTCCTAAAGGTGCGCCAAGGGCACATCGATGTGTGTGTCAACATCCTCTTTCATGCGCCAAGGGTGCATCCTTTGCCCTATCGACATTCCATGCTGTGCACCACTTCTATGTGCCTTAGGCGCACCATTTTCCCTGTTGACATTCATTGTTGTGCTCCACTTCTGTGTGCCTTGGGTGCATCATTTTCCCTGTCAACATCCATTGTCGTGTACCACTTCTGTGCACCTTGGGCACACCATTTTCCCTATCAACATCCATTGTCGTGCACCACTTCTGTGTGCCTTGGGTGCACCATTTGCCCTGTTGACATTCATTGTCGTGCGCCACTTCTGTGCGCCTTGGGTGCACCATTTTCCCTGTCGACATTCATTGTCGTGCGCCACTTCTGTGCGCCTTGGGTGCACCATTTTCCTGTCAACATCCATTGTCATGCGCCACTTCTGTGTGCCTTGGGTGCACCATTTTCCCTGTCAACATTCATTGTTGTGCACCACTTATGTGCGCCTTGGGAATGTTAGGGATTTGAGCTTCTTTGATTTCTCCATTCTCCTGCTTCTCCATATCTACCTGGGGGAAAGATATATACAATAGTGCCTCCTAAGCTCTCAAACTTTCTTATCAAACCAGATCTTAGTCCTGACTAAGACTGGAGCTAGGATCTCAACCAAATCATCTTTCTCTTTTTTAAACCAATCCAAGTCCTCCAAGGGAGTGTGCTTAACCACATTGTCATACTCATATGAGTATAGATCAGAGTTTTCATCCTTGAGTCCTTCAGGAACTTGGTACAAGCCGAGTTCTTGGATCAATTGTAGAGAGAACCTGCCATAATGCCTCCTTCTGGCCTCAAAATCATCAGCATAGTCAGCCCATTAGTCTTCTGTATCTGCCCTATGATGATAGGTTATCTTGATATTTTGCTCAATGAAATTTTTCAAGTCGAAGCAAGTTCTGGGCTTGAAGAAATGAATAGTAATGGGAGCCAGGGCTCTTTCTATATTCTGTGCATCCAGGGCTGTTTTACAGGTGTAGTTTCCCAAAGAGATGGGGAAGTGCAAACCAGTAATCTTCTTGTCCCTGCAGGTTCTATGCAATTTTTCCAATTGCTGCATACTTCTATCAGAGCCATCTTGTCACTGCAGAACATAGGAAGCCTCAGAGGGGTGCTCTCATAGCCAGCAAGCCTGATATAAGAAATTTTTTTGAATTGGATAAAATAAGCACCGTAGTGCGATATTAGACTCATGGCTTCATCAGAAAATCTTCTAGCAGTGTCACCCTCGAGAAGTCTGACCATGTACATGGTGAAGGCATCATTCACCCTTCGGAAATTATGATTGCTGGTCTCTAGGGTGAACTGCGGGCAGTAGGCATATACAGGATCATCCTTATGGGCATCAATGTAAGAAAAACCAAACCATTGCCTTGACGCCACCATAGTATACATCAGGTACGAAGTAATATAGAATTTCTTCGTTTGCTGTACATTGGACAGCTGCTCCGCTAGGTTCATGCTGATGATTTCTGCCTAGTTGATATTTTGAGTTCCCTCGCACACCATGTTGATGAGCGGGCACATCCAGAAATGGAACTTGTTAGTAGAGGGTAAGCCCATAACCTGAGCTAGTAGGATTATGAAATCTGACAATTCTTCATTGAAATCGGCCCAAAAAGAGTCTTGGATAGACGAGATGCTCCCTTCTTAGGGTTTTTAAGCCAAGACTTCGCCACCTGCACCTTGTAGTTGTCACTGTCTTGATTAAACAGGGCCTATGCTTGATTATGGGAAACAACTATGGCATTATCCATTTCTGGAATCCTCAGTGCAGTGCCAATGGTGGCAGCATCAAGTTTGGCAATGACCTCCCGTGTATGTTTGTTAATTCACTCGAATCGGGGTTAAAATGAGCCCCGCATGTGAGCAACGTGTATGCGCACATTGCACGAGATAGGGAAACCGCCGGCGAAATCCGGACATCGCTGTCATGAATCATCTGTGCCATTGGTGTAGGGTTTACGTCTGTCATCCTCGACCAAAAATCACCAAAGTCAAGGTGGCGAACTTCACTGTCCCCGATATCGGGAACGGCGGACTCTAGTGGTGAGACTTGTTCCTGACCCTAGAATTTGATCTTCATGTTGATAGTAATTTAGAGAGCAGAGCTGCAAGCTAGACTTGGGATGAAATTGCAGAGGGAATGGATACGCGCACAGGAATTTAGATTGCAAGGGTTTGAGCAAAAGATAGCATGAAAGCAGTGTGCAAAATGCATAGGGGGTTTGCTTGTTATATAGCCGTTTAGGAGAGAGAAAGGTAATAAATGCACATTAAATACATACCTACCAATTTGAAAAGCAAGATATTTGGGTAGAGTGGGAAAAATTAGCACGAATAGCACTTTGGTTCATTTGGGACATGAGGGACGCAAAAGTGTGAAGTACGTGACTCGGCGGATTCGGGTGATATGGGGAAAGATGCACAAATGCTCATGGAATACGTGGGGCCAACGGGCCCGAAAAGAACAGACTTCGGGTAAACCGGCCGATTGGGGAACAAAGGGCCTAATTGAACTTAGGACACGCGGAACAAAAATGTTTGACAGGCCCGAAAAACATGCAAAATGACCCAAAACACGAGTTTTCTCAATTTCTTTGGCTTTTCACATTATCAGTACAACAGAAAAGACACTTAAACTCAAAATTTTAAATTTTCACCTTCTTAAGAGTAGGGGAATTTTGAGTGGACAACAGCTGGCTCCTTCTGGGGATGACTTGGCATAAATTCAAAGAATGAGACAAGGTAAGAACTTAGACAAACTCGGGGAAGTAGACCAGTACCTTATCCATTGGGCCACGGAGTCAAAAAGCAAACCAATACAGAAGACAACACACAAAAACAAGAGCAGGAAAGGAGGACACACACTATACAGAATATACAAAAAGGGACTCCCTAATCACCTATGACTTGAACAATTTTAGGTACTACCCACTAAAAGGAAGTGGGAGAGGAGAACCATCCATATAATCAAGGTAAAAAGAATTCTTACCAGCAAAGTGCCTGATCTTGAAAGGTCCGAGCCAAAGGGAATCAAACTTGCCATGGTTGCCACGAGGTTCATGCCTTTTATCCCACAACAAAACAGTGTCTCCAACTTGGAAATCTCTGAACCTGGCTTTCTTATCAAACAAGACCTTTACTTTCTGTTGATGAGTAGATATCTTATCAGCAACTTCCAATCTATCCTCATTCAATTTGTGAAGGTACATGATTCTCTTATCCAAAGCATCATTGAAACTGGTATCTTCAATGGCCTTTATTAGATGCAAGGTGGCAGCTCCTTTATTCATTGGCAATTGAGATTCTACTCCATATACCACTTGAAAAGGATACATTCCAATGGCTCTCTTAGGTGTGATCCTATCTACCCAAAGAGCATCATAGAGTTTCTTGTGCCAGTTTCGTTGGGACTCATTGACTAATTTCCTTATTATGGTCACCATATTTTTATTAGTGGATTCTGCTTGTCCATTTCCCTGAGGATAGTAATATGAGGAGTGAGCCAAGGAGATGCCATATCCATAGCAAAAATCCATTATCTCGGTTGAAGAAAAATTCGAAGCATTATCTATCACAATCTTGTTAGGTACACCATACCTTACCAAGATGTTTTCTTTGATGAAAGCGCACACCACTTGAAGTAGTACTCTTTCTTGGAATGGCTTCTACCCATTTGGTGAAATAATGTGGCGAGTTAATACATGAGTATGACCAGCACTAGAAGAGGGATTAAGTGTTCCAATGAAGTCCAAACCCCCTTTGTTGAAAAGGTTCTTCAATTACAAGCGGCTTAAGAGGCAAAGAGGCCAATTTGGGTCTACCCACGAAATTCTGACAAGCCTCACATTTATCAACCCACTTTGATGCATCTCTGAACAAGGTAGGCCAATAATATCCTCCACGAAGTATCTTATGAGCAATGACAATTGATGAGTAATGCCCTCCACATGCCTGATCATGAAAAGCTGAGAGTAGCTTTCTCTATTGTTCCTTGTCCACACATTTCAAAAACCTTCCATCTAACCCACGTTTAAACAAGGCATTTTCCCATAACACATATTGCACTAACCTTAGTTTAACAGTCCTCTTTTCTTTGGAAGTCAAATGAGAGGGGCATTCTCCATAGGTGAGAAAATGGGTGATATCAGCATACCATTCATCAACTGAGCTAAGAAACAGAATGGTAGGAAGACCAACTTTATCCTCTGGTAACTCATGTCTAGCTCCTTCAGCGATGAGTTCACAAAGGCCTTTTCCACGGACAAGCTTGGTCAGTTAGATGTCAATATCATATTCTTGGACCTTGGCCACCCAGTTCCCTCTCTTGGATCCAAATTCCTACTGTGTGAGAATTGACTTAACAGTTGTATCTAGTACCAACACCATGGAGTGAGAGTTAAGAATGTAAAAATGAAACTGCTTGACAACTTTAACCACTGCAAAAGCATGTTTTTCCATCATGGCATATTTTAACTCATGATCTTTCATAATATAGCTCATGAATGCAATTGGGAGTTCGTGCTCATTAGAATCTTCCTGAGTCAAAACAACAGCCAAGGTGTTATCCGTGGCGTAGCAATAGATAATAAAATCTTTGCTGAAATATGGACATGCTAAAACAGGAGTTTTAGCAATGGCTCTTTTAATATCTTCAAAGGCTTCTTTCCCTTCAGAAGACCAACCAAACGTTTGTTTGCCTTTCATCATTTGGGAGATATTCAGAGTTAGTTCTGCAAAATCAGGGATGAATCTTCTCAAAAATTGATCTTACCAAAGAAAGAGTGCACGCCCTTTTTGCTGGTTGGGAGAGGAATTTGCTGAATAGCTTGAACTCGCTCAGGATCAATCTTAATACCATCTTTGGAGACAATGTGCCCTAATAATTTCCCCTCTGTGACACAAAAGACAGATTTTTTAGGATTCAAAGAGATCCCATGTTCTCTACATCTTAGCAGAACTGTCTCCAGGTGCTGAAAATGATCCGCCCTTGTTTTAGAATACACAGTCAAGTCATCAAGGTATACAACAATACACTTCCCTTTCAAAATTCCAAAGGCTAGGTCCATAGCCCTCTGAAAAGTAGCACTGGCATTAATGAGCCCAAAAGGCATTCTTTTGTAAGAAAAGGTACCACAAGGGGTAGTGAAAGCCATTTTGTGTTGATCTGCAGTATTAACTTCTACCTGATTATATCCTAAGAATTCATCAAGAATAGACAACATTTCAGATCCCTGCAAATGCTTGCTTGTAAGACCTAATCCATCATAGGTAAAGGGTAATTATCTTTCAAGGAAGCTTGGTTGAGATTCCTGAAGTCAACACAGATACGAATCTCACCATTTTTCTTCCTATCGTGTACAATATTAGCAATCCATGTTGAATGATGGATAGGAAAAATGATTTTGGCTTTCAACACTTCACGTATTTCTTGAAAAATGGTGTCAACTATTTTAGGATTATATTGTTGTTTCGCACGGAATGGTTTTGGCTCTTTGGGAATAGATTTGCTTCTATCCTTTCATTCCTTTTAGAAACAGATAAGGGTTAGGGCTAGGAGGAATACCTGTTGAATGTCAAGATGGTGTGCGCGTACCATAGAGAGAGATCAGGCTGATTGCGAAGAACTCCTTTTTGTCTTGGAAGGACTACCTGCAAATAAGAACACAAGACCACAAGATTCTGATTAGACAATAAATGAGGGAACTGCCTTGGGCCCAGGAAATATAAAACTTCCTTTCGAAGGTGGTCAATTCCCCTGCTAATATGAATTAACACCAAAGACTGTAAAATATCAATTTAATTGCTTCGTTGAAACAGGTAGGGGAAAAGGCTGGTTTCTGGTTTTGAGTCACAATAACCGATACCGGTTACTGTCAACCGATATCGGTAGGGTCTTTGTTTTTGGGACTTTTGGTGAGGGTTGGTTGTAGGATAGTTGTGTTGTTTGTAAGGCTGGTATATGAGCAGGATTAGGTAATGGGGTGATGAGAGGTAAGTGGATGATAGTTAGGTATAATGTGTTGCTGGGTAGTAGATCTAGGAATAGATTTTATGAGGACTGTGATTCAAAAGTCTAAGAAATGTTACTAAAGAGGACATGCAAGATATAACTTACTGGTTATTGACGAAGATGCAGGTCCAAGAACTGTGATGACAAAGGCAGAACTCAGGTAGGATGGCCTGATACCCAGAAGATGAGATGTCTCCCTCCCAATGATCAGATGAGTGTCACAGGGCTCTGGCTATTCAGTTGCAGTCTTGGGCTTGATCTCCTTCACTGCAAACTCTACTTGTCTCTTCACTTGTCTCTGCTCGGCCAAGTAAAGATCTGGATTCTCTTGATCGCTTCTGATGATCCTGATTGATCCAAAAATCCTTCCACCTTTGTTTTTGGTTAGGGGAGCCCATTTACAGGGAACCGATGGCGGTTACGTAACCGACGGCGGTCGAGTAGGAACCGGTATCGGTCAGGTCAAAGTGGGCTATTTTTAGTAAAATAGCCAACTTTCCCTCCTTTTCTCCCGAGAGATTAGTTGAGGGCTTGGTCAAGTAACTAGAAGGTCGGTTTTGGGTGCGAGAAAGGGGTCATTAGTCATGGGTGTGGATGTGGACCAAGTTATAGGTCTTAATTAGGTTAGTTTAGGGTTAGGACTAGGTCATGATGAGGTGGCAAAATGAGGTGGCAGGTAAGGTGATGTGGATTTATCAATTACAAGGTAATTAATAAATAATTGTGTAAGGTTTAGGTGATGAGGTTAGGTTGCGAAATGAGATGCAGGTCCCCGGGGGTCGTAAGACACAAATTTGGTGTCTACATTAGCCCCTTATTGTCGTGTAGTTTGTTTTGTAAAGCTGCACGAACAATAATAAGAAGTGGTTACCCCTGTTAAGGGTATAGGTAATCCCCCTCAAATCTATCACAGATTGAGGTAGCGTGAAAGCAGGGATAGGGTTGATAAAGGGTAAATGGTGTTGAGATAACGGTAAGAGGGTGGGGTAGGTCCAAGGAAGCAGACGCACGTTGAAATGCAGTAGTGCGACCAGGGTATATGATTTGAAGAGCAAACAAGCAATTCATAGGCAAAGGTCGATAGTTTATCCAAACAAGGGTGATATAATCCTGGTATCCAAGGCATAGGAAGTAGCTCCAGGGGATATAATGGGTAAGGTACAGGAACGTTTAGGCATGTTCGGCAGTACCAAATGGTTGGTTTGGTTGAGATAAACGTCACGGTCTAAGTCTAGGCAAAGTTGGTCGACTGATCAAGTCAAGGACCCTAATCATGCTAAAACACGAACAGGTGAGCTCGATTGAACAAAAAGGTACATGATGGATGGATAAAATAAAACGTTGATGGTGGGTATGGTATTTAATTGGTGCGGCCTTAGGTCGGGCCAAATGGTTAGGTGCGGCCTTGGGTCGGGCCAAATGGGTTGGTTGCGGCCGTGGGTCGGGCCAAATGGTAGGTTACGGCCGTGGGTCGGGCCAAAGAGGTTGGTTGCATGGCCGTGGGTCGGGCCAAATGGTAGGTTACAGCCTTGGGTCGGGCCAAATAGGTTGGTTGCGGCCTTGGGTCGGGCCAAATAGGTTGGTTGCGGCCGTGGGTCGGGCCAAATGGTAGGTTACGGCCTTGGGTCGGGCCAAATAGGTTGGTTGCGGCCATTGGGTCGGGCCAAATAGGTTGGTTGCGGCCTTGGGTTGGGCCAAATGGTTAGGGTGAGGCCTTGGGTCAGCCGGATGGGTAGGGTGAGGCCTTGGGTCGGGCCGGATGGGTAGGGTGAGGCCTTGGGTCGGGCCGGATGGGTAGGGTGAGGCCTTGGGTCGGCCAAATGGTTGGGGTGAGGCCTTGGGTCGGGCCGGATGGGTAGGGTGAGGCCTTGGGTCGGGCCAAGTTGTTGGGTTGCGGCCTTGGGTCGGGCCAAATGGTTGGGGTGAGGCCTTGGGTCGGGCCAAATGGTTAGGGTGAGGCCTTAGGTCGGGCCAAATGGTAAGGGTGAAGCCTTGGGTGGGCCAAATGGTAGGGTGAGGCCTTGGGTCGGGCCAAGTTGTTGGGTTGCGGCCTTGGGTCGGGCCAAATGGTTGGGGTGAGGCCTTGGATCGGGCCAAATGGTTAGGGTGAGGCCTATAGATTATGGTGGGTAACAAAAGCGTGAGGTGTACTTGATCGTCCTGACATAGCTAGGATTACAGCAGAGAGAGATCGTCTGCAGAGATTAGTTCATCAGCTCCAAACGTAGGTGAATGAGGTAAGAGGATTGTTAGCAGTTGCGGAGTCACAGGCAGAGGGACTAGAGGCGAGATACCTCCATGCGAGGGAGTGTATTCATATGTTACAGGAGAAATTGGTAGATTAGTGGGTGGTACCAATAGCCATGGTACCTTTGAGGACGAAAGGCCTGGCGAGAGGTGTCGACGATCACGATCATCACCTGGTTTGGGATGAGGGGTGAGGGTCGAAATAAATGTTATCGAGGTATAAGAATAAATAAGGATGCCGACCTGCGTGTCGATGATAGAGAAGATGTATTTGTTTAACATCTAAATAAAATTGAATATGTATGTTGATTTGAGTTACGATAATAATAAGAATGTTTTTGTTTTGACTTTCGGTGTTTTGAAAAAGGATAAAGAGGAATGTGATTAAAATAGAAATACACAAAAATATTTATATTTACCACACATGATAAGTTATGGTAGGAGATGGTCGAGCTAACCTTGGGAGACCCCATGTCTCCAAAGTGCTACCTACATAGCCCATTGCACAAAGCAAGGAGGGGCCTCAGACCGATGTAGTTCTCCCTTAAGACCAGGGAGAGGTGAATTCAGGCAATGTGATTGTGGTTAGGCAATTTGTCGGTTGGTAAAAATATTGATATTGATAGGGTAATGTTGTTGGTGTTGGTAAGGGATGGACGTTGTTGGTGTAGGTATAAGGGAAGCGAAAGTTAGCCTACCCAAGTGGTAGGGAACCATGTCCTGATTAAGATCAACACATAATCCTAGATGCGAGGCAAAGAGGAAAGAGTGTTCCGTAGGTGAAAAGAGCTAAACAAACCACATAATAACGTAGAACCAGCTTGAATCCCTAGGTACCGTGCATAGACGAGAAGTCAATAGGTGAAAAGAGTTGTATGATCACAATATATCGATTGTACGTCACGTCCCTTGAGTTTAAACAAATGGTGAGGTGAGGTGGATGGTATAGCTGAGGTACGGAGAACTTGGTACAAAGTGAGTGTTCTGACGAAAGAGAACCTACCCTAAATAGACAAGTCCATGACTCAAAAGTTCTTTTGAATGTGGCTTTACTTTACTGAATATAGACTGATCGATGTGGGAAGTCTACAAGGGATATTAATTGTATTATTCTTGAGGTCTTCACGAAGCTGATCAATGCGAGAAGCTTCGGCTAAAGGCTGACTGTGTATAGCTGTCCTTCAAGGGAACAGTCTATTTATAGTAACAGCTGTGATTTTAGTGTATAGCTGTCCTTCGGGGGAGCAGTCTATATATAATAGCAGCAATAGTTTGGCATATAGCTGTCCTTCGAGGGAGCAGTCTATATATAATTTAGATAGCTAGATGTCCTTTTGGCGTGAAGCATCTAGTTTGGTAAGAAGTTTGACTCAAGAAAATCCCATAAGAATGTGTTATTTTAATACTTTGAAGTCATGGACTAGACTAAAAAGGGAAGGCATCGTTAAGGGGAGGTGAGAATCAAACTATGTGAGCTTGATTTTATTTTGAGATGTAGGAAACAAAGTGTATGTAGCGGTAAATGAGCTCAAGGGACGAGCGTTAGGTAGATAAGAAGTGATATAACACTAAATTCAACAGTAGAATGGTCGAAGATGCAAGGCATTAAGGGGTTCAGGCTCAGGTTTACCGTTAAGCGAAGCTAAACGATAAGTGCCTGATCCGTAAGTGTGAGTGATTATGTAAGGCCCAATCCAATTGGGAGCAAATTTTCCACGTTTGCTCTTTTCTAGTTTGGTTACATGTTGATTCTCTTTGAGGACAAGATCACCAACCTTAAAGGTACGCTCATGAAGTCGCTTATCATAAGCACGTTTGATGCGTTTCTGGTAGATTTGAAGGTGATCAAGAGCCGTAAGACGACGCTCGTCAAGAAGCTCCAATTGGGCTAACCGCTCTTGGCGGAAATCATCGTTGGTAAGAATATCCTGAAGAGATATTCTGAGGGAGGGTATTTGTATTTCGAGAGGCAAGACAGCCTCGGTACCATATACCAAAGAAAAAGGTGTGGCATTAGTGGAGGTACGAATGCTAGTACGATAAGCCCAAAGGGCAAAGGGGATGTGATCGTGCCAATTTCTTCCGGACTCATTGACAACTTTCATAAGGATTTTGGTTAGGGTTTTATTAGAAGATTCAGCTTGTCCATTCACTTGTGGATAATAGGGTGATGAGAAACTAAGTTTGATACCAAAGTTGTCACAAAGGTCTTGCAACAACTTATTTTTAAAAGATTTACCATTATCTGTTATTAGGCGATGAGGAATACCAAAACGACAGATAATGTGATGGTTAACGAATTCGACAATTTTTTCTTTTTTAGTTGAAATGAGCAGAATAGCCTCCACCCATTTTGTGTAATATTCGGTTGCTGTGATTATCCATCGGTGACGTTGCGAAGAGGACGGATGAATCTCACCAATAAGGTCTAAACCCCATTGTGAGAAAGGCCAAAGATCTCGGGTGACCTGTAGCGGGTGGCTTGGAGTATGTTGAAGGTTGGCATGTTGTTGACACATAACACAATGCTTAACATATTCATAGCAATCGTTATTAAGAGTAGGCCAATAATAACCTAGGCGAAGGATTCGTTTGGCCACGGCAAGGCCACTAAAATGTCCACCACAAATGCCGTCATGGACTTGTTGGATGGTATAGGTGACCTCCGCGCCGGTTAGACATCGAAGAAGGATGCCATCAAAGCCACGTTTATAGAGGAGTCCCCCCATGACGACATAATGAGAAACACTTTTAAGAAAAGCACGTTTGCCGTTACTAGTAAGGTCAGGTGGGAGAACAGAGGTTGTAAGGTAGTCGTGAAATTGGTGATACCAGGTATCCTGCGAATTAGCAGACACATTATTTATCATACAAACAACTGGGGTTGAGTAAGATGGGGCAAAGAGTTGTTGGACCAAGATGAAAATGTCAGAGTCAGTTGATGAAGCTGGAATTTGCGAGGCTAGGCAAGCCATAGTATCCGCAAATTTGTTAGTGGAGCGGGGAATGGTCTGGATAGAATAACGAGTAAATGAGGTCAAAAGTGAATCCACGTAATGTTTGTACTTTTGAAGTTCCTCATTCTTACATTGGTAGATGCCCATAACTTGATTGACTACCAATTGAGAGTCACCAAAAATATTAATGGATTTGACACCTAAGTGTAACGCAACCTGGAGACCCAAAACAAGGGCCTCGTATTCCGCTATATTATTAGTGTAGGGGAAATTGAGCCGGAATGAAAGAGGCATAGGTTCAGCGTCAAGAGGAATGAGAACAACGCCGGCTCCTCTGCTGCACTGGCATTTAGATCCATCGAAGAAGAGGGTCATTTGATACGACTCTTCCCTGAGTGAAAGAGTGGCGATGAGTTCATCGGGGAAATTAAAATTGGTGAATTGTTCCCCAGGTAAAGGGGCCTCCGCAAGTTGGTCCGCAATAGTTTGTCCTTTGATTGACTTCTGTTGTACAAACTCAAGGTCGAGGTCAGCGAGGAGCATAAGCCATTGGGCGATGCGTTGGTTTAGATGTGGTTTGGCATACATATAATGAATGGGGTCCGTGTTGGTGATGACAAAAGTTTTGTGATTCAGGAGGTAATGTCGGAGTTTGGTGGCTACGAATGATAGGGCTAGGCACAATTTTTCTACATGTGTATACCTAGTCTCGTAATCCATGAGAGTACGACTTATATAATAAACGGCTTGTTCTCGACGTGCCGAGTCCCGATGTGCGAGCATGGCTCCTATAGCATGGTCAGTGGTAGAAAGGTAAAGGTAGAAAGGGCGATCATCCTGCGGTGGAATAAGCACGGGTGGCTGCAAGAGATAGGATTTGAGAGCTTCAAAGGCTTGGTGACACTCGTCACTCCATTGAAAGGCAATGTCCTTTTTAAGAAGGTGATGGAAAGGTTGACATCGATCCGAGAGTTGGGAGATGAAACACCGGATGGATTGAAGTTTACCCTGCAAACTACGCAATTGTTTGAGGTTTTTGGGTGGGGGCATTTCTAGGATAGCTTTTACTTTAGATGGATCGACCTCAATGCCACGCAAAGAGACAATAAAGCCAAGAAGTTTTCCTGAAAGAACACCAAAGACACATTTCTTTGGTTGAAGACGGACAGAATATTGTAACAGGCGATCAAAAATAATGGTTAAAACATCGAGATGTTCACTGCGATGTTTAGATTTGCCAAGAAGATCATCGACATAATCCTCAAGGATAGTGTGCATAATGTCATGAAAAATGTAAGTCATAGCCCGCTGATAGGTCGCACCAGCATTCTTAAGGCCAAATGGCATGACACGATAATGAAGGTTCCCCAAGGAGTTATGAAGGTAGTTTTATGTTGATCGGCCGGGGCTACCAAAATTTGATTGTATCCCGAAAAACCATCCATGAGAGAAAGCATTTCATGGCCCGCAGTGAGATCAACAAGTTGATCAATACTTGGGAGGGGGAAGTCATCCTTGGGGCAAGCGAGGTTAAGGTCTCGGAAATCCGTGCATATCCGAAGTCCCCCGTCGCTTTAGTGACAGGTACGATGTTAGAAATCCATTGAGGATAGTCAATAGGCAAGATGAAGGAAACAGAAAGAAGTCGTTGAAGCTCTTCTTTGACCAAGAGGGCAATGTGTGGATGCATTTTTCTTAGTTTTTGTTTGACTGGTTTGGAATCATGGTTTAGGGTGATGTTATGGACAGCAATGGTAGGATCAATTCCTGGCATGTCAGCGTAGGACCAAGCGAAAGCTTGGTTGCGGATACGGAGAAAGGTAGTAAAGGCGGCTTGTTCTGATGCATTAAGGGATTGTCCGATCTTCACAATGTGAGGATCTTCCTCTGTGTGGATGTTGATTTCTATAGTCGACTCATTCAACATGGTTTGAGTTTCAGATGGTAAGGCGCGTTGAATATAAGAGTCATCCGCACCAAGGTAAGTGAGGATGGAGTCATCATCCTGGCACTCAACAACGTTAATTGAAGGTGAGTCCTCTTCAATCATATCTGGATATAGAAGGGGAATAGAAGAGGGGTCCTCATTATCGCATTGATAAGTGAGAGGACCTAGGAAGATAGCATTTATGAAAAAAAAAGTTAGGAGGGATAGATTCAGGATCTATCAACTCTATGGGTGACGAAGGCAAAATGGGTGATGATGGTTTGGTAGGGGTGACGTTGTCATCTTCCAGAAGACAACTGACACGAGGTTCCTTCGGTGTAAGTGTTCCCGAAAATCTGAGACCACTACGATCATTGTGTTTGCGAGTAGTTACAGGAATGATTGTATGTCGGCCTTGTTCATAAAGACCAAAACCAAAGCCTTTCCAAGCACAGCGAGTCAAGAAGGTAAGGGCGAAACGACGATTTGTCAGGTATTGAAAATCAGATTGGAAGGGAACCACACCAAGAGGAGGTTCAGGGGTTATGGAAGATGCATCGACACCCCCATATGTTAGGTTAGTGCGGCAATGAGGTGGTCCATAGGGGATTACTTCCCCCACACGACGGTCATAGGTAGGATGTGCATGTACCTGTCCGTACTCCTGCGGGGTATGGAAAGAACTAACGTTATATAGGCGATACTCCCCCAGCGTAAGGCATTGAAAAACATCTACTAAGGGGTCGGAGGTTGGGATGTTATCTGCGGGAAAGGAAGTAATATTTGTAATGGCGGTTTCATTGGTTGAAGGTGTAGGTGCGTTGGAAGTGGATGGCTGGGTT
The DNA here is from genome assembly GCA_018340775.1 of Taxus wallichiana var. yunnanensis. Classification (NCBI taxonomy): domain Eukaryota; kingdom Viridiplantae; phylum Streptophyta; class Pinopsida; order Cupressales; family Taxaceae; genus Taxus; species Taxus wallichiana. Next base: position 845,112,382 of record CM031239.1, read on the forward strand.
GGATGAATGGGTGTCTTGACTGGTACAAGCACATCATTAGGGCGATACAACATATTGCAAGTTTTGAAGGGGGGAGGATCATCTTTTACGGTGTAGGACTTCCCCTCGTACTCAAATTTTATGCATCTATGTAAAGTGGAGGGAACGCATCCCATAGCCCGGATCCAAGGGCGGCCTAACAACATATTGTATTGGAACTCTCCCTCAAGGACATAGAAGAGTTCAGGTAAAGTGCGTGGTCCTACATGAATGTTAAGGATCACGGTGCCTAAAGTAGAAGTAATAGCATCATTGAATGATCGCAACATGATGGGGTTGGCACACATGTAACTAGAAGGGATATTCATTTGTTGGAAGGCTTTTGAAGAGATGATGTTCAAAGCTAGCGGCCCCGTCAATCATAAAACGAGCGTGCCGAATATCCCAAACGTATGCTGAGATGAAAAGAGTAGGGTCAGGATCTTCGGCACCGAAGTTAATAATTTCATCTTCGGAGAAACTGACAGCAGCAGCTAGCTGTACAGAGACGAAGTGGTTGGGGAGATAGATTGTTTGGTGAGCAAAGCAACGTGATTGGGTGTTAGAATAGAGGTAACGGGCAAGGTTTCATTAGGTAAAACTTCTATCCCTTGAAGGATTTCAATGAGAGCTTGTCGATGAGATTCAGAAGTTTGAATGAGATCATACAGTGTCATTTTTATAGGCGATTGGTGAAGCTGTTTGATCATAGTTCGATGGGCAATGCCATTAGAGATGGGATAGGCGGGTCCACGAATAACCACTTTAGGTGGTGGTGTAATCGGGATGGTGGACAGAGAAAGAGATGCCGCAGGTGTGTTTTCTTTCACTTTCCCATTGTTTTTCTACCCTCGAGTAGCAACACTAATCATATTGATCTCGTGAATACGAGAGGAGGAAGATGGTAGGGATAGGTCATGGTTTTCAAGAGGTGGGGCTGTAATAATGATAGATCTTGGTGAGGCGGGGACAGGTGGTATAGGAGAGGGAATTGAAGCTAAAGGTCTCTCTCTTCGAAAGTTTTCTTTCTTAACTTTTCTATCTGAGAGAGGTGATGGACGAAGTATGGTTTTCAACTCTTTGCATCCCTCTACGTCATGTCTGGTGTGCGGTGGTAACCGCAGATTTTAGACTCATCGTAACCTATAGGTCGATGTTTAGATGGATCATAAGGTCTAAGTGGGGGTAGGGAAATGGTCGCATTCTCTACCAACATAGCAAGGATTTTGGCGTAAGACCCTTTGAGTGGGTCAAAGTCAGAGGAAAATGAGGCTATTGACTGGGTCGATTCTGGTGATGACGTGGTGTGGTTGGTTTGTATGGGGGGTGGTTTAGCCAAGGAGTTTTGATAATGGGTTTTAACTAAACGTGGCTTCTTTGACGCAGAAGCTAGGTTGGATGATGAGGCCACAGATGATGTGGTATCAGAAAACAACCACGGAGAAATAGGAGTGACAGAAAACAAATCTTTTGATGATGGAATTTGTTTAGGGTTGATAGGTGGACAGGATACGCGGGGTGACGGTGTTGCTATACCTTTAGATCTCTGTATGGGTGGAGAAGGCGTAGGTCGTTTTAAAGAAAACGTAGGAGGTATGATATATTGATGCAAGGTGGAGGGATGAGGTCCCAATATGGAAGGTAGGTGTGATGATGATGGTTTTGATTGTGATAGAGGCACGGATTGAGTTTGTCTCCTAAGTGGAGGGGCGGCTTTATTTTTGGATAAATCTAGTCACTTAGGCGGGTGTGTTAGACTGGGTATTGGTGAGGTCCCAAGTGTAGGGGAAGATTTGGTTAAGCTGACAGAGGTGGATGAGATACTTGGTAGAGATGCGGGGGGTGATGATGAGGACATAGGCATTTTGAGTTTCTGTAAACACTTCGGGTATATGGTAGAGGTGTCTGGATTGGTCATCTGCATTTGAGTAGAATAGGGGGTACTCAAACGTTCCCATAGGACTCGTCTATCTTCTGGAGAATGACAGTCTTCAGGTGTGAATTGGAATTTTTGTATGGAAGAAAGGTGGGTTGTGATTCCGGTCCACTGTGGGTGTGATACAGGGGGTAGATGAGGCACTGTATCAATAGGTGTTAAGAGGTCAACCGGTCGCTGAAAAGATTTAGGTGATGAAGAACTAATAGGTAGGAGGGCATGTTTGAGAGGATCTGTCATGGTTAAAGAATTTGGTGATGTCGGTGCAAGGGGTTTCTCATCTAAGGATGACAAAAGGAGTGGCGAGCCTTCCTCTTGTGCAGCAAGAGCGGTAGAGGGAGACGTTTGGGAAATAGATAGGTTAGATAACATCCGTTCGCAGTCTTGGAGGGATGTGGTGTAAGAAGACTCATCTATGAGAAGAGAACTCTGGGCGAGTTAACTCCTTTATAGGTAAAGGAATGATTTCACTTTGGCTTGATGGTGGTGAAGGAGGTTCGGGCCCCTGTGTCAGTGAAGAGGCTTGATTCAAAATTTGTTCGATAGGGGTCTTTGGCTAGGAATCGAAGACTGCATGGATCTCATGAACACTCTCCTTGGCTAAGATATCTTGGTTTAGATTACTTTTAGAAGAATGATTTGGGAATGGTTTGTTGAATATTTTCAAATTTCGGTTAGCAGGGGCGTTAGGATTATCGAGGGCTATATCCCCCACATCAACCATTTCCTGCACTATGTTTTTCAACATCTTGCAGTTCTCATGACTGTGTCCCTTTACGTGGTGGAAGTTACGAAGTCAAGTGTAACATCCTCATTTTAGACAATAGAACAAGTCAATTTTTTTTTTTTTTTTTGATGCATCCTGGTTCTAAATACATAATTTAGAACTCACAAATCGAATAACCATTCATATAACAGATAACCATATGCAGCTGTAATGACTCGGAGTACCTCCGATCTATTCATTCCATGACTCGGTAATCTACCGATCTATTCATGAGTAATAAGAGTTGGCGTTATTATTTAACACATCACTCTTGCGGTTCTCTTCCCTATTCTGGGATTCAGAATGCTCTGTCCAAGGAACCTAACTGAATAACTGTTACCATTATTCATCGGCATCTCATCCCTTAGACCAGGTGACTCAGGACAACGCAATCAGCAGCTTGCGATACTTTGGCCAAAGATTTGAAACATACTGCTTATGTCTCGTATTCCTTAATGGCATACTCGTCAATCTGGAATACGTCCTTCACCCCATTCCTATGTTATGTAGAATGTCTTATACCGACTTCTGTCAGTCCCTATTATCCCAAGTTAATCACTCGGGAACGGATTAGTAAGGTGACCACGTTATATGGATGCTCCCGAGGACTAGGGATAAGATGACATACTGGGTCAATCCTAATTAAACCAGTGTGTCAAGATACCCCGAGTCTCCTAGGCAGCCATATAATGTGACCACATACCTAATCGGTCCCAAAGTAACTTGTACGAGTTAAAAGTGTAAATCTTAACGATCAATGCAAAGGATGTCGTCATAAGTCACCTGCATTGTGGTATCTTCGAGAAGATCCTAATCTTCTTGAAGGTACAACCCTGCAGTTGTCTTATGCCGTCAACCTTTAAATCTGCCTCGAAAAGATCTACTTATTAATAAGCGTTACTCACATAGAGTTAAATTAAATTAAAAGACGTTCCCCAAAGGTTAGCCTTTCCCGATCCTTGGATTCTTCTTCATAGAATGACCTTTCGCAATAAAACCCATTACACAGAGGAGTTATTAAGACCAAGGTCTCATCACGGAGTTCATAGAATATACATAATTCTAAAACAACGGAATTGGACAATATCTCATAAACTTCACATGAGATTGCCATCTGAACCCCATTAGGTTTATATCAGTTCTCATAACTGAATTTATATCATACTTATAAGTATCAAATATAAATGATTCAGAATCCAATTAAATGTTGTCCTGTCATAATCAGGACTAGGGATTAATAATTTAATTCAGTTTGTTTAGCGTTCTACTTAGGTATATTTTAACCCTATCTTCCAAAAAGATAGTTACCTAAATTTCAATTTAGCTTCTGATAGAACATACTGGAACTGCTAAACAATCATAAGAATTCAATCTTATATTCTTGCAAAGCTTACATTGATAATCACAAAAGTCTCCAAATTATATAATAATAACAATGCTCTATAGATCATTTGAACCGAAGAAGGTCAAACTTATCAAGATAAGAATATAGACACATAAGTAACAATATCAATTTCCATTCCTTTCAGAACTAATCAAATACATTTTATGCATTCAGCATACTTGATACAATACTCAACGGAAGAAGAACATCTTTCCTCTTATAGTACATTTAAAGAAATTCAAACTGAAATTCTACTTAAAATCAAATCTAAACAATCTGATCATCCTATCAGATCTGCATGCTTTTACCACTCACGGCAACCATCTGCAAAAATAGTCAACATGGGTCAGTTCGATGAACTGAGCATGATAAGCACTAACTCTTAAAACAATTGCAATCCACCAACTGTTTTCATTAAACAACCTATTTAAATGAGATCAATTCACCAAACAAGTATACATATTTCAGACTATGCTGATGTAATACAAAAATGACTACAAACATGTAACTCTATTATCGTTACAGAATAGTCCTAAATACTTCCCAAATATTTCATCACAATATTAGAAATCAAGAAGAACGAAAGTATCCAAATCATTTATCCATCTGAATTCCAAAAACAGCAAACTTCAGACAGATCATTTCATTCAACAGTAAAAGGAATATCATTACAAATCATGATTCCATAAATAGGATCAAAACAGTTCCAACGGTTAGATAAAAATATCAACATATATTTTCATAACAGAAGAGAAAGAAAACAAGTCATACAAATTTCCCTTCAACAAGTTCATGACTGTACCATTTCCTTAAATGGAAAACATTCACCTTACATGCATACGAAAAAGTCAGACGAGTCACAAGAAGAATCACTGTTTTGTTAACATCAAATATAACAAAACTTCTGTACAGTAGCTATCACGCCAACAGTGATGACTATCAACCAAACAGACTCCACATGACCTGCCACATGAAACAGCCAACAAGAAGATATTCCCCACATCGCCCGTCGAGGTGCAGTCGATGGCTCATAGTTCAGTCAAGCTCAAGGCAGGATAGTCATGCAACAGAATACGTAAACACGACTACAATCCCATACATTAACCTACAGTCCCCTTCTAGTTCATAATAAACACTACAAGGCTTTCGGACCCAAGGTCGAAATCAAAGAGCTTCAATTATTCGCAGTCAACAATAGACTCCCTAGCATTGAGCAATAGATGTTTCCCTAAGACAATGCCGAGGTAATCACACAGAATTCCCGCAACAAGCACAGCCTCAAACTGACTGGAATATACAGAAAGTAAACATAACATGTCTATTCTCATCTGGACGCATTCAGAGTTTAAAGTATGATATTCGCGTCTCACTTCAACAGAGCCAGAACACATGATAACTATCCATACTCACGGAACTTCCACAGTGACAAAAACAACAGTGTACCAAATCAGGTTTACTTTGAGGCAAAAATACAGGTTACCCTCCAAGATTCAACTGAATCCGAACAACAGTAACAAGATAAATAAATTAAATGATTCCATCTGTGCCAATCAATGGTACACATTTAAAAATCAGGCAAAAGTAAATCTAAATACTGATTTCAAAACAAGGAATCCGACTGAACCCTTATCAATTTTTCGCACAAGTTTGCACAGAATGAAAACGTAAAAATACACCCAAAGAGTCTGTACCACAAAATCCTTGCAACACGAAGGTATTCTTACAAAATAACAGAGGTCGTAATACATGTTATTCCTTCAAGTCTCTGGCACATCAATTACCAATATTCAATTATATTTAGCTTCAACAGTGGTCCAAATATATGAATCATTCAATCGACTTCACAGAGTCGTTTCGATTACAACAAACATAAATATATACATACTACATACTGTCAACGGGTTAAAACCCATAACCACAACGCAAGGAAAAACAACCTCAACAGGGTCGCGATAAGATACAGTAACACAACAAGTTATTTATTAACAAATAACTTTAAATTTCAAACGAAACCCAACAAGAATCTATAACCACAACCAACATTTATCACGACAGAGCTTACAAATAGTTCAATAAACTGAGCAATCAAACAAAAGTCCATCAGTATTCCTTTCTACGAGTAACCACAACCAGCATTGACGGCAAGTATCAACAACAAGCATCGACTACGAAAATCAATCAACAAGCATCACAGTAGCCTGAACCCAGCAAGGGAATCATGCACGGGTTCTCACAGAGCAGGATAAGTACCCTTCAAGCATACGTTTCACAGGCTTACGCCGGAATGTAAAACGCAATAAAACAGAATAACAGTTCGAAATACAACACACACCCTTCAAGGGTTAAATTTGAAAATCGAACAGCAAGAAGATACAGTAACAAAATCACCCGTAACTGCCATAAAATCATCTAAACCCATAAATCATTTGAACAGAGTTGTTCTAATGAAATCACTTGAAAGACAGCAAGATTTTTAAAGGTTAGGGCCTAACATGCCTGGATATTTGCTTAAAATTTCGAAGCAGACCACTGAAAGAGCTCAAACCTTCTCCTTCTTTTCCAAGTTAGATCCACCAACAGAAATTTACTATTTCCATGACTTATATATTTTCCTTGCCAGAGGAAAGAGCTAGTTACGCTCATACTTGCCATGCAACACCAAGAAGACTGGTGCGAAGAACCAGTGAACAGACAGAAGGAAAACCGGAGCGCATGCAAAACCAAACAAACAATCAACTTTCCATTTTGCATGCTTCCCCAAGAAATCCGAGCTCGAAGCCCGAGTGCATTGATTGCATTAATTCCCAGTTTCCCGCTCAAACTCCACTGCCACCGACCGCCATAGTTGGCGATAGACAAATGAAATTCCAAGACCATTTCCAATTTTGGCGACCTGCCACGTCGGCTCAAGATAGCCGTTATAAAACCTCCACCATATTACCTGTCTTTCATACTTATCCATGCATTTAATAACATAGAAACTGCCGCCCATGGTTCGCACCCCTTCCATAGGTCCCCTTATTCTTTGCTCAATAGTTAGGTTAGTAACTTAGGTTAGGATTTAGGATAACACCTAGTCTAACCACTTAGCACAAAGATACTAACTTAGAACATTAGCTCATAGCCTAGGTCTAGGTTAGATTAACACTAATCTAACCCCTAGGTTAAGTTTAGTTTTAGGTTACTAACATTAATAATTCCAGTTAGGTCTAACATTTCATATACTCAGAAAAAGACCTACAACATGCATTCTCGAACAGGGTTCACTCCTGTACTGCCATTAGGCTACAAAATTATATGCAACAGAATTATTACCTGGTCCACGACCAAGACCTTCCAGATATACTTCGATATCGGGAACCATTCCATTTCACACGATCAACCTGAGTTAGACTCGGGATTGGCTTTATTCAACGAATTCAGACCTTGCAACCTGTGAAAGGTTTATAATTTTTAATTCATCATGAAAAACTTAAAGCACCACTTGGATCAATACCACTGATCCAAGGCTAGGTCTTATAGATGAATAACTTCATAATTCGTTCCGAGATCAGATTAAACTCAGATGTAAAATGAAATAAATAAAAGAGTCTAATCATATTCTGACTCAGTCAAAGATCTGCAATCTGCAAAGAAGATACAGTACATATCAAGCATGACTTCTCAATCAAAGGAACACATCCTTTTTTACAAAAGAAATCACATATCAACACTTGTATGCTTAGGAGGAAGTAACAACAGTTCAGGGTGTTACATGCTTCCCTCCTAAAAAGATTCATCGTCCCGATGATTACATATTCAATTAACCTTCAGGTCAACTAATTTATTAGTTCACAAATCAATGCGACTATTTTCCAACTTGAATAGTTCCAGAAATCAATGTCACAACACATTTTATTCAACCTGAATAATGTTTGCCTTCATCTGGCTTTCATAAATACTTAAAAAAATAAGTTCATAAAAGAATGTTTTGTCAACAGATTTCATTCTGTTGAAAAAGAGAAGGAAAAGCAATTTTCATCTCTTCCAGATTTTCCCAAGTTGCACTTTCTTCATTAAACTGGTCCCACTGGACCTTACATTGTTGTATTTCACGATTTCTTAAATGCAATTGGCGAGTTTCCAGCACTCGTGTGGGTTTAACCACGATTATTCCTAGGTCTTGGACCTGCAAGGAATTCCAATTTAAAACATGTGACAGATCTGAAACGTATTTCTTAAGCAAAGAAATATGGAAAACATCATGCATGCGAGATAAAGCAGGTGGTAATGCTAAACGATAAGCTACAGGATTGATTATTTTGACAATTTCGAAAGGTCCCACGAATCGAGGTGACAACTTGGCAGCCTTGCCAAAAGTTATAGAACTCTTTCTGGGTTTAACACGTAGAAAAACCTTCTCACCAAGCTCAAACCTTCTATCAACCCGCTTAAGGTCAGCATAGCTCTTACGCCTATATCCATTTGCTTCCTTTAATCTTTCACGAATCAACTTAACTTGCTGTTCCATTTCTGTGAGAATCTCTGGTCCAATTACCACTCTATCCTCAACACTATCCCAACTAACAGGAGTTCTGCACTTTCTTCCATAAAGTGCTTCAAATGGTGCCATTTTAAGAGATGAGTGATAAGTGTTGTTGTATGCGAACTCAACTAATGGAAGATACTCTTCCCATTTATACTGTTGATCCATGCAATACATTCGCAACATGTCCTCCAACACTTGATTTACCCTTTCAGTTTGTCCATCCGTTTCCGGATGATATGCAGAACTGAAGTTTAGTTTTGTTCCAAGAGCTGTATTAAGTGTTTGCCAAAACCTTGACGTCATTCTTGGATCCCTGTCAGATATAATCAATTCTGGTACACCATGCAATCTGAAAATTTTGTGTACGAATCTTTTGGCCAGCACTGGTGAATCATCCTTTAGATTTCCAGCGATGAAATGAGCTACCTTAGTCAGTTTATCTACAACTACCAGGATAACATCATGTTTATTCCTGGACATGGGTAATCCTTGTACAAAATCCATGGTTATTACTTGCCATTTTATCTTTGCGGTATGCTATGAGGATATAATAGTCCAGCAGGGTGCATATGTTCTGCCTTAACCCGCTGACACTCCAAACAATGGGTCACAAAATTTATGACATCCTTTTTCATACCTTTCCAAAAGTATTGCTGTTTCAGATCAGCAAGCATCTTTGTGATACCGGGTGTCGAGAGAAGGTGAATTATGAAATTCCACTAACAACTTCTTCCTCAAGTCGTTCAACATAGGTACATATACCCTGTTTTCATAACGCAAGATTCCTTCATTATCAAAATGAAAACCTTTATACCTTTCATCATTAGGTTCTGCAGCAAGCGCTGCCTTTACCTGCAGAAAGTAATTATCAGATTCTGAGGCACTCTTTACCTCCTCCTTGAACTGAGTTCTTAATGTTATAAGAGTAGAAATGTGCCTCCTACGACTTAGAGCATCAGCTACTCTATTCTCCTTCCCTTTGATATAGCTAATATCAAAATCATATTGTGATAAAAATTCTAACCACCTTCTCTCTGTCGGCATTGATTAGGTGAGTAAAAATATATTTCAGCCCTAAGTGATCGAGTTTTCAACTCAAAAGGTTTCCCAAGTAAGTAGTGTCTCCAGACTTGAAGTGCATGAACAATGGCAGCAAGCTCCAAATCATGAGGGGCATAGTTCAGCTCATGTAACTTGAGTTTTCTACTTTCATATGCAATGACTTGATCATTTTGTAGCAAAACACCTCCAAGGCCTTCCCCGGAAGCATCCGTTACAACAGTAAAATTCCCATTAGGGTCTGGTACAACTAATATAGGTGCAGAAGTCAACTGGTCTTTCAGACTTTTGAAAGCCGCTTCGCACTTGTCGTTCCATATGAATTTCTTATCCTTCTTCTGCAATGAAGTTATTGGTGCAGCTACCTTAGAAAAATCCTTTACAAATTTTCTATAGTAACCTGCAAGACCCATGAAGCTTCTTACTTCATGCACATTCTTTGGTGCAGGCCACTCAGTTATTGCCACTATTTTTGAAGGATCTACAGCAATTCCTTCTTTACTTATGACATGACCCAAATAGTGAACTTCTGAATCAAAGAAAGAACATTTGGATAACTTACCATACAACTTTCTTTTTCTCAAAATTCCCAAAATTATCCTCAAATGCTCATTGTGCTCCTCAACGCTTTTAGAATAAATGAGAATATCGTCCAAGAATACAAGTACAAACTTGTCCAGATATTCTTGAAAAATATTATTCATTAAGTTCATAAAAATTTGCGGGTGCATTAGTTAATCAAAGGGTAGAACCGTGAATTCATAATGTCCGTACCTTGTTTGGAAAGTTGTTTTATGAATGTCTTCTTCTTTAATCCTTAACTGATGATAACCAGATCGAAGGTCTATCTTAGAATAAACCGCTGCTCCACGCATCTGATCAAATAGATCGTCGATCCTTGGAAGTGGATATCGGTTCTTGATTGTTGCTTTGTTCAACATCCGATAATCAATACACAGCCTAAGTGTTCCATCCTTCTTTTTCACAAATATCACAGGCGCACCCCAAGGTGAAACACTTGGTCTAATCAAACCTTTTGTCAAAAGTTCTTGCAACTGTGCCTTAAGCTCGACTAACTCTGTAGTAGTCATCCTATAAGGCGCTTTGGAAATAGGTTCAGTTCCCGGTTTGATTTCGATGGTGAAGTCAAATTCTCTCTTGGGTGGTAACCCTGGTAATTCTTCAGGAAAAACATCCCTGAAACTTTGTAACAGAGGAATTTGCTTCATATAATCACCATCTTCTTCTGAAGATTCAGATATCTTTACTGCATAAAGAGTACATCCTTTATTCTTAGCCTTTTTAAGCTGCATAGCTGACAGTTTCCTAACTGAAATTTCTCGTTTCACACCTTGAATCTCTGCGGTTTCCAGCTGATCATCTAAACACTTTATGTTCTTTTCATAGCAATCTACCTTTGCTTTATGGTCAGCTAACCAATTGACACCAATGATAATGTCATACGATCCTAAAGGTGTAACATAGAGGTCAACTTCCGTGGAAAAGTTAGGTAAGTCAAGGACTGCCCCAAAAAGACACATACTCACTGTATGAACAGAGTTATTACCATACTGTACAGTCCAAGATTTATCCATTTTCCCAGCTTTTCTTTTAAGTTTAGAAGCAAGTTTATTAGAAATAAAACATTCAGTAGCTCCTGTATCAAAAAGAATAGTGACAGGTATGCCAAATAACTTACCCGGAACTTCTATAGGTGTTACTTGCTTTTCAGCTTGCATGCTTACTCTCGCATGCAAAGCATGTATCTTATCTTTGCGATTACGATCATCCTTCTTCAAAGGGCATTGATTAGCGTAGTGATCTTTGCCACAATTGTAGCAGCCTCCTACAGGTCCCTTTTTAGGCTCAGAATTGCCTCCAGCCTTGTAATTGTCACGTTGTCCTCCATAGGGCTTCTGCCCATTGTTATAATTTTTAGCAAAATTATCCCTTACATTTCCAGCAGGCTTATTTACTGCTGCTTTCTTACTGTTATCTCCTGAAAACTTATTCTTGTTTCCAAACTTTTTCCATGGTCCTTTTCTGGGTGCAAGAGAGGTTGAAGAAGGATTTGCAGTCTTCTTCCGCACTTCCTCTTTATGAGCAGAAATAGCCTTTAATTTCTGTTCTTGCCTTATGGCCTTTTCAACAACTCCTTCCATAGTGGTTGGATTTGTGAACATCGACCTCTCCCCTATCACGGATTCAATCCCATGATGAATTTTCGTATTCGAACTTCTCGTCGGTTTGATCTTTGCGGTACATACTTGAGGAGTTTTGTAAACCGCTCCCGAGAATTCGATTACCGTTAGCTTCCCTTGAGCTAAGTTCTGAAATTCCATCATTTTCGATCATAGAACGGTTGTGGCAGCCAAGCGTTGCCTAAAATAGCCTTTAAATTGATCCCAAGTAATATTGGTCTCATCGATGTTTAGTTCAGCTTTACGGCTATCCCACCATGAAGATGCTTCGTGGGAAAGGCGATAGGCTCCCCAAATAGCTTTGGTTTCCTCACGAGAAGTTCCTTATTGCAAAGTACTTCTCCATTTCATTTGAGCTAGTTCTCGGCTCCATCTCCTAATGTGGTGCCATCATACTTAGGTGGGCTTATCCTTTTATATCATTAGTGAGTTCTGCTTGCGCAATCGGCCTTTTTGTTTTCTGGTTGGACAGGTGCATTTACAACATTAACATCAACACCCATATTGGGGTTGTCCTCAAGAGGTGGCTGATTGTCATTTCTAGCTTCTTCATCCTCCTCATTCCCCATCGCTTGCTGCTCAAGTATAGCTAAAGCGATCTTGTGTCAACAGGCAGCAAGGATCTCATCAAGTTTCTGGGTTGTTGCCGCCCCTCCTTCAGGTGGAGCATTATTCGCAACGTTCCCCCTTGTTCTAACCATTTTCTATTACAAGAAAATTCAGGTTTTTATCAGATTATGGACTGATAGGTCAAGAAACGCAACCTTGAAGCTACGATACCAAGATGTAACATCCTCATTTTAGACAATAGAACAAGTCAATTTTTTTGATAAATGCTTCCTGGTTCTAAATACATAATTTAGAACTCACAAATCGAATAACCATTCATATAACAGATAACCATATGCAGCTGTAATGACTCGGAGTACCTCCGATCTATTCATTCCATGACTCGGTAATCTACCGATCTATTCATGAGTAATAAGAGTTGGCGTTATTATTTAACACATCACTCTTGCGGTTCTCTTCCCTATTCTGGGATTCAGAATGCTCTATCGAGGAACCTAAGCTGAATAAGCTGTTACCATTATTCATTGGCATCTCATCCCTTAGACCAGGTGACTCAGGACAACGCAATCAGCAGCTTGCGATACTTTGGCCAAAGATTTGAAACATACTGCTTATGTCTCGTATTCCTTAACGGCATACTCGTCAATCTGGAATACGTCCTTCACCCCATTCCTATGTTATGTAGAATGTCTTATACTGACTTCTGTAAGTCCTATTATCCCAAGTTAATCACTCGGGAACGGATTAGTAAGGTGACCACGTTATATGGATGCTCCCGAGGACTAGGGATAAGATGACATACTGGGTCAATCCTAATTAAACCAGTGTGTCAAGATACCCCGAGTCTCCTAGGCAGCCATATAATGCGACCACATACCTAATCGGTCCCAAAGTAACTTGTACGAGTTAAAAGTGTAAATCTTAACGATCAATGCAAAGGATGTCGTCATAAGTCACCTGCATTGTGGTATCTTCGAGAAGATCCTAATCTTCTTGAAGGTACAACCCCTGATTGTCTTATGCCGTCAACCTTTAAATCTGCCTCGAAAAGATCTACTTATTAATAAGCGTTACTCACATAGAGTTAAATTAAATTAAAAGACGTTCCCCAAAGGTTAGCCTTTCCCGATCCTTGGATTCTTCTTCATAGAATGACCTTTCGCAATAAAACCCATTACACAGAGGAGTTATTAAGACCAAGGTCTCATCACGGAGTTCATAGAATATACATAATTCTAAAACAACGGAATTGGACAATATCTCATAAACTTCACATGAGATTGCCATCTGAACCCCATTAGGTTTATATCAGTTCTCATAACTGAATTTATATCATACTTATAAGTATCAAATATAAATGATTCAGAATCCAATTAAATGTTGTCCTGTCATAATCAGGACTAGGGATTAATAATTTAATTCAGTTTGTTTAGCGTTCTGCTTAGGTATATTTTAACCCTATCTTCCAAAAAGATAGTTACCTAAATTTCAATTTAGCTTCTGATAGAACATACCGGAACTGCTAAACAATCATAAGAATTTAGTCTTATATTCTTGCAAAGCTTACATTGATAATCACAAAAGTCTCCAAATTATATAATAATAACAATGCTCTATAGATCATTTGAACCGAAGAAGGTCAAACTATCAAGATAAGAATATAGACACATAAGTAACAATATCAATTTCCATTCCTTTCAGAACTAATCAAATACATTTTATGCATTCAGCATACTTGATACAATACTCAACGGAAGAAGAACATCTTTCCTCTTATAGTACATTTAAAGAAATTCAAACTGAAATTCTACTTAAAATCAAATCTAAACAATCTGATCATCCTATCAGATCTGCATGCTTTTACCACTCACGGCAACCATCTGCAAAAATAGTCAACATGGGTCGGTTCGATGGTGAGCATGATAACACTAACTCTTAAAACAATTGCAATCCACCAATTTTTCATTAAACAACTGTTTAAATGAGATCAATTCACCAAACAAGTATACATATTTCAGGACTATCTTTGATGTAATACAAAAATGACTACAAACATGTAACTCTATTATCATTCTGAGAATAGTCCTAAATACTTCCCAAATATTTCATCACAATATTAGAAATCAAGAAGAACGAAAGTATCCAAATCATTTATCCATCTGAATTCCAAAAACAGCAAACTTCAGATAGATCATTTCCTTCAACAGTAAAAGGAATATCATTACAAATCATGATTCCATAAATAGGATCAAAACAGTTCCAACGGTTAGATAAAAATATCATCATATATTTTCATAACAGAAGAGAAAGAAAACAAGTCATTCAAATTTCCCTTCAACAAGCTCATGACTGTACCATTTCCTTAAATGGAAAACATTCACCTTACATGCATACGAAAAAGTCAGACGAGTCACAAGAAGAATCACTGTTTTGTTAACATCAAATATAACAAAACTTCTGTACAGTAGCTATCACGCCAACAGTGATGACTATCTACCAAACAGACTCCACATGACCTTCCACATGAAACAGCCAACAAGAAGATATTCCCCACATCGCCCGTCGAGGTGCAGTCGACGGCTCATAGTTCAGTCAAGCTCAAGGCAGGATAGTCATGCAACAGAATACGTAAACACGACTACAATCCCATACATTAACCTACAGTCCCCTTCTAGTTCATAATAAACACTACAAGGCTTTCGGACCCAAGGTCGAAATCAAAGAGCTTCAATTATTCGCAGTCAACAATAGACTCCCTAGCATTGAGCAATTGATGTTTCCCTAAGACAATGCCGAGGTAATCACACAGAATTCCCGCAACAAGCATGACCTCAAGTGATTTGGAATATCTGAGAAAGTAAACATAACATGTCTATTCTCATCTGGATGCATTCAGAGTTTAAAGTATGGTATTCGCGTCTCACTTCAACAGAGCCAGGACACATGATAACTATCCATACTCAAGGAACTTCCACAGTGACAAAAACAATAGTGTACCAAATCAGGTTTAATTTGAGGCAAAAATATAGGTTACCTTCCAAGATTCAACTGAATCCGAACAACAGTAACAAGATAAATAAATTAAATGATTCCATCTGTGCCAATCAATGGTACACATTTAAAAATCAGGCAAAAGTAAATCTAAATACTGATTTCAAAACAAGGAATCCGACTGAACCCTTATCAATTTTTCGCACAAGTTTGCACAGAATGTAAACGTAAAAATACACCCAAAGAGTCTGTACCACAAAATCCTTGCAACACGAAGGTATTCTTACAAAATAACAGAGGTCGTAATACATGTTATTCCTTCAAGTCTCTGGCACATCAATTACCAATATTCAATTATATTTAGCTTCAACAGTGGTCCAAATATATGAATCATTCAATCGACTCCACAGAGTCGTTTCGATTACAACAAACATAAATATATACATATTGCATACTGTCAACGGGTTGAAACCCATAACCACAACGCAAGGAAAAACAACCTCAACAGGGTCGCGATGAGATACAGTAACACAACAAGTTATTTATTAACAAATAACTTTAAATTTCAAACGAAACCCAACAAGAATCTATAACCACAACCAACATTTACCACGACAGAGCTTACAAATAGTTCAATAAAACTGAGCAATCAAACAAAAGTCCATCAGTATTCCTTTCTACGAGTAACCACAACCAGCATTGATGGCAAGTATCAACAACAAGCATCGACTACGAGAATCAATCAACAAGCATCACGTGCTTTGAACCCGTGAGGAATCATGCACGGGTTCTCACAGAGCAGGATAAGTACCCTTCAAGCATACGTTTCACAGGCTTACGCCGGAATGTAAAATGCAATAAAAGCAGAATAACTTGATTGAAATACAACACACACCCTTGAGGGTTAAATTTGAAAATCGAGCAAAGAAGATACTGATAACAAAATCACCCATGCGCCATAAAATCATCTAAACCCATAAATCATTTGAAACAGAGTTGTTCTAATGAAATCACTTGAAAAACAGCAAGATTTTTAAAGGTTAGGGCCTAACATGCTGGATATTTGCTTAAAATTTTGAAGCAGACCACTGAAAGAGCTCAAACCTTCTCCTTCTTTTCCAAGTTAGATCCACCAACAGAAATTTACTATTTCCATGACTTATATATTTTCCTTGCCAGAGGAAAGAGCTAGTTACGTTCATACTTGCCATGCAACACCAAGAAGACTGGTGCGAAGAACCAGTGAACAGACAGAAGGAAAACCGGAGCGCATGCAAAACCAAACAAACAATCAACTTTCCATTTTGCATGCTTCCCCAAGAAATCCGAGCTCGAAGCCCGAGTGCATTGATTGCATTAATTCCCAGTTTCCCGCTCAAACTCCACTGCCACCGACCGCCATAGTTGGCGATAGACAAATGAAATTCCAAGACCATTTCCAATTTTGGCGACCTGCCACGTCGGCTCAAGATAGCCGTTATAAAACCTCCACCATATTACCTGTCTTTCATACTTATCCACGCATTTAATAACATAGAAACTGCCGCCCATGGTTCGCACCCCTTCCATAGGTCCCCTTATTCTTTGCTCAATAGTTAGGTTAGTAACTTAGGTTAGGATTTAGGATAACACCTAGTCTAACCACTTAGCACAAAGATACTAACTTAGAACATTAGCTCATAGCCTAGGTCTAGGTTAGATTAACACTAATCTAACCCCTAGGTTAAGTTTAGTTTTAGGTTACTAACATTAATAATTCCAGTTAGGTCTAACATTTCATATACTCAGAAAAAGACCTACAACATGCATTCTCGAACAGGGTTCACTCTGTCTTGCCATTAGGCTCTGAGAATTATATCAAAAAAATTATTACCTGGTCCACGACCAAGACCTTCCAGATATACTTCGATATCGGGAACCATTCCATTTCACACGATCAACCTGAGTTAGACTCGGGATTGGCTTTATTCAACGAATTCAGACCTTACAACCTGTGAAAGGTTTATAATTTTTAATTCATCATGAAAAACTTAAAGCACCACTTGGATCAATACCATTGATCAAGGCTAGGTCTTATAGATGAATAACTTCATAATTCGTTCCGAGATCAGATTAAACTCAGATGTAAAATGAAATAAATAAAAGAGTCTAATCATATTCTGACTCAGTCAAAGATCTGCAATCTGCAAAGAAGATACAGTACATATCAAGCATGACTTCTCAATCAAAGGAACACATCCTTTTTACAAAAGAAATCACATATCAACACTTGTATGCTTAGGAGGAAGTAACAATAGTTCAGGGTGTTACATGCTTCCCTCCTAAAAAGATTCATCATCCCGATGATTACATATTCAATTAACCTTCAGGTCAACTAATTTATTAGTTCACAAATCAATGCGACTATTTTCCAACTTGAATAGTTCCAGAAATCAATGTCACAACACATTTTATTCAACCTGAATAATGTTTGCCTTCATCTGGCTTTCATAAATATAAAAAAATAAGTTCATAAAAGAATGTTTTGTCAACAGATTTCATTCTGTTGAAAAAGAGAAGGAAAAGCAATTTTCATCTCTTCCAGATTTTCCCAAGTTGCACTTTCTTCGTTAAACTGGTCCCACTGGACCTTACATTGTTGTATTTCACGATTTCTTAAATGCAATTGGTGAGTTTCCAGCACTCGTGTGGGTTTAACCACGATTATTCCTGGGTCTTGGACTGCGAGGAATTCAATTTAAAACATGTGACAGATCTGAAACGTATTTCTTAAGCAAAGAAATATGGAAAACATCATGCATGCGAGATAAAGCGGTGGTAATGCTAAGCGATAAGCTACATGATTGATTATTTTGACAATTTGAAAGGTCCCACGAATCGAGGTGACAACTTGGCAGCCTTGCCAAAAAGTTATAGAACTCTTTCGGGTTTAACACGTAGAAAAACCTTCTCACCAAGCTCAAACCTTCTATCAACCCACTTAAGGTCAGCATAGCTCTTCTGCCTATCCGCTGCTTCCTTTAATCTTTCACGAATCAGCTTAACTTGATGTTCCATTTCTGTGAGAATCTCTGGTCCAATTACCACTCTATCTTCAACACTATCCCAACTAACAGGAGTTCTGCACTTTCTTCCATAAAGTGCTTCAAATGGTGCCATTTTAAGAGATGAGTGATAAGTGTTGTTGTATGCGAACTCAACTAATGGAAGATACTCTTCCCATTTATCTTTGTTGATCCATGCAATACATTTATGCAACATGTCCTCAACACTTGATTTACCCTTTCGGTTTGTCCATCCGTTTCCGGATGATATGCGGGAAGCGAAGTTTAGTTTTGTTCAAGAGCTGTATTAAGTGTTTGCCAAAACCTTGGCGTCATTCTTGGATCCTGTTAGATATAATCAATTACGGTACACCATGCAATCTGAAAATTTTGTGTACGAATCTTTTGGCCAAGCCTTTGGTGAATCATCCTTTAGATTTCGGTGATGAAATGAGCTACCTTAGTCGGTTTATCTACAACTACGAGGATAACATCATGTTTATTCTGGACATGGGTAATCCTTGTACAAAATCCATGGTTATTACTTGCCATTTGTCTTTGCGGTATGCTATGAGGATATTGATCCAGCGGGGTGCATATGTTACTGCCTTAACCCGCATTGACACTCCAAACAATGGGTCACAAAATTTATGACATCCTTTTTCATACCTTTCCAAAAGTATTGCTGTTTGAGATCAGCAAGCATCTTTGTGATACCGGGTGTCGAGAGAGAAGGTGAATTATGAAATTCCACTAACAACTTCTTCCTCAAGTCGTTCAACATAGGTACATATACCTGTTTTCATAACACAAGATTCCTTCATTATCAAAATGAAAACCTTTATACCTTTCATCATTAGGTTCTGCAGCAAGCGTTGCCTTTACCTGCTGAAAGTAATTATCAGATTCTGAGGCACTCTTTACCTCCTCCTTGAACTGAGTTCTTAATGTTATAAGAGTAGAAATGTGCCTCCTACGACTTAGAGCATCAGCTACTCTATTCTCCTTCCCTTTGATATAGCTAATATCAAAATCATATTGTGATAAAAATTCTAACCACCTTCTCTGTCTGGCATTCAGATTAGGCTGAGTAAAAATATATTTCAGCCCTAAGTGATCAGTTTTCAACTCAAAAGGTTTCCCAAGTAAGTAGTGTCTCCAGACTTGAAGTGCATGAACAATGGCAGCAAGCTCCAAATCATGAGGGGCATAGTTCAGCTCATGTAACTTGAGTTTTCTACTTTCATATGCAATGACTTGATCATTTTGTAGCAAAACACCTCAAGGCCTTCCCGAAGCATCCGTTACAATGATAAAATTCCC
The DNA here is from genome assembly GCA_018340775.1 of Taxus wallichiana var. yunnanensis. Taxonomy (NCBI): domain Eukaryota; kingdom Viridiplantae; phylum Streptophyta; class Pinopsida; order Cupressales; family Taxaceae; genus Taxus; species Taxus wallichiana. The sequence continues at coordinate 845,132,202 of CM031239.1, forward strand.
ATTAGGTGCAGTGCAGTACAGCTAATATAGGTGCAGAAGTCAATTGGTCTTTCAGACTTTTGAAAGCCGCTTCGCACTTGTCGTTCCATATGAATTTCTTATCCTTCTTTTGCAATGAAGTTATTGGTGCAGCTACCTTAGAAAAATCCTTTACAAATTTTCTATAGTAACTGCAAGACCCATGATGAAGCTTCTTACTTCATGCACATTCTTTGGCGCAGGCCACTCAATTATTGCCACTATTTTTGAAGGATCTACAGCAATTCCTTCTTTACTTATGACATGACCCAAATAGTGAACTTCTGAATCAAAGAAAGAACATTTGGATAACTTACCATACAACTTTCTTTTTCTCAAAATTCCCAAAATTATCCTCAAATGCTCATTGTGCTCCTCAACACTTTTAGAATAAATGAGAATATCGTCCAAGAATACAAGTACAAACTTGTCCAGATATTCTTGAAAAATATTATTCATTAAGTTCATAAAGGCTGCGGGTGCATTAGTTAATCCAAAGGGTAGAACCGTGAATTCATAATGTCCGTACCTTGTTCAGAAAGTTGTTTTATGAATGTCTTCTTCTTTAATCCTTAACTGATGATAACCAGATCGAAGGTCTATCTTAGAATAAACCGCTGCTCCACGCATCTGATCAAATAGATCGTCGATCCTTGGAAGTGGATATCGGTTCTTGATTGTTGCTTTGTTCAACATCCGATAATCAATACACAGCCTAAGTGTTCCATCCTTCTTTTTCACAAATATCACAGGCGCACCCCAAGGTGAAACACTTGGTCTAATCAAACCTTTTGTCAAAAGTTCTTGCAACTGTGCCTTAAGCTCGACTAACTCTGTAGTAGTCATCCTATAAGGCGCTTTGGAAATAGGTTCAGTTCCCGGTTTGATTTCGATGGTGAAGTCAAATTCTCTCTTGGGTGGTAACCCTGGTAATTCTTCAGGAAAAACATCCCTGAAACTTTTGTGAGAGGAATTTGCTTCATATAATCACCATCTTCTTCTGAAGATTCAGATATCTTTACTGCATAAAGAGTACATCCTTTATTCTTAGCCTTTTTAAGCTGCATAGGTGTGAGTTTTCTAACTGAAATTTCTCGTTTCACACCTTGAATCTCTGCGGTTTCCAGCTGATCATCTAAACACTTTATGTTCTTTTCATAGCAATCTACCTTTGCTTTATGGTCAGCTAACCAATTGACACCAATGACAATGTCATACGATCCTAAAGGTGTAACATAGAGGTCAACTTCCGTGGAAAAGTTAGGTAAGTCAAGGACTGCCCCAAAAAGACACATACTCTTTGTATGAACGAGTTATTACCATCTTATGAGTCCAAGATTTATCCATTTTCCCAGACTTTTCTTTTAAGTTTAGAAGCAAGTTTATTAGAAATAAAACATTCGGTAGCTCTGTATCAAAAAGAATAGTGAGAGGTATGCCAAATAACTTACCGGAACTTCTATAGGTGTTACTTGCTTTTGACTTGCTTATGCGCTCTACTGCGGCATGTATCTTATCTTTGCGATTACGATCATCCTTCTTCAAAGGGCATTGATTAGCGTAGTGATCTTTGCCACAATTGTGTAGAGCCTCCTACGGGTCCCTTTTAGGCTCGAAATTGCCTCCGGCCTTGTAATTGTCACGTTGTCCTCCATAGGGCTTACGCCCATTGTTATAATTTTTAGCAAAATTATCCCTTACATTTCAGAGGCTTATTTACTACTTGCTTTCTTCTTGTTATCTCCTGAAAACTTATTCTTGTTTCCAAACTTTTTCCATGGTCCTTTTCTGGGTGCAAGAGAGGTTGAAGAAGGATTTGCAGTCTTCTTCCGCACTTCCTCTTTATGAGCAGAAATAGCCTTTAATTTATGTTCTTGCCTTATGGCCTTTTCAACAACTCCTTCCATAGTGGTTGGAGTGTGAACATCGACCTCTCCCCCTATCACAGGATTCAATCCCATGATGAATTTCCGTATTCTGAACTTCTCGTCAGTTTGATACTGCGGTACATACTTGAGGAGTTTTGTAAACCGCTCCCAGAATTCAGTTACCGTTAGCTTCCCTTGAGCTAAGTTCTGAAATTCCATCATTTTCTGATCATAGAAAAGTTGTGGCAGCCAAGCGTTGCCTAAAATAGCCTTTAAATTGATCCCAAGTAATATTGGTCTCATCGATGTTTAGTTCACTTTACGGCTATCCCACCACGAAGATGCTTCGTGGGAAAGGCGATAGGCTCCCCAAATAGCTTTGGTTTCCTCACGAGAAGTTCCTTATTGCAAAGTACTTCTCCATTTTATTTGAGCGAGTTCTCGGCTCCATCTCCTAATGTGGTGCCATCATACTTAGGTGGGCTTATCCTTTTTATATCATTAGTGAGCTCTGCTGCCAATCTGGCCTTTTTGTTTTCCGGTTGGACAGGTGCATTTACAACATTAACATCAACACCCATATTGGGGTTGTCCTCAGGAGGTGGCTGATTGTCATTTCTAGCTTCTTCATCCTCCTCATTCCCCATCACTGCTTTGCTCAAGTATAGCTAAGCGATCTCTTGTGTCAACAGGCAGCGAAAGGATCTCATCAAGTTTACGGGTTGTTGCGCCCCTCCTTCGGGTGGAGCATTATTCGCAACGTTCCCCCTTGTTCTAACCATTTTCTATTACAAGAAAATTCAGGGTTTTTATCGGATTATGGACACTGATAGGTCAGAGCTGTAACCTTGAGCTACGATACCAAGATGTAACATCCTCATTTTAGACAATAGAACAAGTCAATTTTTTTTTTTTGATGCATCTCTGGTTCTAAATACATAATTTAGAACTCACAAATCGAATAACCATTCATATAATGAGATAACCATATGCATTTGTAATGACTCGGAGTACCTCCGATCTATTCATTCCATGACTCGGTAATCTACCGATCTATTCATGAGTAATAAGAGTTGGCGTTATTATTTAACACATCACTCTTGCGGTTCTCTTCCCTTGCAGGATTGAGAATGCTCTGTCGAGGAACCTAAGCTGAATAAGCTGTTACCATTATTCATCGGCATCTCATCCCTTAGACCGGGTGACTCGGGACAACGCAATCGGCAGACTTGCGATACTTTGGCCAAAGATTTGAAACATACTGCTTATGTCTCGTATTCCTTAACGGCATACTCATCAATCTATCATGGAATACGTCCTTCACCCCATTCCTATGTTATGTAGAATGTCTTATACCGACTTCTATCAGTCCCTATTATCCCAAGTTAATCACTCGGGAACGGATTAGTAAGGTGACCACGTTATATGGATGCTCCCGAGGACTAGGGATAAGATGACATACTGGGTCAATCCTAATTAAACCAGTGTGTCAAGATACCCCGAGTCTCCTAGGCAGCCATATAATGCGACCACATACCTAATCAATCCCAAAGTAACTTGTACGAGTTAAAAGTGTAAATCTTAACGATCAATGCAAAGGATGTCGTCATAAGTCACCTGCATTGTGGTATCTTCGAGAAGATCCTAATCTTCTTGAAGGTACAACCCTGTAGTTGTCTTATGCCGTCAACCTTTAAATCTGCCTCGAAAAGATCTACTTATTAATAAGCGTTACTCACATAGAGTTAAATTAAATTAAAAGACGTTCCCCAAAGGTTAGCCTTTCCCGATCCTTGGATTCTTCTTCATAGAATGACCTTTCAATAAAACCCATTACGAGAGGAGTTATTAAGACCAAGGTCTCATCACGGAGTTCATAGAATATACATAATTCTAAAACAACGGAATTGGACAATATCTCATAAACTTCACATGAGATTGCCATCTGAACCCCATTAGGTTTATATCAGTTCTCATAACTGAATTTATATCATACTTATAAGTATCAAATATAAATGATTCAGAATCCAATTAAATGTTGTCCTGTCATAATCAAGACTAGGGATTAATAATTTAATTCAGTTTGTTTAGCGTTCTTCTTAGGTATATTTTAACCCTATCTTCCAAAAAGATAGTTACCTAAATTTCAATTTAGCTTCGATAGAACATATTGGGCTGCTGTTAAATAATCATAAGAATTGATCTTATATTCTTGCAAAGCTTACATTGATAATCACAAAAGTCTCCAAATTATATAATAATAACAATGCTCTATAGATCATTTGAACCGAAGAAGGTCAAACTTATCAAGATAAGAATATAGACACATAAGTAACAATATCAATTTCCATTCCTTTCAGAACTAATCAAATACATTTTATGCATTCAGCATACTTGATACAATACTCAACGGAAGAAGAACATCTTTCCTCTTATAGTACATTTAAAGAAATTCAAACTGAAATTCTACTTAAAATCAAATCTAAACAATCTGATCATCCTATCAGATCTGCATGCTTTTACCACTCACGGAAACCATCTGCAAAAATAGTCAACATGGGTCAGTTCGATGAACTGAGCATGATAAGCACTAACTCTTAAAACAATTGCAATCCACCAACTGTTTTCATTAAACAACCTGTTTAAATGAGATCATTTCACCAAACAAGTATACATATTTCAGACTATGCTGATGTAATACAAAAATGACCACAAACGTGTAACTCTATTATCATTACAGAATAGTCCTAAATACTTCCCAAATATTTCATCACAATATTAGAAATCAAGAAGAACGAAAGTATCCATATCATCTATCCATCTGAATTCCAAAAACAGCAAACTTCAGACAGATCATTTCATTCAACAGTAAAAGGAATATCATTACAAATCATGATTCCATAAATAGGATCAAAACAGTTCCAACGGTTAGATAAAAATATCAACATATATTTTCATAACAGAAGAGAAAGAAAACAAGTCATACAAATTTCCCTTCAACAAGTTCATGACTGTACCATTTCCTTAAATGGAAAACATTCACCTTACATGCATACGAAAAAGTCAGACGAGTCACAAGAAGAATCACTGTTTTGTTAACATCAAATATAACAAAACTTCTGTACGGTAGCTATCATGCCAACGGTGATGACTATCAACCAAACAGACTCCACATGACTGACCTTACATGAAACTTGACCAACAAGAAGATATTCCCCACATCGCCCGTCGAGAGTGCGGTCGATGGCTCATAGTTCGGTCAAGCTCAAGGCGGGATAGTCATGCACAGCGAGAATACGTAAACACGACTACAATCCCATACATTAACCTACGGTCCCCTTCTAGTTCATAATAAATGCTATAAGGCTTTCGGACCCAGGTGAAATCAAAAGCTTCAATTATTCGCGATCAAAAATAGACTCCTAGCATGGAGCAATAGATGTTTCCCTAAGACAATGCCGAGGTAATCACACGAGAATTCACAAACAAACTGACCTCAAATTTGGAATATACGAGAAAGTAAACATAACATGTCTATTCTCATCTGGACGCATTCAGAGTTTAAAGTATGATATTCGCATCTCACTTCAACAGAGCCAGAACACATGATAACTATCCATACTCACGGAACTTCCACAGTGACAAAAACAACAGTGTACCAAATCAGGTTTACTTTGAGGCAAAAATACAGGTTACCCTCCAAGATTCAACTGAATCGAACAACGATAACAAGATAAATAAATTAAATGATTCCATCTGTGCCGATCAATGGTACACATTTAAAAATGAGGTGAAAGTAAATCTAAATACTGATTTCAAAACAAGGAATCCGACTGAACCCTTATCAATTTTTCACACAAGTTTGCACAGAATGTAAATGTAAAAATACACCCAAAGAGTCTGTACCACAAAATCCTTGCAACACGAAGGTATTCTTACAAAATAACAGAGGTCGTAATACATGTTATTCCTTCAAGTCTCTGGCACATCAATTACCAATATTCAATTATATTTAGCTTCAACAGTGGTCCAAATATATGAATCATTCAATCGACTCCACAGAGTCGTTTCGATTACAACAAACATAAATATATACATACTGCATACTGTCAACGGGTTAAAACCCATAACCACAACGCAAGGAAAAACAACCTCAACGAGGTCGCGATAAGATCTGTAACACAACAAGTTATTTATTAACAAATAACTTAAAATTTCAAACAAAACCCAACAAGAATCTATAACCTGACCAACATTTATCACGACAGAGCTTACAAATAGTTCAATAAAGTGAGCAATCAAACAAAAGTCCATCGGTATTCCTTTCTACGAGTAACCACAACCCAGCATTGACGGCAAGTATCAACAACAAGAATCGACTACGAAAATAAATCAACAAGCATCACGTGCTTTGAACCCGTGAGGAATCATGCACGGGTTCTCACAGAAGCGAGGATAAGTACCCTTGAGCATACGTTTTCACGAGGCTTACGCATTTAGGAATGTAAAATGCAATAAAACAGAATAACAGTTCGAAATACAACACACACCCATCAAGGGTTAAATTTGAAAATCGAACAGCAAGAAGATACAGTAACAAAATCACCCGTAGCTACCATAAAATCATCTAAACCCATAAATCATTTGAACAGAGTTGTTCTAATGAAATCACTTGAAAGAAAGCAAGATTTTTAAAGGTTAGGGCCTAACATGCCTGGATATTTGCTTAAAATTTCGAAGCAGACCACTGAAAGAGCTCGAACCTTCTCCTTCTTTTCCAAGTTAGAGCCACCAACAAAAATTTGCTATTTCCATGACTTATATATTTTCCTTGCGGAGGAAAGAGCTGAATTACGTTCATACTTGCCATGCAACACCAAGAAGGCCAGTGCGAAGAACCGTTGTGAGCAGAGCAGAAGGAAAACCGGAGCGCATGCAAAACCAAACAAACAATCAACTTTCCATTTTGCATGCTTCCCAAGAAATCCGAGCTCGAAGCCGAGTGCATTGATTGCATTAATCCCGATTTCCTTTCGCTCAAACTCCATTGCCACCGACCGCCATAGTTGGCGATAGACAAATGAAATTCCAAGACCATTTCCAATTTTGGCGACCTGCCACGTCGGCTCAAGATAGCCGTTATAAAACCTCCACCATATTACCTGTCTTTCATACTTATCCACGCATTTAATAACATAGAAACTGCCACCCATGGTTCGCACCCCTTCCATAGGTCCCCTTATTCTTTGCTCAATAGTTAGGTTAGTAACTTAGGTTAGGATTTAGGATAACACCTAGTCTAACCACTTAGCACAAAGATACTAACTTAGAACATTAGCTCATAGCCTAGGTCTAGGTTAGATTAACACTAATCTAACCCCTAGGTTAAGTTTAGTTTTAGGTTACTAACATTAATAATTCCAGTTAGGTCTAACATTTCATATACTCAGAAAAAGACCTACAACATGCATTCTCAAATAGGGTTCACTCCTGTACTGCCATTAGGCTACAGAATTATATGCAACAGAATTATTACCTGGTCCACGACCAAGACCTTCCAGATATACTTCGATATCGGGAACCATTCCATTTCACACGATCAACCTGAGTTAGACTCGGGATTGGCTTATTCAACGAATTCAGACCTTGCAACCTGTGAAAGGTTTATAATTTTTAATTCATCACGAAAAACTTAAAGCACCACTTGGATCAATACCACTGATCCAAGGCTAGGTCTTATAGATGAATAACTTCATAATTCGTTCCGAGATCAGATTAAACTCATATGTAAAATGAAATAAATAAAAGAGTCTAATCATATTCTGACTCAGTCAAAGATCTGCAATCTGCAAAGAAGATACAGTACATATCAAGCATGACTTCTCAATCAAAGGAACACATCCTTTTACAAAAGAAATCACATATCAACACTGTATGCTTAGGAGGAAATAATGACGATTCGGGTGTTACGAAAGTGGGGTTTTTGCGCAACCGCAATTTCTCTTCCTCTAAGGCTCGAATCTCTAGTTTTGAGCCATAGTAAAGGCCTCGTCAAATGTACGGAAAGTTTGAATTTGGAGGGTAGGAGAGATGTGCTTAGTGCAGGCCCGTGTAAACAGTTTGATAAGTTCGGTCTGAGGCAAGGCATACGTAAGTTGGTTGATAAGGCCCTACCATCGTCCAATGAAATCTGCTCTAGATTCGTCTTCAAATTGTCGGATGGCATAGAGGTCGGTGATAGATACTTTCTTGGAAATGTTAATGGAGAAATGATCCAAGAAAGATTGGGCTAGCTAGTTAAAAGAGAAGATTGAGTGCTAGGTTAAAGCACTGTACCACTCCAAGGTGGGTCCTAATAAGGACATAGGAAAGGTGCGGAGTAGTAAAGCGTCATCGTGAGCAATCAGATAGAAGGCATGTCTAAATGATCGCAAGTGTTGTTGAGGGTCCTCCTTACTGTTAAAGCGGGTAAACTTTGGTAATTCCCATTGAGGAGGATATGAATGAAGGGGGACTGAAAGGTGGATGGGCTCCCGAAAAACTTGCTCGTATGTCAAGGCGCTACGACTTCTTGAAACAGAAGCCTCCAGATTTTGCATTTTGTCCATCATTTGTTTAATTAAATCAGTAGTTGGATGAGATGATGGTGTGGTTGTGGTAAACAGAGGCAAGTTGGGCCAGGGGCCACCGCTAGACAACGGTGGGGTTAAATGTTGATAAGGTATGGAGGATGAATGTGTTGAGGCAACCGAATAGGGATGTCCTATACAAGCTGCTCAGGAGTTACCGGATATGTGTGTGGAAATGAAAACATGGGCGGAGCTTGAGAAGGAAAGCTCGTGTGGATAGGTGGAAGAGAGCAAGTCATGAATGGAGCAGTCTGCAAGAGAGACGAGGTAGGAGTAGTTGGCGGTAATGACATGTTGGGCCCAAGATTAACCAAAGGAAAGCCAATCTGTGCCGTATGGACCCCTGAAGCTGCTGAGGTAGGCGACGGGGCTAAGGATGTGGAAGGAAAAGCAGAGTTATCAGGTGGAGAAGGGGCTAAATGAGCAGCTATACTGATAGGCATGCCAACAAGGAGTTGACCATCGGGTGTACGGTCAAGGGCATGAGACAAATAGTATTGTACAGCGCTAGGATTAGCATCCAGAAATTTGGCAAATTCTTTATCTCCCACAGGAATTTTAGGAACCTCACTGGTGTCCGTAGGATTCCCCACAGAATGTGAAGGGGGTGATTCAGGCAAAGGCACAGAGCAAGCATGTGAAACCATGGCGGTGGCTTGCTTTCGAGTGATAACAACCATGGACAGGAGTACACAGTAGGGTTTCAATCTATCAAGAATAGAAACAGACTCAGAATGGTGAAATTGGTAAGTTGCTGGTTTGTCAGGAACTGTAAAAGACAGTAACCGATATCGGTCTGGTAACCGATGTCGGTTAGACTATAGCCGACGTCGGTCAGCTAACCGATGTCGGTGTAATAAGACTGGTATAAGAAAATATAAGAAGCTGCTGATTTGATTGTTAACAACGCTCAGTGCATTTATCAAATAGTTCTGAGGTGTTCACAGAAGACAGAGTATGACAGAGAAAACAGAACTGAAAACAAGCAAGATGCACATGCAAATCCAGAGACTAACCCTAGGGTTAATTTAAATTATCGTGGGCTTATGCCTTTAGACGTAGAATGATGTCAGAATCCTAAACAAAAGACTTAGGGGAAATGTCAAGTTTGTTTTGGCTTATAAGGTTACCTCAATCGGGCGGAGGAATACCGCGGAAAAAGGGGGATGTTTTGAGCTGTTGTGTTAATTATGAAGTGATTCGGTATGTGTTGTGCAGTGAAAGTAAGATTAATTTCCTGTCAATACCGTGGAAATCACCCCCATGTGTATGACCTGTTACTTAATCTATGTTCACTAGAATTGAAAACAGCAAGCAAGAATGTGATGCACGTGTTTTTAAAACCCAAATCGAAAATGATATTCGATGAAGCAAAAGAGATGACTTTCACTAATGCAAGATGTAAAAGTAAAGCAAGTTTTTTTATCAAAATAAAAAAATACCTTGTGAATATCTTTTAGAAGAAGAAAACAGCAGATATGCTCCCTATATGAAAGCAAGCAAGAAAGAAAGAAACCCAAAATGGGTCCCACCGGGCGTGCCAAAATGTTTCACTCGGAATGTTTCGGCTCTTTGGGAATAGAGTTGCTTCTATCCTTTCATTCCTTTTAGAAACAGATAAGGGTTAGGGCTAGGAGGAATACCTGTTGAATGTCGAGATGGTGTGCGCGTACCGTAGAGAGAGATCAGGCTGATTGCGAAGAACTCCTTTTTGTCTTGGAAGGACTACCTGCAAATAAGAACACAAGACCACAAGATTCTGATTAGACAATAAATGAGGGAACTACCTTGGGCCCAGGAAATATAAAACTTCCTTTCGAAGGTGGTCAATTCCCCTGCTAATATGAATTAACACCAAAGACTGTAAAATATCAATTTAATTGCTTCGTTGAAACAGGTAGGGGAAAAGGCTGGTTTACGGAATAACCAATACCGTTTCTTTGTCAACCGATATCGGTAGGGTCTTTGTTTTTGGGACTTTTGGTGAGGGTTGGTTGTAGGATAGTTGTGTTGTTTGTAAGGCTGGTATATGAGCAGGATTAGGTAATGGGGTGATGAGAGGTAAGTGGATGATAGTTAGGTATAATGTGTTGCTGGGTAGTAGATCTAGGAATAGATTTTATGAGGACTGTGATTCAAAAGTCTAAGAAATGTTACTAAAGAGGACATGCAAGATATAACTTACTGGTTATTGACGAAGATGCAGGTCCAAGAACTGTGATGACAAAGGTAGAACTCAAGTAGTATGGCCTGATACCCAGAAGATGAGATGTCTCCCTCCCAATGATCAGATGAGTGTCACAGGGCTCTGGCTATTCAGTTGCAGTCTTGGGCTTGATCTCCTTCACTGCAAACTCTTCTTGTCTCTTCACTTGTCTCTGCTCGGCCAAGTAAAGATCCGGATTCTCTTGATCGCTTCTGATGATCCTGATTGATCCAAAAATCCTTCCACCTTTTTTTTTTTTTGGTTAGGGGAGCCCATTTACAGGGAACCGATGGTGGTTACGTAACCGACGGCGGTCGAGTAGGAACCGGTATCGGTTAGGAAAAAGTGGGCTATTTTTAGTAAAATAGCCAACTTTCCCTCCTTTTCTCCCGAGAGATTAGTTGAGGGCTTGGTCAAGTAACTAGAAGGTCGGTTTTGGGTGCGAGAAAGGGGTCATTAGTCATGGGTGTGGATGTGGACCAAGTTATAGGTCTTAATTAGGTTAGTTTAGGGTTAGGACTAGGTCATGATGAGGTGGCAAAATGAGGTGGCAGGTAAGGTGATGTGGATTTATCAATTACAAGGTAATTAATAAATAATTGTGTAAGGTTTAGGTGATGAGGTTAGGTTACGAAATGAGATCACGAGGTCCCTGGGGTCGTAAGACACAAATTTGGTGTCTATAATTGCCTCTGCTTTTGTTTAAAAGGCTTAATTCCAGGTTTGAGAGGAATAAAATGTTGCATCTCTTTTGGTTGGAAAGCTTTTAAATCTTCATAAGAGTAGGCAAGAACATCCTTATACCTCTTTAAAAGATCAATTGCTTTCTTCCTCTCATCTGTTGTGCAACATTTTCCAATGTTCATGAGCTTAGGGTCAGTAGAACTCCCAATATTAATTTTTTCATATTCAGCTGATTGTTGAGGTCCAGTAGAAGCTCTAGACTTTACATACCTATCGTGTTTATCAAATAGTTCCTCTAAACTTACCAATCCTTTAGGGATCTTGTTTCCCTTGAGTTTGATACATCCATCCTGATCCATTTCTTCTCCTTGGGTGGCTGCTTTGTCAAAGGGCACACTTTCACGAGGCAAGTTATCGCTTCCTTCAAAGTACAGTTGTTCAAAATTATCCTTGAGTTCTAAGAAAGAAAGCAAGTGTTGATCATCATTGAAAACTTGCGATTATTTGTATTTATCAGTACAATTGGTTCGATGGATCATCTCAATGGTGAACTTATCTTGAGAGAAGTCAGGATGAGGTATCAGTAGTGACCCTGAGACTGCTAGTGAATCAGCCCTGGTATTCTTCTCCCTAGGTATTGCTTCGATGGAGAAAGCATCGAGAAATTCAATGGAATCCCAAACCTGATTCTGTAATGTTTCAACCTTCCATTTTTTACCTGGAAGAGGTTTCTAACTTGCTTTACAATCAATTCCGCATCTCCACGAGCTAGAAGATTCTTCACACCTTGTTCTTTTGCCACCTGTAGTCCAAGAATGAGAGCCTCATACTCTGCTATATTATTGGTATTTTCAAATTGCAACTTGAATGAGAAAGGATGAAGGCTTCCTTTAGGTGACACCAGTATGACACCAGCTCCAAAACCAGCTGAGGAACAACTTCCATCAAACTCTAAAATCCAAACACCATTAGGATCTTTAGGTGACACTTTGGGGAGTTTGATTTCTTCGGGAGACATAATCATGCGAGTTGTCATGCCCCATATCCTCATAGAGTATTTGTGCTTTGGGATCATCCGTTTTTGTTCAATATACTCAATTACTTTCTCGCGCAGACTTCTTCATTTGCCCATTAACAGTATGAGGGCATGTGACCAATCCATTTGAATTTCTCCACCCACATCCTTATAGAAGTTTCTGCTTATCAACATCCTATATGAAGGAGGAATATCTGCTACTAAGATAGTAGCCAAAACTTTCTTCTCAGGAAAAGCAGCAAAAGCCACTTGTGCATCTTTAATTCTTCCGACCAAGGGCACTTCCTTACTCTCCATAGAATAACAAGATCTATAAGTGCGTGTGAGAGTCAAGCCTAAGGCATGAGCTACTTTAGCAGGCATCACATTGTCTGATGCTCCTGAGTCTATGATGTAATTACTGAGCCTATGGCCAGCTATAAGAAGTGTCACATAGAATGGCTTGATTTTGTCATTGGGCGAGGTGACAGCGGCTACCAGATTAGGTTGTGGTGTAGAAGGAGGAGTGGGTAAAAGGCCTTTAGAGGTAGTTTTAGAATGAGAATTGACAAAGTGAATCATTTAAGCAAAATCCTTGGGATGGGTTTGATAATACTCAGCCTCTGAGATTTGAACCTTAGTCTTTTTTAGGTGGTCGATAATATCAAAAGACCCAGAAGTGGATGGGTTATCATCACTTGAGATCCTAGGTTTATCAATTTTAGGGGAAACAGAAATAAATTTAGTAGCAGAGTGTGACAGGACTCACCTTTGGTGTAGATGAAATGGGGATAGGGGATCTCTTTTTACAATTACGGGGATAGTTATCACTGCTCCTTATATTTCTTGGTGGGCTGCATCACATTCTCCCTCTAATTTGTCTGCTCTCGAGTCATGACAGCGTATGATTCACTATTCATATCTGCTACTACTTCGTCATAATCATCTCCATCATCAATGCCCTCAGTGGTGAAGAAATTAACTCAAGATCCCTCAAGTTCATCTGCTTCATCATCAACCTCTTCAAAAAATTCCTCGCAATCTTCATTAACCTCTTCATCTTCAGGTTCCTCAACTTCACAGGTTGCATTGACAAGAACTTTAATAGGAGGTCCTTCAAGCGCTAGCCTTGTTTGAGAAGCAGAAAATGATTTCTGGGCTGAAAATTCCTCCTTGGAACATCTGCATAGGGAGCATGCTGAGCCAATTGTTTCTTAATGGCAATGAGATCATTCACAAGTTTTTGTACCAATGGATCAATACTAGGTCGGGAGTGGAAGAGGAGGAAGAAGAAGACTTAGATTTGGAAGGGTCTCTCCTCAACTTCCCTGACATGATTAAATCATCTTCGACACTAACAGCAAGAGTTTGATCCTCAACCAATGTTGCGAGATTAGCCCTTCTCAGTGCATAACTAACTTCAGGCGATTGGGCATTTAGGAAGAAACATTTTTGAATTTGATCTACAGGTCGAGTATTTGGTGGAATTTTGTTAATCAACCTGTTGAATCGGGCCACAAATTCTCTCATGGGCTCTTGTGAATCTTTCTTTATTTGAGAGATTTGGGCTAGCAAGGCATGCACATCTTCTGCTGGTTTGAAATGGTTTTCAAACCTAGTTCTCATTGTGTCCCAGCTAGTGATAGCACCAGCCGAAAGGTGATAGAACCAATCAACAGCATTATCTTGTAAAGTCTCAATGAAAAGTCTTACGGAGACATCTTCGTGTTCAACTCCCAGAACTCCACATGCAACTATGAAGGTTGTGATGTGTTCATCAGGATGCACTTTACCATCGCCTTTGAATTTAGGGAAGTTCTTACGGTTACCTCTGGGTAACTCATGCAAAGGCTAAGGAAGGGCAAGGGGCCCAACATGATGACCCCAGGGCAATGGTACCACCATTCTTGGAAAAATGGCTTGAAGAGGAACTGCAACACAGTAAGAATCAAAGCTCGAAGATTAGGACTGATTGACTCTGAAGGAATACCACCCGTAGGGATTCTATCTTGAACAGGTGGAGTGCTTGTCGAACGAGTCTTTCTATTTCTTGTTGAAGGAAAGGAAAACCCTCTGCTCCAAAAGCTAGGCGAGGATCTTCAATACCAAGGGCCCTTCTCCCTCGAGTAAAATGCAAAGTTGCCGGATCAAAGGATGATCAATAAATAATTACGAGAACTATAATATGATTTCCCCTGATAGAGTCACCAAAAGCTGTTGGTCATCAAAAAGGACTTCATGAAGAGCAATAGTCAATGGAAAAGAAGTCCCTCCTCTTTAATGGGAGAGGTTCCCTTATTCAAAAATGAACCTATTTACACATATACAAAACATGATTTTCTTGTGGAACTTGGATATTACGAAAGTGTTTTCTATAAGGATCGTTATCCAAAATTCACCCCCTCGGGGTAAATTTGATAACATGCATCAGAATACTCAAGTCCCGAGGCTAATAGATTGATTCAAGACAAAAATCATGTTTCTGGGGTCCCCTCGGCCTTTTTCTAACTCTCTTGTCTAAGAAGAAAAGAGCAAGTTCTAAAAAGGGTGAAAAAGTTGCAAAAAACAAGCTTGGGCCAGAAAAAATCATGAAAATTGGCTAAGTCCTGGTCCAGGTGGCCCTTGGGACAGTTGGGACGTCGGGGCGTGAATCGGCCGAAAAGCCTCCAGGCGGTCCACGCAGCAATTGGGACATCCGGGCCGTCGGGACGCGAAAAGGAAAACCGGTCGAAGGTAAAAACAAAATTGACTAACTACTGTGCAGAACAGGTTGGGACATCTGGGCTGTGAGGACGTGAAGGACGTGAAAAGGTGAAGCGGCCGAGAGCAAAGGCAGCCCATTTCAGGTGGTTCGGAAGAATCATCCCCTGCATACAGTCCGGGACAGTCGGGCCATAAGTACGCTTGGCGGACTTGGGGAGCCAAAAGAGCGGATGGGTGGATTGGAGGAATTTGTCCTAGGCAGTTTGGGACATCCAGGCCAAAGGGACGCAAGGGACGTGAAAAGCCGGCGAGCCCGCGCAGATGAATCAAGAAATGCCACGTGTCACAAGGGAAGACGTCTAAAATTTCAAAGGGCGAGGTTGAAAGGGTCGGCCCATGCGGGTCAATAGGAATTGGACACGTGTCGAATGCATAGGGAAGTGTGGAGCTTGGGAGAAATTTGAAGTTTTGCAAAATTTCTTCAGCCAAAAAGCTAAAAAGCAAAGGTCTTCCCGCGCCTCTGTCAACCAATCAATGCATGCCACGTGTCTCAAGTGGCGGGCGTGGGGAAAATGAGAATTTTTCCAAAGAGTTAAAAAGGTAAAAATTTCAAGAGAAAGCCCACGGAAAGGTGGAGAGAGAATTACGCAGCCATTCATAGCCCGACACGTGTCATCCAAGTGGCAAAGCGCGGGAAAAAATTCAAAATCCGTTTTTGAGCCGTTTTTGCACTAATTCTTCATACCCCCATATCTTTTGATCCAAAGCTCAGATTTGCACATTATTTATATCATTGGAAAGATTATGAAATTCTCTACACGATTCCAGGGTCAATCTTGCATTTTGGTTCAGTTTGGAGGGAGAAAATTCAAGAAACGTCTCTGACGCTTGTCCATGGCCAGAAATGACATTTCAGCGACTAAATTTAATGCAAAATGGGTAGCACTCTCCTCCAATTTGGTCAAAAATGATAGGGCATGGGTTTGTAAGGTCCTCTATGATTATTTAATGCATTTTTAGTCAATGAGGAATGGGCTTCCACGTTTTGTATGCGTTTTCTCTCTCACAGGCTCGACCCATGTAATGTAAAAAGCGATTTGGCTCATTTCAAGGGGAAGAACATTTTGGCATAGCAAAACTTCTTCTTTCACCTCCAGTAAGTGATTGTTGCAAGAATAAGACCTCTTTAAAGATTGTAACAGGTTCTCTACCTCTCTGAGGTTCTAATGCGATGGCTTTGACATTGGAAATGATAATGCAAGCTTTGTGAATGGGTTTCAGTCCTTTGTTTGTATTATTTGCTTCATTTCAGATCCTAAATTATATCTTATCAGTCTGTGTATGTTTTATGTTGCAATATTTGGTTTGTGTCTATTTGTATGACAAAAATATTCACCACTCCTTTTGGTGCATCACCATCTTTAGTTAGTTTCAATTTTTGCACTTCTATCCCTATCTCCTTGCAATTTAGAGTAGGATTAGGATCTGAACCTCTGTAGTTGTGCAAGCATTAGATCTAATCAGAGGAGTTTGAGGAACCAGCCTCTAATCTAGAGATTCCTCTCTCAGTTTCACAAGTCCCACACTTGGAGAGAGGTTTCCATGTTGTGCAATCACACTGGATGCCTAAGACATCATTTAGAACCTTGATTTACATCCGTGGGTCTTGTGATTCTCGCTAACAGATTTTTGGCACGATAGGACACTAGAGGTCTCATTTTTATTGCAGAAAAGTTGGTATGCATCTGCTGCAATTTTCTTGCTTGAAAAGAGCTATTATTTGCATATCTGGCGACTCCAAGGGGAAGAATCCACTGGTTTGATGGTAGTGCAGCCTGAAAACTCATGAGAAGAGTCACCACAAGGTCAAGAGTTGGACAAGAAGAAGTGCTATTTGAATACCTGTAATTATCTCCAAGAAGAAGGCAAAGAGGAAGAAGGATTCAAAGGTCTCCATCTCCACCAAACAGAACTCTCTCAACTCCTCCACCTGGTAGGCCTTTCATTCAGTCAATAAGGGTTTTAAGACCAATTAGAATGGCACAAAACAATCCCTACGTCAACTTCACAGGCAGCAGCCCACTTGCCCTCAATGCACAACATCCAATTCCTATTGCAGCCTTGAAGAACATTCCCTACTTCATTGGAGAAAATCAGAATACTCCAGGTGATCATGTTAAAGATATTGCTAACCTTTGTGCAATCCATGAAATCAATGAGATGCAAGTGGTTGTCAAGTTACTGGCATCTTCATTCAAGGGTAAAGCATTGCAATGGTTTAGGAGCCTTGGAGTTGGTTCTATCAAAAATTGGAATCAGCTGTGTATAGCACTTCATGACAAATTTGGAGAAAAGGGAGACAACTTGTCTCTTTTGGAGCAGCTGACAACCATCAAGAGAGCTCCCAATGAGCAGCTGACCGATTTCAACTTCAGATTTCAAAAGACTTGGGAGAGAATTCCAGTGGCAGTTAGGCCAACAGCAGAAGGTGCTTTTCTCTACTATCTCAAAGCTCTAAATTCTGATATTTCTATATTGATTCAATCCATGGGAGACATAACCATCCCTATGGCTTATAGCATTGCCATTAGGGCTGAAAATTGTTTGATCCAAGTCGGCAAATTTGTCCCTAGACCTCCCATGCCATTGTTTCCAAGTTTAGAGAGTCCAAACACCAATCAAGCACCTAATTTGGCTCCTTCTCCCACTCCTAGAAATCAAAGTTCAAATGAAGCTTCTACTTCATCTCCAAGTGCCCCAAATGAGCTTCAAGAAGTCATGAAGTAATTGTAAAAATTAGGCGGTGAGCTGGTTACTCTCAAAAGGCAAGCGAGCCCAAGGTTTTAGACCTTCTTATCAACCCCAAGCTTAGCCTAATAGGCAGCCATACCAACCACAAAGACCACCTAATCCTGCTGCAAATATGAATCAAACAAGGCCTCCTACCAATAGACCATTTCAGCCCTATAATCCAAATGCCATATCTGCCTCTAAGGCATTGGTGCCAACAAAAAACAACATTGCCTAGGAGTATGATTGGTGTTTTCCATGCAATGAGCCTCATAACCAATCCATGTGCTTCAATGGTGCTTTGAATCAAGCATTAATGGTGACAACTACTGGTGTGGAGGGTGAGGGCAGTCAAGGAAATAGCCAACAACAAGAAACATTCCAATAGCAATCAGCCCCAAATGACACCACATTAGTAAACTGGCAAGCGAGAGGATTTTTGCGGCATGAACCAGCGATTTCCCATGGCTCCACAAGTGGTTGGTAAACAAAATCTGGTTGTAAATGCACAAGGGCAGCCAAGAACAGCCCCTAGGCCAACTCAAATACCAGTTGTTGCTGCCCACATGCAAGAAGTGAATGTGCAAACCAAGGGACAGCAAAGAGATCCTTCATCACCATTCAAGTATCATTGATCGATGAAGAAGACAAATGTCAATATATCAATGTGGGAATCCCTATCTATCCTGTGCCAAAGAGATCTGCTGCAAGTTGCATGAATGAAGGACTCAAGCCAACTTCGAATCAGCAAATTCAGATGCAAGATAAAGTACTTACAAATGCTGCCCACTGAGGGAAATCATGGAGGGAAAGCAAGGTAAAATGTTGAAACCCCCTCCTTTCTATGTTTCATTGATCATTGGAAGCCAACTAGTGCACAATTGCATGATAGACTCGGGGCAAGTAGCTCGGTAATGCTTAAACAGATCAGCGATCAGCTAGGGCTTCAATATGAAACCATATCCAAAGGGGTAGTGCAGCTGGATGGGACAGTAGTAATAACAGTTGGGGTGATTAGAAACTTGAGTCTTACCTTGCATGCATGTCTAAATGTTGTTGTTTTACAAGATGTATCAGTCATAGACCTTCCACCACTCTTTGCCCTATGCTTGTCAAGGGACTTCACAGCCAAGATTGGGGGATATTTTTCTGCTGATTGGTCACACATGCTGTTCAGAACGAGGTATGGAACTAAGGCTACAATCAGGTCTGAACCTATTGCAAACTTCAATATTGAGCCTTACACTCCAAGTCAGATTAATGCCAATTGCTTAGCATTTGATCAAGAAGATCACCCAAGATCGATGAAGCTGACACTAAGGTTGGAAGCATCCTGGATCTAACTCTTGATGAATGGGCAAACAAGATACATGCATTTGATCCTTATCAAGAGGTGGAAGAATCTAAGCTAGGGGTCTATTGCATACACGAAGAAAATCAGCCTATTCCTAGCATCACCAAGCCAAACCACAAGGATGACAATGAGGTATGGCAGCTATTTTTTGATGGATCAAGGAGTAGACAAGGTGTAGGAGGTGGAGCTATGCTTGTTTCACCTCAAGGAGTAAAGTACTATTCAACTTTTAGATTTTAGTTTGCATGCTCCAATAACACTGCTGAATATGAAGCCTTGGTGCAAGGGATGCATTGGGCAATAAAGAAGAAAATAAAGAACTTGCAAGTCTTTGGGGACAGTGAATTGATTGTAAATCAGGTCAAGGGACAGCATGCTACCAAGAATGATCTACTCAAGTGCTACAAGAATAGGGTGTGGGACCTCATGGAAGATTTTGAGGGTTTTGGCATCAAATCCATTCCTAGGAAAGAGAATCAAGCTACTGACAGGCTTGCAAGCAAAGTAGGGGCAGCCTTTGACATTGTGGAAAGCATTCAACAAGACAAGGTATAGCCAAACATCCACGTGATTGTGAGGCCTTCAGTGCCGGATAACAATGTTAGTTGGCAAGTGTTTGAGAATGACCAACAAATCATCCATTTCTTGCAAGAAGAAGCTGAGTTCTCGGCTAAGAATCAGAAAGATTGGAATAGCGAGATGGTGACCAGGTAGTACAAACAAACCTGAGATCTAACAAGCTGCCTAAGGGACTTATCACTTTGGAGTCCATTTTTAACCCCAATGATCAGTTTAGAAAGGAGAAAGCAAACATTTAGGTCAAGAGAGAGGATTCAGTATCCATCTTGGTAGAAGAGAACAAACCATTGCAAATTGGAAGGATGACAACTGAACAAGAAAGGTATGAGTTCATACAACTATGTCAAGAGTTCCCTGATGTGTTTTCTTGGAGCTATGAAGACTTGAAAGGTTTCAATCCCAACTTAGCTCAGCATACCATCGAATTGGATCCAAATACTAAGCCTGTCAGGTAGAAACAAAGACCAGTCAATCCACACATGGAGCCTCTCATGAGGAAAGAATTGGACAAGCTGATTGAGTCAAGGATCATATTCCCAATCAAGCATTCTAGTTGGGTTGCCAACTTAGTTCCAGTCAGAAAGAAGAGTGGAGAGATCAGATTGTGTGTTGACTTCAGAGACTTAAATAGAGCCTCTCTTAAGGACCATTACCCACTCCCTTCCATGGAGCAAATCTTGCAGGTTGTGGCTGGCTCTGAGAGGTTTTCACTACTTGATGGCTACTCAGGCTATAATCAGATTATGGTGAAGGAAGAGGACCAGTTCAAGACAACCTTCACAACCAAATGGGGAAATTTTGCATACAGGAAAATGCCATTTGGGCTGTCCAACGCTGGTGCTACCTTCCAAAGGGCAATGGACATGGCATTCAAAGGTTTGATTAACAATGTGGTGCTAATTTACCTTGATGATATCACTGTTTTTTCCAAAAATACAGTAGACCACCTCTCTCATTTGAGGCAAGTCTTCACGAGGTGCAGGAGATTTGGAGTGTCTTTGAATCCTAAGAAGTGCATCTTTCTTGCACATGAAGGAAAGCTCCTTGGCCATATTGTCTCCAAGGAAGGATTAGCAATTGATCTAGAGAGGGTTGAAGCCATAAGAGCACTACCATTGCCAAGCCACAAGAAAGCCCTTCAGAGTTTCTTGGGAAGGATAAACTTTGTTCGGAGGTTTGTCCCAGATTTCGCAGCCCCTGTCAAGCCCATCACCAAAGTGTTAAAGAAGAGCATGGCTTTCAAGTGGACAGCAGAAGGCAAGGGGAGTTTTGAGGCAATCAAAGAAGCTATCTCTCAAGTGCCAACTCTCATCAACCCAGACTTCTCCAAGGATTTCATCCTCTATGCATTTGGAGGTAATGACACTATTTCTGCCATTTTGGTACAGCAGAACAAGGATAATGATGAGTAGCCAATTGCCTTCTTCAGCAAGAGCCTAGATGACTATGAGGTGAGGTACTCTTTTATTGAGAAGCATGTGCTTGTAGTAATCAGAAGCTTGAAGAAATTCAAGCATTTAATCTCAAACAACAAGGTCTAGTTGCCGGTATCACATGCTGGGGTTAAGGACTTCCTCCTCAACAAGGATTTGAATGAGAAAAGGGCAGGTTGGATCACCGTGTCATAGAGTATGACATTGAGATCAGGATCACCAAGCTAGTAAGAGGGAAAGGATTGTGTGAGCAGCTGGTTTTGGGGAAGCAAAAAGAAGTATGCAATGAAGAAGAGGCTGTTTTGACAGTCCAAGACAGCCATGAGCCAAGTGGCAATCAAGAAGAAGACAATGCTGCCCCCACTCCTTGCTGGACCCAAGGCATTATACACTTCCTAGGCACAGGCCTATGCCCTCCGGAGATGAAGAAGACCCAAAGAGACACTTCAGATTGCAGGCTGTCCCGTATGCCATTGTTGATGGAATTTTGTTCAAGAAAGATGTGAATGGAGTGATCTTTGAGGTGCATTAGCACAAATTAGATTCAAAGGGTGTTAGAAGAGTTTCACGGTGGACCAGCTGGTGGTCATTTTGCACCAAGAGTGAAAGCTCTAAAAATCATGAAGGCTAGTTATTATTGGCCTAAAATCTTCAGTGATTGCTATGCATGGATCAAGAGGTGTAAGAATTGTGCATTCTTCACAGGAAAAGAGAGACTCGCTGCCCTTCCATTACATCCAATCTCAGTTGACCAGCCATTCATGCAATGGGGTTTGGACTTCATTGGAGTCATTAATCCCAATTCAAGCCAAGGGCATAAATGGATTTTGACAGCCACGGACTATTTCACCAAATGGACAAAAGCAGTAGCACTCAAAGAGGCAACTGAGTCTAGCATCTTAGACTTTTATGAGGGGATAACAACCAGATTTGGTGTACCTGCTACAATAATCTCTAATAATGCATTGGCATTCATTGGATCTAAGGTGACTGAGTGGGCTATCAAGAACGGTATCTACCTAAGCACTTCATTAAACTATTACCCTCAAGGTAATGGACAGGCCGAGTCTACAAACAAGAACTTGTTGAGGATCATTAGGAGGACTCTTGATGAGAATAAGAGGTCTTAGCATACCAAACTAAAATCAGCCTTATGGGCTGATAGGATAACTCCCAAAAGATCCATAGGTAACTCTCCATTCAAACTTGTCTATGGAAGAGAGGTAATCTTGCCCATGTCACTTGAGTTGCCAACATTGGAACTCATGAAGCAGGCTGGAGTTGCTAGAATTTGATCCCATAGAGGTGAGGTATGCGCAGAGTTGATGGAGCTGCAAGAGATCAGAAATCAGGCATCCTAAGCAATGGAAAAGGATCAAGCTTTGATCAAGAAGACCTTCGATAGGAAGGCCAAGGATAGATCTTTTCAGGTTGGAGATCTAGTGTTGAAATGGGATGTGGATAGAGCAAAACCAGGAAGGCATTCAAAATTTGATGCCATTTGGAGTGGCCCATACATGGTCACGAAGTGCAAGGACAACAATGCTTTCCAATTGGCCCCATTAGATGGTGAAGAACTGCAGATTCCAGTAAATGGAATCTATCTCAAGCGTTGCTTCTAGAGGGAAATTCACTACCTTGTAAATATTAGATTAGATTTTCATTCCTCCAAGTGCTTGTGCACATTGTTTTCATTGTAGGTTAGTTTTGTTTTCCCTAAGTGCTTTGGCACAACTTGTTGTCCATGGAGATGTTTTGCAGTCCTTGCTCCCATCAGGTGATATTCCATCTTCCTCCTTACACATTCTAAGTTAGTTGGGGTTCTAAACAGAATATTTGATGACTCCATGCCCAATGGATTGCTTCTGTGTAACTAGTCTTTTCATCTAGAATGATCGGATGACCCCGTTGAGTCACCAAATTGTTATCCAAAATTCACCCCCCAAGGTAAATTTGATAACATGCATTAGAATACTCAAGTCCCAGGTAAATAGATTGATTCAAGAAAAAAATCATGTTTCTAGGGTCCCCTCGGCCTTTTTCTAACTCTCCTGTCCAAGAAGAAAAGAGCAAGTTCTAAAAAGGGGTGAAAAAGTTGCAAAAAAAAAAACAAGCTTGGGCCAGAAAAAATCATGAAAATTGGCTAAGTCCTGGTCCAGGAAACCCTTGGGGACAGTTGGGACATCCGGTACAAATCAGCTGAAAAGCCTCCGGGCGGTCCACGCAGCAATTGGGACATCGGGCCATCGGAACGCGGGATGCGAAAGGGCGAACCGGCCGAAGGTAAAAACAAAATTGACTAAGCTGGCCGTGCAAGCAAGTGCAGGACATCCGGGCCGTGAGGACATGAAGGACTCAATGGATGTGAAAAGGTGAAGTGGTGAGAGCAAAGGTAACCCATTTCGGGTGGTTCGGAAGAATCTGTCCCTGCATACCCAGACAAGTCGGGCTGAAGTACGCGGTGGACACGGGGAGCCGAAAGAGTCGAGAGCCAATCAAATCACGCCACGTGTCTTCACCTCAAAGAGGGATAGGGAAGCCCGAATCAGGTGGATCGGAAGAATTTGTCCCGTGTAGTTTGGGATATTCGGCCAAAGGAACACGAGGGACGCGAAAAGTCGAGCAGCCCGTGGATGAATCAGAAATGCCACGTGTCACAAGGGAAGACATCCAAAATTTCAAAGGGCGAGGTTTGAAGGGTCGGCTCGTGGGCCAATAGGAATTGGACATGTGTCCAATGGGCGAGGGGAAGTGTGGAGCTCTGGGGAAATTTGAATTTTTGCAAAAGTTCTTGGCCAAAAAGCTAAAAAGCAAAGGTCTTCCCGCCCCTGTCAACCAATCAATGCATGCCACGTGTCCCAGTGGCGAGGCACGGGGGGAAAATGAGAATTTTTTCCAAAGAGTTAAAAAGGTCAAAATTTCAAGAGAAAGCCCATGGAAAGGTGGAGGAGAGAGAATTACGCAGCCATTCATAGCCCGACACGTGTCATCCAAGTGGTAGAGCGCGGGAAAAATTCAAAATCCGTTTTTGATCCGTTTTGCGCTAATTCTTGAACCCCCATATCTTTTGATCCAGAGCTCAGATTTGCACATTCTTTATATCATTGGAAATATTATGAAATTCTCTACATGCGTCCGGGGTCAATCTTGCATTTTGGTTTAGGTTAGAGGAATAAAATTCAAGAAACGGCTCTGACGCGTGTCCATGGCCAGAAATGACATTTCAGTGACTAAATTTAATGCAGAATGGGTTGCACTCTCCTCCAATTTGGTCAAAAATGACAGGGCATGGATTTGTAAGGTCCTCCATGCTGATTTAATGCATTTTTAGTCAATGAGGAATGGGCTTCCACGTTTTTTACATTTTCTCTCTCCTGGGCTCGACCCATGTAATGTAAAAAGCCGATTTGGCTCATTTCAAGGGGGAAGAACTTTTTGGCATAGCAAAACTTCTTCTTTCACCTCCAAGTAAGTGATTGTTGCAAGAATAAGACCTCTTTAAAGATTGTAACAGTTCTCTACCTCTCCGAGGTTGTAATGCGATGGCTTTGACATTGGAAATGATAATGCAAGCTTTGTGAATGGGTTTTGAGTCCTTTGTATTATTTTCTTCATTTCAGATCCTAAATTATATCTTATCATCTGTGTATGTTTTATGTTGCAATCTTTGGTTTGTGTCTATTTGCATGACAAAAATATTCACCACCTTTTGGTGCATCACCATCTTTAGTTAGTTTCAATTTTTGCACTTCTATCCCTATCTCCTTGCAATTTAGAGTAGGGTTAGGATCTCGAACCTTTGTAGTTGTGCAAGAATTAGATCTAATCGAGGAGTTTGAGGAACCAGACTCTAACTGGAGATTCCTCTCTCGCCACAAGTCCCATGCTTGGAGAGAGGTTTCCATGTTGTGTAATCACACTGGATGCCTAAGACATCATTTAGAACCTTGATTTGCATCCAGGGGTGCTGTGATTCTGTGCTAATAGGATCATCAATTACAAAAGGACTAAGGAATGAGAAAACGAGAACGAGCAGAAAGGCACCATTCAGAATTATAGATGACAAAGTAATTCTTTATGCATGCGAAGGTACAGTGAATTGAAACAAGATCATTTGTATCATACTAGTAAGATGAAATTTGAAAGACACAAAGTTCTATAAATAACATCTGCAAGAATACAAAGCTTCTTAACATAATACAGAAAAATGATCTTAACAAGATTAAACGAAAATCTTAGGGATAAAGGATATTAGATAGATGAAGAATGAAAGCCCTTCTGTATTGATTTCTTTATGATTTATTTACACTTTCAGAAAATAAGCCAAGTTCCTCCTCCTTCAAAATGGTGAGGAGAGGCCATTATATAGTTTACAAATCAGTTACTCTCGGTAACTACTTCTTTTAACTAAAGATTAGTTAAGGGTTGCCAATCGCAATACCCCAACTTATTACAACAAATCCGAGAGAAAGAATGGGAAGAGAAGAGAAGAATTAGGAGAAGAAGACAGGTGCTTATGACTGGGAGGGACCCACTGATTTTAAAATCCACTGTCTGAATCTCTTCAGCACCTCGGCTATGTCTCTGCCATGAGGGACTGACGTGTTGGCTGTAGATTGGGTCCAAAATCTGAGGCACTTCTCCATTTCCTTATCAAACTCGACATGAGTATGATAGTCCTTATTTGCTTCTTCAATGGCAGATTGAAGAGAGCAGATCTCCTTCATTTTCTCTTTGGAAATGGAGCTTTCCTTGAATAGATTACCTTTGACAAAAGCTCTGAATTGAGCTTTGATTTCTTGTAGGGAGAGAGACACACCAGAAGTTTCATCCTGAAGATGACAATGTATATCTTTGAAAGCAGGATACAACTAGTGTTTTGAAAGCCTCTCCCTTCGCCTGCCTATTCTTCAATTCTCTCGAAGCCTCCTCCAGGACCTTGATCTTCCACTCCACGCTGTAGACCTAGGACTTTGACAGATTATCCTTTGCATCATCAAAAACCTTACTCACCAATAAAATGTTTTCATCTGTTTGTCCCATGAGGCGGAGGTCCACAATGCAACTGCTCCAAAGTTTAAGCTCTTTATCTATGATCCCAATAGTGGAGGAGGAGAGTCATTGTAAGGTGTTCACCTTTCTGTCGAGTTTGAAAGCTTCATCGATGAAGTTTAATCCAACAACAAGCATATCTTCCACCATGGCCTCCATAGCTCTACCATAGATGGAATACTTGTGCATGTCTTTGATACTCTGTACTTCATCTTGGCTCAAAATTACAGGTGGCGGAAGAGTAGTCAATGGGGTAGGGTCCAAAACTTTGTCCTTGGACAAAAGAGATTTAATAAAACCTGTGAGAATCTGGGCTTGTTCCTCCAACTGTTCTATAGTTTTCTGCCCTTTTTCTACCCTCCCAATGACTCTTGTGACCGTTTCCTGGAGATTGTGGATCTCACCTTCAGGGGTAGACTCTCCCATAGGAATCCTTGAGAGTTCTAGGTCAGATGCCTGCAAATCTTGCTCTGGTTTATCTACTGTAGGCTTAGCTATCTCCAAGAATTGCTGGCCCTGAGCATCAGACACTATCTTGGAGGTGATTCTAGATTTTTGGCGCGGGAAGGAGGAGTAGTGCCTAACAAAGCTACCACAACATCAAAATTTGGCCCTGAGCTCCGAGAGGAAGGCTTTCTCTTCCTACTGTCGACGAGAGGTTGCACCCATGCAAAAGAGGAGGAGGAAGAAGTAGGAGGGGCAAGAGGACCAAGAGACAGAGAACTCATGGCACTCAAGGTTTACACAGCTGTTGTCTCGAGTTGAGACATGAGTGGGGCGCTTGAGACAACTGGTGCGAGAGGAATCAATAGTACTTGGAAGCTCAGCACTCTGTACCTCTTTGTCCTTATCCGTCGGAGCTTCAGGGGTGCTTGTAGGGGCTGGCACTTCACTTTCCTCACTTTCACTAAGAACAATGATGTTCTCTGGTCCCAAAGGCAATTCTACCTGCTTTCTCTGGGGATCTTCTTCCACAGGCTCCTTCTTAACCTCCTTGAGTTTCTTCTGGTATACCTGGGTGGATGAAGAAGGAGTAGAAGCTGCAGGTCCTTGAGTTGATGAGGCAGGAGGGGTTTGCACAGGTGTGTCTGATCTTGGAGTCGATGCTTCCCTCCTTGGTGTTGAAACATCCTTGGAGGAGGATTCCCCTGAGTGCCTCCTAAGCTCTCGAACTTTCTTATCAAACCAGATCTTAGTCCTGACTAAGACTGGAGCCAGGATCTCAACCAAATCATCTTTCTCTTTTTTAAACCAATCCAAGTCCTCCAAGGGAGTGTGCTTAACCACATTATCATACTCATATGAGTATAGATCAGAGTTGTCATCCTTGAGTCCTTCAGGAACTTGGTACAAGCCGAGTTCTTGGATCAATTGTAGAGAGAACCTGCCATAATGCCTCCTTCTGGCCTCAAAATCATCGGCACAGTCAGCCCAATAGTCTTCTGTATCTGCCCTATGATGATAGGTTATCTTGATATTTTTCTCAATGAACTTTTTCAAGTCGAAGCAAGTTCTGGGCTTGAAGAAATGAACAGTAATGGGAGCCAGGGCTCTTTCTATATTCTGTGCATCCAGGGCTGTTTTGCAGGTGTAGTTTCCCAAAGAGATGGGGAAGTGCAAACCAGTAATCTTCTTGTCCCTGCAGGTTCTATGTAATTTGTCCAATTGCCTACATACTTCTATCAGAGCCATCTTGTCACTACAGAACATAGGAAGCCTCAGAGGGGTGCTCTCATAGCCAGCAAGCCTGATATAAGAAAATTTTCTGAATTGGATAAAATAAGCACCGTAGTGCGATATTAGACTCATGGCTTCGTCAGAAAATCTTCTAGCAGTGTCACCCTCGAGAAGTCTGACCATGTACATGGTGAAGGCATCATTCACCCTTTGGAAATTGTGATTGCTGGTCTCTAGGGTGAACTGTGGGCAGTAGGCATATACGGGATCATCCTTGTGGGCATCAATGTAAGAAAAACCAAACCATTGCCTTGATGCTACCATAGCATACATCGTGAAGTAATATAGAATTTATTTTTTTGTTGTACATTAGACGTGCTGCTCGCTAGGTTCATGCGATGATTTCGCCAGATTGATATTTTGAGTTCCTCGCACACCATGTTGATGAGCGGGCACATCCAGAAATGGAACTCGTTAGTAGAGGGTAAGCCCATAACCTGAGCCAGTAGGATTATGAAATCCAACAATTCTTCATTGAAATCAGCCTGGAAAAGAGTCTTGGATAGATGAGATGCTCCCTTCTTAGGGTTTTTAAGCCAAGACTTCACCACCCGTGCCTTATAGTTGTCACTGTCTTGATTGAACAGGGCCTGTGCTTGATTCTGGGAAACAACTATGGCATTATCCATTTCTGGAATCCTCAGTGCAGTGCCAATGGTGGCAGCATCAAGTTTGGCAATGAGCTCCCCGTGTATGTTTGTTAATTCACTCGAATCAGGGTTGAAATGAGCCCCGCATGCGAGCACTGTGTCCGCACATTGCACAGAGATAGGGAAACCGCCAGCAAAAGCTAGACCGCTGTCATGAATCATCTGTGCCATTGGTGTAGGGTTTGCATCTGTCATCCTCGACCAAAAATCACCAAAGTCAAGGTGGCGAACTTCACTGTCCCCGATATCGGGAATGACAGACTCTAGTGGTGAGACTTGTTCCTGCCCCTGGAATTTGATCTTCATGTTGATAGTAATTCAGAGAGCAGAGCTGCAAGCTAGACTTGGGATGAAATTACAGAGGGAATGGATACGCGCACAGGAATTTAGATTGCAAGGGTTCGAGCAAAAGATAGCATGAAAGTAGTGTGCAAAACGCATAGGGGTTCGCTCGTTATATAGCCGTTTAGGAGAGAGAAAGGTAATAAATGCGCATTAAATACATACCTACCAATTTGAAAAGCAAGATATTCGGGTAGAGTGGGAAAAATTAGCACGAATAGCACTTTGGTTCATTTGGGACATGAGGGACGTGAAAGTGTGAAGTACGTGACTCAGCCGATTCAGGCGATACGGGGAAAAGACGCACAAATGCTCTTGGAACACGCAGGGAAAAAGTACGCGACTCGGCTGAATCAGACAAAAATGAAACAACTAGTCCAGGCGAACTTGGGACATTTGGGAGAAAAAGTTCCGACGGGCCGAAAAGAATAGACTTCGGGTAAACCGGCCGATCGGGGAACAAAGGGCCCAATTGAACTTGGGACACACGGAACAAAAATGTCTGACAGGCCCGAAAAACATGCAAAATGACCCAAAAACATAGATTTTCTCAATTTCTTTGGCTTTTCACATTATCAGTACAACAGAAAAGACACTTAAACTCAAAATTTTAAATTTTCACCTTCTTAAGAGCAAGGAATTTTGAGTGGACAACAACCATGTTCATCGCTAAATTAGTTACATGTTCATAATTTGTGAGGAAGGGAAACTATGTTTCCTTTTCGTTGTAGGTTTTACTTGAGCACCCCTCGCCTCCGGTTAGAGTAGGCTAGGTTAGGTTTTCTTACAGTAAAATAAGTGCTTGTGCAGGCACACTGTATGTTCCCTGTTAGAGACGTGTATGGTTTTCAAATTTTGTACAGAGTGTTGTTCTTCTATTTTGGTGCACTCCCTCTGGTGCCTTTCCTTTCTTGTTGCACCCGTGCACCCCTTTTTTTTGCTTCCTAGGATGATAGGTAAATTTTGGTAGAGGAAGTTCTAATAGTCAATGCATAGCTTTCAATCTCATCAATCCAATTCATAATATCTTGATATGAGAGCAATAATTTAGTCTAGAGTTCATATAGTGTTGTAAGTGACTTCAGGGATGGTCTTCAAGTTATAGATAATATCTTCAAGTGTAGCACTTGAATCCATGCCCAATGGACTTCTAAGGATATTGGTCTCTTCATCTAGTAGGAAGATGGCCCCAAAATTTTCCAAAACGTTATCCAAATAACTCTCCTAGTTATTTGGATAACTTATATTTTTATTTTGACTCTAATGTTTCACATTTCAGGTTGTATGCACTCAAGATTGTTCTTTTAACACCTTGGAAAAATTATAGTTCTTCCCCTACACCCAGTGCACCTTGCTCTATTCTTGCTTATACTATATTTTCCCTTCATTATGCTACATCTTTCCATTTCCACCATTTTTCCTTCCCTTTGCACACCCATTCTTACCCCCACTTTCATTCTATCTTCGACACACTCTTAGCAAGCACTTCTCCAAACTTTCCTTCCAAAATGGCTAGGTCCTTTGCATTCCTCCTTTGTGCACCCCCTTATTCATGTTGTTACACACCCTTCCTTAGCTAAATTCTTACACCCTACTTCCCTACTCACCTTCTATAAGTATGCCTTCTTTCCTACCGCGCGCATTGCGTGCACGCACTGTCCTTCATGTGCATACCTTTGCACCAAGCTCACTTTGGCACCTTGTGTCTTCTATGTCAATCACCGTGACACATCATCTGTCATAATTGAGTGTGCTACATGCAACCTATCAAAGTGCAAGAATATGATGCCAAATTTAGATAACTAATCGGTGCATGACACATGTGAAACAAAAAATCAAATGAACAGTGCTGAATGCTTTAGTTAATCCATGCGCGCCACATGTCATTGTGTATCGAGTGACTGTAGACATCTAATAACCATAGATTCTATTGGAGTGCTCAGATTCCCATGTACCTAGTCTCATTTGAAATACGTTGACATCAACTACATGTTGGACTTTTCAAAATCATATTTAGGCAGGATTTATTAAGTGGAAAATAGGAAATGTATTTCGGTCATCAATGTACACATCTAATTGACCTCAACCACCAAATTTCTTTAGATATTTACTTCTTCCTTCTTACCCATGCTAAATAGATATGGGGAAGCGCATCAAACATTCTTGTAGGTAGATTCACAGGAATTTATCACTGCTATTGGTGATTGAAGATTTGAATCTAACTTTACCTCCTTTTCTTCTTCTTCTCTCCTTCTTCGTAAATAGAAGAGTTCTATTTTGTAAAAAGTATCCATGTCTATTGTAATGGTACCATGCCAAAATGGTGGCCAACTTCCCATGGGTATCAGACCTTGGCATGATCTCTCCAATATATTCTCACTTCCTTCCCTAATTGTAAGTGTTTGTGCATCCCTTAAGCAATAAAATCATGTTTTGTGGAAATCTTGTCTTCCCTCTCTCATTTTCATTGCATCTCACCTCTCTATTTGCATTTTCTAGCATGTTGTGTGTACTCCCACTTTCAATCCCTATTTTAATGTGTTGTGCGCATTGGAAGTCCGAGCCATCGTATTGATTTATTACGTGCATCATTCGCCCTCTTCTCCACACACTCTTTGTTTCCTTCACCACTTTTGGATAGAGATCAACCCTTTCCTTGGAACTATCACCTTCCTTATCTTATTATTTCCCCTTTCTGTACATCCTTTTATCCATGGTTCCTTGGCATGTTTATTTTAGGATTTTCTTTCAGCATTAGGAGTAGCAGTAGTGTTAGAGGTAGGTCCAAAGATCCATCCCAAGCGCAAAATGTCCCACAACTTAGGGATAGTTCTATTTTTACTCAAACAGCTTGGCTCTCTTGTATCTAATATGTGGGTGCACATTTGAATGACCAAGAAGGGTTAAGGTCAACATTTTTGTTTCTAAGCCTCAACAACAGTGTGAGGGTTAAGTAGTTCATTTTTACCAGCTAGAGCTAACATCTCACAAAGGAGTAGATATAAAATAAATACTTATATTTTATTAAACATGAATACACATCACACTCATCACATTAGTAGTTAAAACCACCAATATCCCAAATATATTGACCGTAATTTCATAAATTGAAGCATTACATGTTTGACTTGAGCATATTCATATATCTCACTTTTACATTGATTCCTCTCTTCCTCTTCGTGATTAGATCATCTCTTCTCACTCATTTTAATGATATTCTCTTTCCCCTTATTTTACATCATTATATAGCCTTTAAAAGGAAAAATTTATGTCTTTTCACTCATAATGATCCTTGATAACCATTTCTTACCACTTATTTAAATTCTTAACTAATAATTAGATAATATTTACACATATATCATGGTATTTATACATTTTTCTTGTGTAAAATATTATGTATTCTTCATTATTATCATTCTAATATGTTTTTGGCTTCCATGGTATATTATAATGCTCATATAGATCCCACGAACATCCTAAATCAACCTCGTAATATGAATAACTCTGTTATGCCTATGTCGGCTTCTATCTTATTTTGTATTGGCTTTGTATTTGTTCCACGAATATTTTCTAGATTCCATGCCTTCCTATAGTATCTCATGGATTATTTTGATGTTCCACAACTTTTCTCTTTTACCCACAACTTCCTTTAGTCTTTTGTGGCTTCCTCTAGACTTTATAAGCTATCTTCTCATATCCGTGGCTTTCCCAAAACTAGTCAAGAATCATATCAGCACATTTCTATCTTTTCATATCACTTGAGGCTACTATTAGGGACCTATGATTAGATATAAATGATACCCCCATCAACAAAGACCTTTTCCTACATATCTTCAAGGTGCAGAAACCCATGGTATCCAAGAATGTGTCTATTCAACAAAGGAAAAGATAACAGCTTAGTGGATGAAGATTATCTTCCTCCATTAATTGAGGAGAGAGCAATAGACTCGAAGAGTAATTGAAATTGAGTGATAAATTTCTTTATGAAAAGGATAGACACAAGAACAAGAAACCTAATGAGTATTAATGCAAAAATGTGAGTAAAGAAGATGTTTCACTCCTTTATAAATTATCTAATGTGGGTTTTTATATAAGGAACAAGAATAACGATAAGTTGGATATGTTTTATGGTTATTTTGACGTGGAAGGAGATTTAAAGAAGAGAGTCTATATGATGGAAAATGAAGGAGATATCTATATGAGTGTTAGAAAAGGATTGGTGGTTGAGGTCAAGAAACATAATGAGGAATTCCATCTACTATAATTAGAGGGTAGAAAAGTAAAGGTAGCCAATTTCATCATGGAAAAAAATTAGATATTATGGAGAACAAGCTAGATTTGAAGTTAATACCTTCTTCGTTTCCTAGGGTTTTATATACTAATAGCTATGAGGAAGAGGGGAGAAGTGGTAAAAGAATTTGTACAAAATTCCCTACCCAAAACAAGTTTGAATGTCTTAGTTCTTGTAAGTGTGTTAAACAAAGGAGGAAGATGAAGGAGATTCTTGATACCAATTCTATAAGGAATGTAGAGTAGGTATACTTTGGTTTTCATGGTTTTTTGTTTGTGGGAGGTGACACGGCATTTTTTCTATATGTTTGATGACTTTTTCTACCTTTTAGATTTTGTAAAAAAATATTGCCTCATGTGGTCAAGCGGATGAAGCTCTTTTGATCACATTTCTATTCTTATTTTTATGGGTTTTTCTTATCCTATATTTCTCTAGTACATATAAGGTTTCAGATCTCATTTCAAAACTTCCTTTTTATCAAATTAAAAACATCTAATATTCATATTATAAATACTAAGGAAAATTTAACTATATATAAAATCAAGAAAATGTGATATTTTGAAAGGGATTTGTCATATCAAGGACAAATTATATCAATGGAAGGAATATCCCTAGATCCTGAAAAAAGAAAGGCTATCCAAGAATGGGCCATACCCAAAGATTCTCATGAATTCATTAGTTTCTTATATCTATCAAGATTTTATCAAAAATTCATTAAAAAATATTCGAAAAGCTACACCTTTCAATAATTTAACAAGGAAAGATAAATCATTTAAATAGACCATAGAGTGTGATGAATCATTTAATAAATTAAATAAGTCCTCATTAATTCCCCTATTCACGGTATTCATGACTTTAAAAATCATTTTGAGTAATTACTTATGGTTATGGATCAAGTATAAGAGGAGTTCTTTTGTAAAATAATAAAATAATTTTATATGAATATCTAAAGTTACTCCCAAACTAAGAAGAACTTCCTAACCCATTATCTGCAATTACATGGAATCATACATGCACTTAATATATGGAAACATTATTTATTAGTAAATAATTTTATACTAAAAATATACCATATAAGTAGTCAACATACTTTTATCCAATGCTTGATGAATATGAGACAAAGAATATGGGAAGAATTATTAACAAAGTATGATTTCGAAATTCAATATGTTCCAATTGGGAAAATGAAGTAGCTAATTCTTAAAGTAGAAGACACATATATGAAAATGTTATAGCTCTTGAACAAATTGATTTTGAGAACTCTATAACATCTAAATTATCTATGGATGATTTCTTGCATGACCTGTATGAGGGACTAATTAATAA
Organism: Taxus wallichiana var. yunnanensis; assembly: GCA_018340775.1. Taxonomy (NCBI): domain Eukaryota; kingdom Viridiplantae; phylum Streptophyta; class Pinopsida; order Cupressales; family Taxaceae; genus Taxus; species Taxus wallichiana. The sequence continues at coordinate 845,166,879 of CM031239.1, forward strand.
CGCCTCTAATATAAACTTAAATGACTATCTCACTTCTTCCATCCTTGAAACAAATGGAAATATATATTACAAGGGACAATTATGTATGCTTGAATTACTTGAGATCAAATTACATATATTAAGAGATTCCCATGACATACCCATAGATAGTCACTTATATTTTCACAAGACTTACCTTTCAGTCAAGAAATATTATTTTGGTCCAAGATGAAATAAGATATTCATAAATATGTACAACAATGCCTAAATTTCCAAAAGATAAAAATAGAACAATGCTAACAAGATAGTTACCTCCATCCATTATCCATACCCCATTAGAAATGGAAATCTTTAATTATGGAATTTATTACAATATTTCCTTGAATGTGTAAAGGCCATAACACTATCTTAGTTTTCATTTATAAATTGAAAAAAATGTCTCATTTATTACGTATAAAATCAAAATCCTCTAGAGTAGGCATAGATAATGTTTTTCTAAAAGATATTTTTCACTTACATGGTTGTCCCAAGAATTTTGTGACTTGTTGTGACCCTAGATACATTTATTCTTTTTGGAGATCTCTCTTTAGTGAATTAGTACAAGTGTAAGTTTTAGTAATACATGTCAACCCAAATCATATAGTCAAACTAAGAGAATAAAGAATAATTGAGTACATGATAAACATGTATACTTTATAAATAAATTTGAAATGGGAAGATTATTTACACTTGATAAAAATTTCTTACAAAAATGGGTACCATTATACCACTAAAACATCACCTTTTCAAAAAGTTTATTGTATAAAATATAAAACACATATTTAATGCTCTAACCTTATTCAAAGATCTTAGTATGAAACCAAATATTTAAAGGAAATGGAAGAAATAATTAAAAGATGAAAAAAAAATTGAAACTTTCAAAAGATTAATAAACAATTTGGGCTAATTCTAAAAGATATATTCTAACATTTGAAATTAGAACCAATATTTTCTTACAATACAACCCAAGCGTAGATCATTAAAATTAGGATAATACCCATAAATTTCTCCTTGATTTTTGGAATATTAGAAAAAATTTCAAAGATAGGTGAACAGCTTAAAAACTTGTTTTACCTCCCAAACTATCAAAAATTCATAATGTTTTCCATGTTATATTTCTTAAAAAGTATATGTATAACTCTAAACATGTAATTGATTGAAAAATATAACTATTGAACTTAGTTGTGAATTTAAAATTGAACTTGAATAAATAATTAGAAAATTAAAAAATATAGAAATTAAATAATTAAAATTGAAATCAAATTTTCTGTTGTAGACAAAAAATCTATGCACTTAAGTACATTTCTAGGTCCTAGAGATTACTAATATATACATGATTCCTAAGCAAAAATAGTAATTGACAATGTATTTAGGGTCTTTTGTTTAGTCTTTTATGATTTTATTGATCTTACACACCCTATAACCATGCCATTATTTGAATGATTTATCTTTTATGACATCGCACAATAGTGCCTAGTTAGGACACTAGCACCTGTGCTCTTATGTCCCTCCCGTACAACTCCCAACCCTTTATCCCATTTTCTCACTCTTTTGGGTATTGTTAGTGCAAAATCACAAAGACACCCACGGACGCACATCGGGCTTCTAGGTTGATGTTCGGTGCATCCAGTGTGATTGCACAACATGGAAACCTCTCTCCAAGCGTGGGACTCGTGAAACCGAGAGAGGAATCTCCAGAGAAGGCTGGTTCCTACTCCTAAACTACCCGCCACAAGCTTCCAAAGGTGTGCAAGCTAATCTAATCCTAATCTAACCATGCCAAGGAGACAGAGAGAGAGAGAGAAGGAAAAACATCAAAAGCCTACACTAAAACGGTGATACACCGAGAGAAGGAGAATGTTGGACATCTATGAAAGCGCCATGGGACAAAGAGAGGTGAGCAATGGGAAGGAAGGATGGACAGATGCATCACAGCCCAAGGATAGATTTCACACGTAAAATGTCCCAAAACTCCATGAACACAGCTCCGTGACCTGCAATGAACATTCAAACATGCACAAATACCTGCGATGAAGAGAGGCAAGAAGAGAACAAGCAAAAACGAGGAAGGATGGACAGATGCATCACAAAACACGTTTTGTTGCTCCAGAAGTTTGCACAGAACATCATTCCATTAGTAAAAGGCAAAAATGCCATTACAGAGCAAGGGAGGAGGTTCGAACTCCATTTTCAACCCTAGAGAAGAAAAGAAGGGAGGGCCGAAGGAAAGAATGAACAACTTCTTTTTTTAATGAGCCAAATTTGGATTTTACATTGCATGGGTCGAGCCCAGGGGACAGAAAACGTGGGAAAACGTGCAAGCCCATTCCTCATTGACTGCAGATGCATTAAATCAGCATGGAGGATCTTACCAACCCATACCCTGTCACTTTGAGTGATTTTGGAGGAGAATGTGACCCATTTGTATTAATTTGGCCGCTAAAATGTCACTTCTGGCTGTGCAGAAGAAGAATGCGACCCATTAGCATTAAAATGGGTTGTTGAAAGGTCGCTTCTGGCCATTACCACACGTCAGATCCGTTTCTCAATTTTCTCTCTTCAGACTACACCAAAACTCGAGATTGATCCCAGAATCATGTAGAGCATCTCAACAGCTTTCCGTTGATATAAAGAACGTGGAAATCCGAGCTCTGGATCAAAAGATATGGCGATCTGAAGATTTAGGGCACGGAACAGATCAAAACGAATTTTAAAATGTTTTCCCGCTCTTCGCCATCTGGACGACACGTGGCACGTGCTGATTGGTCGCGCAATTCTCTCTCCTCTACCTTTCGGCGGGCTGTCTTTTGAATTTTCCTTGTGGGCCCCTTAAACTTGGACACGTGGCGCCATTTCATTGGTTCGGTTCAGCGCTCGATAACTCGCCCCTTTGACCTTTTGACTTTTTCTCCTGTGAGGACACGTGGCAGTTTCTGATTGGTCCTCGGCTCCTTTGGCTCCTTCGCGTACTTCGCCTCCATTTGTCCCGGATGTCCCATTTGATTTTGGGCCCTTTGTGCTCATTTCGGCCGGTTCGGGCATTTCGCGTCCATTTGTCCCAGATGTCCCATTTGATTTTGGACCCTCTGGACTCATTTCGGCCGGTTCGGGCATTTCGCGTCCATTTGTCCCAGATGTCCCATTTGATTTTGGACCCTCTGGACTCATTTCGGCCGATTCGGCCGGTTCGGGCATTTTTGGCCCGCTTGTCCCACTTTGCTTTGGATCGACTTGACTCTTTTTCGGCCGGTTCCGCCGGTTCACGCCTTTTTGGCCCGATTGTCCCATTTGATTCCCTCTTAGTATTAGCCAATTTTTCTTCTTTCGGCCGAACCGGCATTTCGCGCCCGCCGCGTACTTTTGTCCCAGATGTCCCTGTTGCTTTGCGGGCTGTTTGTGCTTACTTCGGCCGAGCCGGCCGGTTCGGGCCTTTTTGTCCCAAATGTCCCGACTGCCCCTAGGACTAGGACTTAGTCATTTTTATGATTTTTTCCTGGATCAACCTACTTGCCTTCTGCAACCTTTTTTCACATTTTCTCAGAGCTTGCTCTTTTCCTCTCAGACAGGGGACTTAGAAAATATTTGAGGGGACTCTAGCAACATGATTTTTGGCCCCGAATCAATCAATTTTCCTGGGACTTGAATATTCTGATGCATGTTATCAAAATTACCTGGGGGGGTGAAATTTTGACAACAATTTGGCGACTCATGGGGTCATCTCGCTCGCTAGATGAATGATCAAGAGCTCAAGCATCCATTGGGCATGGAGTCATGAGTTACAACCGCAATCGATCCGAACTTTGAAAACCTCCTCTCGAGCCACTTGGAAACCCATTGAACTGGAGTGTCTTCACCAAGATGCCACTCGAAATGAACGTGCAAGAGTAGAACCAGCAACACCAAAACTATGTACAAAATGAAAATCATACATGCCCCAAATGGAACATGCAGAGTGTGCACAAGCACTTCTTCTATCGAAAGCAAATCTACCTATTCTACTCTAACCTGGAAGCAAAGGCAAGCTAAACAAACCCTGCAACTGGTTGTGAGAAAAACCTCCTTTCTTCAAAATTGGCAGCCATGCAATTGATTTGGCACTGATCATGGCTGTTTGGATGGATGGAAAATCAACAAGAAGCTGGTCTTCTATCCAAATCATCAAGGTATCAACTGAAAAATCCAATACCTCTTTTAGTTGCTCTGCATTTGGATTGGAGAGGTATGGCAGCTGATCCTTGGTACTTTGTAGCTCATCCTCATGCTCAGAAGCAAGCATGACTGGTTGTGGCTTCTCCTTTGGCTCCAATGAAGCCAAATACCTGATTGGGCAAGGTATGGTCCTTTGAGTATGCCCATTGCTGTGATTTTCAACTCCAAGAATGGAGTCTTCTTGTAGACCCTCTTGAATGGATGATGTGGAAGAAATGGTGAAATTCTTCTGTCCTTTCTCTTCCTCCAATGAAGAACATGGAAGATAAAAATCTTCCAATCTTGATCCCAAAGAGCTGCTGTAAGATGCAGGCTGCTGCAAATGAAAGCTCTCCTTTATGGCAGCAGGCTCTTGTGTTTGGAATGTGGGTGATGAAAGAGAGAAAGGTGAAAGCTCAACCGGTTCTCCTCCATCAAAACAGTCCTCCAAATCTGACAGGTAAACTACCTCATTGCTGTCCTGTTGCTTGTTTTCAACTTCCTCCATGGTGTCCTCTTGATCTACAACTTGACTACCATGGTTTCCTTCACTCTCCAATATTGAGTTTGAGAGATCAAACTCCTCTTCAGTAATAGAACTTGAGAGAGATGAAGTAGAAAGAAGAACTGAAGGTTCTCCTATAGCCTGCTTTGTGCTCAAACCCTTTGGATCTGCACTTTTCTCCTCCACAGCTAGATTGTGCTCCTCTTCTTTTGGATTTGGAGCAGCTTTTCCTTCCTCCAATGTTTGAAGACAATCTTGCTCTTGATTGAACTCTTCCTCCAGCATGAAGTTTGTCAAGTCAAACTCTTCAATTTGTTGCTCTAGAGGACAAGTTGGGACTGCAAGATCTTCTTCTCCAACAAAATCAGTCCTCACCACCATTTGTTCTCCAACCCTAGCCTCTTTTGTAGGCTTAACCATCAAGGGGATCTTTGTCATCCCAAATTTGGTAGCCCAAACCTTCAAGTCATCTGTCATTTCTTTTCTGTTGGGCTCCTCTTCTTGCTGTCCTTGATGACTGATTTTTTCAATTCCTTCTTCCCCATATGAAATTGGGAATGCAAGAGGAGGAATGGGTTGAAACTCAACTGATTTGACAATTTTGTGTGGTGGTGGAGGCGGTGAAACCTCTTGTTTCTTTGGAGGAGGGGGTATTTCTGTTAGCTCTTGTGGAGGGGATGACTGTTTGGAAGGGAAAAGAAAAGAAGAATCGAGATGGGGTGGAAGACTAGGGGATGGAGGGATGGATTCAACACATGGGACAGCAGATGAGGAGTTTAAATGAGATGATGCTGCTTGAGTAATGGAAAGAGAAAAACCAGATGATGGTGTAGAACTTACCCATTGACAAGGTTGTTCAACAACAAGTCTGTAGGCCTCTATTTCTGCTGTCCATTGTGCAAGCAAAGGCAGCATTGCAATCATGAAGTCAAGCTTCTCCTGAGGGCTGTAATGCCTTGGAAAAGGTCCCACCCATGGACAGGGTGCTCCATAACCGATTCCAAAAGCTTTCATTTGTGCTTGAGCCCTGGACTGCACCATCCCCACCTCCATCTTTTGGATTTTCTCCAACATGCACCAGCATCTTGGATCGATGGTCTTCATGTATGCACACTCTTGCTCTTGGAAAGCTCCATTGCCAAACTGACTTTGGCACTGCTGTTCATATGAGTATGCATGCTGATCTGGAGGATTTGTAAAACGTGTTGGAGGTGGAATATACTGCTGTTGTTGATGTGAAATCCATGATGGAAATGAAGTCATGATTGCACAACTTCATGGAATGGAAAAGAATGAAAGGGATGGAAAGAAAGATGGATGAAAATGGATGGAAATGAATAGAAAGGAAGGTCGCAACTTCGAGAGATGGTTGTTGACCGATGGAGTCGCTGATGTGTTTTGCAAGTGCCTCCAAAGGCTGAAATCTTCACAGAACACATCAACCCGTAAAAGATGAAGTGAAAGACCTCTAAGGTCCCACGGCGTATGCAAAAACCTGTTAGTGCAAAATCACAAAGCACCCTCGGACGCACATCGCTTCTAGGTTGATGTTCAGGCATCCAGTGTGATTGCACAACATGGAAACCTCTCTCCAAGCGTGGGACTTGTGAAACCGAGAGAGGAATCTCCAGAGAAGGCTGGTTCCTGCTCCTAAACTACCTGCCACAAGCTATTCCAGTGCAGGCAAGCTAATCTAATCCTAATCTAACCATGCCAAGGAGACAGAGAGAGAGAGAGAGAAGGGAAAAACAGCAAAAGCCTACACTAAAACGGTGATACACCAGAGAAGGAGAATGTTGGACATCTATCAAAACTGCCATGGGACAAAGAGAGGTGAGCAATGGGAAGGATGGACAGATGCATCACAGGCCCAAGGATAGATTTCACACAGAAAATGTCCCAAAACTCCATGAACACAGCTCCAGACCTGCAATGAACATTCAAACATGCACAAATACCTGCAATGAAGAGAGGCAAGAAGAGAACAAGCAAAAACGAGGAAGGATGGACAGATGCATCACAAAACATGTTTTGTTGCTCCAGAAGTTTGCATGTAACATCATTCCATTAGTAAAAGGCAAAAACGCCATTACAGAAAGGAGGAGGAGGTTCGAACTCCATTTTCAACCCTAGAGAAGAAAAGAAGGGAGGGCCGAGCAGTAAAGAATGAACAACTTTTTTTTTAATGAGCCAAATTTGGCTTTTACATTGCATGGGTCGAGCCTGGGGATAGAAAACATGGGAAAACGTGCAAGCCCATTCCTCATCGATCGCAGATGCATTAAATTAGCATGGAGGATCTTACCAACCCATACCCCGTCACTTTGAGTGATTTTGGAGGAGAATGTGACCCATTTGTATTAATTTGGCCACTAAAATGTCACTTCCGCCGTGCAAGAAGAAGAATGCGACCCATTAGCATTAAAATGGGTTGTTGAAAGGTCGCTTCGCCATTACCACACGTCAGATCTGTTTCTCAATTTTCTCTCTTCAAACTACACCAAAACTCAAGATTGATCCAGAATCATGTAGAGCATCTCAACAGCTTTTCGTTGATATAAAGAACGTGGAAATCCGAGCTCTGGATCAAAAGATATGGCGATCTGAAGATTTAGGGCACGGAACAGATCAAAACGAATTTTAAAATGTTTTCCCGCTCTTCGCCATCTGGACGACACGTGGCACGTGCTGATTGGTCGCGCAATTCTCTCTCCTCTACCTTTCGGCGGGCTGTCTTTTGAATTTTCCTTGTGGGCCCCTCAAACTTGGACACGTGGCGCCATTTCATTGGTTCAGTTCAGCGCTCGATAACTCGCCCCTTTGACTTTTTGACTTTTCTCTCCGTGAGGACACGTGGCGCTTTCGATTGGTCCTCGTCTCCCTCGCTCCTTAGCATTTCACCTCCATTTGTCCCGGATGTCCCATTTGATTTTGGGCCCTTTGTGCTCATTTCGGCCGGTTCGGGCATTTCGCATCCATTTGTCCCAGATGTCCCATTTGATTTTGGACCCTCTGGACTCATTTCGCCGGTTCAAGCATTTCGCATCCATTTGTCCAGATGTCCCATTTGATTTTGGACCCTCTGGACTCATTTCGCCGATTCGGCCGGTTCGGCATTTTTGGCCCGCTTGTCCCACTTTGCTTTGGACTCGACTTGACTCTTTTCGGCCGATTCGGCCGCTTCGCGCCTTTTGGCCCGATTGTCCCATTTGATTCCCTCTTAAAGCTTAGCCAATTTTTTTCTGGCCGAACCGGCATTTCGCGCCCGCCACGTACTTTTGTCCCAGATGACCCCTGTTGCTTTGCATGGGCTGTTTGTGCTTACTTCGGCCGAGCCGGCCGGTTCGAGCCTTTTGTCCCAAATGTCCCGACCGCCCTAGGACTAGGACTTAGTCATTTTTATGATTTTTTCTGGATCAACCTACTTGCCTTCTCGCAACCTTTTTCGCATTTTCTCGAGCTTGCTCTTTTCCTCTCGATGTGGGACTTAGAAAATATTTGAGGGGACTCTAAGCAACATGATTTTTGGCCCCAAATCAATCAATTTTCCGGGACTTGAATATTCGATGCATGTTATCAAAATTACCTGTGGGGTGAAATTTTGACAATGGTATCTTATACTTCTTGGGCATATTTTATAATTTGGGATCGGCCTTCCAGTTTTCAATTATGAAATTCAAACAAGGGAATCATATATAGACATAATTATAGCTTTCAAATAAAGGGCCAAACACCATGTATTCCATATTATCACCTAGTCTTGCATCCAAAGGCAAAAAGAACATCGAGAGGAATCCATGTAGAAAACTCATTCAATGGATAAGGGTTGTATCACTTATACATATAAAACATAGGAGAGTAATTTTATGCTATTCTATCCTAGACATTCTATACATCTGTTATACTCTAGATCTATCCTACTATGACTATGTAACTTGCAAAAGGGCATCCTAGGGCATCATCACACATATTTACACAAAGAAACTACATGGATTATGTGATGTAGTGAAATGCTCAATTGTAAGATCACTCTTTGGGTGATAGTAGGGGTTAATTCGACTCCATATTCTACACATTTGTATTATATTGTATGTGTTTTGTGGAAATGTGTATGTAGACAAGTTGTTTTACATGTACATTTTGTAATCAAGAAGAGAAATCAAAGTGAAAAAAAAACTAACAATTAAGCTAATCTTACACAAAAGAGACAAAATCATGATCATTTACACATAGACTACACTCATGTGCTCCTGTCCTCCCATGGGCACTCTGTTTGGCACATTTCCATATTCAAAAACCTTGAGTTTACAGCGATGACACTATCTAGAGTTTGTTCCAACTATTCACCTACCCATATCACTTCCAGTTTCTCAAAAATTAGCTAAGTCCCTCTATCTCTCATTTTCTTATGGTTTCATATCATTGCATGCTTTTTTGTTTCCTTCTTATTGTATATTAACATTTGTATATAATTTGCTACACTAGTCACTTTGAAATTATATTTTATTCTATTTATATTAGATAATTTGGTGAACTCCGTTGAACAAACCCTACCTTCCTTCAAAGTCTTCTTTTTATGCCCATAACTCGTAGTGGTCGTTTTGGTCCCTTTGAACATATTAAGATTCCTCCATCTATCTATAAGTTATCTACATTAATGGATTAATATGTTAATGCTTTTCTTAACTCAAACAACGTTCCTCTTGAAAATATTGAAACTTATGATAGTGACCAGTCATATGATGAGGACACTAATGTTGATCAATAATATTTAGACAATCTCACTAATTTTCATTCTCGCATTACATGACCATATTCTCAGTACATCTTAAATTCCCTACTCACTATAAAAATTCTAGAGATATTTCATCTCACCATATCATGGGTTCCTCCTCGGCCACCATGGCCTCCACACTACCCTCCACTATTCCTATTTCTATATCTACAACTACTCCTGTACCTCTTCGAATACTTCTCACACATAACTCGGTTCCTCTTTAGGGACTCATGACCTAGGTTCTATTTACCAAGATATACAACTCTAACTCCATTTGCTGGAGGTTTTGAGACTCGGGAATGCGTCGAAAGGAGCACCCACAAGAGTAAAGGAGCACCTAGGTGTTAGTGTTCATTCTAGAAACTATGGTCTGTGTGAAAGATCTAGATATGACTATTGTTTTAAGATCACAAAGCACCTCGGATGTTGATCGGGCTTCTAGGTTGATGTTTCGGGCATCTAGTGTGATTGCACAACATGGAAACCTCTCCAATTGTGGGACTTGTGAAAATGAGAGAGGAATCTCTAGATTAGAGGTGGTTCCTCAAACTCCTCCGATTTAGATCTATATTTGCACAACTACAGAGGTTCAAATCCTAATCCTACTCTAAATGCAAGGAGACAGGATAGAAATGTAAAAATTTAAACTAACTAAAGATGGTGATGCACCAAAAGGAGTGGTGAATATTTTTGTCATGCAAATAGACACAAACCAAAGGATTGCAACATAAAACATACACAAAGCTAATAAGATATAATTTAGGATCTGAATGAAGCAAATAATACAAACAAAGGATGAAACCCATTCACAAAGCTTGCATTATCATTTTCAATGTCAAAACCACTGCATTACAGCCTCAGAGAGGTAGAAAACCTGTTACAATTTTTGAAGAGGTCTCGATTCTTGCAACAATCACTTGCTTTGGAGGTGAAAGAAGAAGATTGCTATGCCAAAAAATGTTCCTCCTTTAGAAATGAGCCAAATCTGGCTTTTACATTGCATGGGTCGAGCCCATGAGAGAGAAAACGTACAAAAACGTGGGAGCCCATTCCTCATTGACTACAAATGCATTAAATCAGCATGGAGGACCTTACAAACCCATACCCTACCATTTTTGACCGAATTGGAGGAGAATGCGACCCATTCTGCATTAAATTTGGTCGTTGAAATGTCACTTCTGGCCATGAACACGTGTCAGAGCTGTTTCTTAACTTTCTCTCTCCAGATTGAACCAAAATTCAAGATTGACCCTGGAATCATGTAGATAATTTTATAAGCTTTCCAATGATATAAAGAACGTGCAAATCCGAGCTCTGGATCGAAAGATATGGCGATTTGAAGATTTAGGGCACAAAACAGGCAAAAATGGGTTTTGAAATTTTTCCCGCACTCCGCCACCTGGACGACACGTGTCGGGCACTGATTGGATGAGAAATTCTCTCTCCTTCCCTTACCCATGGGTTTTCCTTGAAAGTTTTAACTTTTATAACACTTTGGAAAATATTTCATTTTTTCTCCGCACCCCGCCACTTGGGACACGTGGCATGATCTGGTTGGAGGACAGGGGCGCGGGGTCATCCTTTACCTTTTAGCCTTTTGGCCAAAACTTTTGCCAAATTCTCAAGTCCTCCCCGAGCTCCACACTCCCTTCTCCTTAGGACATGTGTCCTCTTTTTATTGGCTCGGGCCAATGCTTCAAACCTTGCCCTTTGAAATTTTGGACGTTTTCCCTTGTGACACGTGGCATTTCCTGATTCGTCCGCGGGCCGCTGATTTTCGTCCCTCACGTCCCTTTGCCTCGGTTGTCCCAAACTGTCTGGGACAAAAACTTCCGATCCGCCCGATTCGGGCTTCCCTGTCCCTCTTTGAGGCGAAGACATGTGGCGTGATTTGATTGGCTCTCGGCTCCTTCGGCTCTCCGCGTCCCTCGCGTCCCTATGTCCCAACTGTCCCAGTGCTAAAGTTCTCTATTTTTGGCCGATCCGGTGGTTCGTCCCTTCGTGTCCTCTCACGGCCTAGATGTCCAACCTGCTCTCGGCACAAGCAGCTTAGTCAATTTTGCTTTTTCCTTCAAATCGGTTTTCCCTTTCACATCCCCGCGTCCCCACGGCCCGAATGTCCCTTTGCTGCGTGGACCGCCTGGAGGCTTTTTGGCCTGGTTCGCGCCCAACGTCCCAACTATCCCAAGGACCGCCTGGACTAGGACTTAGCCGATTTTCATGATTTTTTCTGGCCCAAGCTTGTTTTTTGCAACTTTTTCACCCTTTTTTAGAACTTGCTCCTTTCTTCTTGGACAGGAGAGTTAGAAAAAATCCGAGGGGACCCTAGAAACATGATTTTTTGCCTTGAATCAATCTATTTGCCTGGGACTTGAGTATTCTGATGCATGTTATCAAATTTACCCTGGGGGGTGAATTTTGGATAACAATTTGGCGACTTCAGCGGGGTTATCTTCCTGCTAGATGAAAAGACCAGTAGCCTGAAGTAGTCCATTGGGCATGGAGTCATCAAATATTCTGTTTAGAACCCCAACTGACTTAGAATGTGTAAGGAGGAAGATGGAATATCACCTGATGGGAGTAAGGACTTTAAAACATCTCCATGGACAGTAAGCTGTGCCAAAGCACTTAGGGAAAACAAAACTAACCTACAGCAAAACAATGTGCACAAGCACTTGGAGGAATGAAAATATAATCTAATATTTACAAGGTAGTGAATTTTTTCTCTAGAAGAAATGCTTGAGATAGATTCCATTTACTGGAATCTGAAGTTCTTCACCATCCAATGAGGCCAATTGGAAAGCATTGCTTTTTTCTTGCACTTCATGACCATGTATGGGCCACTCCAAATGGCATCAAATTTTGAATGCCTTCCCGGTTTTGCTCTATCCACATCCCATTTCAACACTAGATCTCCAACCTGAAAAGATCTATCCTTGGCCTTCCTATCAAAGGTCTTCTTGATCAAAGCTTGATCCTTTCCATTGCTTGGGATGCCCTGATTTCTGATCTCTCGCAGCTCCATCAACTCGCATACCTCACCTCCATGGGCTCAAACTCTAGCAACTCCAGCTGCTTCATGAGTTCCAATGTTGGAAACTCAAGTGACATGGGCAAGATTGCTTCTCTTCCATGACAAGTTTGAATGGAGAGTTACCCGTGGATATTTTGGGAGTTATCCTATCAGCCCATAAGGCTGATTTTAGTTTGGTATGCCAAGACCTCTGATTCTCGTCAAGAGTCCTCCTAATGATCCTCAACAAGTTCTTGTTTGTAGACTCGGCCTGGCCATTACCTTGAGGGTAATAGTTTGATGAAGTGCTTAGGTAGATACCATTCTTGACAGCCCACTCAGTCACCTTAGATCCAATGAATGCCAATGCATTATCAAAGATTATTGTAGCAGTACACCAAATCTAGTAGTTATCCCCTCATAAAAGTCTAAGATGCTAGACTCATTTGCCTCTTTGAGTGCTACTGCTTCTGTCCATTTGGTGAAGTAGTCTCGTGGCTGTCAAAATCCATTTGTGCCCTTGGCTTGAATTGGGATTAATGACTCCAATGAAGTCCAAAGCCCATTGCATGAATGGCTGGTCAACTCGAGATTGGATGTAATGGAAGGGCAGCAAGTCTCTTTCCCGTGAAGAATGCACAATTCTTACACCTCTTGATCCATGCATAGCAATCACTGAAGATTTTAGGCCAATAATAACCAGCCTTCATGATTTTTAGAGCTATCACTCTTGGTGCAAAATGACCACCAGCTGGTCCATCATGGAACTCTTCCAACACCCTTTGAATCTGATTTGTGCTAATGCATCTTCAGCAGCACTCCATTCACATCTTTCTTGAACAAAACTCCATCAACAATGGCATACGGAACAGCCTGCAATCTGAAGTGTCTCCTTTGGGTCTTGTTCATCTCCGGAGGGCATAGGCATGTGCCTAGGAAGTGTATAATGCCTTGGGTCCAGCAAGGAGTGGGGGCAGCATTGTCTTCTTCTTGATTGCCACTTGGCTCATGGCTGTCCTGGATTGACAAAACAACCTCTTCTTCATTGCATACTTCTTTTGCTTCCCAAAACCAGCTGCTCACACAATCCTTTCCTCTTACCAGCTTGGTGATCTTGATCTCAATGTCATACTCCATGACATGGGTGATCCAACCTTGCCCTTTTCTCATTCAAATCCTTGTTGAGGAGGAAGTCCTTAACCCCAACATGTGAGACCAGCAACTGGACCTTGTTGTTTGAAACTAAATGCTTGAATTTCTTCAAGCTTCTGATTACTGCAAGTACATGCTTCTCAATAAAAGAGTATCTCACCTCATAGTCATCTAGGCTCTCGGCTGAAGAAGGCAATTGGCTGCTCATCATTATCCTTGTTCTATTGTACCAAAATGGCAGAAATAGTGTCATTACCTCCAAATGCATAGAGGATGAAATCCTTGAGAAGTCCTGGGTTGATGAGAGTTGGTGCTTGAGAGATGGCTTCTTTGATTGCTTCAAAACTCTCCTTGCCTTCTGCTGTCCACTTGAAAGCCATGCTCTTCTTTAACATTTTGGTGATGGGCTTGACAAGGGCTGCAAAATCTGGGACAAACCTCCGAACAAAGTTTATCCTTCCCAAGAAACTCTGAAGGGCTTTCTTGTGGCTTGGCAATGGTAGTGCTCTTATGGCTTCAACCCTCTCTGGATCAATTGCTAATCCTTCTTTGGAGACAATATGGCCAAGGAGCTTTCCTTCATGTGTAAGAAAGATACACTTCTTAGGATTCAAAGACACTCCAAATCTCCTACACCTCATGAAGACTTGCCTCAAATGAGAGAGGTGGTCTACTGCATTTTTGGAAAAATAGTGATATCATCAAGGTAAATCAGCACCACATTGTTAATCAAACCTTTGAATGCCATGTCCATTGCCCTTTGGAAGGTAGCACAGCATTGGACAACCCAAATGGCATTTTCCCGTATGCAAAAGTTCCCATTTGGTTGTGAAGGCTGTCTTGAATCGGTCTTCTTCCTTCACCATAATCTGATTATAGCCTCGAGTAGCCATCAAGTAGTGAAACCTCTGAGCCAGCCACAACTTGCAAGATTTGCTCCATGGAAGGGAGTGGGTAATGGTCCTTGAGAGAGGCTCTATTCAAGTCTCTAAAGTCAACACACAATCTGATCTCTCCACTCTTCTTTCTGATTGGAACTAAGTTGGCAACCCAACTAGAATGCTTGATTGGGAATATGATCCTTGACTCAATCAGCTTGTCCAATTCTTTCCTCATGAGAGGCTCCATGTGTGGATTGAATAGTCTTTGTTTTTGCCTGACAGGCTTAGTATTTGGATCCAATTCAATGGTATGCTGAGCTAAGTTGGGATTGAAACCTTTCAAGTCTTCATAGCTCCAAGCAAACACGTCAGGGAACTCTTGACACAGTTGTATGAACTCATACCTTTCTTGTTCAGTTGTCATCCTTCCAATTTGCAATGGTTTGTTCTCTTCTACCAAGATGGATACTGAATCCTCTCTCTTGACCTGAATGTTTGCTTTCTCCTTTCTAAACTGATCATTGGGGTTAAAAATGGACTCCAAAGTGATAAGTCCCTTGGGCAGCTTGTTAGTTCTCAGCTGTACCACTTGGTCACCATACTGCTGTTCCAATTTTTCTTGATTCTTGGCTGAGAACTCAGCTTCTTCTTGCAAGAAATGGATGATTTGCTGGTCATTCTCAAACACTTGCCAACTAACATTGTTATCTGGCACTGAAGGCCTCACAATCATGTGGATGTTTGGCTATACCTTGTCTTGTTGAATGCTTTCCACAATGTCAAAGGCTGCCCCTACTGCTGCAAGCCTATCAGCAGCTTGATTCTCTTTCCTAGGAATGGATTTGATGCCAAAACCCTCAAAATCTTCCATGAGGTCCCACACCCTGTTCTTGTAGCACTGAGTAGATCATTCTTGGCAAGCATGTTGTCCATTGACCTGATTTACAATCAATTCACTCGTCACCAAAGACTTGCAAGTTCTTTTTTCTTCTTTATTGCCCAATGCATCCTTGCACCAAGGCTTCATATTCAAGCAGTTGTTATGGAGCATGCAAAACTGAAATCTAAAAGCTGAATAGTACTTTATTCCTTGAGGTGAAACAAGCATAGCTCCACCTCCTGCACCTTGTCTACTCCTTGATCCATCAAAAAATAGCTGCCATACCTCATTGTCATCTTTGTGGTTTGGCTTGGTGATGCTAGGAATAGGCTGATTTTCTTTGTGTATGCAATAGACTCCCAACTCAGATTCTTCCACTTCTTGATAAGGATCAAATGCATGTATCTTGTTTTCCCATTCATCAAGAGTTAGATCCGGATGCTTCCAACCTTAGTGTCAGCCTCATCAGTGCTTGGGTGATCTTCTTGATCAAATGCTGAGCAATTGGCATTAATCTGACTTGGAGTGTAAGGCTCAATGTGAAAGTTTGCAATAGGTTCTGACCTGATTGTAGCCTTAGTTCCATACCTCATTCTGAATAGCATGTGTGACCAATCAGCAGACAAATATCCCCCAATCTTGGCTGTGAAGTCCCTTGACAAACATAGGGCAAAGAGTGGTGGAAGGTCTATGACTGATACATCTTGTAAAACAACAACATTTGGACATGCATGCAAGGTAAGACTCAAGTTTTAATCACTCCAACTGCTGCTACATCGCTGTCCCATCTAGCTGCACTACCCCTTTGGATATTGTTTCATACTGGAGCCCTAGCTGATCAGCTATTTGTTTAGGCATTACCAAGCTACTTGCCCCAGAGTCTATCATGCAATTGTGCACTAGCTGATTTCCAATGATCAATGAAACATAGAAAGGAGGGGGTTTCAACATTTTACCTTGCTATCCTCCATGATTTCCCTCAGGTTGGGCAGCATTTGTAAGCACTTTGTCTTGCATCTGAACTTGTTGATTCAAAGTTGGCCAGTCCTTCATGGCAGCTTGCAGCAGATCTCTTTGGCCTGGGATAGATAGGGATTCCCACATTGATATATTAACATTTGTCTTCTTCATCTTATCAATGATGTTGAATGGGGATGAAGTATCTCTTTGTTGTCCCTTGGTTTGCACATTCACTCCTTGCATGTGGGCAGCAACAACTGGTATTTGAGTTGGTCTAGGAGCCATTCTTGGCTGCCCTTGTGCATTTAAACCGGATTTTGCTTCCCAACCACTTGTGGAACCATGGAAGGTCGTGGATGGTTGGGGCTAATGGCTGTTCTTCACCCAAATTCCTCCTTTTTGACCTTGTGTTGGCTGCAACACTTGAGAAACTCCCCGGTTCATGCCACAAAATCTTCTCGCTACAATTTACCAATGTGGTGTCATTTGGGGCTGATTGCATTGTTGGAATGTTTCTTGTTGTTGGCTATTTCCTCGATCGCCCTCACCCTCCACACCAAGTAGTTATCACCATTAATGCTCGATTCAAAGCACCATCAAGCACATGGATTGGTTATGAGGCTCATTGCATGGAAAACACCAATCATACTCCTGAGAAATGTTGTTTTGTGTTGGCACCAATGCCTTAGAGGCAGATATGGCATTTGGATTATAGGGCTGAAATGGTCTATTGGCAGGAGGCCTTGTTTGATTCATATTTGCAGCCGGGATTAGGTGGTCTTTGTGGTTGGTATGGCTGCCTATTAGGCTGAGCTTGGGGTTGATAAGAAGGTCTAAAACCTTGGGCTTGCTGCCTTTTGAGAGTAACCAGCTCATTGCCTAGGTTTTGCAATTGCTTCATGACTTCTTGAAGCTCATTTGGGGCACTTGGAGATGAAGTGGAAGCTTCATTTGAACTTTGATTTCTAGGAGTGGGAGAAGGAGCCAAATTAGGTGCTTGATTGGTGTTTGGACTCTCTAAACTTGGAAACAATGGCATGGGAGGTCTAGGGGCAAGTTTTCCAGCTTGGATCAAATAATTTTCAGCCCTAATGGCAATGCTATAAGCCATAGGGATAGTTATGCCTCCCATGGATTAAATCAACATAGAAATATCAGAATTTAGAGCTTTGAGATAGTAGAGAAAAGCACCTTCGTCGTTGGCCCGATCGCCACCGGAATTCTCTCCCAAGTCTTTTGAAATCTGAAGTTGAAATCGGTCACCGCTCATGGGAGCTCTCTTGATGGTTGTCACTGCTCCAAAAGAGACAAGTTGTCTCCTTTTCTCCAAATTTGTCATGAAGTGCTATACACAATTGATTCCAATTTGTGATAGAACCAGCTCCAAGGCTCCTAAACCATTGCAATGCTTTACCCTTGAATGAAGATGCCAGTAACTTGACAGCCACTTGCATCTCATTGATTTCATGGATTGCACAAAGGTTAGCAATATCTTTAACATGATCACCTGGAGTAGTCTGATTTTCTCCAGTGAAGTAGGGAATGTTCTTCAAGGATGCAATAGGAATTGGATGTTGTGCATTGAGGGCAAGTGGGCTGCTGCCTGTGAAGTTGACATAGGGGTTGTTTTGTGCCATTCTAATTGGTCTTAAAACCCTTGTTGACTGAATGAAAGGCCTACTAGGTGGAGGAGTTGAGAGAGTTCTGTTTGGTGGAGATGGAGACCTTTGAATCCTTCTTCCTCTTTGCCTTCTTCTTGGAGATAATTGCAGGTATTCAAACAACACTTCTTCTTCTCCAACTCTTGACCTTGTGGTGATTCTTCTCATGAGTTTTCAGGCCTGCACTGCTGAAACCAGTTGATTCTTCCCCTTGGAGTCGCCAGATATGCAAATAATAGCTCTTTTAAGCAAGAAAATTGCAGCAGATGCACATCAACTTTGCTGCAATAAAAATGAGACCTCTAGAGTCCCACCGGGCGTGCCAAAACTATTGTTTTAAGATCACAGCACCCCTGGATGTTGATCAGGCTTCTAGGTTGATGTTTTAGGCATCCAGTGTGATTGCACAACATGGAAACCTCTCTCCAAGTGTGGGACTTGTGAAAATGAGAGAGGAATCTCTAGATTAGAGGTTGGTTCCTCAAACTCCTCTGATTTAGATCTATATTTGCACAACTACAGAGGTTCAAATCCTAATCCTACTCTAAATTGCAAGGAGACAGGGATAAAATGCAAAAATTTAAACTAACTAAAGATGGTGATGCACCAAAAGGAGTGGTGAATATTTTTGTCATGCAAATAGACACAAACCAAAGATTGCAACATAAAACATACACAGGCTGATAAGATATAATTTAGGATCTGAAATGAAGCAAATAATACAAACAAAGGATGAAACCCATTCACAAAGCTTGCATTATCATTTTCAATGTCAAAACCATCGCATTACAACCTCGTAGAGGTAGAAAACTGTTACAATTTTTGAAGAGGTCTCGATTCTTGCAACAATCACTTGCTGGAGGTGAAAGAAGAAGATTTTATGCCAAAAAATGTTCCTCCTTTAGAAATGAGCCAAAATTGGCTTTTTCATTGCATGGGTCGAGCCCAGGAGAGAGAAAATGTACAAAAACATGGAAGCCCATTCCTCATTGACTGCAAATGCATTAAATCAGCATGGAGGACCTTACAAACCCATACCCTGCCATTTTTGACCAAATTGGAGGAGAATGCGACCCATTCTGCATTAAATTTGGTCGCTGAAATGTCACTTCTAGCCATGAACACACGTCAGAGCTGTTTCTTAACTTTCTCTCTCCAGACTAAACCAAAATTCAAGATTGACCCTGGAATCATGTAGATAATTTTATAAGCTTTCCAATGATATAAAGAATGTGCAAATCTCGAGCTCTGGATCGAAAGATATGACGATCTGAAGATTTAGGGCACAAAATGCAAAAAAATGGGTTTTGAAATTTTTTCCCGCGCTCCACCACCTGGACGACACGTGTCGGGCGCTGATTGGATGAGAAATTCTCTCTCCTTCCCTTACCCGTGGGTTTTCCTTGAAAGTTTTGACTTTTATAACACTTTGGAAAATTTCATTTTTTCTCCGCGTCCCCACCACTGGGACACGTGGCATGATCTCGGTTGGAGGACAGGGCGCTGGGTCATCCTTTACCTTTTAGTTTTTGGCCAAAACTTTTGCCAAATTCTCCAAGTCCTCCCGAGCTCCGCACTCCCTTCTCGTTAGGACACGTGTCCTCTTTTATTGGCTCGGGCCAACGCTTCAAACCTTGCCCTTTGAAATTTTGGACGTTTTCCCTTGTGACACGTGGCGTTTCGATTCGCCTGGCCCGCCGCCTTTTCACGCCCTCGCGCCCTTTGGCCCGGTTGTCCCAAACTGTCTGGGACAAAAACTTTCGATCCGCCCGATTCGGGATTCCCTGTCCCTCTTTGAGGCAAAGACACGTGGCGTGTTTTGATTGGCTCTCGCTCCTTCGGCTCTCCGCGTCCCCGCGCCCCTATGTCCCAACCGTCCCAAAGCATAAAGTTCTCTATTTTAGCTGATCCGAGCGGTTCGCGTCCTTCGCGTCCTCATGGCCCAGATGTACCAACTGCTCAAAGCACAACAGTTAGTAAATTTTTCTTTTTCCTTCACGGTTGCCCTTTCATGTCCCCGCGTCCCCACGGCCGAATGTCCCTTTTTGCTGGACAGATCGCCCAAGGCTTTTGGCCGTTCGCGCCCGACGTCCCAACTATCCCAAGGACTTCCTGGACTAGGACTTAGCCGATTTTCATGATTTTTCTGGCCCAAGCTTGTTTTTTGCAACTTTTTCACCCTTTTTAGAACTTGCTCCTTTCTTCTTGGGACAGAGAGTTAGAAAAATCGAGGGGACCCTAGAAACATGATTTTTTGCCTTGAATCAATCTATTTGTCCTGGGACTTGAGTATTCTGATGCATGTTATCAAATTTACCCTGGGGGGTGAATTTTGGATAACAATGACCACTTATGTGTAAGAGGAACGTCACTACTAGTCTTTTTGTCGCTCTAGTTTCACTCTTTGATCACCGAATATACCTATAACATGTAAAACAATTTATTTACCCACACATTTCCACAAAACACATCAAATGTAATTATAAAAATATCCATAATGTGGAGTCGAGAAAGACACCAATAGTCACCCCAAGAGTGAAATTAGTACCGAGCGATACACTACATTTCAGATTCCATATAGCTATGTTTGAGAGTGTCTCGTAATGATACCCTAGGATGCCCTTGATAAATTTGCACTAATATAGTGGGCTAGATCTTGAATGCTCCAATGATGCAAATGTGTGTGACAGAATAGAATATAAATCCCCTTATATGATGTTTCTGCAAAAGAATGCATCCCTTTTCCCTTGAATGAGTGTGCTAGATGGATGTCTTGAGATGCTCTTTGTTCCTTTTGATATAAGATTAGGTGATAGTATGCAATGCTTAGTTCCTTATTTCATAGTCCCTTATTTTAGAGCTATAAATATGTATTTATATGATTCCATTGTTTGAATTTTCTAATTGACAACAAGAAGTATAAAAGATGCCCAAAAAGTAAAAGAGACCCAAAAGAGTGAGAAAAGTGGAGAAAGGGTCGGAAGCACCCATGAGGGAGAAGAGCACCTAGGTGCTAGTGTCCTAAATGAGAGCTAGTGTTTGACGTCATAAAAGATAAATTAGTCAAACATCGACAAGATTTTAGGGTGTCTAAGGTCAATAAAAGTATAAGAGAAAAAAATACCCAAAATATGTTGTAATCACTAGTTTTCTTTCTTAGGAATCATGTATATATTAGTAATCTCTAAGACCTATAAATGTACCCAAGTGCATATATTTTGTGTCTATATTTTCCCCAACTTTATGTTGTTGATTGAATACTCAATAGCATAAAGTAGATAGAATATGTGTACCTTATGATCATGTAAAGAAGAGTGTAGTCGATAACATGCCAAGTGAACAAGTAAAGTGTGGAGATTAGGAAAGGGAGGTAGACCTTAGGTGTTAAGCATATGTGTGGCTTGTACCTATTGTTTTAAGTTTACATTTGCTGATGTAAGTGGCTTCTTGTTGTGTGTTAAGGACAAACATGCAAAAGGAGATCAAGAAAGTAGTCAAAGTTCCATATATGAAAACACACGTATAAGTAAGTGAAGGGTGTAAAAGTATGTAAAATGAAAGTGTGCACTTGATATGTAAGAGAGCATGAGATAAAAATTTATCTCCTTTTTATTTGAAATGATGTTGAATTTTTTGGCAATGGTGATTATTTTGGGAGATCTCATGCCGAGAGCGGGTTTTGGGTGTGATGTCACGCGAAGAGTGAGTTTTTGGGTGATCTCACTCCAAGAGAAGGTTTTTGGGGAGGGAGGTCTATCTTTTCTCTCCTTCCATGAATTTTCACAATAAACACCATTGTAGATGGTACGTCTTGATTTTTATGATTATTCTATTTGTTCCACTTTTTCTAATCGTAATTGATAGACTAAATTATGTTCCCGGAGGCAAGTTCCTTCTATTGGAGAATTGATCTCGAAAACTTCTAGAGTTATGTTGTATTATTAAATTAAGTGTTTCTTCCTAGGACATTAGTTCCCGGGGGGACATAAGTGATATGCGCTATTGTATGTTATTGGGAGCTAGTGTCCACTTTGTGTGTGAGGTATAGAAGTTTGTTTCTAGATCGTTGTGTGATGCCATTCTTTTTTGATGATGTATTGTGATAATGTGTAATCTATCTATAAGATTCTCGTAGGGGTTATTTGTTCATGAATAGATGTCACCTCATTTGGGGTGAATGTGATGAATGTATAAGAATGTGTTATAAATGAGAGGACCATATATTGATATTAAAATATGAAGTAGATTACTACAAGGGGTAGGGGATGTGCATGGTAGAAACCAAGGCAAATGAAAACAAAGTAGGCTAGTAACAAGAGTTAGTAAAAATAGCTAGCATGTAAGAGAAGACAATGTAACAAGCAAGTAGGAAGACAAGATGGAATTAAAAATGGGTTTCATACATGGGACCTCACCGCCAATGTCACAAGACAATCGAGAGATGAAGCGGTAATAAGTAAACAATGAAAACTCAAGGCATAATGCATATCCTAAAAACAATAGAAAATAATAAAACCTATGTAGTGATAGATAACCATGGTTGTATTGATCCTGGAAGATAAATGCTACACATGAAGCACCTATTAGCATGTTAGAAAATTAAATAGTATGTCAAAGCAAGCATATATTAGTGAAAATTAAGTGCTTGTAAGAAGTAGTAGTAAATGATGAAATAATAGAAATTGTAATGTGTGAGAGTAGTGAAGGAAAATTATTATCCATGGGAAAATTGAAATATCATGATAATTCTTCATCTTCCTCATCTTGTAATAGGTTTCAAGATAAATCTACATTCAATCCATCTCCTAAGACTAATAAAGATAACACCACTATCAATTTTGTTTCTCCATGCATCAAACTTTAAGTGGAAGCTCCAATGCATAATTTTACTAAGCTACCTTATCATCCTTAACTCCTATTTCCAAACATTATCAAAAACAATCTTATTTCTCTTCCACCACTGCTCAATATAGATCCTTCTTTGCCTTGTGGTCATGACTATGATAAAAATTCATGTTTTTATTACCATAAATGTATTGCACATTCTTTCGATCACTTCTTTAAACTCAAACAACTAATTCAAGATCTTATTGATAACAACGCAATCAAGCTCCCTGCGTCATCTACTTCCAAACTGGTTGAAATGATAATTAAAAGTTAAAAAATTCAATGAACCTTTACCAAATAATGACAAGAAAGCTAAATATTATTCTAAAAACCATAGATATCATGCAATTTCTCCTCCTTCATCAAGTCCTCTTCATTTTCTTATGGCTTGTGTTGATGTTCCACCGCCAGTTATCACATTCTCAGATCATGATTATCACACTACATTTTATTTTTATTCATTACATATAAATGCTTCAGTTGGTACTTATACTATCAATAATATTATGGTTTATCCATTAGCTTTTACCAATGCATGTTTCATGGCTCTCCTTTTAGCTATTAAATGTCCAAAATATCTAGTTACATTTCTGGTTCCTAATTCTTATGGTCATGTAATTCTTCCCATCACAGTTGGATCTCTTACCATCTATACGCCATTCTTAGTTACCTCTTAAATCGTTAGTTGTGATATGATATTAGGTCTTCCTTGCCTCTGTTATTGATAAATTTTAACACCCCTTTTATTTTTCAAAAATTTAAACACGACATTCATATTATAGTTTGCTTACATTTACATACATATAAATCTAGCGAGGGCCACTAAGTATTAATTACATTTTAATTTTTTTACTAAGTGGTTTCAAACATCCTTTAAAATGTTGGTTATCACCTTATTTTGATATAAATATATGTATCATCGCCTTGGTTATCATATTTGATATTCATCATGGAGATAAAGTTTTGTTTTGTGATCTCATTATTTGGATTTCAGGCTCGTATTTTAATTTCTTTGATCTTTCCCTTCTGGAAATAATTATCTAGAATATGTAAGTGAGTAGAATAGATCATATCTACTGATCGAATTACCATTTTTAGGAACATGAGGTGGTTTCTTACATATTTGTTGATAAATACTAAGTGTCTAATTGTGTTTTAATGACTATCTTATATGTTCTTTGATAAACCTTATGGTTTATTAATTCAAAATGATATGGAGCTAAGGTATGATGTGTGGAGTTTGATAAATTAAAATTGGTGAACAAAAACTCTTCATTTCTACTCCATAGGTATGATGTGGTGGTAGGTAATGGGTGATTAATGATAATTGAGTTAATGGCATTGAATGCGGGGTAAGGTCGTGGAATGAAGCATAGCCTTATGATTTGTAGTCATTTAATTTTCATTGAAATTTTGGGAGCTTAGAGATGTGTAGTTTGTGCATGAGCTCACGGTTTTTGGTCTTCAAACATGTCAAAATTACAAGTATGAGCCTAGATGCTTGACTATTGTGCCTTGGTCATGATTTAGTTATGTATTTATTTGAGTTGTTAAAAAGAAACGAGTTTCAGTTGTCTGCTCTGAGATTTGTTCAAACTCGTTGGTTTAAGTACCCATTTCCTTTTTAAACTTGCATGCAAATGTTGGGTCTTTGAAATGCTTATGAAAAGAAGAAATTACAATCTGAAGTTGAAATTTGGAGATTCTGGGTTTAATATATTAAGACTCGTGTACATCCTTTATGGTTTTGAAATTTTTGTTGATATCAATTTATTTTGATTTGTTTTTTCTTTAAAATACTTGCATGCAATATTGAGGGTATTATTGTTTCTTAAAAGAATGAAAGATTTTTGTTTCAGTCTTATGAGGTTTCAACGACATGTTTGGTTACTGTGTTTACAGTCCACATAAAATCAAAATACTTCATGTCTGAACAGAAGAATTTTTATAAATATATTTTCATTTGGGTATTATAAAAAGGCTTGAAAATGGTTATAAGTTGTTTGTTTCTTTTGGATTCTAAGTGAAAATATTATCTCAGAGCAGTTAAAATGAAGTTTTTTCATCTAGGAATTTAGAAATTTAATGGTTATTTGGACAAACAACTATTTACAAGATGACCCAAAATTGATTGTGAGCTCATTGTTATATATTATGGTAGATTCTAGAAGGCCTCCTATGGACTGTGATAAAATTTCAATTACATGCATTATGTTTGTTTAAAATCATTTATAGTCAAAAATGCTGACTTCTTTGCATTCATTTTTCAAGTCTTCGTAATAGAACATGTGGCGAGTATGAAATGATCATTTTCTTATTCTAATACTTATATATATTGGTCTATGTGCTCTCGATTGCATATAATAATTGTATTAGAAATTTGAGAAAGTGGGCATGCTTATAAATTGATCTTGACCATTTCAAGGGTCTGTGAATGAAGTATAATAGATAAAACTAAGGCATCAAGTATGAATAATTATTAGTCGATACAACAATGTATGCATGTTCTGAGGAGTTCTTTCATTTCATTTTCCAAAATTATTTTGAACCTGTGGGTATTTTGTTAATGGCATTTGGGAAGTTATATATCTTAGGAATGGTATGAAATATTTAAGATGATTTTTTAAAGATAAAACTTTGTTTATCTTTATGATATGCCATTTATTTGTTGACTATTAACTATGGTTTGAATTGGAAAGTTCATTTTTGGGAAACTACACATGTTAATTCTTGGTAATCATTCATTGTCTTTACAACTTTATACCATGTTAGGATGGGATGGATGGGGTTCTAGGAGGTTTGAATCACACCATTATTGGGGACATATTAGTTTTGTGGAAAATCATGGCTAGAGTTTTACTTAGAGGTAGCCGAATGGAAACAAGTACGTTTTGGGGTGGTAGACCTTTTTGTAAAGTATGGTCCTACTAGAGTGTATGTTCATTTTGATGCTAATGAGTCCTGTTTGTATGAAGTATTGCAAGTGATTAAATCATATCCCGTAATAATCCTTCTCCCCATTTCAATAATCCACCTTTGCATGCTAAAAATAATTCATTGTCTTCTAATAGACCAGTCCATTTTTCTCCTTCTCATGTAGTCCCATAGCATACTCAAGAGGCCCATTCTAAACCACTTTACTGAAAGAAACCATATTATACCTTCTCATTAGTTCCCAAACACTTCTAAGTTTGATATGTCCTCTTTCGCTATACCTAAGGTGACAAGGGTAGTAAAAAGGGTAAAACTGGAAGTAGAAGAAGAATCTAGACTGCTCACCCAATTATTCTTCATATTGATCTGTATGAGTACATGGAGATGGTCACTGAGACAGGGAAGCCATTGTTAGATTTGATAGTAGATGATTAATTAATCATACTTTGATTTGATATACTTGGCTAGATACATTTGATATTTTGATACATTTTCACATTTTTGGGATATGATACTTATCATTTGAGATAGATTTGAGAACTTAATGGTGGTGATATATTAATATATATATATATATGTGTGTGTGTGTGTGTGTGTGTGTGTGTGTGTGGATTTTATGTGCATATGATTGGTTATGATAGTGTTAGTACCCAAATTTCTTCTCCTTTTCGGTTTGATTAGCATCACATATATGGCATGAAGCTTGAAGACGGATAGATCATGATGTATGTTGTTTTATAGCCGGGATGTGATCTAATTGCACTCGATTTTTGGAGAGATGGATAGCACTCAAATAGGACTCGATCTTGTCTTAACTATTTTAGGTTGTTCCTTTCAACCAACGTAATAGAACCTATTTTGTAACCCTCAAATGGTGAAGGAGATGAAGATATATCTCAATTTGTGCAAATAGTATGAAAAGGGCCTTGGGAAATTATGATCAAGACTCCAAATCTAACTTTCACAAGTTATCACTTCTAGATTATGGAGATAATTTCAATGCAAGGCAAGGGTTATGAAGACATTTTGAAGTCATGATCTGTTTCGCATACTTTAGTAAATATATTTTGATCTTCTGTCGGTATAAAGGTCAAAACAGGGGTAAAATAGGGTAGGATTAGTTGTTTTGAATGATTTTTGGGTGGGAGTTCAACAAGATAGATTGGATTTTGCTAGATCCTTGAGAAGCCTCACACCAATGGAGAAATTCAATAAAAAAATTTAAAATAGTTAAAAATTCCTTCAACTAGAAGGTGTGCATCAATGAAGCCCCAGATTTGCACCTTTCCACACAATTTTTGAGATTCTAGCATGAAGGCACTAGTTAGAAAACCCAATAAAACATCAAAATCTAAGATAAATCACACCTAACATACACCCAAAAGCTTACAAACAATCTCTATCAACAGATGAAAGAAAAGTGATTTTAAATTGTTTATTTCATTCCTAGATGAAATATTTTCTAGAAAATGAAATTACAGATGCCACTAAACTATCACTAGGATTGAGACCCATGTGGTTTAGATAGATTTTGATACAAGATTGTAATAAGAACTAGAAGAACTATTTGAGACATTTTGAAATGAAATAAACATAAATTTTCCAGAGATTTAACACAAATTAACTCAAATTTTATCATATTCATCAGTAAGGGAGAGTTATTTAAACAATATCAGAGCTTGTTGATGGCTATACACTTGTAACCAACTCAACATGAATGAAAATTTGACATAGAGGAAGTTAACCTGGTTTCTCGAAGAAGAGCTTTTCTCATAAAAATTCATGAAAATGAACTCTCGACCATTTGCATGTCTCAAAACATGCATTATATATCTCTCTATTACATTCAAGCCTTCTCTCCCAAGAAAATAATATGCCAAGCATCAAGTTTGCTACAAAATTCTATCATGATTCATAGATAGAACGCTTAACATATTTACAACAAAAGTTTCCAAGTGTTTCAAAAGGAAATCATTAATGATTTTTGCATCATAGTTTCAATTGGGTGCATGTTTTCCTCCTTTCATACAGCATGCTCCTCTTTCATCATCTCACCTTTACACTTTCCAAATTTTCCTCTGCAACTTTTGGATCTCGTATTTCACATTTCGCTCGAGTCCGAACAAAATTTCCTTACAAAAGTACCTCGGATCTGCAAATTTATTTTCCAAATTGATTTCATTGATCCTTGAAGTCAAAAATGACATGAATTCTCCAAAAATTTGGTGAAAATTGATGCAAAAATCACATCTCCAAACTTCCTGGAGCTCAAATGGCGGCCAAACTAAAAATGCACAGTTACCATTGATCTTCCTTTATCCTTTAATTTGAGCCCTCCACATGTCACAATGTGATTGGAAATGGGCTTGGGATCACTTTTTGACATTTTAACACTTTTGGAAAAATGTAAAAATTTGACATTTTTCTCCGCCCCTCCGCCCTTTGAAAATGAGCTTGACATGTGTCCCAAAGTGGGCCCCATTAGAATCATGGACCGATTATACAAATTTGCACCTTTTTGGAAAAAGGAAATTGTTCCAAAATATTCCGCATCTCTCGCCCTTCCACCCTTTGCTTCTGATATGGGTCCTAGCAGACCTGTGCTCCAAAATTTCATTTTATACCTATTTTGCCAAAAAGGAAAAACTTCCATATTTTCCTCGTGGGCCCAAAATTGTGCCTTTGACCTTGCCACATTTTCATCTATGATTTGTTGTGCGGTAGCGCTTTAATTTTTTACCTTAACCCATTTTGCCAAAGAGTTAAAAATTCCTTTTTTGTCCAATGGGAAGGTGATCTCGCATAAGCTTCAAATTTCCTCTTTGTCGGGGCCATGCTTCCTTTTAGAATTTTAGTCCATTTTGCCAAAAAGGAAAAATTTCCAATTTCCCCTGAAATCCCAAACCTCCACTTTTCCATCATGAGCAAAAATGTGAACAAGGCATTAATTCAACTTAGCGGGCCCGTGGCCTTTTTCATCACTTTAACATTTTTACCCCAAAAGGAAAAAAACTTCAAATACCTCCATAGCTCCACCCCTCAATCTGTTTTGACTTTTCCAACTGAAACATGTCACCCTCTGATTGGCTGAGGGCCTATGGACCTGTGGGGACAATTTAGACCTTTTACCAAAAACACAAAAATGCTAAGTTTCTTAAGCGAGACCATCGAACCATTTCCAATCACAAATGGCCATATAGGATAATATTTTAATCTAAAATTTGATGGGAAAAGGACACCTGTATGACCATCAAAAAATGGAGAAACTGCCAGCGACACCCAAAATCGATTTTTCCTTCGTGGGTGAAGAAATTTTGGATCAAAGGACAAATGGAAAGTCATTCAAAGAAATTTACAACCATGATAAGTGATTTTGAGGGAAAATAAGTATAAATCAAACAATTTCGAGCTCTAAAGGCTGCGAAAAATGGAAAAAAATGGAAAAGGCATTTGAATGGGAAAAATTAGGGCAAAACGTAGGGCAAACTTAGAGATTCCTCAAAATGGTGCAAGAATGGAGAAAAAACAAACAACTCAAAGCATTTAAACATAAATACAAGTTGTTTTTCATCAAATTCAAAGGATGGGAAGATCTAAAGCTATTTTTTCTCATAAACAGGGCAAAAATGCATTTCTCCTTAGTAAAGCATGGCATGTGCAACATTGGGCACCAACATTGGCTCCAACTCGGGGATGGGCACTCCCAGTGAGTGCCACAAGAACAAAAGTAGACCAAGTGACAAAATAATCCATTGGTCAAACGGAGTCATGAGCCAAAGGCAACAAAAAACCAGCTGAGAAACTAACAAAAATGACTTCCACACACCAAGGCAAACCATGAACTGACAAAACACCAAAAATAGAGAAATATCAAAACACTATACACTGTACAAGTTGGTAAGCAAACCTTGATTCAAAGAAAAAAAATCAAGGGGAAATCCAAAATGTCCTCCATGCTGGATATGACCATGCCAAGAGGTTCTGATATGTTTTTAGCAACTGGAAATATACCTCTTTTTCTTCTTTATTTAATTTGTAAACATTCCAGTTTCTTTGAAGCTCCTCCATTGTGTTCAGGTCAAACCTTTTAACATTTTTCAAGGCTAAATCAAGGACCAAATTTCTAGAAAAAATAACATACTTAGGATATATGTTTTGAACAACTTCATACTCCCTTAAATCCACAAAACTCACAAAGTGATTAGTACTAGCATCTTCCTGCAAAACTTCATAAGATGCATTGTTTGGGTCTTCAATAAGGTACAACATATTTTTCTCTCCATATAACTTTACTAAGTTTCCTTCAATGGGGATAGTGGCATAAGACATGTCCATTTGGACACTCCCACCAACACTTGCAGCCCATTTCCTTGATAATAACATACCCCATTTGGCAGGGAAATCAACAATCACAACATCCAATTTTAAATTCCTCCTAGGATAAGATGCAAGTTGCACCACCAGATCTTTGACACACCCAACAACTAGCACTTCCTAGAATCCATAGCAGTATACTTGCCTTACGCTATTATCACTTTGATTCCCAATTCATTCATGACCTCCAAAGGCATGACATTACATGATGCCCCGAGAGTCAAACATATAGTTATGTAACAACTTGTCTTTGATAACCAAGGTAGTGAAAAATGGATCCACGTTCAGCTGAGATTTAACCAAAGAAGTTCCTAAGTAAACCTTAGGTGGTTCCCCCAACTCTTCCAACACTTGTGGCTATTCCAATTCTACAATGGCAATAGGAATCCCAACCTTATTTCCAACTCTGCCTTGGGTACTCTCTTCCTCTCTGAATCCTAAATATTCAAAAGCCCTCTTCTTGTGCTCAGGAATCCTAAGCAACTTAGCAATTGGGACAAGAATCTTGATCTGACTCAAGACTTGGGAAATATCATATGGAGCATTCTTGGGTAAAGTAGCACTAGGGGAAAGATTGGAAAATTCATCAGATGGTATGGAAGTCTTTTTAATTTGGGCATGGGGAGGATCACAAGTTTTTCTTGGGGGAATAGGGCCTTTACCAGATGTATTTTTCTTTGGATTTTCTTTAGTAAGCAATGGAAATTTTGACTTGGCTTGTTTCCCCTTGGCAGCTTTACTTCTGGTATTGTGCTCCTTCTCTTGGGCAACTACAACATTCATAAGTAGCTGCCTATCCTCCTCTGAAGGAACCCCTCCATCATACTTCTCAATCATCAACGCCCTCAAGTATTCAAAATCATTATTGGGCAGCTCAAAGGCTTGTACATTATCAATTTCTAAAACATGAGAAGGAGGAAGAAGATGTACCCATTGGATACAATCCCAAAAAATAGCAGCAATCCTAGCACTTATGACATCCATTGAAGTTGCTCCCCTTGGTGAACTTGTAGGGATCTCCATCATGTAGGAATCATCATCAATTTAATCTTTATTATTAGCTTCACCATCTTGTTGGTCCACTTCACATGGAGGATGGGGTAGAAAACACATGTCACACCGGTCAATATCAACAACTTCCTCAATAGCAGCAACCCTAACAGTTAGGGGATTAGGTAACACCCTTCCTTCACGTGCTTGAGGATGTCTATTTATAGACCCCATGGATCCTTTCCCTCTATCATCAGATCTCTAATCACCCCTAGGATGATTAGAAAATATGTCATGGTTTTATGCTTTTGCTGACCTTGTGAAGTCTACCAATTCCCTCTCTCCGCCCGAGCTAGCTTGTATGAAATTTCATTGACATCCCCTACCAAAGTTTTCACAACCTCCTCTAAATTAGAACCCTTGCTAGCTTGAGTTTTTTTAGGGTTTATCAGCTGTACACCATGTCTCTTAAGAGGCTTCCCAATGGCCTTAATGTTATTTTCAATCAGAGTGCCATGGTAAAGCTCTACCTTAAATTGGTTGCGTTCTTATCTCTTAAGTAGTAGGTTTCTTTCTTATCAAATGCATCTACATATTTAATTAAAAAAGATTGATCACAAGGCCTCCGATTAATAGGAAGTCTTCTCAATGTCTTGTTAAATCTTGTATTAAATTCATGCACTGATTCATTGGGGTTATTCTTGATATTATCAAATTCAGACAAGAGAAATCTAGGATTAGTCTTGTCACCATATTGCAATTTGAATGCATTCTACATTTCATTCCATGAATCAATAGAATTATTAGGCAGAGCCTTGTACCAATCCCTTGCATCCTCTTCTAAAGTGTGGACAAACAATTTAATGTACACATCCTCAAATCCAATTTCAAAATCCTCCATCATATTAATAAAGAGTTTCAAATGCTGATCACATGTTATGGCATTATTCCCTTGGAACTTTGCAAATCTACTTCTAACATCCTGAGGCACAACATTAGGATAACCAGCCATTCCCCTAAACTTTATTGGGCCAGAGGTATTGACCACAAATGGAGGCCTCAGGCAGAGGCTAAGCCATGTTGTCGGTGGAGGTGATCTTTGGGGTGACACAAGTTGATGAGGAGTGAAAGGTCTTTGGGGCTCAAGAATGTGGTTCACAAGATTGGTATTCTCTAGGTGCTGATTTTCTTGGAAATTTTTACTAGAATTGAAACACACATGTGCAGATTGAAGAAGGAACTCACCAGGTAAAGTAGAAGGAACTTCACTGGTTGAAGAAAAAAAGTTTATGAGAAGATTGCTTGAATCAAAATCATTAGAAGAAGAGTGATAATCCTTTATTAAAGGTTGATCTCTCTCACTAATGGATATTCCTTTGTTTGACGTCTAACCTTCAACAACCTTCCAAACTTTTCTCTCCTCTAAAAATTTCTTTCCAAATTCTTGAAATAACTTTCTACTTGGGTCTCTCCTGAAGAGAGATATTCTTCCTTCTAGTTTTGCAGAGATTAGCAACACCAAAAACAAATGACAGAAAGCTAAGACACTGGTATTTATCAAGATCAAAATAGCATGGAGTCGCCACTAAGGACTTTCACCCTAGTTGTGTAAATGCACTAAAATACTCATCAAATATCTATCAAAGCATTAAAAATCTTTGCCAACTTTATAGATCGACCTTCCTTTTTCATGAATTTATCAATCACAAATACAAATGAAGTGTAACAACCACTGAAACTCGATAAAATTATAGATAGAGTTTTGAAACCTTTGCATACACCTTGAAAATTTGAGTATAGAATGATGCTTTAACAATATATATGCACTAAAAACAACATGAATTCGCCAAAATTTGGTGAAAATTGATGCAAAAACCACATCTCCAAACTTCTTAGAGCTTAAATGGCGGCCAAACTAAAAAATACATAGTTACCATTGATCTTCCTTTATCCTTTAACTCGAGCCTTCCATGTGTCACAATGTGATTGGAAATGGGCTTGGGATCACTTTTGACATTTTAACACTTTTGGAAAAATGTAAAAATTTGTCATTTTTCTCCGCCCCTCGCCTTTTGAAAATGCACTCAACACGTGTCCAAAAGTGGTCCCATTGGAATCGTGGAAAAATTCTACACATTTCCACCTTTTTTGGAAAAAGGAAATTTTTCCAAAATATCCCCGCATCTCGCCCTTCCACCCTTTGCTTCTGATATGGGTCCTAGTAGACCTGCACTCCAAAATTTCATTTTATACCTATTTTTCCAAAAAGGAAAAATTTCCATATTTTCCCCGCAGGCCTGTAGTTGCACCTCTGACCTTGCCATGTGTTCATCTATGATTTGTTGTGGGGCAACACTTCAATTTTTTACCTTAACCCATTTTTCCAAAGAGTCAAAAAATTCCTTTTTCCTCCAACTGCCGTTGATCCGCGCAAGCTTCAAATTTCCTCTTTGTCGGGGCCACACTTCCTTTTAGAATTTTAGTCCATTTTTCCAAAAGGAAAAATTTCCAAATTGCCCCCGAAAATCCGAACCTCTACTTTTCCATCATGAGAAAAAAATTACGAACAAGGCATTAATTCAACTTAGCGGGCCTATGGCCTTTTTCATCACTTTAACATTTTTACCCCAAAAGGAAAAAAACTTCAAATACCTCCGCAGCTCCGCCCCTCCACTGTTTTGACTTTTCTAACTACCACATGTCACCCTCTGATTGGCTGAGGGCCTACGGACTGTGGGGACAATTTAGACCTTTTGCCAAAAACAAAAAAATGCTAAGTTGCTCAAGTAGACCCGTTGAACCATGTCCAATCACAAATGACCATGTAGGAGAATATTTTTGAGCTAAAATTTGATGGGAAAAGGACACCCGTATGATCGCCAAAAACATAGAAATTGCCAGTGATGCCCAAAATAAATTTTTCCTTCATGGGTGAAGAAATTTTTGATCAAAGGACAAATGGAAAGTGATTCAAAGCAATTTACGACCATGACAAGGGATTTTTGAGGGAAAATAAGTATAAATTAAACAATTTCGAGCTCCAAAGGCTAGGAAAAATGGAAAAAATGGCAAAGGTATTTGAACGGGAAAAATTAGGGCAAAACGTAGGGCAAACTTAGAGATTCCTCAAAATGGTGCAAGAATGGAGAAAAAATGAACAACTCAAAGAATTTAAACACATATACGAGTTGTTTTTCATCAAATTCGAAGGATGGGAAGATCCAAAGCCATTTTTTCTCATAAACAGGGAAAACATATTTCTCCTTAGCAAAGCATGGCATGTGCAACATTGGGCACCAACATTGGCTCCAGCTCGGGGATGGGCACTCCCAGTGAGTGCCACAAGAACAAAAGTAGACCAAGTGCCAAAATAATCCATTGGGAAAACGGAGTCATGAGCCAAAGCCACCAAAAAACTAGCTAAGAAACCAACAAAAATGGCTACCACACACCAAGGAAAACCATGAACCGACAAAACACCAAAACAGAGAAAAATCCAAACACTATACACTATACAAGTTGGTAAGCAAACCTTGATTCAAAGAAAACAAATCAAGGGGAAACCCCAAATGTCCTCCATGCTGGATATGACCATGCCAAGAGGTTCTGATATGTTTTTAGCAACTGGAAATATACCTCTTTTTCTTCTTTGTTTAATTTGTAAACCATCCAGTTTCTTTGAAGCTCCTCCATTGTGTTCAGGTCAAACCTTTTAACATTTTTCAAGGCTAAATCAAGGACCAAATTTCTAGAAAAATAGCATACTTAGGAGATATGTTTTCAACAACTTCATACTCCTGAAATCCACAAAACTCACAAAGTGATCAGTACTAGCATCTTCTTGCAAAACTTCATAAGATGTATTGTTTGGATCTTCAATAAGGTACAACATCTTTTTGTCTCCATATAACTTTACTAATTTTACTTCAATGGGGATATTGGAATAAGACATGTCCATTTGGACACTCCCACCAACACTTGCAGCCCATTTTCATGATAATAACATACCCTATTGGCGGGGCATTCAACAATCACAACATCTAATTTTAAATTCCTCCCAGGATAAGATGCAAGTTGCACCACCAGATCTTTGACACACCCAACAACTGGCACTTCCCTAGAATCCATAGCAGTACACTTGCCATATGTTGTTGTCACTTTGATTCCCAATTCATTCATGACCTCCAAAGGCATGACATTGCATGATGCTCCGGAGTCAAACACATAGTTATATAACAGCTTGCCTTTGATAACTAAGGTAGTGAAAAATGGATCCACGTTCAACTGAGATTCAACCAAAGAAGTTCCTAAGTAAACCTCAGGTGGTTCCCCCAAATCTTCCAACACTTGTGGCTGTTCCAATTCTATAATGCCAATAGGAATCCCAACCTTGTTTCCAACTCTACCTTGGGTAGTCTCTTCCTCTATGAATCCTAAATATTCAAAAGCCCTCTTTTTGTGCTCGGGAATCTGAGCAACTCATAAATTTGGACAAGAATATTCATCCGACTCAATACTTGGGAAATATCATATGGAGCATTCTTGGGTAAAGCAACACTAGGGAAAGATTGGAAAATTCATCAGATGATATGAAATTCTTTTCATTTTGGGCATGGGGAGGATCACAAGTTTTTCTACCATGTTCCGAGCACTCATGTGTGACAAAAAATAATGAAAATGAGAATAAAATAATAGGTAATTTTTAGTCAAGAGTTTTTATGCATCTTGGAAGTTAGTAAAAGTTTTGAAAGACCTCTCTAAAATTGCATTAGTGAGGATACTAGATAAATATTGAAGAAACCCTTAAACTTATTTTCTTGGGTAGTGTCTATAATAAAAACACTCAGTATAGGGTTTATAAGAAAGAAAACTAAATTTCTTGCAAAGTATCTGGTGAAAGGGCCTAAAAATTCATAGGAAGGCATTCCTTGATGCTTTCTAAATGATTATCTCGAGTGAATACATTTTTTCGTAAAGAGATATTGTTAACAATGGCCTTCAAACAACATTTAGAGTCTTCCCGAACAAAGATGAAGTTGAAAAAATCCATATAAAAGCTTATAACTTGTCAAATAATTGCTAAAGGGGATGTAAAGAGGAGATGGGTGTATCGAAATGGTGGATTTAGGCTTCTAAAACCAAAGTTAAGAGATTTACACTTAGATTAGTTTAATGTCGTCTTTATAAAAGTGCTAAGTTAGGGAAGGAAAATTTATAGTGGAGATAGAGCTAAGCAAGGAGTTAAGTAACCAAATTTACCACACTCCATTAAGAAGGAAAAGGGTGCATGTTAATAATATTTAGCTAGTAAGAGTACATTTTGTAATGCCTCAGTATTGAATTGATCATATGACATTGGATTGTGCCTTGAAAAGGATAGTTTTTGTGAAGGAAAGGTGAAGTTGGAATTTTTATTGACTTTATTCAACATGATGATTGAAATATTTTGATAGAAACACCAAGGTTAAGAGGGAATGGTTGCATGATTTCATTGAGATAAAGACTCAAAGTTGCTACTAGGTTTGAAGACTCTTCTTTTGAGAAGAAGAGAGCTAATACAATCCAGTTATAGAAATGAGGACAAACTAGAATTAATAAGATGGTTTACATGATTGGAAGAGCTCAAGATAGGTGGATATGATCCTGGGAAGAGTACTTTTCAAGATAAGATAATAGATATGAAATATTAGGGTTGAAAAGATTTAATTTTTACCTACTGGAGCTCACCGACTCATGGACTAATGCAGAGTAGTTTTAAGAAAGGTGAGATTATTTATACTTACCCTTATTATTGATCACTTGAGGTGAATTCCTAGCTCTTAATTTGGATATCTAATCAAGGAGTACTTGTTTCTTTGATTGATGTATAATGAAGATCTAGGAATTGTATGTTTCTACTAGACAAGTTATTGTGAGTAAATAGGAGGAAGAGTTGAACTTGTTTTTAGCTAAGAGAGTATTGAATGAATGAAATTTGAATATTTCTCTACATAAATGGACCTCACAATACACATTTCATGCTTTTTTTTTTCACAATTCATATTTTCTCATATCTACTCTCACACAAAACACTCGTTTCCTAATGATGCACTCTTGCTCTATGGTTCATTCTTAACCGTTGAGGGGGAAATTATAAATGAACCTCATTTCATGCACATCCACTCAGGGAAACACAACTCCTCCAATATTCACATCTTACATACCATACCATGACACTCATACAACATTTGTATATCTTGGTTGCATTTATTCTTGCTAGCTTATACTACTTATATCTTGCACTTTTCCTACTATGTTAGATGAATTCTTAGTATGTGATTATATTTATCATATACAAAAAAACATTGAATTGATCTCTAGAAATGAATGAATATCTCTTACAACTTCTTACAAGATGCATGATGCTCGACATCGAATCCCTATCTAGTCTTGTTGAGGCTTCTAGGGGCATCTACCTTTAGTACACTCACGCATTACTGGGTTCTATTATTTCATCATCTATTACTTCTTCTTACTAGCACTTGCTTTTCACCGATATATACATATGTTAACATACTATTTATCTTTCTAACATACTAATGGGTGCTTAATGTGTAGAATTTGTCTTACATGATAAATCCATCCTTGGTTATTTTTCACTACTAATTTTTTTTTGTTTGTTATTGTTTGTGGGCTATGCCCTATGTCTTGAGTTTTCATTGCTTTCTTATGACCGCTTCAACACTCGATTGACTTTCCACATTGTGAGTGATGCCCCATGTATGAAACTAAATTTTCACAATCTGTATTGTCTTCCTAGTTGCTTTTACATTGTCTTCTATTTCATGCTATCTCATTTTTACTAATTCTTGCTAATAGCCTACTTTGTTTGCATGTTCCTTGGTTTCTACCATGCACATCTGCTACCCCATGATGGTATTTGATTTAGATCAATATCAGGTCCTCTTCTTTGGATAACATTCTCCTACAGATGTCACATGCACCCCAAATAATGGGGCATGTACTGGTGAAAAAATCATCTCTACAATACCTCGAGTTATAGTATAGATCAGAACAATACAGAATGAGCACGGGCATATGGTGATAAAATGGTTCGAGAATCAGATTTGGACCTCACACACAAAGTAGACACTAAGACCCAGTGGAAGACAATAGTGCATGGTGATGTTTTCCTCCCCTAGGTGTTAATTTTAGGGGGCGAAATAGTCAATTTCATAGTAAAAATGATCTATAGTAGTCTTCAAAGCACAATTCTTCAAAGAGTAGGAGCTTTCCTCCATTCAAAAATGCATTCTATTACATACAATCGTAACAATAAAAATAAATCAAAACAATCATAACAAATTATAGATGCACCATCTGTAGTAGTGGTGCTTATTGGGAAGATTTATGGAAGGAGAGAAAATCTATACCTCTCTCCCCAAAATCTTCTCTTAGCATGATATTTCCCAAAAACTTGCTCTTGGCATGAGATCACCTAAAAACCTCATGGTCGCCAACAAATTCAGCAACATCTCCATGCAAAACAAGAAAATTTTCTATCTCATACTTTCTATTACAAATCAAGTGCATAATTTCCATTTACATACTTTCACACTCTTTTCTTACTTATACATACATTACTTTGATTTTTCATATACAAAAATATGAATACTTTCTTGCTTTTATTTTATAGGTCCATCCTTAATACGTAAGAAAAATCAGCCTACATTAGTAAGCACAAGCACAACAACACGTAAAAAATATGTATACGCTTCACCCTTAGGGTCCACTTCCCTTTCCTAGTGTTCATGCTTGAATTTACGATCACTTCACGCATCACTTCTCCAATTGGCATGCTATAGGCTACACTCTTTTCTACATGATCATAAGGTATGCATCTTCTATTTACTTTATGCTATCGATTACTCACTCAAAAACATAAAGTGGGGGTAAATGTAGACAATATATATATATATACACACTTGGGTACATTCATTGGTCCTAGACCTTACTATTATATATATTATTCCTAGTAAAGAAAACTAGTAATCGACAATGTCTTTTGGGTCTTTTGTTTTTTCCTTATGATTCTATTGACCTTACACGCCCTACATCCCTGTCATTATTTTTCTTGGTTTATCTTTTATGACCTCCACTAGCACCTAGTAAGGACACTAGTGCCCTTATGTGTTTCTCACTCTTTTGGGTCTCTTTTACACTTCTTTCCCTCAAATAAGGTGCCAAACACTAAGCATTACGCTCTCCTAACCCTTTCTCCATGTTTCTCACTCAAGTATTTGGGTCTCATTTTTACTTATTGGGCATCTTTTATAATTTCTAGTCGGCCTTCTAGTTGATTCAATGAAAAATTCAAACAATGGAATCACATACATACATATTTATAGCTCTCAAATAAGGTGCCAAACACTAAGCATTACATATTATCGCGTAAGATTCCATCCAAATGCATAAAGTGTCAAAAGAATCCATCTATCAATGCTTATTTCACTAAATCTAGGG
This sequence comes from Taxus wallichiana var. yunnanensis, assembly GCA_018340775.1. Classification (NCBI taxonomy): domain Eukaryota; kingdom Viridiplantae; phylum Streptophyta; class Pinopsida; order Cupressales; family Taxaceae; genus Taxus; species Taxus wallichiana. Next base: position 845,206,601 of record CM031239.1, read on the forward strand.
ACATGCTAACACTTTAAAATCTGCTCTACATCATGTATAATTTTTTAAAAATGGATAGGATTGTTTTATTTTGATTTATCATAAAGGAAGTGGCGAGTTTACATTTTCTTGTAAAAACACATTATTTGTTGTATTTGTACATGTCCATGCCTTAGGCTTGGGGATCCAAACCGGATCCCAAGCCTTGAGGCATGGCTTAGGAAAGGAGAAAACATAAAATCATACGTGTTATAACACATACACGTTTCGATTGTTTTATTTTGATTTATCATAAAGGTATTATAAACATCATGTATGCTTATGACATGCTTCTATTTACATAAGTAAAAAAATTCATTTATTATTTCTTATACTTTAAATTTATTTATGTAAATATAAGAAATTAGGGTCACTCTGCACCTTATGGAATTAGTCTCACAGCTCCATGAGTCATGGTTTAGGAGATAGTTTTTTAAAGTATAATCTAGTTAGTACATAGGTAATTTTTCAGGATTTTAGCATTCACCTAAATATTTTAGCATTTAAATTCTATAATCAAAACCCTAAACCATAGGCCATAAACCTAAACACTAAACTATAAACCTTGATCCCTAAACCCTAAACCCTAAACCTTTAACCATGATCCCTAGACCCTAAAACCTAAACCCTAAACCCTAAACCTTAAACATTCAGCCCTTACCTATGAGCCCTAAACCCTAAGCCTTAAGCCCTAAAACCTAAGCCATAAGCCCTAAACCCTAAACCATGAGCCCTAAATGCTAAACCCTAAACCCTAAACTATAAAAACTAAATCCTAAACCCTAAACCCTAAACCTTAAACACTGAATCCTAAACCCTAAACCCTAAGCCTTAAACCCTACACCCTTATCCCTAAGCCCTAAAATCTACACCCTAAACCCTAGACCATATAACCTAATCCCTAAGCCCTAGAACCTAAAACCTAAACCATAAACCCTAAACCTTAATCCATAAACATTAATTCCTAAACCCTAAACCCCGAACCTGAACCATAAACCGAAAACCGAACTATAAACACTAAACCCTTATCCTCTAACAATAAATTCTTAACCCAAAACCCTAAACCCTAAACCCTAAATCCTTAACCTCGATCTGTAAACCCTAACCATAAACACTAAACCCTAAACCCTAAACCTAAAACCTAAATCCTAAACCATAACCCTAAACCTTGAACCCTGAACCCTAAACCCTAAACCTTAAACCCTGAACCATGAGCCCTAAACCCTAAACCCCAAACCATATTTCATCAATATTTCCTAGTCTCATGCCTAGAACCATCATTGAGTCTACTTATAGAACTACCTTGTTTATGAGAGGTGGGACAAGTAACTAAATGGATATGACATCTACCTTGTGCCTTGTAATGCATATATTACACATCTCTTCCAAACTTGTTTCTCCCCACATATACTTGCGCTCTTGAATGTAAATTTATTCACACTCTGAAAAATTTTCACATTTCTCATATTTCCATGTATGGTATTATGCAAGCCAGGATGACCCATTGGAAGCTAGAAAAAATAACCATCATAACAAAAAAACTTAATCTTAAAGGAAACAAAAGAAACATAGAGAATATATCAATGTAAAGGTGTAGGATCATAATTGAATTTCCTATAGTATCCTCTCCTCGGAGAAAGATAAAGTTCAAGTGTTCTACTAGAATGGATAGTAAATTTGACTGAAATTCCTAAAGTGTTCAAAATAAGCATAGAAACAGGGAATGGCTAAGAACACTAAGGCATTATCAATCGCCTAGTAAATATTTCTCGTTTAGTTCTAAATGGGAGTTACCTAGCCTATGACTTAATGACCTTCCATTCATTGATAATTCCTTATATTATACACCCATGGATGTTTTCAAAATCCCCGAACAAAAAGATAGGGGTAGTCATCAATCCTAGTGAAGGGTGTGATGTGATTTCCAAGAAACTTGAAATTCATATAGATTTAGAGGTCATAACACAAATTTACAAATATCTCTATCATTATAAATGGAAGCCAAGTAATAGTGTCTCCCTATACATCCAAGGATTGAGGACTACTGAGGTCTTTGGAAGGATTGGATAGTTAGGAATATGACATTTCCCTCCTTCAAAATATCAACAGATGAAAAACATCAAATTTTGATGACTCTCTTTGAATGTTCTACCTACAAATTTGATGAACCCTGAACTTTGTGACCTAAACCCTTAACCCTCAACCATGAGACCTAAACCATAAACCCTAAAACAAAAATAATAAATCCTAAACCATAAACACTAAATATTAAACCCTAAACCCATAACCCTAAACCCTTGACCCTAGACCCTAAACCCTAAGCCCTAAACCCTAAACCCTAAATACTAAATCCAGAGCCCTGAGCTCTAACCCCTAAACCTTAAACCAGTAACTCTGAACCCCGAACCTTAAGCCATAAACCATGAACCATGAACCCTAAACCCTAATCCCTAAACCATAAACCCTAAACCTTAAGCCTTAAACCCTACACCCTAATCCTTGAGCCCTAAACCTAAATCTAGAGCCCTGATCTCTAACCCCTAAACCTTAAACCCGTAACTAACCCCTAAACCTTAAACCCATAACTCTAAACCCCAAACCTTGATTTGGAAACCTTAAACTATGCCCTAACCCCTAAACCCTAAACCCTGAGTCCTGAGCCCTAAACCATAAACCATAAATCTTAAGGCCTAGGAAATGTTAAATCTTAAAGGTCTCTAAACCCTAAACCATAAAAACTAAATCATAAACCCTAAACCCCTGACCCCTAAACCCTAAACTCTAAACCCTAAGCACTAAATCCTAAACCCTAAACCCTAAACCCTAAGCCCTAAACCCTAATCCCTAAACACTAAACCCTAAACCTTGAACTCGCAACCTAAACCCTTAACCTTAAAACCTAAACCCTAAACCTTGAGCCTTACTAAACCCTAAAGCCTTTTCCCTAAACCTTGATCCCGACCTTTAAACCTTAAACCCTAAACCATAAATCCTAAATCCTCAACCCTAAACCTTAAACCCTGAGCCCTAAACCCTAAACCATAACCCTAAGCCCTAAATCCTAAACTCTAATCCCTAAACCCTAAACCCTAAACCTTGAGCCTTAAAACCTAAACCCTAAGCCCGAAACCCTAGGTCCTAATCCATAAGCCCTAAGCTAAAACCCTAAACCTCAACTCTCAACCCTAAACCCTAAACCATCAACCTTGATCCTTAAACCCTAATTCCTTAACCCTTTTCCATAAACCCTAAACCATGACCTTTAAACCTTAAACCCTAACTCGTAAACGCTAAATACTTAACCCTAAACCTTAAACCCTAATTCCTAAAAACTAAATCATAAACCCTAAATCCTCAACCCTAAACCTTAAACCCCGAGCCCTAAAACATATACCTTACACCATAAACCCTAAGCCTTAAACCCTAAACTCTAAGCCCTAAATCCTAAACCCCGACCCTAAAACCTAACCGCTAACCCCTAAACCTTAAGCCCTAAACCCTAAACCCTAAGCCTTGAACCCTAGGCCCTAAGCCATAATCCCTAATCCAAAACCCTAAACCTTGAACCCTCAAACATAAACACTCAACCCTAGACCCTAAAAACTAAACCCTGAACCCTAAACCTGAACCCTCAACTCTCAACCCTAAACCCTAAACCATCAACCCTCAACCCTCAACCCTAATCCCTAAACCCTAAACCCTGGACCTTGAGTCATAAACCCTAAACCCTCAACCATGACCCCTAAACCCTAAAACTTGAACCTTTATCCCTAAACCCTAAACCTCAACCCGAACCACAAACCCTAAACTCTAAACCCTAAACCATAAACCCTAAACCATGAACCCTAAGCCCTGAGCCCTAAACCCTAAACCCTAAAATCTAAACTATAAGCCTTAAACACTAAACTTTAAACCCTAAACTCTAAACCTTGAATCTTAAATCCTTATCCCTAAACCCTAAACCCTAAACCCTAAATCATAAACCCTCACCCAAAATAAAGTCTTAAAAAGATCATTCAACTTGTTTAAGCATGTAGGGAATAGTGTTTAAGGTGATTGATTGACTCATTTAGTTTTTATGAGAGACTACTTCCTTTAAATGCCTAAAAAGGCATTTTTGGCCATTTTGTAGTTAATTGAACACCCTTCAGAACAAGCTAAAATGAGCTAGTCATGTCACCGAGTTATCAAGGACCATTATTTGTGAAGTATTAAGTCATCGATTGTCTCCATAAGAGACATATGAGAAAATACATGTATGATAATCATGAATTTGATTCCATGAAAAGATTCTTTTAGAGCTAGGAAAGGTGAGGGGAGGATATTTATATAGAGCACCATGTTTCTAAGAATAAGCAAGCATCTGAGTTCACTTGATGCAATTCACTTGGTACTCTTCGTAATAACTCATTCAACACCTAGTAGTTTTATCACACCTTAAGGAGAAGGCACATTACAATCACCTCATTTTTGCTATAGGACATGAATCCCATTCAGGGAACAATCCTCTATCTACAAAGTGAGGATCTCTTTTTAGTAAGAAGTAGACAAACATCATAGAGTTAATTCATGGTCACTAAAGTGAATTATGGACCAAATTTAAAAATTAGTACCAATTCAAGTAGTGGTAGGGCCAAAATCCATTTTATAAGGTCAAAAACCTAAAAATGACTATATGCTTTCCCAAAACAAAGACCAACTACAATATATATGCCCTAAAAGTTTTAGGTCGCTTTGTTGAAATCCTGAAAATGAGTAAGTATTGACTAGATTAGATTTTGAAAAACTATCTTCTAGATTATAACTGTTGGAGCTATGAGACCACTTCCATAAGGTTCAGAGTGACCCTAATTTCTTATATTTACTAAAATAAATTTGAAGTATAAGAAATAATATAAGTATTAGAAGAAATAATAAAAGTATAAGAAATAATAAAAGTATAAGAAATAATAAAAGAAATCTTAAACATTTATTTTTGTAAGTATAAACCACCAAAACACATATGCATGGTCCATACTACACAAAATGCGTACGTATTTTGACTTCTTTGAAACATGTACGCGTTATAGGTTCGGTGATTACCGAGCCAAAAAAATTAAAATGTGAGCGCATTTTAGCAAAATGCGTACGCATTTCATCTGTTTTTAGGTTTTTGTCCACTTTTTTGCCCCCAACTTCATGCACTTACCCATTTGTATTTTGTTATTATTTGATTCCCCCACATAATCTTGATGACCACCTAGTTACATAAGCCTAAAAGTTGCTATCTTACATAAGCCAAGTGGTTAGTAACTTATATAAGCAAGCGGTTTCTAACTTACATAAGCCAAGTGGTTGCTTAAACTTACATAAGTCAAGAGGCCGCTAATTTACATATGTCAGTGACTATTAACTTTAAGATAGTGCATAAGTGATTATTGTCATTTATGGCACATATCAATGTTAATATCATCATACATATACGACTATTCATGCATACCTTGTTCAAATCAATAAACGTTGATGTTGAAAATCCTATCCTGAACATTCTTGAATGGCATTAAATTTAATAGTTGTTTAAACATTTTTGTGATTTTAGACATAACGTAATTTCAAATATTTTATAGAAGTGACACATATGACTCACATGTTTAAAAGGTGATAGTTAATTTTTATATACATTTATATAAAATAATTATTTATATATATTAAACATAGTTAAAAAATATGGAATTGTCATTTGTAAATTTTGTAAGTAGTGTATAAGTGCAAGTGATCGCACTTACAAGCGTGATTGGTCACACGTCTAAGTGCGAGCTTCGAGTCACACATCTATCGAATCACACTTCTAAGTGTGAGTATCGACTCACACTTTTATGTGCCAGTCTCGACTCACACTTCTAAGTGTGATTATTGATTCGCACTAATAAGTGTGAGTCTTGATTCACACATCTAAGTGCGATAACTCACATGTCAAAAAAAAATTGGGTAACGGTAATTGTTCAAGACTTCCCTTCAAAAATACAAAAAAGTGTATATTTATAGTAATTGTTTTGTATAAATATCATTATTTTAAATATATATTGATTTAAAAATTTATAATTTATATATAAATCTATATTAATAATTCAGGGTTAAATATTAAATATACAATTTACGTGTGAAATTTATTATAAATTTTTGTAAGTATTTTACGATTCAATCAACAAAAACATTGAACGAGCATCAAGAGTCACACGTCAAGTACAAGCACAAGAAATAATGGCTTTATTGTACCTAAATTATATAAGGGATTTAATTTATCGTACAAATATTATAATATTAAATTCTTACATTAATTCTTTTACAATACCAAATGTAGTATTAATGATAACCATTTTGTAAAGAAAAATGCTAATTAATGTTGCACTTGCCTCAACATTAATTAGCCATTAAAATGAGTTATCTAAAATTTTCCATTTAAAATTATATGTGCCATTCAAAATATGTTCCTATTTTGGATCATGTAAATGTTGTCACCATTAATTATCCATTTAATGTAAAGAGATGTAAAATCATACACATGCCCTCTTAAATTTACACACCAACGAAATTGGTGGTTGGATTTGTCAATTACATATCACTATAAGTAGATGCAGTTTTGAGATTATATTTTAAACATTTTCCTTTCTATTCTCTTCATCAATGTGTAAGCTTATTCATCAATATAAAAATATCACTGTGGAAAGCGTCAAAAATTTGTGCTCGATTTTTGGAAACATATTGATTTCCTCTCCATGCCAAAAATTGGTATGCATTCTCACCTTCAGTCCCTTTAAAAATAAAAAAATTATTTTAATGTAAAATATTCCATATGATTAGGCCTTATATCCATGTAGGGATTTTGTAGATAATTAAATGGAAGCAAGTTTGTTATTCAATATTTTGTAAAAGGTAGTTATGTTTATAAAATAAATAATTTCATAATATAGTAAACATGTGTTAGAGCAAAGAAAGAAGACGGAATGGAGCACATCTTAATGGATAAATGACGCAGATTAGTCCTTAATAACATGCGAGAAAATTTTGGATAATTTTTGAAAACCCATAACACCTTCCAAGAGCTTGTTTTGTTGTGTCTTGAAAAATAATCTTGGTGGTATGGATGGTGGCTCAATTTTTGCAATAAAAAGTGAATATCAGAATCAATTTATGGTCATGGTGGTGCACAAGAATCAATGAGTAGATGTATTTGATAAAATTGATATTATTTTGTTGGCCTTATTGTTGTCCACAAATAGTCCTTTGTTGCACATACTCAGTAAAATTCAATGGCTATGACATCGTTGACATTGTCAATGAAAATATTTTAGAAGATATTCATGTTAAGAATGAGTTTCATTTAATGTGTTGGTGTTAGATTACAGTGACCTATTTGTAAAAAAATATGGTAATGAAAGAGTAGGAGAACCAAACAAATTTTGGAGAACAAAAGAACGAATACAGATTTGTGAAAGGAGAATTTGAGGAACAAGGAAACTCTAAGATGTTGCTTATTATATTTAATAGAAGCACCATTGCTGCTACTATGGAAGAAGCAACTATCCTCAAAACTATTCACAAAATGTAAATTTTCTCTGTTTGGGTCATGGCTATGTGGATTTTTATCTTTTGCTTCCTATGGGATTTCTCTCTTCTATGCTTCAATTTCATATTCTTCCTTAAGGACCTTTTTGTAAAAGGATGCAGGTCCTTTCAAAACCCCCATATTCACCCTTATACAAAAAAATGGACATAGTTTTTTTACATCAAAATATGTTGTTATGGCATAATCTAGTAGACTCTATGATGAAAATATATTACTTTATTTTGTTAAATCCTATTAATCGATAATATCCAATTACTATGGTGTCACATAAGCTAGAGGACGCTAAGCTGAAAATAATATTCTTTGAATTGTTAAATGCTAGCGATCCATAAGTTCAAAATATTATATTGTGGAAGTATTAGGTTACCTTAGCGGGCACTAAGCTCAAAACATCTTACTTAAAATTTCTCCTCAATCCACCAATCAAAATAAAAAAATTCTATAACTTTGAAACTTTTGAATGCTTATATTTTATTTAAATAATTTTTTAATCTACAAAACTTATTTATATTTTTCTTTATTTTCTATTTAGTATGAGGCCTTGTTGTGACATTGATTTATATTATTTAATAAAAACCATAGTTATAAGAAATACATTTGTCCAATCTTTAAATAAGATATGAGATCGTAAAAAAAAAATGTTAATAGAATATTCACTACATTTAATGTTTATCCAAAAACTAATTTGTATTTGCATGCTTGGACAATTGGAACATCCAGAATAGTACACTATTCATGAAAATCAATAAACTTTATTTAACAAATCACATTATAAACAGTTCTAAATTAAATCTCATCCCACTCCTTATATATTTTTAGTATTTTTTTTTCCATTCAAAAATTTAATATTTGATTTATCCTCGTTTGCAAAAAAATTAGATTTGTAAGTTAAATTTTATAAAATACAATTTTTCTATGTTTGTATTAAATTTTTAACCGTAATTTTTTTAAATGGATTATATTGTGTTAAAGATAAGAAAAATAAGACTATTATTAGTTACTATTATTGTGATAAATCTTTGATGCATAGTTCTATTTTTTGTTTTGTTTTCTACTTTAATTTTAACGTGGGTATTTACAATATGTGAAACATTTAAATTGGGTACTTATAGTATATACATATTTTATGCATTCAAAATCATTACATCTCAGGCGTTCTATTTTTAGCATTATGTGGATGTCAGCATATCATATGTGCATAATTTATACATTAAGTATTTATACATTTTACTTTCTATCAAAATTTGAAAGTGGTTATTCTTAGTAACACAAAGCACAAAATGCAAAAAATATAGAAAACATTTAAAACAATCACACAACTAGCACATCTCCCAATCATGAGGCATGAACTTGCTACTTTTTCTTGTTTAATTTAAAATGTTAACAAAATTACTATTAATAAATTTTATTAAATATATGTCAACATAATGATTAACTAATTTATATAATAATTAAGGCACCTATAAACCTTATAATAGAATGCATTATGAACATCACTAAGAGTGAACAAAAAAGAAACAAGACATAAAGGGCTAAAACAACTTATCCCAAACTACAGTCAAAAAAATCAATAGAGGGAAAAATCACAAAACATGGAGGGGAAAAATTCCTAAATGATGCGGTCCACAAATAGTCAAAAAAATCTCTAAGAGCCAATGCACTAGTTTTTCTTCAAATGTTTGTACTCCTCCAGTTGAAATTCTTAATGTCCTTTCATCTAATCATCCTTCTCACTCATGAGAGGGATGTCATCTTCAACGTGCTCTTCCTCATCGTAACTACTAAGGTGGAAATTATACCTACAAACGTTGTGTCCATGCTCGACCTTGACCACACACACTGTGTAACTCCAAAACTAAAATTTTGATCTCTACCATATTGGCCCTGATATAATTTTGGGTGATAAAATTTTCTTATAGGTGTTGATGCAATGCATGACACTATTTCTCATATCCGTTCCAACTTTTTCTAAGTCATCCCTATCCATTTCCACCGACTCACCCCGAGATCAATTTTATCAAAAACCACATTCCAACCCACCTCCACTCTCTCTTTCCATTTAGATGACTTACCTTTCATATCAATCATAGAACATGTAGCCCCAAGAATAATATTTCCCTTCCCTTGATGTACCATACTCTTCTTTATCCTTAATTTTTTCATATGGTCTACAAGAGTACAATTTTCATTTGAATCCCTAGACTCGTGCTTTAATTCCTTTTCCACCGCTGGTTTACCATTCTTAAAAAGAAAAAATATTAGTCCATGGTGTATTGGGGTATCGATATTTCCTCGTTGAAAATCATTCGCCGATGTAGAGAGTGAAATAAAAAAGAAAAAGGAAGGCTCATAGAAATCTTATTCCTAAACATATTAAGCATAGTAAGATGTTGAGTAAATATCTTTCTATAATTATCTTCAAGAGTAATGTACCTCATAAGGTGGAGGTAGACCATATTCACAATATCATGGATGTAGAATCTAGTTATACCATTTACCAAACAGTAAACCATTTCTTTAGCATGGAAGAAAGTCTAAATTTCATACTTGCATCCTGGTGTGGTCTTTGAATATATTTAAGGCCTTCATCTCCTTTCCAATCACCTACACTATCAAATCCTCCAAAAACTAAATTTCCATGTTGTGGATCACCATGTTGTCCTAGTTCCATGCCTGACCAAACTCCAACGCAAGATAAGGATCAGACCCCGTAATTTTTGAGATGAAATTCCTGAACCCCCCAATTTTCAAAATGTGCCACAAGGAGGGGATGTCATTAATGGAACCATAACTTGTGAGCTCAGTTCTTGAATGATCACCTCCCATGGTTTTAATTTAATGACATTTAAAATGGAAGAAACAATGGCCAAAATGAATCGTAAGAGAAAATTTATACAAATCCCACCATATATCCTACATGTTTGAAGGGTCTTGCTAACCATAAGTACAAGGATGACATCCCAATGAGGGAAAAGATCCATCAAAATATTAGTACTTAATTTTATTGATGAGATTAATAACAATGGTGATATCATCTTCTCTCTCGCACACTTTAAAATTACTACCTTTAGACCCTAATTTGGCAAGATAATCTACACATTTATTGCCCTTTCTAGGGGTATGAATAATTACATTTTTCAAATTATTTCTGTACATTTTCTTTAGTATCTTTAAGGATATTAATTATGATCCAATTATTAATTGTATCCTTCCTCACATTGTTAAGGGTGAAAATCTTGTTTTTAACAGCTAACTAGAAAAACATGTTGACATTTGTGAGTAAATCTGTAATAAAAAATTTCCTCTACAAATCCTTTGCAAGAAAACATATGTTCATCCAATGAATATGTTTGGTCCAAGAATTGATATGTTAGGTGTTATACTTAAGCTTGTAGTCATTTATCTCCATAAAGATACGTAGGAAAAGCTTTTTTGTGAAAACAATTGATATAGGATGTTTAAAAGACATAAAATTATTTTAGAAACATGGTCAATATTTTTCATTCAAACAACATATTATAAGTACAAAATAAAAGGTATTTTGTAGTAAGTAACAAATCTTTCAAATATATACAATTTTTGTCTTCCAAACTTTAAAATTCAATTCCAGTTAACATAGGTAGACTTCATCTTGTTGACCTTGGCGAGTAAATCCTTAGTCTAATTTTCCTCTAGAAATCCTTTGCAAGAAAACATATTTTTGACAATGAATATGTTTGGTCCAATAACTAATATGTCAGGTGTCATACTTAAGCATTGTAGTCATTGTTCTCCATCAATGCATGCAAGCAAAGTGTTTTTGTGAAAACAATTGATCTAGGACATTTGAAAGATATCAAAATATTTTAGAAACATGTTCAATTATTTTTCATTCACACAAAAACATACTATAAGTACAACATAAAAGGAATTTTTAAGTAATTAAAAAATATTTCAAACCTTCCAATAAGAAGAAATTTTAACATCCATGACACTAGTCACACTTTTTTCAAGTAGTAACAAATTTAAAAAATAGGTTACAAATTTCACTTCAATCTCAAACTACTATGAATTTATTTGTTATCTCAATTCAATCCTCCAATGAAGTGGAAGTTCATTACAAGATTAACACATGAGATGCTAATGAAACTAAACTCAATATGTCTTTCTTTAGCTCGTTAAATGATAGTGACTCTTTAGATCAAAATATTATATTCTTCAAATACCTTCTACGCTAAGCTCAAACTAGGTTGATTTAATTTGTCAAATCCTAGTGACCACTAAAATCAAAATAATAACTCAATTTATTTTTCCAAAACATTGAGATTGTGAAGATCCAAATATTATGTTGTGTCATAAGCTAGCAAACTCTAAGATCAATATATCATTCAACAACTTGTTAAATGAAAGCAACCACTACGCTCGAAATAATATAAACAACAACTTACTAACTTGTTATCTCGTTCTAGTGATTCCAGCTAAAATTAAGATAACCATAGAAAATTTTTGGACATATCTCTTAAAATTCCCCTTTAAAGGAGAATTTTGGGTTTTCGGGCTTTCACTGCATGAAATCATGTTTCTTGCATGTTACATATCTGATGCTCCCGAAACCCGATTGTCTTAGCTTTGTGTCAGGTTTTCAAAACTCCCAAGCATTGGAACATGCTTTGTCCAATGCATGTTTCATGTTGTGTGATTCCTAAAACCTGAAACCCGAATGAAGCCTTTGTGTTGGGATTTTGGGACTTAGAAGCATCTTAACATCTCATGTGCCATGCTTCATGTTTTCCAAAACCTGAAACCCAAATTAAACCAAACCCTTTGTATTGGGTTTTCACACGCTCCAAGCATGATGACATGTCATTAAATTCCAGGTTAATGCAGTAGTTGGCACATGCTTCAAGTGATGTGTAATTAATGGTATGGTTTTATAAATAGGTGGTTTTCCACGTCATTTGTTACTTGGTATGTTTTTGCTGCGTTGGATTTCGTGTGCATGCTTCTTCCACCTCCAGATCCAATTAAGCTTCTTGGTCAATTTCACCATCCATTCTTGATCATTTTTCAATCTAGTTGAAGGTATTATTATCCTCTTTATATTTTGGAGATTTTGGGGTTATTTATGAGGTGTTTTGTTTGGGGTTTTCTTTTCTTTTTCTTCTTCTTTATTGTTTTAGGGTTTTAGGTTGTTTTTCTTGTTTCTTGTCTTTTTCATGAGGGCTCTCATTTGTAATTTACCCCTTAGGTTATTTACTTTTGTAATTTGTGGATTTAAAGAATATAAAAATTCCTAAGTGATCATGAGATGGGGATTTTTCATGTTCTGACAGGTCATAAACCCGATATATTGATTTCGGGTTTTGCAGGGTGCTCGACATCATCTAGTTTCCACCTTATTTTAGGTTTTGCTAGTTTCTCGACATCTCGCTTTCTCTACCTCATGTTGGGTCTTGTCAGGTGCTCAACATCCTCCAAGTTCCATAGTGTGTCGTATTCCTACCTACTCGACATCATCTCACTTCCGCCTTGTGTCAGGTTTTCATTGATGTGTCGCATGCCCTAACTTCCGACATACACCCCACCAGTGTTTTAGGTTTCTCAAGGTGCTCGACATCCTCCAAACTCTACCAAGTATTTCAGGTTTCCATTGGTGTTTGACATGACCTAATTTTTGACATACAATCCAGTCTGTCAAGTTTCAAGGTGTTCTGTAAGTTTCAAAACCCAAACGGTGTGGTGGGTCTATGCACTTGTCCAACAAGCTTTCACACCGACTACTCTTCCAGAAGTCATCAAGGAATTTCCAAGACTCCTCATGTCGGACCCTGGCCCATCTAAGGATAAGTTAGATAAGTCGGGAAAATGAAGTATAAGTACCAGAAGATGGAATCTTCTTCTTATGTAAGCTACAATTATGACATCCGGGACACGAAGCTCGAAATATAGATATGGAAGACTTTTGGAAAAGAATTACGGATTCTTCTCAGAATTCATGGATGAAGTCAATAGCCGACAACGGTCTCCCTCTTGCAGCAGGATTTCCAATATCAGGTCAATGCCCTAAATTCATCCTGGCCTACACTTCCCACTATGACTCACCTCCGCTTTGTTTCATCTATAATATTTTCCCTTCTAATTATTTCTAATAAAAATGTAACATCCCCATTTCATGATGATATGGATTTTGGGATTGCATCCCAACCCCAATGGTTAGAATAGTGTGGATATTGTATATATCATTTATGTTGTGTTTTAGATTAGTAATAAATAGGTAGCCTCACCTGTCTTTGAGGAAGGATTTAATCCTGTGCACTGTGGTTGAACTTGTTGGTCCCATTATTGAGTTTTCATAATGTGCCCTAATTTTTCATGTCCAATTTTGCTTAGAAAAATTTTATTGTTTGATTTGGTGATCTGCAATTCATTTATCCCAGTTGAATGCTTCGAAGGTGCCCAAGAATGTGTTGTTTTTCCCTAATTTGAAACAATTATGCAAGTTTGCCCCTTTTTGTGCCCTAATTTTTCCATATTTTCAGGCTGTATCATTTTCCCATTCCAAATCATGTACAATATCGAATTGATCGAATTTGAGTTGTTTGCAATTAAAATCCCAATCCCTAGGTCAAAAACAACATCAAATCATGTTTCAATTGATTTAAAACCAAGAAATCTGCCATCCTTGTTAAAAAATTGATTTCTAGGGCATCCTCTATATTTTTGACATTTTGATGGTCATACGGGTGTCATCTACCCGTCAAATTCATCATCACAACATTATTGCAACGTGGCGGGTTCCTATTGGCCGGGGTGGTCGGGAAATGTTTTCTAACTTGTCATTTTTGAAATTTTGGCTAAAGGGAAAATTTTGGTCCGTGGCTCGCTTCTTACAAAGGGTGCCTACGTGGCACATTCTGATTGGTTGAGGAGTGGTGGGTGGCAGATTTACCTTAAGAATTTTGGCTTTCATTTTGCAAAATTCTCAAAGTCAATTCTTGGCCCGAAATCCTACAGTGAATGGGAAGAGGACACGTGGCTCGGGGGACATGCGGGGCCGAAGGAAAGTTTTATGAATTTTTGCCTTTGTGTTTGCAAGGTAAAAAATGAAAGATGGTCCCGTGACCAATCTATGGAGGACACGTGGCACATCCTAAGTAGTTAAAAGGGGAGCGCGGGCCTAGGGAGAATTTTGAAATTTTGTAAATTTGGTAGGGAGGTCTGAAGGAAGAATTAGAGGCCTAGACCCATAGTGAATGGGAGAGTGCCACATGGCGAGGAAGAGAGAGCGGGTGTTCGCGCCCATGCAGAGAATTTTGAGAAAAAAATTATTTTTTCAAAAAAGGAGCAAAATGGATAGAATTGGCCCACAATTTCAAAGGGGCCCACATATGGACATGTGGCAGCCCAGGAGGCAAGCGGGAAATTTTGCAAAATTTTCCAAAATTTAAAAAGGTCGCAAAAAGCATGTTTTGAAGGCATGGGCCCAATCTAATCAGCTTTTGACACGTGTCCCTGCCTGATCCAAGGGTTAAGAAGGTAATTTTGAGCTTATTTTTAAATAACATATTCCACGTGGAGGGCTGATATTAAAAGTTGATACAAAATCGACGGATACTATGCATTCTTCCTTCTAACCGCCATTGGAGCTCTAGGAAGCTTGGAATCATCATTTCTTCATCAAATTACATCAAATTTTATATGATTCTGCATTGCTTTGGCCTTCTGAGTGCATTGGCATCATTTTTATGACTCAATTCCTTGATCTATGGTTTTTTGGTATATTTTTGCTCAGGCCCGTCAAAAATGTGAAAGATGAAAATAAAAATTACAGAGGTGAAATGATGAGGTGAAAAGGTGAAAAATGATTAGTAAAAGATGCTTGCATGCCTAAATGATAAAAATGTGACCCTGGGATGGATAAGGATCTGAATTTGTGTAATAATTTAAAAAATTATGCATCCCTGGCAACCTGCGAGCTATTTTCCAGTTTGATGTCATTTTCATGAAATCATGAAGTTTTTGTAACAAATTTGATCCCATAAGCATATTCTTTGCTTGGGAAGCAAGAATCCAAGTTGGCATAGAGTATATATCATATTTTTGGAGAATTTGAGAGGGGAGGGAGAAATAATTTAGAATTTCACGGAAAACTGGAAGAAGCCCATTTCTCTGAGAAAACCGCCTGAGAGCCATTTTCAATTCCATTTTGCATCAGATTTTATCATGTTGAGTTGGTTTCAAGTTGTAAAGCCATCAACAAGCTCTGAGATTGTTCTCATGACATTCCCCTACTGATATATTTGATCATTTTCTAGATTATTTGGTTTTATCTCTTGGCAAAGTTTGCATATACTTATGTTTCAGAATGTTTTCAATTTGTGTTTCTTGCTCATGTTGCAATCTTGTGTTTAGGATCTCTTTGATCATACATGGTCTCATTTCTTGTTGATGGTTTGATGACATCTACAATCTTATATCCAAAAGAGCCTTCATCTGATAGAAGATAAACAAATTTAAAATCATTTTACCATCCTTGAATCTTGAGATTGTTTGTAAACCTTTGGGGGTACCTTAGGTCATGATCAAACAGGGATTTCTAGATACTTTGTTGGTATATTTTCTTCAATATTTTGTAGCAGGTTGTCAAATATTGTGTGGAAGAGTGCAGATTTGGGCCTCCATTTGTGCACATATCCTGGTTGAAGGAGTATTTTAAACCTTTTGAAGCATTCCTATTGTTTAGGTGTTACAAATTTCTTGCAAAGGTCCTCAAAGAGTTTGGTAATCTCTAGTTGGTCTTTTCTAACATCTCCCAACAAAATTTCATTCAAAATAATTAACCCTACCCTATACTACCCCTGCATTACATTGTGTGTTAACAAGAGAATACAATCCATTTACAAAAATGCACAAAGCAAATCAGGATAATACTATGTCTCTAGCAGCCTCTGCCTTGTTTTGAAAACATTTCCATCATTTAGTAGTGACAACTCTTTTGAGTTTGAATAATGGAGAATTGATCATGTTTTCCCAAGGCCCCTTCCATACAATATGTAAAATACAAGGATATCTCCACCTCCTTCACCAAACAAAGGCTGTAATACATGTTCTCTTGCCTTGGTTGATAGGCACAACCTAAAATAGTGAGGATCAGATCAAAATCCTTCTGAGGTGCTACCCACTCCTTCAAATATTAAGTGCTAACAAGGAAGATAGATGTATGCCTAGCTACAAACGACATACAAATCATTTATCTACCTCTGAGTGTCTTGTGCAAATCCATGATGTTGCTTGAGTTGTGAAGGAGATTAAGTTTGGGTATCAAGCAGAACCTCATATTTTGGCTTGACAAAATATCCAACCAATAATTTTTGGTGACTCCGCTAGGGATACGGATTAATAAGACTATGCTTATCCTATTGGTGTCTGACGATTCCATATTTTCCTTATTTTTAGAAGATCCACTTTCCATTTCAAGCTAGCTAGAAAGATATTCACTTGGTCAAGATAAGCTAGGGGTGAAACTGATTCGCTCTTTGATCTTCTTCAACAACACAATTTCATACTTTCCCCTAATAGTGTTACATCTAACCAAGCAAGAAGTTCTTTGCCTATCCAAAGAACTCAGGTTCCTCAAGAATAAGAAGCTTTTTCCACTTGTTAATCATTATTCTTATCTGATACTTAGATTCCTGTCACACTTCATTCAGAAGGATGGCTGCACAATTTATGTCTTGGGGTGCAGCTATTGGTCCTCTTTCCGTAACTCCATCATTGCATGATCTACCTCATGTATCTCGTAAGAATATTCCTAAGTTCAACGGTAATGGGAAGCAACACCCTGATGAACACATTGCTTCATTCTTTATCGCATGTGGCATCCTAGGGGTTGCTCATGAAGATGTCTCGATTCAAATCTTCATTGAAACATTACATGATGTAGCAGTTGAGAATGGTTTTACTATCTTCTAAATGCATGCATTACCAACTGGTCTACCATGAGATATGTATTTCAAGTGAGGTTTAAACTAGATAAAGATTCTCACGCCTTGTTAGCACAAACCACTTACGGATATGAAGGAGTATTATGAACCCATGCAAGACTTCATAGCTAAATTCAACAAGCTTATTCATAAGATTCCAAATCTAGACGTTCCCACTCTTGAAAATCAAAAGTGTTTCTTCATCAATGCTTAGCCCCGTGATGTGAGCTTCTTATTAATAAATTATGTTATCCCCGATTTGGCCACTGCTCAAGCTACAGCCACTGAAATAAAAGATAATCTCATTTTGGCCGGAAAGATCAAAAGAGAGTCATCTAAGCTTAAAAATCAGAGTTCTTCTTAGAGTACTACTTATCCTGTGATTTATAGGATGGCCAACGACTTGATCACTTTAAAGAAACAAATGTCTCAACAAGTGACCAACGTTTCTTATTGGGATATTCCTAGATGGAATTTCAACAATACCAATGGCACCCCAGAAAGAGATAGGAATCAGTTGATTGCTGCTCTCACAAGGCTGGTCATTGAAGTTCCTCCTATCAATGCAACAAGTGGAAATAGTTGAGGATGGTGAAGAACCAGAAGATCAAGATTCTCATAAAGATTTTGAAGCTTCAGGATATACTGATGAGTCTTTTGACTATTTAGTTGATGACTCCAACATTAGGTACTTAGAATACAAGGAAGACAAAGGTGAGCATGATGGTCAATCATTTGTAGTCTTCACTCAATCTCAATCCTAGAACCCTAGAAAGCCGGTTGAAGGCTCTAAGGAGAAAAGTAAAGAAGCTCCCGTAGTTATGGCTAAAAGAGGCTCTCCTATCTCAACAAAAATGAAAAGGAGACAAATAAAAAGGTAACCTTGCCTTCTAACTCTCTTTCTCCTACCCCTAATGCTAGTACCTCGGCTCGGACCATCGTAACTGCAGAATTGAGGCCACCATTATTCCTGCATATACCACTTTTTACATTATTGATCATGCCAAGAAGACTAAAATCTAAATGTCGAAAGTGAATACCTTCACTCAAATCTGAGAAATTCGAGAAACTTGAAAAATTCATTAGAAGCAAGGATGCTATCCCTTCATCTTCAAAAGGCATTTTTCCTAGCCCTACTCAGCCTTTACCTCAGAGTAATATGACCTCTACTTATTCTTTGGGAAAAATTGAACCGTTTTATTTTTCCTTACTTATAAATGGTTTTAAACTCAACAATTACATAATTGACTCAGGAGCCTCTCATAACATAATGCCCGTAAAAGTATCCCATTCCCTTGGAATTACCTTGACTAAATTTTATGGGCGGTTTTACTCCATGGAAACTAAACAAGTCCCCTTGATTGGATAAATCAAGGATGAATAGTTTGCATTTGTTGCATTCCCTAAAAAAGAGAGTAAAAATGACTATCTTGGTTGTTGATATACCATCTGGTTATGGTATTCTCTTAGGAAGAGGTTTTTGCAAAGATTTTGGAGGATAAATCAATATGGACTGGACCAAATCTAAAATTATAGTAAATGGAGTTCCTCATGTCCTCCACCCCAAAGAACAAGTGAAGTACCTAGTTACTAAATCGACGATCGCAAGGCTCAAATTCTCTTCCAAGATGTAGGCTTTGGAAATTATTCCATGAAATTGGAGGTTCCTTCTGAAGAAGTCAAGGAGGAAGATCCTAATGTTTTCTGGACCCTCGAGCTAGACAGAAGTTGTTCAACTACTGGATCAGGTGTTGGTGTGGTTCTTATGTCTCCATATTTTGAGATCTTTCCCTTCACCTTCAAGCTATAGTTTGACAATACTAATAACACGGCTGAATACGAAGCTCTATTATTAGGATTAGAAATCACAAGGTAAAAATTCATCCGAAATATAAAAGTACAAGAAGATGCCGAGTTGATTGTGAATTAAGTAAAGGGGATCTACCAAGTGAAAAATGATCACCTAAGACATTACAGGAACAAGGTGTGGGACAACATATATTGCTTTGATGCTTTTTCCATTAAGATAGTTTTGAGAGATCACAATGATAAAGCTGATTATTTAGTTGTGTCTGCATCTCTTCTCCTTCCTCTCCCAAAGTTCAAACAGGATACATATACCATTAAAATTGTGTATCGTCTGAGTGTTCTCGATAATGCAGCACATTGGAAAGTGTTCAATGATGATCAATAGGTATTGTATTTTCTTGAGAAAGATGATAATTTTAGTGAGCTTTATTTTGAAGGATCGAATCAATTTTCTATGATTCGAATTCATATTAAGAGATTGATGGTGAATTCATCCAATTTTAAAGATAATAAGATTATGAAGGGATTAGTTTCTCTGGAAGGTCTGTTTGACAAGCATGACCATTTCATTTAGGATAAAAGGCAAGCTGAAGGTGCTTCCTCATTAGAGGTAGATCAAGTTAATTTGGGTTCTTTTGACCAACCATGGATGGTAAACATCAGAAAATGTTGTTCTCCGGAGGAGAAAGAAATATTCACTTCACTCTTGAAGAGATATATGGACTTCTTAGCCTAGTCATATGTGGATCTGAAGTCTTTCAAGCCCAAGGATGTGTAACATAGCATTATTTTGAAGCCCGAGGTTAAACCGTACAAGCAGAAGTAAAGGCATTACAACCCAAAGATCTCAGGGACTATCCTTGTAGAAATTCAAAAGATGTTAGATGCAAGGATTATCTTTCCAATCCATCATTCCACCTGGGTTGCTAATATTTTCCCCTTTAGAAAGAAGAATGGTGATATCCAGATTTGTGTTGAATTTTGGAACCTTAATCAGTCTTCATTAAAAGACAATTACCCATTTCCTATCATGGACCAAGTATTATAGACTGTCACTGGATCAGAAATGTTATCCATGCTTGACAGATTTTTGGGGTATAATTAGGTCAAGGTAGCCACTGAGGATCAACATAAAACAACATTCACCACCCCATGGGGGACCTTTGCTTACAGGAGGATGCCTTTTGGTTTGATTAACACCGGAGCCATGTTTCAAAGAGCTATGGACTTAGCTTTCAGAGATTTGATGGGAAAAGTCATAGTTGTATATTTGGATGACTTGACGGTCTTCTCTAAGAAGCGAAGTGATCATTATGATAACCTAGAGTAGGTACTCTTAAGGTGCAGGTGTCATGGGATTTCATTAAATCCTAAAAATTCTATGTTCAGAGTAATAGAAAGAAAGTTTCGGGCCATATCGTGACTAAAGAAGGAACCGAGATTGACCTGAGAGTGGGTGAAGGCCATCCAAAGCCTTACTCTACCTACAAGCAAAACCGGGTGCATTCTTTTTTAGAAAGGTCAATTTCCTAAGAATATTTTTACCTAATTTTCTTTGATAAAACCGAGGATATCCTTAGGATGATGAAAGGTAAAAATCCATTTCAATGGATAACTAAAGTGAAACTTGTTTTCGAAGAAGTCAAAAGAGAAATTTTCCATGCTCCTATTACTGGTATGCCCAAACTTCAAGAAATATTTCATCATGTATACGAGATACATACGCACATACGATATCGGCCTATCCTTATGCGGGAAAATGAAGAAGGAATCAAATCCCCAATATTTTCATGAGCTTACCCCTAAAGGAACATGAATTGAAGATGTCATAAATTGAAAAGCATGCTTATGCGGTGGTAATATTGGTGAAGCATTTAAGGTATTATGTGTTGAGTTCTCACACTCTCATTCTTGTTCACGATATGCAGCTAAGTCCATTTTAACTCAACAAGAGTTGGGTAGTTAATGGGGTAATGGATAGCCAAAGTCCAAGAATATGACTTGGACATCAAACCTACCAATTTGGTATGAGGAATAGGCCTATGCCAATTAATTACAGAAAACAAGTCTCGAGGCAGAGAATGCAAAGAAACTAAAGATACTTCTTCAGGATTGCCTATAGTGCTTTTTGTAAGCACAACCAATGAATGGTATGCAGAAATTGCTTTATTTTTAACTTATGGCGAATGTACCCCGCATTTGAGCCAAAAATAAAAGAGGATAGTTAAATTAAGGTCTGCAAGATACATTCTATGGGATAATGGTATATACAAGAAGGGCATTGATGGTGTATTCCTGCGTTGTGTTGATAAGTATTAGCAGATAAGGTTGCTAGAATCCTTTCACAATCTAGCATGCAGAGGAAATTTCTCTTCCTTTGTCATAACCTACAAGATCTTACGGGCTAGGTACTATTGACCTCTCTCTTTTGAGATCTAACGAATGGGTGGCTAAGTGTGAAGTGTGTCAACATTTTGTTGGTTGTCCTAAGTTGGCAGCTCTCCCCTGGAAGGCCGTGATAATTGAAGAACCTTTTCACCAATGGGGAATTGACTTCATTGGAGTACTAAATCCTACCTCGAAGGCGGTCATAATTATGTGCTCACCGCCCATGAGTATTTCACCAAGTGGGTGGAAGCCGCGCAAATCAAACAAGAAAACTTTGAAAGTGTGTGTAATTTTCTCAAGGAAAATATAATTGTTAGATTTGGCATTCCTCACAAGATTGTTATTGACAATGCTTCCAATTTCTCATCACATGAGTTAATAGAATTTTTTTATGGATTTGGGATCACATTGGCTCATTCATCCAATTATTACCCCTAAGGCAATGGTCAAAGGCTAAATCAAGCAACAAGAACCTAGTGACCATAATCAAAAAGATGGTTGATGAGAATCAGAGGACATGGCACAAAGCATTGTATGATGCATTATGGGCAGATCGGATTACTCCTAAGAAAGATATTGGAATGTCCCCATTCCAGGTGTTATATGGAATTGATGTTGAGATTCCTATCTCTATAGAATTGCCAGCCTTATGGTTGGCTAAAGCAATTGAGGATGAAACTTTTCAAAGTTATGTTGAGAAAATGATAATGTACCTAGCTAGGCTAGAAGAAGAACGGAGCAAGGTGGTGGATCGCATTGCATATCATCAGAGAAAAGTCAAAAAGATATTTGAAAAAAAATCAAAGCAATCTAATTTCTAGCTTAGAGATCTATTACTTCTCTGGGATAAGAGAAGGAAGCAGAAAGGTATGCATGGCAAGTTCGATTCTTTATGGAAAGGTCCTTTCAAAATTCATTATCTAACAGTGAAAATAGTTTTTCTATCATACCTTGATGGAGATTTGCTCCCTCTACCTTTCAGTGGTCAACATATGAAGTTGTTCCATCAATAATGTAAGATGCTCTCTTGTATTTTTTTATAATTTATTTTTTGTTATGTGTTTGCTTTGTTTCTTTCTTTGTTTTTGGTTTTTCTTCTCCGAATCTCTAGCCTAATGGATAGATCCTTTTTCTTTCCGAGTTATCTTCCTTTGAGGTTTCAAATAAATTACCCAATGAGCCAATCGTTATCTCATTTTAGTAATTCCAACTAAAAATAAGATAACCATAGAAAATTTTTGGACATATCTCTTAAAATTCCCCTTTAAAGGAGAATTTCGGGTTTTCGGGCTTTCACTGCATGAAAGCATGTTTCTTGCATGTTACATGTCTGATGTTCCCTGAAACCCAAAACCTAATTGTCTTAGCTTTGTGTTGGGTTTTCAGAACTCCCAAGCATCGGAACATGCTTTGTCTAATGCATGTTTCATGTCGTGTGATTCCCGAAACCTCGAAACCCAAATGAAGCCTTTGTGTCAGGATTTTAGGACTTAGAAGCATCTTAACATCTCATGCATCATGCTTCATGTTTTCTAAAACCTGAAACCTGAATTAAACCAAACCCTTTGTATCGGGTTTTCAGAGGCTCCAAGCATGATGACATGTCATTAATGTCTAGTTGTCTGGTAGTTGGCACACGCATCAAGTGATGTGTAATTAATGTTAGGGTTTTATAAATAGGTGGTTTTCCATGTCATTTGTTACCTGGTACATTTTTTATGTGTTGGATTTTTGTGCATGCTTCTTCCACCTCTAGACCCGATTGAGCTTCCCGGTCGATTTCACCATCCATTCTTGATCATTTTTTGATCTAGTTGAAGGTATTCTTCTCCTCTTTATATTTTGGAGATTTTGGGGTTATTTATGAGGTGTTTTGTTTGGGGTTTTCTTTTCTTTTTCTTCTTCTTTATTGTTTTAGGGTTTTAGGTTGTTTTTCTTGTTTCTTGTCTTTTTCATGAGGGCTCTCATTTGGAATTTACCCCTTAGGTTATTTACTTGTTGTAAGTTGTGGATTTCAAGGTTCTAAAATTCCTAAGTGATCATGAGATGGGGATTTTTCATGTTCGGACAGGTCAGAAACCTGATATATTGATTTCGGGTTTTACAGGGTGCTCGACATCATCTAGTTTCTACCTTGTTTCGGGTTTTGCTAGTTTCTCGACATCTCACTTTCTCCACCTCGTGTTGGGTCTTGTCAGGTGCTTGACATCCTCCAAGTTCCGCAGTGTGTCGGTATTTCTACCTACTCGACATCATCTCACTTCGCCTTGTGTCGGGTTTTCGTCGATGCGCCACATGCCCTAACTTCCGACATACACCCTACTAGTGTTTTGGGTTTCTCAAGGTGCTCGACATCCTCCAAACTCTGCCATTATTTTGGGTTTCCATTGGTGTTTGACACGACCTAATTTCTGACATACAATCCAGTCTATCAGTTTTCGAAGGTGTTCTACAAGTTTCAAAACCCAAACGGTGTGGCAGGTCTGTGCACTTGTCCAAAAGCTTTAACATCGACTATTCTTCCGAAGTCATCAAGGAATTTTCAAGACTCCTCATGTCAGACCCTAGCCCATCTAAGGATAAGTTGGATAAGTTAAGAAAAATGAAGTATAAGTACCAAAAGATGGAATCTTCTTATTATGTAAGCTACAATTATAACATCAGGGACACGAAGCTCGACAATATATAAATGGAAGACTTGTGGAAAATAATTGCGGATTATTCTCAAAATTCATGGATGAAGTCAATAGCTGGTAGCGGTCTCCCTCTCGCAATAGGATTTCCAATATTATCTCAATGCCCTGAATTCATTTTGGCATGTGCTTCCCACTATGACTCAACCTCCCATTTTGTTTCGACTATAATATTTTCCCTTCTAATTCTTTCTAATCTAAAGTTGTAACATCCCCATTTCATGATGATATGGATTTTAGGATTACATCCCAACCCCAATGGTTAGAATAGTGTGGATATTATATATATTATTTTTGTTGTGTTTTAGATTAGTAATAAACAGAAGCCTCACCTGTCTTTGAGGAAGGATTTAATCCCATGCACTATGGTTGAACCTCATATTTTGGCCTAACAAAATATCCAACCAACATGGTTGTACTCGCATCAAAAAAATCTTGATTTAATTTAATATATATACCCACACCATTCAAGTCACGTAAGTGTTAAATTTAAGAAGAACTTTTAACATCCATGAGGCTAGTTAAAAGATGAAAAAGCATATTATTCTTGTCATGTACCTATAATTATACATGTAATTGTACCTATAAGAGAACACAAACCCAATAAGAATATTATTCTTGCCACGTACATGTAATTGTATCTACATTTAAATTTATCTTTTCTCGAACTAAATATGCTACTCTCCGTTGAAAGATGGAGAGGACTCATGGGGATGCATTTTCTTTTAGACAACATTGTCCCCATATCATTTTAATCAAACAATGTTTTGTGAAATCACCTCACCAAATATCACAAACAGATGCCCATCACAATTGTTGCTTGTGCTCCCATAACATCTCTCGTGCTTACCCACTTCATTTACATGTGTAGAATGAACAACCTCAGAGAACCTAAATGTAACAATTAAATGTGTCAATAAATAAATTTTAATAAGATATTGCTTCATGATTTATTGTATGATAATATATATAATATAAAATCATGTTTAGCAATGTTAGTTAGTTCACCTTGCTTCATTTTTTTTGCATATTCTTCCTTTATAATATATATTAACTAAACACATCTAATATCACTAACATTCGAATCCTCAACCTCCACTAAATGTAGTAATTGCAAGAAAATAACTAATTAATATTGTGATTGGTTGACCATTAACTAATATTACAATAACATTTGTTAGGTTATGTTGAGGCATAACCTCTTTTGGCAAATGGTAAGAGGATACAAAATTTGTGGATTTTTGGGCATTTATAGAATTCATAGATTATGTTTGTGTAATGGATGGGACCAATTAATGACTATTACTAATTATGACTGATTTCAATTTTCAATCTTGGAGACACATGTTGAATATTAGAATGAAGGTGCTTGACAAATCTATTTAAGCATCTTCTATACTAGGCCTTTGGCAATCACTATCACAATAGCCATGTTAACTATGGGTGGAACCATCAAACACATTTAGATTTATTCTTATGAAGAGGTCAAGGCTTACTCGGTAGTATGGAATATTTTACATGATGGTCGTATTACGTCATTTATGGAAAGATTGTTTGATCACTCTGTCGAGTGATCAACACTCTTGTCTTAATAACTCGGAAGAAGGGAAGAGTCAAAGTGGGCAAGAATAAATTTTTTATTTTGAAAAATTCCATTATGGATATGACAAGGCTTCTCGCAGAGGGAGACACTTATTTTAAATGATCACTTCAGGAGGAGATGGATGAGTTCCTATGTCTTGATGAAAATCTAACAATGTATTAGTCAAGCTATGAATGAGACTCATTTCCACAACCTTGGGATAGGGTTTTTGAGAAATTGAGGAGGTAGTTCATGCTGGAGAAATGCTACAAAATTATCTATAGACCTCAAATTTTTATTCTTGTGCATATTTAACGTGATCGATAGGTAAAATTTGCATATTTTCTATTTCAATCACTTGAGAGGTCCCTTAAATTGGCTAGAGAAGATGAAGGTCCTTTCTTACACCAAGGCCTTTTGTATTTTCTCTTTAAAATGGTAGCTTCCCAAAAAGAAATCTTGTGCTTCCCCTCTAATCTAGGTAAGAAGCATCATGTCCCCCTCCTCTTCTATAACCACCTCCCTCTGTCTTTTGTTATCGCCATCACTTTTGTATCCCTTCTATCTCCGATTCGGACATCATTATCATTAGCCAGAGTAGTCTGGTGGTCTCCCATTGTTATTTTGATCTTGGGTCTCCCTTGTCTTCTCTGGTAGCTCTTAACCCTTCTGACCCCTTAGATAACTCTCCTAAGGTCTCGAACCACTTTTAGACTCGGTATCTACTTTCTCTCTACCTCTTTTGACGCTTCTCTAGCTTCTCCTCTCGTCTCCACAGACATTATAATTGCTTCAACCGACTCAACTCACATGATCATGGAAGCTTGTGTGGCTTCCCTCCCTCCTTTTTACATTGAAGTTAGCATGGACTAGGAAATCCCAGATGTGTTGTAGGATCCTTCCTCAGTTTAACCTGATTCTCCTCTATCAGTGAAAATGGGCCCCACCGCAGCTGCTTCGTAACACAAGGAGAATTTAGAGAAGATTTATCCTCATTTGCATGAGGCCATTGCAGATTATGTTACACTCTGTATCTGCTCTCAAGGAATGGAAAAGTCACATAGACATGATCTAGATGAAAATAAGTGAAGAATTATTGGAACACATTAAGATAGTGGACATGTTGGTTGAAGGAAGTCCTATTGTTGATGCTAAGGATGAAGCAACTACTCTCATGAATATCCATAAAATGTAATTTGGCTTCTTAGGTTTGGGAATTTTTGGCTTTTTTTACGCATATGGGATTGTTATCTTCTTTTTCACTATAATATGTGGTCATGAGGGATGTTTTGTGCAAGTATGCGGAGTCATTTGGCAAAACCCAATTTTACTCTAATTCTAAAAAGTTTTATGTTTTGGCATATCATAGTCGTGGCTAATATCCTAATATCTTAATGAGTTTTCTACGGTATAATCTAGCAGACTCCTCGGATCCCAGTGTCCTAATTTATTTTGATAAAACCTAGTGACCACCAAGCTCTAAAAATTTATGGTATGGCATAATGTACCATTTTCTAATATCCAAATATAATTTTCTTACTAGTTAGGTGCTAGAGAAAACTAAGCTCAGAATATTATATTGTGGGTTTAACACAAAAAAGTTATAAATTTTTCCTCTAATTTGTTAGATGTTGTAAAATATATTAATTATGAATAATTAAACCCTAGTGATGAAATCACTAAATAACATGTTGTGGAAAAACCTAGTGGCCATAAAGATCAAAATATATTTCCCTTGTTTGTTAATTGCTATTGTCTTTTGAGCTCAAAATAATATATTGTTTAAGTACCTAGTGGCCACTAAGCTCAAACTATGTTGATTCAAATTTGTTAAATCCAAGTCACCATTAAGATCCAAATATTTTATTTTGGCATAACCCAGTGGAAGCCAAGCTAATAATATCTTATTTCTTTTGTTTAAACCTATTGAGCACTAAGCACCAAATATTATGTTGTGTCACAATCTAGCGGATGTTAAGCTCAAAATATCATTAAGTAACAAGTTAAATGATAAAACCACTATGCTCAAATTAATATATTATGGAAGTAATTAGTCTCTCGCTTAGTTCAAAATATGTTAATTTAATTTGTTTAATCCTATTGAACATAACCTCCATATATTATTTCATTGTTTAAACTAGTGTCAACTAAGTTCAAAATATATTCCTGTAATTTGTTAACTACTGTAAAATATCATAACTATGAATTATTGAACCCTAAAAATTCAATCTTCGAATAAAATGTTCTCGTTATAAGCTACTCTACATTAAGCTCAAACTATCTAAAACAATAGATAGTATCTAAATATTATGTGGTAGCATAACTTTGGCAAGTGCTAAGCTCAAAATATCTTCATTCCAAATCTTAAATTCATGCAAAAAAATCAAGTAATTTATACTTTGGTATTGATTTCTATAAAGATCTCTAAATTCAATGTCATTGATAATCTTACAGTCACTTAGCTCAAACCAACGTAATTTAATTTGTTCAAACTTAGTGACTTCTAAGTTTACAATATAATTTTTTAGGTTATGTTTAAGAATAACCTAGAGGATATTAGAATCAAAATGTCTTTCTTTTTTTTTTATTAAATACTATTGATTTTTAGCTCAAAATATTATATTCTTAAGTTTTTACTTTCTTTTTTTGAAACCTAGAGACTGCTAAGATCCAAATATTATGTTGTGGCATAACCTAGTGGCCATTAAGTTGAAAATATATTAATTTAATTTATTACATCCTAGCCCTGAATAAAATTTTCATGGGTGGTTTATTAACCCATGGGTAATGGGTAATCGTTATGGGCTAGTTTTGGGCCCATGGTTTTGTTGTTACAGACTCACAGCACCTTTGGATGCGATCAGGTTTCTAGGCTGATCACTCTAGCATCCATTGTGATTGCACAACATTGAATCCTTTCTTGAGTGTGGGACTCATGAAAATGAGAAAGGAATCTCCAGAGAAGGCTGGTTCCTGCTCCTAAACTACCTGCCACAAGCTATTCCAGTGCAGGAAAGCTAATCTAAACCTAATCTAACCATGCCAAGGAGACAGAGAGAGAGAGAAAAGGGAAAAACAGCAAAAGCCTACACTAAAACGGTGATACACCAGAGAAGGAGAATGTTGAACATCTATCAAAACTGCCATGGAACAAGGAGAGGTGAGCAATGGGAAGGATGGACAGACACATCACAGGCCCAAGGATAGATTTCACACAGAAAATGTCCCAAAACTCCATGAACACAGCTCCAGACCTATAGTGAACGTTAGAACATGCACAAATACCTGTAATGAAGAGAGGCAAGAAGAGAACAAGCAAAAACGAGCAAGGATGGACAGATGCATCACAAAACACGTTTTTTTATTGCTCCAGAAGTTTACACAGAACATCATTTCAATAGTAAAAGGCAAAAATGCCATTACAGAGAAGGGGAGGAGGTTTGAACTCCATTTTCAACCCTAGAGAAGAAAATAAGGGAGGGCATAGTGGAAAAGATGAACAACTTGTAATGTCCCCCACCTGAATGAGCCAAATCGGCTTTTAAATCGCATGGGTCAAGCCGAGGTAAGACAGAAACGTACAAAAAACGTGAGAGTTCATTCCTCCTTGACTGCAGATGCATTAAAATGGCATGGGGGACCTTACAAACCCATACCCTGTCGATTTTGACCGATTTGCAGGAGAATGCGACCCATTCTGCATTAATTTGGTCGGTGAAATGTCACTTCTGGTCATGAACATGCGTCAGAGCTATTTCTCAACTTTATCTCTCTAGACTACACCAAAATTCAAGATTAACCTTGGAATCATGTAGAGAATTTCATAAGCTTTCCGTTGATATAAAGAACATGTAAATCCGAGCTCTGGATCGAAAGATATGGAGATCTGAAGATTTAGGGCACAAAATAGGTGAAAATGTGTTTTGAAAATCTTTCCCGCACTCTGCCACCTGGACGACACGTGTCAAGCGCTGATTGGATGCGTAATTCTCTCTCCTCTACTCACCCACGGGTTTTCCTTGAAAATTTTGACTTTTTGTGATTTTGGAACATTTTCCACTTTCCTTCCACGCCCCGCCACTTGGGACACGTGGCATGCATTGATTGGAGGACAGGGGCGTGGGGTCTTCCTTTACTTTTAGCTTTTTGGCTAAAACTTGGCCAAATTTTCCAAATCCTCCCGAGCTCCATGCTTCCCTGCTCTATTGGACACGTGTCCTATTCTGATTGGCTCGGCTGGGCGCCTCAAACCTCGCCCTTTGAAATTTGGGCATTTTCCTTGTGACACATGGCATTACCTTATTCGTCCTCTGCCTCGCCAGATTTTCACGTCCACCGCATCCATTTGTCTTGGATGTCCCAAACTGTCTGGGATGAAAACTTCTGATCCACCGAAATGGGCTTCCTATCCCTCATTCGGCTGATGACACGTGGCATAATTTGATTGGCTTTCGGCTCCTTTGGCTCCTCGCGTCCGCCGCGTACTTCTGGCCCGACTGTCCTAGTGCTAAAGTTTCTTGTTTCAGCCGAACCGGGTGGTTCGCGTCCTTCGCGTCCTCATGGCCCAGATGTCCCAGACTGTTATGCTCAGTAGTTAGTCAATTTTCCTCTGACCTTGCTGGTTCACCTTTCCGTGTCCTACGCATCCTCACGGTCCAACTGTCCCAAGTGCTGCCTGGGCCGCCTGGAGGCTTTTCGGCCGGTTTGCGCCCGACGTCCCAAATGTCCCGACTGTTGCGAGGACTAGGACTTAGCCAATTTTCATGATTTTTTCTGGCCCAAGCTTGTTTTTGCAACTTTTTCACCCTTTTTCAGAACTTGCTCTTTTCTTCTTGGACAGGGAGTTTGAAAAATTTGAGGGGACCCTAGAAACATGATTTTTGCCCTAAATCAATCTATTTTCCTGGGACTTGAGAATTTAATGCATGTTATCAAATTTACCCTAGGGGTGAATTTTGGATAACAATTTGGCGACTCAGTGGGGTTACCTGCCTGCTAGGTAGAAGATACCAGTTGCCTGAAGCAGTCCATTGGGCATGGAGTCATGAGTTGTAACCTAAAACTGATCTGAACTTTGAAAACTTCCCTCTGAACCACTTGAATCCCACCGGACATGGAGTTGTTCTCACCAAAATGCCACTGGGATGAACTGTGCAAGAGCAAAACCAGCACCACAAAAACTATGTACAAAACTAAAAATCATACATGCTCCAAATGAAACATGTAGAGTGTGCACAAGCACTTCTTCTACTGAAAGCAAACCTACCTACTCTATTCTAACTGGAGCAAAGGCAAGCTAAACAAACCCTGCAATTGGTTGTGAGAAATAGCTTCCCTTTCTCAAAAGTGGCAGCCATGCAATTGATTTGGAGCTGATCATGGCTATTAGGATGAGTGGAAAATCAACAAGAAGCTGGTCTTCCACCCAAATCATCAAGGTATCAGCTGAAGGTAGATTCAATACCTCTTTTAGTTGCTCTGCATTTGGATTGAAGAGGTATGAAAGCTGATCCTTGGTACTTTGTATCTCATCCTCATACTCAGAAGCAAGCATGACTTGTTGTGACTTCTCCTTTGGCTCTAATGAAGCCAAATACCTGATTGGGTAAGGTTTGATCCATTTGATATGCCCATAGCTCTGATTTTCAACTCCAAAAATGGAGTCTTCTTGTAGACCTTCTTGAATGGATGGTGTGGAAGAAATGGTGAAGTTCCTCTATCCTTTCTCTTTCTCCAATGAAGAACATGAAAGATTAAAATCTTCCAATCTTGGTTCCAAAGAGCTGCTATAGGATGCAGGCTGCTGCAAATGAATGTTCTCCTTCATGACAGTAGACTCTTGTGTTTGGAATGTGGATGATGAAACAGAGAATGGTGGAAACTTAACTGGTTCTTCTCTATCAAAACAGTCCTCCAAATCTGACAGATAAACTACCTCATGGCTGTCCTGCTGCAAATGTTCAATCTCTCCCATGGTGTTCTCTTGATCTGCAACTTGACCACCATGGTTTCTTTCTCCCTCCAACATTGAGTTTGAGAGATCAAACTCCTCTTCAGTACTAGAACTTGAGAGAGGTGAAGTAGAAAGAAGAATGAAGGTTCTCCTATAGCCTCGCTTTGTGCTCAAATCCCTTGGATCTGCATTTTCTCCTTCACAGTTGGAATGTGCTCCTCTTCTTTTGGATTTGGAGCAGCTCCTCCTTCCTCTAATGTTTGAGGACAATCTTGCTCTTGATTGAACTCTTCCTCCAAAGCATGAAGTTTGTCAAATCAAACTCCTCAATCTGCTCTAGAGGACAAGTTGGGACCTGCAAGATCTTCTTCTTCTATTGCAACAAAATCAGTCCCGACCACCATTGGTTCAACCTCGGCCTCTTCGTAGGTTTAACCATCGGGGAATCTTTGTCATCTCAAATTTGGCAGCCCAAACCCTCAAGTTGTCTGTCATTTCTTTTTTGTTGGGCTCCTCTTCTTGCTGTCCTTCATGGTCGACTTTTTGCAATTTCTTCTTCCCCACATGGAATTGGGAATGCAAGAGGAGGGATGGGTTGTAACTCAATTGATTTGGCATTTTTTTGTGGTAGTAAAGGAGGTGAAACCTCTTGTTTCTTTAGAGGGGTATTTCTTTTAGCTCTTGTGGAGGGGATGGCTGTTTGGGAGGAAAAAGGAAAGAATAATTGGGGTGGAGAAATGGATTCAACACTTGGGACAGCATATGGGGAATTTAGAATTTACAATTCCAAATGAGATGATGTTGCTTGAGTAATGGGAAGAGAAAAACCAGATGATGGTGTAGAACTTACCCATTGACAAGGTTGTTCAACAACAAGTGTAAAGGCCTCTATTTCTGCTGTCCATTGTGCAAGTTGGGGCAGCATCTTCATCATGAAGTCCATCTTCTCCTGAGGGCTGAAGTGTCTTGAAAAAGGGCCTCCCCATGGACAAGGAGTCCTGCAACCAATTTTGAAAGCTCTCATTTGAGATGTTGCTCTAGGACGCACCATCTTTACCTCCATCTTTTGGATTTTCTTCAATAGACCAGCATCTTGCATTTGATTGTCTTCATAACCAGCATACCCTTTTCTTGATGTGCTTCATATCCAAACTGACTTTGGCACTACTGCTCATATGGGTATGCATACTAATCTTGAATCTGCTCGAAATGCTGATTTGAAAGAGTTGTAATGTATGTTGGAGGTGGGAAACATTGCTGCTGTTGAAAATGTGGATTCCATGATGGAAATAAAGTCATGATTGCACAACTTCATGGAATGGAAAAGAATGAAAGAGATGGAAAGAAGGATGGAAATGGATGGATGAAAAACAGGTCTATAACTTTAGAAATGGGTTGCTGATCAGATGGAGTCACCAGATGTGTTTGCAAGTGCCTCCAAAGGCTGAAATCTTCACAGGAACACACCAACCTGAAAAAGATGAAGTGGAAGACCTCTTAGGTCCCACCGGGCGTGCCAAAACTGTTGTTGCAGACTCACAACACCCTTGGATGCAGATCAGGTTTCTAGGCTGATCACTCTAGCATCCAGTGTGATTGCACAACATTGAATCCTTTCTTGAGTGTGGGACTCATGAAAATGAGAAAGGAATCTCCAGAGAAGGCTGGTTCCTGCTCCTAAACTACCTGCCACAAGCTATTCCAGTGCAGGCAAGCTAATCTAAACCTAATCTAACCATGCCAAGGAGACAGAGAGAGAGAAAAGGGAAAAACAATAAAAGCCTACACTAAAATGGTGATACACCAGAGAAGGAGAATGTTGAACATCTATCAAAACTGCCATGGAACAAGGAGAGGTGAGCAATGGGAAGGATGGACAGACGCATCACAGGCCCAAGGATAGATTTCACACAGAAAATGTCCCAAAACTCCATGAACACAGCTCTAGACCTGTAGTGAATGTTAGAACATGCACAAATACCTGTAATGAAGAGAGGTAAGAAGAGAATAAGCAAAAATGAGCAAGGATGGATAGATGCATCACAAAACATGTTTTTTTATTGCTCCAGAAGTTTGCACAGAACATCATTTCAATAGTAAAAGGAAAAAACACCATTATAGAGAAGGGGAGGAGGTTCAAACTCCATTTTCAACCCTATAGAAGAAAAGAAGGGAGGGCAGAGCGGAAAAGATGAACAACTTGTAATGTCCCCCACCAAAATGAGCCAAATCTGGCTTTTACATTGCATGGGTCGAGCCCAGGAGACAGAAACGTACAAAAAACATGAGAGTCCATTCCTCCTTAATGTAGATGCATTAAAACAGCATGGGGGACCTTACAAACCCATACCCTATCGATTTTGACCGATTTGCAGGAGAATGCGACCCATTCTGCATTAATTTGGTCGATGAAATGTCACTTCTGGTCATGAACACGTGTCAGAGCTGTTTCTCAACTTTCTCTCTCAGAATACACCAAAATTCAAGATTAACCCTAAAATCATGTAGAGAATTTCATAAGCTTTCCGTTGATATAAAGAACGTGTAAATCTGAGCTCTGGATCGAAAGATATGGAGATCTGAAGATTTAGGGCACAAACAGTGAAAATGTGTTTTGAAAATCTTTCCCGCGCTCTGCCGCCTGGATGACACATGTCAAGTGCTGATTGGATGCGTAATTCTCTCTCCTCTACTCACCCAAAAGTTTTCCTTGAAAAATTTGACTTTTTGTGATTTTGGAACATTTTCCACTTTCCTTCCGCACCCCGCCACTTGGGACACGTGGCATGCATTGATTGGAGGACAGGGGCGTGGGGTCTTCCTTTACTTTTAGCTTTTTGGCTGAAACTTGGCCAAATTTTCCAAATCCTCCCGAGCTCCGCGCTTCCCTACTCTTTTGGACACGTGTCCTATTTTGATTGGCTCGGGCTAGCGCTTCAAACCTCGCCCTTTGAAATTTGGACGTTTTCCCTTGTGACACGTGGCGTTACCTGATTCATCCTCGGGCCTGCCAGATTTTCACGTCCACCACGTCCATTTGTCCTGGATGTCCCGAACTGTCTGAGACGAAAACTTCTGATCCACCCGAAATGAGCTTCCCGTCCCTCATTCACCGATGACATATGGAGTAATTTGATTGGCTTTCGGCTCCTTGACTCTTTGCATCCGCTCGCGTTTCCGGCCCGATTGTCCCGGTGCTAAAGTTTCTTGTTTCGGCTGAACCGGGTGGTTCGCATCCTTTGCATCCTCATGGCCCAAATGTCCCGAGACTATTACGCTCAGCGTAGTTAGTTGATTTTCCTCGACCTTTGCCGGTTCGCCTTTCCGCCCCGCGTCCTCATGGTCCAACCGTCCCTAAGTGCCGCCTGGGCCGCCTGGAGGATTTTCGGCCGCCTCACACCCCGATGTCCCAAATGTCCCGACTCATTGCGAGGTCTAGGACTTAGCCAATTTTCATGATTTTTTCTGGACCAAGCTTGTTTTTGTAACTTTTTCACCCTTTTTCTAGAACTTGCTCTTTTCTTCTTGGGACAGGAGTTTAAAAATTCGAGGGGACCCTAGAAACATGATTTTTGCCCGAATCAATTATTTTCTGGGACTTGAGAATTTAATGCATGTTATCAAATTTACCCTCGGGGTGAATTTTGGATAACAGCTTTTTAAGTACCCATTGTTTTGATACCCACGGTTTTTTCCTAGTTTTGATACCCATGGTTTTATATCAAACCGCTGCTTAAGTAGTTGTTTATTTATATGGTCTTATACATATGATAGATAGACAAGCAAGCAAATGTATTGCTGATGTGTTTTGAATTCGGGTGTGAATTCTGTAGAGTTTGTTGATCATAGCTCTAAACGGATCTGGGTATTGTATTGAGAGAGTGGAGACTTGTAATAAAATCTGAGCAAGTGATTCTTGGTAGACATAGCCCAAATTGGGTGAACCATGTTAAATCTTATCTCTCTATGTTGTGTTATTTATTCTGCACTTTTATTTGAGATCTATAATATTTTCTACATATTAGTTTCTACTATTGCGATTTTGTAAGGGATTATTCCGCATATTTTATCTCTTATTTCCTAACAATTGGTATCAGAGCCTGGTTTGGTTTGTTGAAGTGTTGAATCATAGGGAAAGTTTTATCTTGAGTGGGAGCTATGGTAGATGATGGAAGATCTAGGGTTGATAAATTCAATGGGAAGAATTTCAGTCTTTGGAAGATGCAGATGGAAGATTACCTTTATCAGAAGGATCTTTATACTCCGTTGTCTGAGAAGGTGAACAAACCCTCAAGTATGATAGATGCGGAATGTGATTTTTGGATCGAAAGGCACTTGAAATGATCCGGTTGTGTCTTGCATCTTTGGTATTATTTAATGTTTCAAAGGAAAAGACTACAAAAGATCTAATGGATGCATTAGGGAAATTATATGAAAAACCCTCTACCTCTAACAAGATATTTTTAATGAAAAATTTGTTTAATATGAAGATGTCTGAGAATAGTTCAGTAGTAGATCATTTAAATGATTTCAATACGGTTGTGAATATGCTAGCTTCGGTTACAATAGAATTTGATGAAGTTAGGGCTTTATTAATTCGTGCTCTTTACCTAAGAGTTGGAATAGCCTAGTAATGGTGGTAAGCAACTTAGTTCCAGCTAACTCAAAGTTGAAGTTTGAGGATGTTGTAGGGGTGATTCTAAGTGAGGAAATGTGAAGAAAAAGATCTAGGGAATCTTCTACTTCAGGGAATTCTTTGACAGTGGAAACTAGAGGGAGACAAAAGAATAGAGGAAACCGTGGAAAATCAAAAGATCGGGCAAGGTCAAAATCTAAAAGCAAGATAGTATGTTGGAACTGTGGAAATTCTGGGCATGCAAAGAAGTACTATTGGGAGCTTGAGACAAGAAGAAACAACAGGAAGAAAATAAGGAGGCAAATGTGGTATCGGGTAATGTATGTCGGGATTCTTTGATTCTTTCTTTGCATAATATTAATGAATCTTAGGTTTTAGATTCAGGGCTTCTTTTCATGCTACTTCACATAGGCATTATTTTTTTGATTATGTTCAAGGATTTTGGGCATGTTTTCTTGGTGATGATGAGCCTTACAAGATAGTTTGAAAATGTAGTGCCCACTTTCCTTGGACACTATTCGAATCTTGATCCCGACACTATTGATCACATTTTGGATATTATTATGTTTTGATTAGTATGATGGTTAGATGTTAGATCCTAGATTAATATTGATATGGATTGAGATATTTTACTTGATGATCATTAAGACATTATTATTATTATGTGGATGATGACATCGTTGACATGACATGGAAGTTATTTCTTTTGATTGTAGAAATGCGACATTGATATTATGAATAGCTATAGTATAGAGATCTATTGGATGATGATATATTTACAGTTGAATTTAAATAATAAATGTTAAATCCTTGATATTTTTGTGATTTGGATTTGATAATTATATGTTGATTTTATATCTCTTAGATGTTCTGATATGGTCACAAGGCTGAATGAGGTATTGTTATTTTGTAGGTTAAAAATCACAACAATGTCGGGGGACTGGAGACTAACCATATTGGAATTCAGTGTGAAATCAACAAGGTCACCATGGTAATTATGTTTGAGTTGTATGTTTTGTTTTGTTAGGATTTCTCATGGGGAGATTTCCATTATTGTGACCATAGGGGCATATGTGTGTTTTATTTGTATGTTCCCTTTTCAAGTATTGTTGTGTGTATTTTTATTTGTATGGTGTTCCTTCTTTTAATAAATTTTTAATGTGATAGTATAATGTGAGAGTCTTATAGTTAAAATTTAATTAAATTAATTAGGATGTGGAATATAAATTAATGTTATTGTCTTGGTTAAAATGAAAATTGACTTATATTTATTCTAACCATGTGGTAAATAAATAAATCTTTATAAAAGATTGTAATAAATAAATGTCATAAATATAAATGCATGTGTAAGAAATTGTAAGAGGATGTAAGAGATGTGTAAGTGAAATGATAGATTATGTAAAGTATATTTTGGAGTATAGAACACTCCATCCTCTTTGAAACTCGGATTTGGTCTTGGGAGCCTAAATTGGAGGCTTGTGAGACAAGTTAAACTTGTCCCACACCTCTCAAAATACTCCACCAACCATGATTATTGATTTGGAGTCAAAATCAATCTATTTTACTATATTTTGACATACATTTGTGTAAGTATGGATTGCACTTGTCTTACAAATTTTTAATGCATTCCTTTTGGGGTATGGGCTACATTGTGTATATAAGTAATTTTGTCATATTTCATTTATGGTGATTTATTTGTTTGATGTTGAGTGCATTTTGGGATGAGGAAAAATGATGTGGCATCCCACTTGGAATCCACATCATCCTCTTCCACCTTCTCCCTTAAAATTTGAATTCCTCCTCATTTTGAGGTTGTTGAAAGTTGGAGATTTCACTCTTGGGTTGAATTTCTCTTGCATTTTTGGAGCTTGCTTGGTGGAAGAAGTGGATTTGCTTGTGCATACATTTACCTTGCTGATTTGGGACTGGTTTTTGGTGAAATAAAGACTGTTGTTTTGGAAACAAGTCTCCATTATGGAGAGGTAGGCTCTCACTCTTTTAAAATTGCTGTTTTTTCCCTCTTTTAGCATGAATTTTGAATGTGTTTCTGTTTGTAATTCTTAGAGGGATGGGTAGAATTCTTAGGGCAATGGTGTGGAGAGAAGACTATGAGGTTTATTAGAGGAGGGATAAGGGAATTGCCATTTTTATTTATTCTTGGGAGGGAATGTTGGTTTGGGATCCACCTAGGAAAGGAAATTGTTTGCATTTCCTACTTTGGGGGAGGTATAAGGGATAAATTTGGAGGGATAAGGAGGGGTTGAGGAGGGATAAGGTTTATGGGATTGCTATGATTTTTGGTGGTTTCCTTTTGGTGTATGCCCAAAATTCAACTTGGGAGGCACAAGGATACCTTCATAGTTCTTTCTCTTGTTTGGCTTGCTTGCTCAAGCCTTTGTGATTGTATGACTATTTTCAAATGCAGTTGAGAACTGTTGCCTTGTTTTGATTTGTGCCTTCATTGATTCTTGTGATATATGAGTGTTTCTTGCATGTGAAAGAAGTCCATGTTGCCATGAGTTGAATTATCATGCTCCATTTCAATATGGTTGGGGCTTGGGGGCCAATGGGGAAAGATGGCTTCTCTTTTCCCATTGGGTATCTTGGTTGGGTGGAGAGTGTTGCCTTTCCCCCTTCCTTGTTGTGATTAAAAGATAAAAGATGAAGAAATCAGCCTGTTGCTGTTTGGAGCTTGGAGAAATCAGTTTGACAGTCATTCCCTTTTGAGCAAGTTCATTGTAACCTTCCCACTTTGAAGTGGATGATTTGTATTGTTAATTGTAATGAGAAGACATCTTGTATTGAAATTAAAAGGTTGAAAGTGATAAGTGAATTGTAAAGAATTATTATTCCATACTGTGTTTTGAGAAGAATGTGAAAGAAAGAAATATGTATTGTGCATTGTAACTTGAAATTCAAAGAAAGAGATAAATTGTTGAATTATTGTTGGAAATCAAATAAAGAATTACATTCCTTTCTCAAACTTTCATTGTTGTATTAGATCCGAGTTGCTATTGTGAAATGAAATTAAAATGTTATTCCTTCTTGCAAAATTGTATATTGAAGTGAAAATTCAGAGATGCATTTTCGTTAGAGTTGAATGTTTGATTGAGGAAGTAATGTAATGGGTTAAGTCAGAATCTTATTGCTCATCCAAAAGACAAATCACCAAATCAATTTTAAAGGCACAACTCACTGTACAAAATTCAAATCTAGTAATGTATATTTTTTAATTAAAAGAACAGTTCACTTTTATACTTCCCAATCAATTTAAAATATTATGAATTAACATGCTAAGACTATTTTGAACCCATCTTGACAAGGAAAGTTCGAGAAAACAATTCAATTAATCCAATTTTGAATCAATCCCCTTCCTAGGTCATTTTTCTGTCCCTTGTTGGATAAAAACACAACTTGAACAAATTGATCAAATTGACACCTTTAAAACATTCTAATTCTTCCCTAAGTTGATCCTCCATGTCTGTTTGACATGTTGAGTGGAAGAAGAGTTCAAATTTTATCAAATTTGCAAGTTTAAAAATTGCCAGTTTTAAAATTATAAACCTTCAAATCAATTTCTTAAAATTAACCCTGAAACTTAAACAAATTCTAAATTTTATGATTTCTGTGCAAAGAGAACTCTGAGAGATTTTGGAAAGTCCTTGTTCGCCTAAAATGGAGCTTCCTATCAAAAGTTATGGCCATTTGAAGTTTTACTTCAAAATGGCCATCCCAAACCAAAAATAAAATAATTCGACCTTAGAAAAATTTAAATTTTGAACTTTAGAAAAATTACTCAAAATTTTCGCAGCCCCACCACCCTCTCATCCTATCAGAAGTCACCACATGGCACCTTGGAGGGGCGGACCCTTAATAAAACTTAACATTTTGAAAATTTTGCCTTGGGAAAATTTTCCCAATTTTCCCCGCAACCCTGCGGCCCCCAACCAATCACGTGCTGACACGTGGTAAGGGGGTGCACGGATCAAAATGGAAAACTTAACCATTTTTTCCTTTGGAAAATTTTCACTTTTCTCCCTGCAACCCCGTGGCCCCACACCAATCATGTGCTGACACATGGTAAGGAGGGCCCATGGATTTAGAAATGAAAACTTAACTTTTTGCACTTTTGGAAAAATTTCACTTTTTCCTCCACCGACCCGCATCCCCGCAACCAATGGGGTGTTGACACATGTCCCCATGGGTGCGTGGGTCTATGTAATTCTTTTAACCTTTTAACCCCTTGGGCAAAAATCAAAATTTTCTCCGCTGGCCCGCGGCCAATCACAAAGCGCCACGTGGCCATTTGGGCAAGCGCAAAGCACGGAGGAAAATTTTCCTTGGAAAATTGAAAACTTGGTTTTGGAAAAATTTCATGTTTTTCCCCATGACCCACCATCCCAGACCAATCACGTGATGACATGTGGCATTTGGGGTGTCGGCGGGGCGCGAAGGCATTTTCTCCCTAACCCCGCGGACTTCTAAGGGAAAATTTTCCCCTAAAACTCCACCCGGCCATAACTTGAGTTTTACAAGGAGTTAGGAGGAATTATTTATATGGTTGGAAAGGTGAGGAAATTTCCTATCCAATGAGCCTATTTTAGGAAATTTTTGATAACTCTTAGTGTGTGAAAATTCTAGTTGAAGTTCAGGGCTTGTTAGAGAGCAGGCCTTGAAATAAATTTCTCCCTGAACCTTAGTAAAACTTGTAACCTCCAAATTGGAACCTTGTAAACTTGTTATAAGATAAAAAAGGAAATATTGTGTTTGGTTAATCAGAATCTATTCGGAACCTATTTAGTTTCAAACTAGAATCTTGCTACTTGTTTGTAGACCCTTCTTATCAAAAAAAAATATTCCATAATTTTTTTGCCTAGTTTGTTTCTTGGTCTCAAGTGGTAGTTGAAGCGGGCATTACACTTGGTATCAGAGTGATGGTTCAAAATCTTGGACCATTGGGCACACTAGAAACATTGAGACTTGAAACCTAAAACTAGCAAATTGATAATCTAGAAAACAAAACTGTTTGAAAATTGTTCATGTTAGTAAACTTAGAAAACTGAAGGAAACTCAAGGTAATGAACTAACTCCCACTCTAGTCTGTGCAGGGAGCTCAGACGGAGCAGGAGGAACATTCATAGAGACTTAGAGTCACCACCACCACCACCTCCACCACCGCCACCACCACCACTAGACCAGGGTTTAGTAGCTATCCTACCACAAATTTTGCAGACCCTCCAGGATGTTAATGTTGCCCTACATGGAGGATCAAGTAGGAGGGTACTCAAGCAGGTAGGACGAGTTACTTCCATAGAGGGACATGCACCTCCTCCACCTAGTGAGGAGGATGGGGAGAGAATTTTCATGGAGAGTTGGCTAGAGCAGTCTCCCTTGAGGGGATATGGTGACTATATTTCAGGACGTAGAGAGAGAGGTCTGGAGCCCTAGGCTTGGGGGAGGAAGGTGGAGAAGCCCAGAGGCCGTCGGACCATACAGCCTGCAGATCACATCGGGGTCCTAAAGCTTAGGCCCTCACATTATTCAGGTGACATATGGGGATTCCAGGCAGAGGCCTGGCTGGTTAGCTTGAGCGGTTGCTTCAAGCTTTGCCCTTGTTCTAGCAACACGAAAGCTCATGTTGCGATCCATCTACTAGAGGATGGAGTTAGAGTTTGGTGGAGGACAGAGGAGCAGAAGCTCCATTTAGATTAATAGATAGCCACTTTGGAGCTATTTGAGGAGATATTTAGGAGTAGATACTTGCATGCATGGAGATTTATACAAAGAGAGGACCGATGAGTTCCATGATCTTGACAGCTTCCCTTACAGTGGCGAGTATGAGAGTAGGTTCCTAGACATGCTTCAGTACATTAATTACATGCAAGATGAGAAGGTGAGGATCCAGGGTTCATCCTAGGGCCTTAATTTGGACATTGGAGTGTGTATGCAGATCCACTATCCACAGACATTAGCAGAGGCCATTGAGAAGGCCTACATTGCAGAGGAGACTTGGGGTAAAACCCAGCAAGCTAGAGACTAGGTCAGGAGACGTATTCAGTAGTTAAAGGATAGTAGATCAAGGGGGTCAGCTCCTCCTCCTTGTGGTGGTCAGCATTCCTTATAGTCATCTTTAGGTGACATAACAGTAGCAAGCAGTAGTCCCACCCACCTTTTAGGCCTCATCGAGAGCCGATGCATAGAGAGGTTATTAGAGCATGGAGCCTCCTAGGGGTCCCATGAGGACATAGGATGGAGCTAGAGCTCAGTCAGTAGGAGTTCGACCACAGAGGCCACAACAGACTATGGCTGGGTCATCAGGATCCACAGCACCTACCTCTAGGGCACCTTCTGGCAGTGTTGCAGTTTGGAGGACTTCAAGTGGTTGCTTCAGTGTGGAGTAGCGGGACACTTTGGAGAGATCGCCCGTAACCCTAATAAGGGTAAGGTACCCATCTTAGAGCCTATAGTCAGAGACATGGGACGGAGTCACAGGATCTATGTAGCGGTTGAAAACTACTAGGAAAAGCACCAAAGCACTATTATTGAGACCACAGGTAGTATAGAAGGTGATCCTACTTCTATATTGTTTTACTCTGGTTCATCTGATTCATTTATTACACCATCCTTAGTAGAGCGATGCGAGGCTAGTGGGCTGTTTAGAAAGGGTCATAGTTGGGATGTTGAGATGGCTTCGGGAGCTAAGGTCTCTGTGAAGACTCCTTAGTAATGGAGTGTGTTGTTAACTCGGGAACCTTTCACCACCACTTTAGATCTCCACGCATACTTCCTTTGGGCTCGTATGGAGTCATTTTAGGCATGGATTGGTTGTCTACACATAGGGCCGTGGATGGATTGCTATCATAAGACTATATCTTTGTAGATAATCTTGGAGTTGAGTTGGTGATTTCTCGGGGTCGAGACCCATTTATATTCGCACTATCTCCGCTATGTAGCTCAAGCAAAGTGTGTGCGATGGGGTTGTCAGAGGATGTATGCATTCACATTCAAGTGATAAGGTAGAGGATGGGTCTAGTGGGCCATTGCTAGATGACCATCCCATTTTGAGAGAGCATGCAGATGTTTTCCTAGGGGAGCTACCAGGGATTCCACCCCCACGTGAGATTGATTTTCATATTGATCTGATTCCAGGAGTAGAGCCTATCTCATGATCTCCTTATCAGATGACCACCCCAGAGCTCTATGAGCTCAAGTTACAGCTAGAGGGCCTTCTAGAGAAAGGCCTTATCTATCCTAGTGTATCCCCTTGGGGTGCACTAGTTATATTTGTTAAGAAGAAGGATGGATCCTTACGGTTGTGCATAGACTACCGCCAGCTGAATAAGGTAATGATCAAGAATCATTATCCCCTACCTCACATTGATGACTTGTTTGATCAAATGAAGGGAGCCACGAGTGTTCTCTAAGATTGATCTCAAGTCAGGGTACCATCAATTGAGGATTACAGAGGCAGACATTCATAAGA
Organism: Taxus wallichiana var. yunnanensis; assembly: GCA_018340775.1. NCBI lineage: Eukaryota > Viridiplantae > Streptophyta > Pinopsida > Cupressales > Taxaceae > Taxus > Taxus wallichiana. The sequence goes on from CM031239.1 coordinate 845,250,731, forward strand.
CTATTTTTCGTATGAGGTATGGACACTATGAGTTCACAGTGGTGCCATTTGCTTTGATGAATTCCCCAAGTAGTATTCATGAGTTTGATTAATGGGGTATTCAAGATCTTTCTGGATCACTTCGTGCTCATCTTTCTTGATAACATTATGATTTACTCACGTACACGTGAGGAGCAAAAGAGGCACCTTTGTCAGGTTCTTCAGTGTCTTTGTGAGCAGTAGCTTTACGGGAACTTGGAGAAGTGTGCTTTCTTTCAGTCAGAGATTCAGTACTTGGGTCATATCATCTTAGGTGAAGGTATCGCAGTTAATCCTTCCAAGATTAGAGCCATTATGGATTGTTCTACCCACTACAAGTGACAAAGGTGCACAACTTCATGGGGTTAGCAGGGTATTATAGGATATTTGTGCAGACTTCTCTTGGATAGCACATCCCATCACTTCCCTTCAGCAGAAAGGGAAGAAGTTTGTTTGGTCAGATAGGTGTGAGAAGGCCTTCAAGACACTGAAGGAATATCTTACTAAGCACCCATTCTTGCAAAGTGCCGGATCCATTGTGGTGAGTTCCTTGTTTGCACAGATGCTTCTTTAGCAGGGCTTGGAGGTATGTTGATGCAGGATGGTAGGGTTGTAGCTTTTGAGTCTCACAAACTCAAGGATCACGAGCTTAATTATCCTACCCATGAAGTTGTGCATGCTTTGGTTAGATGGAGACATTTTCTTCTTGGACGGAGATTCACACTCAGGACAAACCATTTAAGTCTTCACCACCTCTTCACACAACCCAATCTCAATGCTCATCAATGGCATTGGATGGAGTTTCTTTATGTGAGTATGACATGGAGATAGAGCATATGAAGGGGAAGGAGAATGTGGTTGTAGACTCTCTTAGTAGATGGAGGCATTTGAGCATGGCTACTTCAAAGGTGATGCACATTTACGGAGCAGATTCTTCACAGAGCTTCCTCGACGCTTTTACATTACTGACTCGAGCAAGAGATTGAGTCCCAGAGACCCCTTGAGGGGAAATTTGATGGTTTTTCACTAGAGGCAAATGGTCTTCTTAGGCACAGAGGTCAGATTTATGTTCCTAGAGATGAAGGCTTGAGGTAGGACATCTTGAAAGAGGCACATTGTGCACCCTATTCATCCCATCTCTGGGGTGAAGAAGATGCACACCACCTTGAGATAGTTATATCACTGGAGAGGACTTCACAGAGACGTGGCTCAGTTTGTGTCATGCTTCTTAGAGTGCTAGAAAGTGAAGGCTGAGCATAAGCATTAAGCTGTCCTTCTCTTTCCTCATGCTATACCGGAGTGGAAATGGGACACCATTTCCATGGATTTCATTGTTGGGTTACCAATGTCGAGATATCATCATGATGCCATCATGGTCACAATTGATAAAATGAAAAAGTAGCTCACTTTTCTCTGGTGAAGACCACGTATAAAGCTAGTCCAGTGGCATGTGTCTACTTGGATGAGATCTTCAAAGTTACACAGATTCTTTGGAAGATCATTTGTGACCGTGATCCTTGTACACTTCACATTTATGGACCACCGCAAGTATGTCCCTGGACGAGGATTAATTTCATCACAGCATACCACACCGAGATAGATGGACAGACCGAGAGGGTGAATCAGATTTTGGAGGACATGCTCAGGATGTACGTGATGGATCACCAGGTGAGATGGGAGGAGTATCTATATCTTGTGGAGTTTGCCTACAATAATAGCTTTTAGAGTTCTATAGGCATGGCTCCTTTTCAGGCCTTATATGGCAGGGAGTGTAGGACACCCCTTACATGGGATAGATTGGAGGATAGAGTATCCCTAGGACCAGCTCTTTTGTAGGACATGGAGAAGCCGGCAAAGTGTTGATCAGGCAGAGATTGCAGGAGGCACAAGATAGGTAGAAGAAGTATGTTGATCAGCATAGGACCGAGCATAATTTTGATGTGGGCATGAAGGTATTCCTTCATGTTAGGCCACATAAGAGCCCGATCCATTATGGAAAAGGTTCTAAGTTAGCTCCTTAGTTCATTGGACCTTTTGAGATCTTGGAGCGTATCGGCCCGTTGGCTTACCATCTAGCATTGCCACCTAGCTTGTCTCACGTACATGATGTGTTTCATGTTTCTGTTCTTAGGAGATACATCACATATCCTTCTCATGTACTAGATTGGACATCATTACAAGTATAGGATCAAGGGTAGGTGATGGTGGAGCCCATCTATATCATAGATAGCAGGACCCTGGGCCTTCGAGGTAGAGAGATTGATTAGGTACGGGTGCAGTGGGATAGATATGATGAGATTGCAGCCACTTGGGAGGACACTACTCCTTTACGAGTGTAGTTTCCACATTTGTTCCAATGACTTCCAGGAGGAATTCAAGTCTAAGGGGAGGGGGATGTAGTGCCCACTTTCCTTGGACACTATTCGACTATGATCATATTTTGGACATAATTATGATCCTAACACTATTGATCACATTTTGGATATTATTATGTTTTGATTAGTATGATGGTTAGATGTTAGATCCTGGATTAATATTGATCTGGATTCAGATATTTTTCTTGATGATCATTGAGACATTAGTATTATTATGTGGATGATGACATACTGGTTGACATGGACAGGTTATTGCTTTTGATTGTAGACATGTGACATTGATATTATGAATAGCTATAGTATAGAGATCTATTGGATGATGATATAGTTGCAGTTGAATTTAAATAATAAATGTTAAATCCTTGATATTGTTGTGATTTGGATTGATAATTATATGTTGATTTTATATCTCTTGGATGTTCTGATATGGTCACGAGGCCGAAGGAGGTATTGTTATTTTACAGGTTAAAAATCACAACAATGTCGGGGACTGGAGACTAACCATATTGGAATTCAGTGTGAAATCAACAAGGTCACCATGGCAACTGTGTTTGATTTGTATGTTGTGTTTTGTTAGGATTTCCCATGGGGGGATTTCCATTATTGTGACCATGGGGGCATATGTGTGTTTTATTTGTATGTTCCCTTTTCAGTATTGTTGTGTGTATTTTTATTTGTATGGTGTTCCTTCTTTTAATAAATTTTTAATGTGATAGTATAATGTGAGAGTCTTATAGTTAAAATTTAATTAAATTAATTAGGATGTGGAATATAAATTAATGTTATTGTCTTGGTTGAAAATGAAAATTGACTTATATATATTATAACCATGTGGTAAATAAATAAATCTTTATAAAATATTGTAATAAATAAATGTCATAAATATAAATGCATGTGTAAGAAATTGTAAGAGGATGTAAGAGTTGTGTAAGTGAAATGATAGATTGTGTAAGGCAGATTTTGGAGTGTAGAACACTCCATCCTCTTTGAAACTCGGATTTGGTCTTGGGAGCCTAAATTGGAGGCTTGTGGGACAAGTTAAACTTGTCCCACACCTCTCAAAATCCTCCACCAACCATGATTATTGATTTGGAGTCAAAATCAATCTATTTTATTGTATTTTGACATAAATTTGTGTAAGTATGGATTGCACTTGTCTTACAAATTTTAAATGCATTCCTTTTGGGGTATGGGCTACATTGTGTATATAAGTAATTTTGTCATATTTCATTTATGGTGATTTATTTGTTTGATGTTGAGTGTATTTTGGGATGAGGAAAAATGATGTGGCATCCCACTTGGAATCCACATCATCCTCTTCCACCTTCTCCCTTAAAATTTGAATTCCTCCTCATTTTGAGGTTGTTGAAAGTTGGAGATTTCACTCTTGGGTTGAATTTCTCTTGCATTTTTTGGAGCTTGCTTGGTGGAAGAAGTGGATTTACTTGTGCATACATTTACCTTGCTGATTTGGGACTGGTTTTGGTGAAATAAAGACTACTGTTTTGGAAACAAGTCTCCATTATGGAGAGGTAGGCTCTCACTCTTTTAAAATTACTTTTTTCCCCTTTTAGCATGAATTTTGAATGTGTTTCTGTTTCCTATTCTTAGAGGGATGGGTAGAATTCTTAGGGCATGGTGTGGAGAGAAGACTATGAGGTTTATCAGAGGAGGGATAAGGGAATTGTCGTTATTTGTTCTTAGGAGGAAATGTTGGTTCGGGATCCACCTAGGAAAGGAAATTGCTTGAATCTCCTACTTTAGGGGAGGTATAAGGGATAAATTTGGAGGAGGGATAAGGAGGGGTTGAGGAGGGATAAGGTTTATGGGATTGCTATGATTTTTGGTGGTTTTCTTTTGGTGGATGCCCAAAATTCAACTTGCGAGGCACAAGGAGACCTCCATAGTTCTTGCTCTTGTTTGGCTTGCTTGCTCAAGCCTTTGTGATTGTATGACTATTTTCAAATGCAATTGAGAACTGCTACCTTGTTTTGATTTGTGCCTTCATTGATTCTTGTGATATATGAGTGTTGTTTGCATGTGAAAGAATTCCATGTTGCCATGAGTTGAATTATCATGCTCCATTTCAATATGGTTGGGGCTCGGGGGCTAATGGGGAAAGATGGATTCTCTTTTCCCATTGGGTATCTTGGTTGGGTGGAGAGCGTTGCCTTTCCCCCTTCCTTGTTGTGATTAAAAGATAAAAGATGAAGAAATCAGCCTGTTGTTGTTTGGAGCTTGGAGAAATTAGTTTGACAGTCATTCCCTTTTGAGAAAGTTCATTGTAACCTTACCACTTTGAAATGGATGATTTGTATTGTTAATTGTAATGGGAAGACATTTTGTATTGAAATTAAAAGGTTGAAAGTGATAAGTAAATTGTAAAGAATTATTATTCTATACTATGTTTTGAGAAGAATGTGAAAGAAAGAAATATGTATTGTGCATTGTAACTTGAAATTCAAAGAAATAGATAAACTATTGAATTATTGTTGGAAATCAAATAAAGAATTACATTCCTTTCTCAAACTTTCATTGTTGTATTAGATCCAAGTTGCTGTTGTCAGAAATGATAATGTATTAGATCAAAATTTCATTGTTGTATTATAAACTTTACATTCCTCGTTTTCCTAAAATGGAGCTTCCTATCAAAAGTTATGGTCATTTGAAGTTTTACTTCAAAATGGCCGTCCCAAACAAAAAATGAAATAATTCGACTTTAGAAAAATTTAAATTTTGAACTGTAGAAAAATTACTCAAAATTTCCGTGGCCCCACCACCCTCTCATCCTATCAGAAGTTGCCACGTGGCACCTTGGAGGGGTGGACCCTTAATTAAACTTAACATTTTGAAAATTTTGCCTTGGGAAAATTTTCCAAATTTTCCCGCAACCCCGCGGCCCCCAACCAATCACGTGCTGACATGTGGCAGGGGGTGCACGGATCAAAATGGAAAACTTAACCATTTTTTCCTTTGGAAAATTTTCACTTTTCTCCCTGCAACCCCACGGCCCCACACCAATCACGTGCTGACACGTGGCAGGGAGGGCCCGCGGATTTAGAAATGAAAACTTAACTTTTTGCACTTTTGGAAAAATTTCACTTTTTCCTCCACCGACCCGCATCCCCACAGCCAATGGGGTGTTGACATGTGTCCCCATGGGTGCATGGGTCCATGCAATTCTTTTAACCTTTTAACCCCTTGGGTGAAAAATCAAAATTTTCTCCGCCACCCGCGGCCAATCACAAAGCACCACGTGGCCATTTGGGCAAGCGCGGAGGCACGAAGGAAAATTTTCCTTCAAAAAATTGAAAACTTGGTTTTGGGAAAAATTTCATGTTTTTCCCGCGACCCACTAGCCTAGACCAATCACATGATGACACGTGGCATTTGGGGTGTTGGCGGGGGCGCGAAGGCATTTTCTCCCTAACCTCATGGACTTCTAAGGGAAAATTTTCCCCTAAAACTCGCCCGGCCATAACTTGAGTTTTACAAGGAGTTAGGAGGACTTATTTATATGGTTGGAAAGGTGAGGAAATTTCCTATCCAAAGTGAGCCTAGTTTAGGAAAGTTTTAATAATTCTTAGTGTGTGAAAATATAGTTGAAGTTTAGGGCTTCTTAGAGAGCAGGCCTTGGGATAAATTTCTCCCTGATCCTTAGTAAAACTTGTAACCTCCAAATTGGAACCTTGTAAACTTGTTATAAGATATAAAAAAGGAAATATTGTGTTTGGTTAATTAGAATCTTTCGAAACCTATTTAGTTTCAAACTAGAATCTTGCTACTTGTTTGTAGACCTTTCTTATAAAAAAAATTATTCCATAATTTTTTTTCCTAGTTTGTTTCTTGGTCTCAAGTGGTAGTTAAAGTGAGCATTATAGAAAAGGTTTTGTTTAGGTTAAGACGTAGAATGGGAATACATGGATATTGAAGGATGTCAGATATTTTCCTACATTAAGGAGAAATTTGATATCGGTGGGGCAATTGGGAAGTGATGGTTGTACTGTGATATTTATAGTTGACTCTTGGAAGGTCACCAAGGGTGCTCTTGTGGTGGCAAGAGGTAAAAAAGTTGGAACCTTGTATTTAACCATTGATAGTACTAATGATTGTAATCTTGTGGCTTTAGATGCAGATACAACATTATGGCACTATAGGGTTGGTCATATGAGCCATAAGGGCATGGACATCATAAAGAATAATTTACCTGGATATACAGAAATAGGTTTGGATTTCTGTGAGAACTGCATATATGGGAAATAGAAGCGAGTAAGGTTTCTCAAGGTTGGACCTACGAAGAAAGAGAGTAAGTTAGAGTTGGTACATTCTAATGTGTGGGGGCTAGCTTAGGTATCATCTCTTGGGGGTTTAGGTTATTATGTTACTTTTATTGATGATGCAACAAGGAAAGTTTGGGTTTATTGTATTAGAAATAAATCTAATGTATTTGATACTTTTTTAAATGGAAAGCCTTGGTAGAGAATGAAACATGCCTTAAGTTAAAATGTCTCAGGTTAGATAATGGAGGGGAGTATTGCAGCAATGAATTTGATGATTATTTTTCTAAGAATGGAATCCACAGGCAAAAGATGGTTCCAAGAACCCCGCAATAGAATGGGGTGTCAGAAAGGATGAAAAGAATGATAATGGAACGTGCTAGGAGCATGAGGATACATGCAAGATTGTCTCTTTATTTTTGGGCAGGTATAAAGGAGCATATTTGTGTACTTGATAAGCATGAGAGGACCCTCAAGTGCCTTAGATGGAGGCATACTTGAGGAGGCTTGGTACGGTAAGAAAGTTGATTACTCGTTTCTTAGAGTCTTTAGATGTGAGGTGTTTGTTCATATTGACAAGGATGATGGGACCAAGCTAGAGGCTAAATCAAAAAAATGCACTTTTATTGGTTATGGTGGTGATGAATTTGGATTTAAATGTTGGATTATTAAAGACAAGAAAATCATTCAGTCTAGGGATGTGGTCTTTAATGAGAAAGTCATGTATAAGCAACAGTTGCAGGAAAACAAGGAAGAATCCAAGAAAGAATATGCAGTGGTAGATGATCTTCCGAATGGGAAAGTGACCCATGAATCAGTTCAGGAACCTACTCAATAGGAACCCCAAACTCCTACAGTGAGGAGGTCTTCTAGGGTAAGAAAAGAACCTGAACATTTTTCTCCTTCTCTTTATTATTTATTACTCACTGATAGTGGAGAGCTAGAGATCTTTGATGAAGTAATGTAGGTAGATGCTAGTAAGAAGTGGGAGCAAGCCATGGATGAGGAGCATAAGTATCTCATGGAGAACCAGACTTGGGATTTGGTGAAGCTACCGGAAGGCAAAAGAGCATTGCAGAACAAGTGGGTGTATAGAGTTAAAGACGAAGGAGGAAAGAAAAGATATAAGGCCCGGTTGGTGGTCAAGGGGTTTGCATAGAAACAAGGTATAGATTTTGATGAGATCTTTTCTCCTGTAGTAAAAATGACTTCTATTAGAATTGTTCTTGGAATAGTGGCAGCAGAAGACTTGCACTTAGAACAGTTAGATGTAAAGACTACATTTCTCCATGGTGATTTGGAGGAGGAGCTATATATGCAACAACCAGAAGGATATGAAGTCAAAGGTAAAGAGGAGATGGTGTGCAAACTGAAGAAGAGCTTGTATGGCCTAAAACAAGCTCCACATCAATGGTATAAGAAGTTTGATAGCTTCATGATGGAGCAAGGTTATATCAGATGTCATTCTGACCATTGCGTGTATACAAAGAAATTTGAGGATGGAAATTATATTATCATGTGTTTATATGTTGATGACATGTTGGTTGCAAGTAAAAACATGTAGGAAATAAAAGTACTCAAGAAACAGCTAAGTGAATCCTTTGATATGAAGGATTTGGGGGCTGCCAGACAAATCCTTGGTATGAGGATAACTCGGGATAGGAAGGAACAGAAGTTGACTTTATCTCAGGAAGATTACATTAAGAAGGTATTGGATAGGTTTAACATGTAGGATGATAAACCAGTTGGGACTCCTTTGGCAAGCCATTTTAAGTTATCAAAGGAGCAGTGTCCCAAGATAGAGCAAGAAAGAAATCATATGTCCAAGGTACCTTACTCATTAGCGGTTAGCAGTTTGATGTATGCTATGGTATGCACTAGGCCTGATATTTCCCATACAGTAGAAGTTGTGAGTAGATTTATGAGTGATCCAGGTAAAGAGCATTGGCAAGCAGTAAAGTGGATCCTTCGGTATTTGAGAGGGACCATGGGGACAGTTTTATGCTATAGTGGATTAGACACCACTTTGCATGGTTATGTAGATTCAGACATGGCTGGACATGTAGACAGTAGGAGGAGCACAATAGGTTATATTTACATTGTAGGTGGGATAGCAGAAGCTAGATTTCACGACTCACGTAAACCGGTGGCTTTTTCAACCATGGAAGATGAGTATGTATGTTGTTGCCACAGAGGCAAGCAAAGAGATGATTTGGTTACAACAATTTCTAGAGGAGTTGGGGCATAAGAAGGAGGAATGTAAGATGCATAGTGATAGTCAGAGTGCTATACACCTAGCTAATAACTCTTCTTTTCACTCCAAGAGGAAGCATATACATTGAGATATCACTTCATTAGGATAACTTTGGAGGAAGATAAGTTTAAGTTGGAGAAGATTCATACGAGTCGAATCCTGCAGACATGATGACCAAGGTGGTCACAAGGGATAAAATAAAGCTATGTTCAGCTTTGGTTGGCCTTCATGAGATGACCTGTGAAGGGTTGAGAAGCTTGCTCGGTGAAAATTAGTCTCCAAGTGGGAGATTGTTATGTTGTGGAGCATATTTTCATGTTAGAGTGTGGTACACCTTCTATGTATTACACTCTTGTATTTTTATGGCGGTCCCTGCTCACCGGTAAGCGGGTCGTGGGGTTTAGGGAGGTGAAGCCCCTTGATGGATGGGGGCTGGGGCCGAAGCCCCGAAGAAAATTTTCATGGATGGTTTATTAACCCATGGGTAATGGGTAACCGTTATGGGCTGGTTTTTGGGCCCATGGTTTTTTTGGTACCCATTGTTTTGATACCCATGGTTTTGTATCAAACTGCTTAAGAAGTTGTCTATTTATATGGTCTTATGCATATGATAGATAGACAAATAAATGTATTCTAGATGTGTTTTGAATTCGGGTGGGAATTCTATAGAGTTTGTTGAGCATAGGTCCAAACGGATCTGGGTATTGTATTGAGAGAGTGGAGGCTTGTAATAAAATCGAGTAAGTGATTCTTGGTGGATGTAGCCCAAATTGGGTGAACCATATTAAATCTTATCTCTACGTGTTGTGTTATTTATTCTATACTTTTATTTGAGATCTATAATATTTTACGCATATTAGTATCTCACTGTTGCGATTCGTAAGGGATTATTCCGCATATTTTATCTCTTATTTCCTAACATTATGGAAACTACATACTAATCCTAGCGATCCTCAACTTTACAGATAGTGCTTAAAACTAGAAGAGGTAAAGGTAGGAGCCTAGCGGCCACAAAAGCCAAACCATGATTTATTATTTTATGGCTACTTTCAAAATAAGAAAATTTTAAGCCTAGGGTTTGATATGTTGTTTATGTCAATAAGTAAAGGAGCTTAGTGGGTGTTAAGCATTTTCTTTGATAGGAAATGATGTGAAGTATTGAAAACCACGTAGCTCATCGAATTACATACAAGGCCAGGGGATCCAAAACTATAAAGATATAGTTTATAATGAGAAGAGGTAAAGGTACGAGCCTAGTGTCCACTAAGCTATACCATGATTTGTTATTTTATGGCTATTTTAAAAATAAGAAACTTTTGAGACTAGGGTCTGATATGTCATTTTTTCAATAAGTAAAGGAGCTTAGCGGTCACTAAGAATTTTCTTTGATAGTAAACGATGTAAAATATGAGTTGAAAACCATGTATCTTATGGGAACTACATATTAAGGCTAGCAATCCAAAACTGTAAAGATAGTGTTTATAATGAGAAGAGGTAAAGGTAGGAGCCTAGTGGCCACTAAGCTATACCATGGGTTATTATTTTATGGCTATTTTCAAAAATAAGAAACTTTTGAGTCTATGGGAAACACATAATACGTCTCGATCCATTTAGAGGGTATGTAATGTAGGACTTTCTCTCCACCACACATAGCCTAACAAATATGGTACAATTAAAATAAATGGATAACATTATTGTTCAAAATCCATGCACATAGTGTTGAAATAAGAAACATTTGATCCTAGCAATCGTTATGGCATTCCATTCATTATGTACAAAAGCTTAATAGTCAATGAGCATTTTATCTTGTAGGAATAGATGTGAATTATATGTTACATATAATACGTATTGTAAGTACTACATAATCCTTGAAAACAATGTAAATACCCAAAGCAATATACATATAGTATTTTTAATGATTGGTAGTGATGGGGAGCATAGCGAGCACTAAACTAGAGAATGATCTTTTATTTTATCACTATTTTCAAATTATGAAACTGTTGATCCTAACGTCCACTATGCCATTAATTTCAATAAGGAAAAATTCTTAACATTCACTAAGAATTTTTACCCATAATATCCGACGTGAATTACGTGTTTTAAACAATATACCTTATGGGAACTACGTACGACATGATCCCTATGTATGGTATGCAATGCAGCTATTAGCTCTACTGTGTACATTCCAACCAACATGATATAATTATAATCAATGAAAAACACTAGCAATCCAAAGTTGTACAAATAGTGTTTATAATGACCATAATGGTAGGAGCCTCGTGGTCACTCAGGTAGGTCACAATTTATTATTTTATCACAATTTTCAATAAAATAAAATGTTGAAACTAGCGTCCATTGTGCCATTACTTTTGATAAGTAATGAAACTAAGCGTTAGGTAAACAATTTTTCTGATACGAAACATTATGAATTATATGTTACAAATAATATATTTTATGGAAAATACATATGGCTTGATCCCTATCGAGTATTTTTAGTGTATTACTTGTTTTCGCCATGGATATTCTATCAAATATGATAGAATTATAATCAATAAAAATCACTAGCGAGCCAAAAGTGTACAAAAAGTGATTACAATGATAAGATGAAATGGTAGGACCCTAGCTTCCGCTAAGCTAGGTCGTGATTTGTTATTTTATCGCTATTTTTAAATTCTTAGTGTTTTTTACCCTCAATGGATATAACGTATCAAACATTAAATTTTTTTAGCCTAAGAAGACTTGCACTATAAATGCATTAACATAAGTTCAAAAAAATTGGAATAAATTTCTTCAATTAGTATTGTAAATCTAACTTATAGTCATAATAAGAAAGAATAGACCCTTTTTTATTGGTACTATAAAAACATTGTTAATAATAAAATCTTTTCTCAAATAGGTATAACCCACCATGACCTTATAGAGAGAATTGTTTCCATGAAAACAACTATTGTGAAGAGGGTCATACTTAAGTTTAGGAAAAGTGTAATCGTTCTTGTTTGTTTTTTATAGCTTGTTGTGGAGTTTCCCACCAAGCGCTACACTTTTAGACTAGTTATAGACCTTTAAACATAATGAATAAATTATGTCCGATATACATATATTTCACATTTTCTTATATAACAAAAAATGAGGAGCTATCACTAACTCCGTTAATGTGATTTGTTTCTCAAATACTCTCCTCATAATACCAAACATTAGATCTTCTGACTGGTATCCTTTAAACATCTACATTAGTCTTGTTATAGGCATTTAATCCTCACTACTACAATATATCCAATATACACATAAATCACATTGTCTTCTAAAATAAAAATCCCGAGCTAGCGCAAAACTCATTATTGTGACTGATTTTAAAACACTCTCTTCAAAATACCAAATATTACATCTTAATGTCCTCTATAGTTTATCATTCAATAGGTGTAAATGGCTTTAAAAATGTTTTAGGTTGTTCTTTTATATGTTGACTAGAAGTATATATGCCACTAAAGTGTGTATTTTTAATGTTCCTATCATGCCATCTATATAATGTTATAGTTTTTTTGGATCATATGTAATACTTTCAAAAGGTGTAAATGGTTTTGTATCTTTCAATGCATCATAATTCAATTTTAGACTTTTAGAAAAAAATTGTTATTATTGATTTGATCCACAAAATATGAATTGCGGTAACCAATTGAATGATACTAAGATGTAGTATCAATTCCTAACGATTGCTTTAACCATTAATTTAATTACTCTGTTATGATACATAGTAAAGAACTCTAGAGGTTGGTGTCTACTAGGGTAGTATTTAAATTCCTTAATAGACAATGCGAGAAAACACTTTAAAGTTTGGAAATGACCTAATTATTAATGGATTTTACTCTAATTATAGGAAAAATTTCTTCCATTTATCTCGTGCTCCATTCAAAACAATTCCATTCATTGTAGGTGGTATTTGTTGGACGAAAAAAGACGAGGAATGGTTTGTGGAAATTAATTCCCCTGAAAACTATAATGTCGGGTTGTGGTTTTCTTTTTATAGATGACAATCATGAGGAAGTTGGTATTGTTCTATCGTTATAAGTTATTGATTTGGTGATAGTACATGTCCAGGTGGAATGCTTAGACTTTGAAAAAAAAAGTTTCTTATTTTGGATATGGAGTTGGATGTTTCTTTTTTCAAGAAATGGGAAATGCATGCCTCTATAAACATCAAACCATATTCATTTTCAAAATATCCATTTAAGCTTTCATTTGCCACAACATGAAATCAATTATGAATTGATTAATGTTTATTTCAAATACATTATGCTCACATTTTCAATAGCAAGAAATAGATTATGAATTGATGATTGTTTATTTGAAATAGATCTTGCATCAACGGATCCAAAGAACATGTAAAGGTGGTGTAATCCAAGCCACAATATCAATTGGTAATTGTTAGTCGTAAGCTAAAATGTTTTTTATTTCAATTGGTTGTAATTGATATGTGGCCGATGAAAATAAAATTTGTTTACTTCCATGTAGGTAGCGATAAGAGTTATTTAATTATTTTGGATATGGAGGACTTGCTATATGGGATAAACAAAACATACAACAAGAAGATGTCATTCAGGTTTGGTATGAAAGTTGTCAACTGTGAGGTGACATGTCAGAATTTATAAAATCATTATCACCATACTGTGAACTAGAATTCTAGTTTGACAATCTCATTTTTTCGACGTTAAAATGATATCAACAGATTCAATAAGAAAATATAGATCGTAATGAATCCAATACTTAGTTGGGAAAGGAACATTGTAGTATAATAACAAATAGAGACCTAGAAAAGGTTTGGAGTAGAAACGATTTTTCATACAATTCTAAAAACACTTTGTGTATTACATTAGGTGCAAAGGGAAACCCTCCTAAAAATTTTATGGTGGGGATGAAAAGTAGATGCAAAGATTGTACAAAAGATAAATGGTTGATGGCCAATTTGTACAAAAAAATATCACAAATAGTGTCTCAGGGATTGAATGTGGTAGAGGGCATCAAATATTTGGAGCAAGAAAATGCTAAATAACTATTTATCTTTTCATAATGTTGTTATGATGGTATTGCTTAACATTTTCAATAATATATACATACATATGTTATTATGAATGTACTTTGGGGTAATTCTATTATATTATGACAAGATTGAAAAATTATAACCTGGGAGGATTTAAATTTTCACCGATTATAAAGTTGATAGTATGATTGAATAACTTCTATGGTGAATTATTAGAAAAAATTTCCCTTGAAAAATTGTAAAATAGTATTTTTTACACTGTTCATAAAATAAATATAAAATTATATTGTATATACTTAATTTTTTTAATTTTTTTAATATAATTAATATATAAATAAATATCTAGAAAAATTGATGGTCACATCTATAATATGCAAGTCATATGTGACGGTTATTTCAAAGATTTATAACTATTTTAAGGATAAAAACAATAAAAAAACATCTAAACAGGCGTCAAATTTAACACCATGTTGTGGCCTTTGTTACAACCATTGAAGGACAAGAGAAGATGTTCATTATCCCGTATAAAATAGAAACATGCTTTGTACATAACATGGCAGCATCTACTAGACCATATAAAATGAAAACATGTTCTGTATATAAAAAATCATAAATAATGCTTAGCGGTCACTAGCCTATCTAAAACATAAAAAAATTCTTTTTATAACATAACATAAATAATGGTTGGTGACTCCTAGCCCTTATAAAATAGAAACATGTTACGTATATAAAAATCATAAATATATACATGTTCTATTTAGTCCAAAGCATAGAAAATGCCTAGCAGATGCTAGCCAAGATAATGGATTCCAGTTTTTGACTTTTTGGGTTCCAATATATGGGATTTTGGAGTGCAGTAAATTCCAATATATGTGATTTTGGATTCCAATATATGTGATATTGAAATCCAATATGTGTGATTTTGGAGTCCAAATAATTTCAATATTTAACATTTTGGAATTCAAAACAAGTAGTTTTGGATTCCAATATCTGGCTATATTTTTTCCACTCAGATTGGAATAATTCAGATTTAGTGAAATAAGCCTTTATCAAACTCATTCAAGGGACAAGGGTTGCATCACTTCTACATACACAACATAGGAGAGGAAGTTTATTCTATTCCATCCCACACATTCTATACATCTTATACACTCTAGATCTAGCCCGCTATCTTAGTGTAACTTGCACAAGGGAATCCTAGGGCATCATCACACACACTTACACATAGAAATACATGGATTCTGAAATGTAGTGCAACGCCCGATCATAAGATCACTATTTGGGTGACCGTTGGAGTCACTCCGGCTCCATATTATTCATCTTTTTATTATATTTAATGTGGTTTATGGACATGTGCAGGTAAACAAGTTGTTTTACAAGTTACAGGTATATTCGGTGATCAAGGAGTGAAATCAAAGCAAAAATAGACACTAAAAGTGAAACTCTTCCTACATAGAAGAGACCAAATCCCGAACATTGACACAAACACTAGTACATAGAATGGACAATAGTGCTCAGGTGCTCCCCCTTCCCATGAGCACTCCTATATAACACATTTCCATGTTTCAAAACCTCCAATTTATAGTTACGACACTATCTATAGTTTTTTTCTCGGCTATTCACCTTCCCATATCACTTCTAGTTTTCTTGTAAATCAGCTAAGTCCCCCTATCTCTCATTGTCTTAGGGTTTCATATCATTGCATGCTTTTTTGCTTACAACTTATTATATATTAGCATTTGTATATCATTTGTTACAATAGTTACCATGAAATTATATTTAATTATATTTATATTAAATCATTTGTGATGATAACAATGCAACTTGGAAAAAGTATTTTTTAATCAATATTCACATTTATTCAACTAATAATCTGTTATAGATGAACCCAAAGCTATTGAGGGTAGTAGATGATTTCATAGGGGAGAATGTTATTTGAATAAATCTCTACATATTAATAAATTTTTAGTGATGAAAATAATCTGGTGGTTGATAAAAGATTACCCAAAAATTATATTTTATATTGTGTTATCTTATGAAAATATTTTGTAAAAATGGAATGATTCGTTGTAAAATAATAAATCAGCATTATAACAGGGATGAATGAGATTTATCTTGTAAAACAATGAGTTAACTAAATAATGAAATGGTTTAGTGGTTGTAAACACCTCTTGCATAATATAAAAGGGGTTATCACCCAATTTATGAGGGAAATAAAATATAAAGAAAATAAGAACAATATTATTGAGGATAATTTCAAAACCTTTGAGATTAGGTCCTAGAGAAAGTACTTTATAAGTGAGAAGGGGTACACATAGTCTATCCAAATATGGGTACAAAATACACCCCAAATGTCCTTTGTTAGGGTGGGTTAGTTTTATCTACATGTGTTTGTAATACAAAATCTTCATTTACACATATGTGTTTTTGCTAACTGCTTCTACTTGATAAGGTTATATAGTCATCCATTCGGTACCCTAAACCCTCTTAATAGTAATTAAATAAATAATTTGATGTTTATTTTGATTTTATATTCATATTTTCTTTGTTCTTATGTTAATGAATTATTTCCTTAATCATCATATACATAATTGATTATAAGACATACTTGCATTTTTATACACCATGATTTTAGAAAATATTTTTAAAAGCAATATTTTTTGGGGTATCGTTCAGGTAACAATCATCAAATTCATAAGTATTAGCTTATGATTTTGTTATAGTCACCCAATATGTTTGATGTTAAATCAACTTGGTTTGTAGAAATATTTAATTATCCAAAAACATTATGGTGTAGCTTTACACAAGTATTATTTATACAATTATTTTTATTTTTTCGTAATGAATTATTATCTTTTGCAAGAGACTATTTCTACAATTCATGATTATTAATTTACATATGCTTATATTGTAATTTTTATTTATGATTGCATGTGTACTAAGGTAGAAATGATATGTTTTATGTTTTGAACATGATTTACACTACAAAAGAGTACTAATATGATTCCATGTTATCATATGATGCGCATAGGTACTTCCAAGTGTGAGTGGTTATAGAATTTTTATAGGATATCATCAAGGATCATGATATATTATAGTGTTCATAACTAATATCCACATATAAATAGGAAAATCGGGTCAATAGCATGAGATTTCATCACTTGGCATAAAGGAATGTGACTTCAATATGATGCACATGAGATTCAATTTTTTATTCGTGGAAAATCATTGATTTTTTATAAGATATCAAGTTTAAAATGGATGAATTATTCAATTTTTGAAATCATCATTATAATTGAAGTCATTGGATCCATATTGAGATAATGAGGAAGGATTTAAAGGAGTTGTTTGAAATGTATAGTCTTATGTGTGATAGAAAAAACATGAGATGTAACTTGTAGATTTTCAAATATGATATTGTTGTACGATCTATCATGGATTTTATATGATATAATAATTGTAACTATTGATCCAAATAAATTTACTTCAAGTAGTTTTTTATCCCTATCTTGCATAGAAGATTAAGATGAATGGTAGTGTTATATGGGTCACTTGTAGATTAAAGATGATATCATAAGTAGGTAATACATATAGTATATAAGAATTCCAATATTATTTTGTGAGGAAATCATATTATTGATACTATAGTCTAGAATAATCATCTCAAGTGTGTAATTGTGTTGTAGTGATATGCCCGCAAAGAATGTGAGTTAGCAAGAAGCGATCCTAGAATATAGAGTTTTAAAAAGATATTTCCTATTAGATATTTAATATCATTGTCACGTATTAGATTAAGAAAATAATTTATGATTAAAAATTTCCATAATTTATGTTTTTAATTATGTTTTTTTTTTCATTTTTATTGGTATTATTATGTTAAATAATAGTATGTCTATTTGGTTTGCAAAATCCTAAAATAAAGACCTCTAACTATGTTTTCCTAAAAACTTGAAGTAATATTATTTATGCATATAAGAGAAAAATAAAAAAGATAATTTTCTATATAGGATACATGTATTGTAATAAAAACATACTCTAATTTCTACTTTTAGGTGATAAAGTTTTTTTATGGTTCTTTATGTGGAAAAAGGTAGTCTTAAATTTTCCTCTAAAAAGGATAGATTTTGTCTTTGGATTGTTTATGTTTCATATACACAACTAGGCATATAAAGAACCAAAATTCAAGGCGAGTGTATTTGTTTACACCATTTTTAACCTTTATGGGTTTGATATTATGGATCTAGACAACATGAAAAAATAAGCTAAGGCTCATTAAAGGGATTAATTTTGATTAGTTAACTTCAAAAGAATTGAAAACATTAGAATAATGCACTAGTACTTGTAATTAGTGATAGAAATATGATACAAATTCGAGTATTAAATGAGAGGAATGCATATGTAGTCACTAAATATACACTTATAACTATTACATTACACCTCTACTATGTTTTTATATGCATGATTTCTAAATTTAGAAATTAGGGATTGGTGACAAATCTATAGTCCTTTTCTTACTTGGTTTGAATCTTCTTACATCTTTTATATGACATTTTCATATTTTTGGTCGAGTCAAAGGCATCCATGTTCCTAAATGTTTCTTTTTTCTGTTTGTTTCTTGTAGGATGCTACCACCCGGATATGACAAGTAGTGCCTAGAAACTAATGGACTTCTAGGTGCTCTTTTTCTATTTAGTTTATTTTCTCCTTTTTAGGTTTAATTTGGATTTGGGTCTCTTCTTATCTTATTCTCATGGCCTAGGTCATCTTTTGGTGTCATTTTGTGTTGAAACTTTAACAAAAACTCATATATATACACAATGTACTAATTATTCTAAGGGGAAATTGGGATATCATCTATGTATCTAACACATACACAAAATCAACACAAGGGAATGCATTTTTAGTGCATTATTCAATGCAAAGGGGCTATTATAAATACCATATCACACATTTTTAGATTGGGACAAAGTAGTTATAGCCTCCTATTATTTGTGTGACTAACATTAGGGCATCCTATCTCAAGGGACACAATTTCAATCACACACCACAATAACTACATGGATTCTGAAATGAAGTGTATATCTTAGAAACATGATCACATAGGGGTTAGTATGACTATCTCATATGCATTTTTCAATTATTCTAATGTGCACTTGAATCTTGTACATGTAGCTAGGTTTTTTTGTAGGTATAGGTGTAACTAAGGTGAAGTGAAACAAGATTAACACAACCTATAACAAGTTAAAGGAGACAAGAAGTGACACATAAATAAATAAATCCTCAGTTGTCTTGTACACACTAGTTACTAGAAAGATGGTAGAACCTAGGTGGATGTGTCCTCTTCTAGGAATTATTTTCCCTAAGATCATTACATGTCATTTTTATAACCATATCTTACACAACCCATAATATGCATGTTCATATCGTTCACTCTTCTAGAATCAGTCCACACCTAACAAGTTAAGTCATTCTACGAACCATTTATACCACTCTTTTTTGTACTTCTATTAGCAAGATATTACATGTTTCGTTGTTATTTTATATGATCAACGAGTGTCATTATCTCATATTTAATTTTTACTAAATTAGTAGTTAGTTATACAAATTGATAAAAGAGATATTTGGGTGCACAAACCGGAGAATGTTGGAGTGCAGATCTTAATGATGAGTGATTTTTGATATTGTGACCTAAAATTACCCTAGTATAGGACCATAAAACTCAGTTTGAAAGTTTAATCTTGTCTTGAATCCTTGGTATAATCTTAAACTCTTCTGAAATTGAGCTCCATAAATTTTTGTTTCCTTTAATGGCTTGTTGATGTATTTCACTATCAAAACCTTTTTGTTTTACAGTCCCAAAACTTTATGTAATCATATGGATCATGAATAAACCTAAGCATGTGTAAAAGACCCTACAAGAAGGTTATTTTTGGGTTAAAGCTGTAAATCCTTCACTTCCGACATCAACATTACTTTAAAGAGGCATCAAACCACACAACATTTAACATCTATATGAAAGCAACTAGTTGGAATATTGAACCATTTTGATCATGATTGATAGGATTGTGATCTTTCTTAGAGTTTTAAGTAGTGAACTTGGTGTGCTTGGAAATGAGGGAATTTATACTTATTAACGTAGTTGAGTGCTTCATAAATATAGTAATTGAGAACCTAATGGATGTGCATCATCTTATTGAATATTTAAGGATCCTTTAGTGTAATTTGTGATTATTTCAATGAGAATGTCAAGGAAGTGTTGAGTGTGTAAATGGGTTAACCTTAAAATATTTAGACATAGGCTTTTAAAGGTAAATTACCATGATAAAGATGACTCGAGAGGATGATAAATCCCAACAAATGATATTACATCAAATGAAAAGTTAGAAAATGTGTTGGTGTAGGACCGTACAAGTGGATGATGACTAAATTATACAACCTAACTAAATTTTAAGTTTTTAGAAAGGGAATAGGTATGTGAAATATGAAATTTACATGATATAACACAAATTATGAGAACTAGTCTTATGTATTAATATTCATAATTTTTCGACACATAGGTTTGTGTAAATGAGAAAGCTAGGAAATTGATAACAACATGTTCTTGAACATGGACATGATGAGTGTGTTTGTCTTAGATAATAAGTACAATTGTAATTTTTTATTTAATAAATGGTAAGTTTCCAACGTTGGGTGTCTACATTTACACCCCTATAAGTGTGAAATGAAAATTACATGCTTAAAATAAAAGATACTTGAGTATGTAGACACACTTTGTCTTCACTCAAAACAAATTTCCACATGTGTTTGTGTTGTCACACTCCATGATGAAACCTATAAATAAGAGTGTAGTCAATTACCTTAGTACAAATTGAATATTAACTCCATTGTAAATGTAAAATTTGAATTTTCATAAAGTGAAATGAAGAGATGTAAAACATGGAAAGAGTACTATTATTTTTGTAGAGGAAAGAGATTCTCATTCCTTTATTGTAGTTGGATATTTGGATTATTTTTTTGGAATTTTTTAAAGTATTGGGGTTGATTAATATTGGGTACATGAAAACCAACATTGACTTAAATTTGTAGAGATAAAATGATAGAGGTAGAAATAATACACGCTGTGAAGGAAGAAGACCATATGAAGATAAGAAATACTACATGTTAATAACTTAGTTACTTCAATAATTTCCATACCCCCATGGACTACATGACTCTGATTGATCTAGGACCAATTTATGGATATAAAAACTTTAGGTATATTAGAGGATGAGTTCCCGCATGTTATTCCCATGTGTCATACTACTAAGTAAGAGTGTGTAGTATACTAAAATATCAATGGATAATGATACCCATGCCCCCAAACATGTAAATTGTAACTAGATCTCGAGTACTAAGTGGAGGAGTGTAATATTAATTCCGTTGTAAAATTATTAGAAATGTGTCAAATGATCTTGACATTGTTTCAAAAACCTTTATCCATGATGAGAAATATTAAACCGTAGAAACATTTTTGTTCCTTACCCGAAGGAAAGCATGTATGGTATGGTTAAAAATGTCTATATGGTCCCAAACTATTTTTGTTGTGAAAATTGTTTAATGTACGGAGTATTTTATGAGTAATTTTTCCTTGTGAAACCATATGTCTAAACCTTTGATTCTACATGTAGGCATATAATATATCCCAAGGAATGCCCCCTTTTTTGAGTTACATGTGATAAAGCATTTTATCACACATCTCAATTGAATTGATGTGTGCCCATGCACTTTGTATGTCTCTCGAAGATGTAGGAGATTGTAGAATGTTGAAGTGGAGGCCATTATTGAGAACTGTACCTATAAAAGAGGTTACACATAGTTGTAACCATGATGTGTAAATACAAAAACAACCATATTAACAAGATAAATGGTATTATTGATAACATCAACAATAAAAATAGTAAAAACAATGTAGATGTAACATAACTATGATAGAGACAAAACAATAATAAAGTGATAAAACATAGGCAAGAACATGTATATGAGTGTCACAACATGGCATAGATCCTCAAATATGGAACACATGTGGTGTCATAAGACATTTAAGAAACTTATAATGCATAAAAAAGAAGCAATTTCATTCAAGAAAGGTATAGAACCATGAACATGGGATGCCTCATAGTGTCACAAGAAAAGTAAGGAACACAAGCCACATATAATCAAGAATATAAAAAGTAACATGAGAAACTAATTTTTTTTTGTTACAAACGATAATGTTATAAAGTGACAAAAGTTTTAAGTAACAAAAGAGTACATGAAGCAAGATATGCCAAGGTTGCACAAGACACATGTGTTAGTGTAAACACCTAAATTTGGTATCTATACCCTCATTGCACGCATGTGCATATTTTTTCAAATACATCCCATTAATTTAATTTAATTCCCATTTATCCCATCACTTGTAATCCATATTAAAAAATTAATCTTAATTAATTAATTAATCCACATCCCTAATGAACCTTCTATTTAGAATGATTTCATTCTAAGTATATATCCCCATATTTTTCTATGCTTTTCCTAACCTATATTTATTCCCCAACTCATCCTTATCACATCCCTTCCCACCTTTTTTCCTTAAAGCAACTTTTCTATTCATCAAAATCACAAAAGCAGCCCATTTGAGGAAATTTTCCCCATAATCGACACCGACCACTTGGTCATCATTAACTCTACAAAACCAAGTTACACCTCTCCATAATCAGGTTATAAATCATTAGAATGCAACCGGAGCACAACAAGAATATAGAAAAAACATAAAAACCTATAGGTGTGACTCCCTTCCATTTTACAATTCCTCCTTCAAACCAAATCCTCTCATCAATCTTGTTGTATCCCTTGGAAGATCTTCTTAATCATTTACATAAAATCAGGAGGTTTAAATTGATTTTCATGTTTTATATATATATATATATATATCATTTCTATTATTATCTTGTTCAATATAACACGTTGCAGGATCAAATCATCTTAATCAATGTTAATGTCTCTTTAATCATTCTATTCTTCCAATTTCTATATTTCTGATTTCCTTTTTAGTCCTTTTACCCTTGGTCTAGCCTTACTCTGCCATAGATCACCGTCAACTCAGCTCTCTATAAATGTGTTTTCCATCCCCATAGCCTTCTCAAGCCTCTTCATGTGTTATTTCTTTGTTTCAAACTACCATAATCATCATCCTACTCTTCTTTTATCTTAAACAAGACAATTATTTATCCCATTTCCCATTTCTTCACCCTGGTTACCATCGACCATGCACCCGATTTTGAATCTTCCCTTTCCATTCCTTACTTTTGGCCATTTTCTAGTTTCTTCTCCTTCAAATTCCTTTTGCAGGTTGACTCCAACATACTCAAGCCTCTGTTGTATCTAGGTTGCATCCAGATCTTGTATGGTTTTTTATACTTTAGTTACATTCCTAATCTAGACTCCCGAGGTCATCGTTAACCTTCCTTTACATAGTCTGGGTCACCGTCGACCTAGACCGGGTAACATTTAATTTACATTTTTTTAATCAAATCAGCTTCTAGATCTAATCTCGATTACTTTAGATTTTATATTTCTTCATTTTCTACATGCTATAAGATTATCCAACATTTATATCATTTTTTTTTTTAAAACGGAGGTTGACATCTGTTAAGGAATTAACTCTTCTTAGGTCCGCTTTGTCAAGAAACCCCGCACATCTTATCGATCAATTTTCTTTAGTTTGTTTGAGTTGCACGTTTAACGGGCTTACAACAAAGTGAGGATCAATCACTTGACTGCCCATATCCATCACATCACATCTGAGGTATTATAAAACCTCCATCATTTTGGAGTTTTGTACTATCTTTAGTAGATAACTCATTAATTTGAATCGAACGATAAAATACTACAACATTCTTGGCACACCCGGTGGGACCACCCTTTAGGTGATCTCTTGTATGTATTGCTTTTTGTCTTTGCTTTATCTTTCTTCCACCAAGTAATGTAGCATGAGGCTTCACTTTATTTCTTATTCATGTTGTGTTCATGGCTTGGATCACTCATTTCTGAGTTTTGTACTATCTTTAGTAGCTAACTCATTAATTTGAATTGAACAATAAAATACTACAACATTCATTACACGCTTGGTGGGACCACTCTTTAGGTGATCTTTTGTATGTATTACTTCTTTTCTTTTCTTTATCTGTCCTCCACTAACAATGCACTTTGTGAGGCTCCACTTTATTTCTTGTTTGTGTTGGGTTCGTGGCTTGGATTTCTCATCACTCAAGAAGTGTAGATAAATAGGAAAATCACTATCTAGGTATTCCTCACTTTTTCCCTATTTTTCTCCTTTTACATTGTAATTTCCCATTCCTGCTTGTGTCCTCATCGAATATCATACATTGTTTTTCGGATTAAAAATAACTTTCTTGCATCCCGATGGATCACATATCTTAAATAGGGGTTTAATATTTTGCATCTTGCACTTTATCACACACAACCTTAAACCTCACAAATCAAATTAACACATCAAAACATCCCCTACCAAGTTGTGATTGGGATTCCATCACCCAATAGGAATCCATCTGAGACTTCCCTAGCCAAAATAATCCTAAAACCAGATCCAAGTTACCTTCACCTAGGTAACACATTATCTATTCCTCTCTTTCACACATTCTTAAATCTAGAAAAAAAATTGTGGTGCTTATTTTGTTCATTAATAAATTTCATAAACAAATATTTCCTTATTTCACACACTGTACTATTTCCTTTCTTCAAAATTAGACCATGCAATAGTGTGATATATCTAACGATGCTACCACTTCATCCAGTAATCTTGAGATTCCACATTGGATTTCTCAACCCTGTAAAGACCATATTATTCAAATATATCCCCATTTTGAAATGGATTCACCATATTCCCCATACTCTATATCCCTTTTTCCAACCACACCACCATCTCTGGCTCCTTTAGAGGCCTCTAAGCCTCCCTATAACCCCATCTATGACTTTCTACTTTGTAGACCCCCTAAAATATCTCAATCCTATCAACCCACTCAATCGGAGGATTCTATTCCACCTACATCTTATCGTGTGAACATTATCCCTACTTTAATCGAGTATTACCAATGGGATACCCATCCAATCACCCAAATCCATCCACATTCACACTTCCTATGTGCCTCAACAATTAAATATTTCAAACCAACCCCAAATATCCTATCCAACATCCCCTTTGGCTTTAACACACCAATCTTCCTTACATCCTTATCCATCCACCCCTTATATTGAACATCCAAACCTATCGACACTTATCCTACACCCACACCCATACCGTCACATCCATCACTACTGCTCCACAAACACCTACCACGATTGATATCTCATGTTTGTCTCCTTCTAGCCCCATCTATGACTACTTTCACCATAGATTCATCTCTCGATTATGTCAACTAGTGAATCTTACTTCACCCCCATCATCTTATATCAATGTCATCCCCACTCCATCTACCATGCCTATCTAAAAATCACCATCTTTTTATGTTTCTACTCCATATATGTTTCAACAGATTCAACCATCCTACTATGTCCCTACTTTCCAACATTATACAATCCCCCAGTCAATTCAATCTCTACCTCTCGGTACCTTCCGAAAACCCTTCCCAAATCCACCATCGACCAATCCATATCTACCTTTCACATCTTACACATTTAATACCTATTCAATCAATATGATACATAAAACACCTTCATCCTTGTATATCTCATCTTCCTCACCATGTGTCCCTATTTCATACATTGTGCCTATGGCTCCATTAATGCCTACACCTACATCTATATCAACCATGTCCACAATCATCACATCTATCCCATTGGCTTCTACTACTTTCTCTACATCTACGTTTATCCCTACCTTTTCCATAACCACACCGACTTGTATTATACACAAATTTGTAGAAAAAACATCCATCATTTACTCACTTACACCCCTTTCTATCACCACTACATCCAAATCTAATACATCGTTAATCCACTTACATCCACGTTGGCATTTTTGTCACGTGTACACACATCTTTGCCTATGGCCACACCACCTGTCTCATCCCGGTCTCCTTCACTTAACCCTTCAACATCAATCGTGTCTACATATATTACCATTTCGCACCAATCACATCTCTAATTGCAAACACATAAATGACACCTCTAAGAGATTCATGGATCATGTGCCTCCACCTAAGACAAACACAAGGGGATTTGTTCTCCTTCTACAAAATTAACTGTCTCTATATAAAACCATCTAAAAATTACACTTACACCTTCAGATCCTCTAGTTTAGATTATTGTCATCCCTACAAATGTTTAATATTCTCAATCAAAATCTAACACTCGAGGTAAACACCTCAAAAAGTATCTGGTGCATCTGGTAAGAATTTAGGTCTTCCCTCTTCTCAACTATTTGATGTTACAACCTCAATTTTAGGGCTATCTCCTCCATCCAAGACATCTCGTAATAATAAATCCCAATCCAAACAACCTAACCCTCCTCTCAAAATTGATTTGTCTTTCAAGATTCTTAATACACCCATCCAATCTACATCCATCCCTCCCCCTAAATCCAAGTCAAACTACCCTATCAAAATCCACAAGACTTATCTTCCCATGACACTTTGATTGGGTCCTACATGGATATCCTTTGACATTTAACTCGAATATATTCCATCACGCTTCCTCCCATTAGAGCCTTTAATCCACATAATAAAAATCCATCATGGTTCAATCCTAATTACATATGCACCTATCACCATACTTTGGGTCATGACATTGAGCATTATAAGGAATTTAAGACAATCACCAATAATCTTATTGAGAAAGATGATTTCCTCATTTAGGGGGAATATCCTTCTCCATCTATAACCAATCCAATCCGTATCCCATCCATCGGGTTTCCCAAAATTCCTACACCCACATAATCCCTTAGCATCTCTCCTGCAAATGATGTTCCTCCTAAGGAAGGTCTTCCCTTTCTCATAGGTATTTTTTGCCTTGTTGATCATCCCTATGGTCCCTTTTCATCTATCCAATCCAAATATAAAGTTATAATCAACAATCCCATCGAATCTCCTTTTGTATACACGCACTCATCCACATCCAAATCACCCAATGTGACAATATCTTCCACGGGAGGAGTACCCTCTCTTCATTTTTATCCTCTCATCCGGACATCCTATCAATGCATCATCATATCTACCCATGTTACTCCTTTGATGTGGGGGAATTCCCCTTCAGCAACGCTTTATTTAATCTCATCCAATCTTAAATCCAAATTAATCTTGTCTAAATATTCATCTCATCAAATTCCACCTTTTTGGCCATATTCGTGCCTCTCTCGGGGTACCATCTACATCTAAGTCAACCATTGTGACCATATTTATGCCTCTTATGGGGCACCATATATTTCATCCTAAGTCCACCATTGTGTCCATTTTTTTCCTCCTTCGAGGGACCATTTATCTCCATATTTTCCATTTAAGGCCATATTTGTGCCTCTCTTGGGGCACTATTTATTTTCATCAAAATCTACCACTATGGTCATATCTGTCTCTCTCTCTCTAGACCATCTCTTTTTCTCGTTAGGGATGCATATTTTGACTTCCTTAAGCATATAGTTTTTATTTCTCACTTGTCTATCACATCGTATCCTTTGAAAGCTATCATCTCATCCTATAGCAACTTATTGTCTCCTCTCCCTTGGTGGTAAACCAGAAGTGGAACTACTTCACGCATCTCACTTGTGACCATTCTATTATTAGCATGTCTACCAATGCTCTTAGTCATATCTTTAGATTATTCCTCCATCTTAGCCTTTTCCATCTCTCATCATCATGATCTAGAATTATGCGGTCTTTCTTCACTTCCTATATGTGACCGTAAATATGGGCACCATAATTCTATCCATAGCATATTCTTTATGGATAGCTTCTCCCATTTGGTGAGAACTCTTCCGTCATTACATCCATCGTCATTTTATTCACCTATTGGAACCATGCAAATGGTCTAGGAATGTCTCTTATAAATCATTATCTCCTCCTAAGTGGTCTACTTAGCTATTCCTAGCTCTCCCCATCTAAAATAAAAATTCATGGATGCTTAAATCAAAAATCAAAATTATCAAAAATAGACTAATCCCTTGAAGGAAAGTTGGTCATGCAAAAAAATTAAAAGCATGAAATCAAAATACAAATAAAATAAATAGACCAATCCCTTACGGACGGCTATCATTTATTCCTGTCATCTATATATTATATAAAGTAGACCATACCCTTGAAGGGTGGCTACACTTTTATGGAATTTGAAGGCTTCCCATAGTTTATCATCCTTCCATTTTATCAACATCCTAAGAAATCTTCCCACATTGATCAGATATCTCTTTCCCCTTCCCAGAGTTGGGACATCATTTTAGGGAACACCACTAATAGAGAACCCTCTTCCCACATACAAGTTACATCTCAAACCCCTTTGTCATGTAGACATTAGGTCTATGATTCCATCCCATCTGTCTTTATCTCATGGTCTTTGGTATAACCAACTATCATTGGTTTCATACTAATGATTGATTTGGTTTCAAGTGACTTGTGTTACATGGATCCCCTCCTTGTTTACCTCTAATGAAGTTGGAGGCATCCCTTCCTCGTGCGGTCCTTACATGACATAGTGTCATTCATACCCATGGATCATCATTATTAAGTCACATCTAACTCTTATCTCATCCAAATCCAATCTAAAATTTCATCTAATATTATCGATCTATCTGATCTTGTCCATCTATTTCATCAAAACTTATCCAATTTATCTCATCTTAAGTACACTTTTGTGGCCATCTTTGTGTTCCCTCTCGGGGCATCATATCTCACATTTTTATCTCACCTTTTGGGCCATATTTGTGTCCTTTAGCTGGGGCACCATTAATTTCATCTATCTATCCTCATTTTCCTCTCAAAGTCCACCTTTGTGGCCATATCCATTCCCCATTAGGGAATTTTAATTCAAAGTCCACCCTTGTGGCCATCTCTATTCTCCCTCTAGGGAATTTTGTCTCACTATTTCACATCATCCCCTTATCATCTCAAAGTCCACATCTATGGCCATATTCATCTTCCCTCTAGGAATTTTAATTCTATATTCAAATCATTAATTTATACATTCAAATTCCCATTGGGCCATATTTATTCCCTCCTCAGGCATTTTATGTTACAATCCTATTCTATTTGCACAAAAGTCCACATTCATGTCCATATCTATTTTCCTTTGGGAATTTCGATCCTAGTTTACATCTTAAGTCCAACTTTCATGGCAATAATCACTCCTTTGGGAATTTTTAATTCATAGATCCTATTCAATCCACACGTAAAGTTCTCCTTTGAGGACATATGCATTTTCCCTTTGGGAATTGTATTCATCATATCAAGTCCACTATTGTGGCTATACTCGTGTCTCCTTTAGAGGCACCATATTCTCATTATAAGTCCACCTTTGTGGCCATTATTCCCCCACTTGGGGAATATTTTTTTAATTTTCCTTTTTTCCTTGGTTGTCATATCTTCCCCTTGAGCATACCTCTTTCACCATTTGTCTTTTTCATATATCTTTCGGGCCATATTTGTGTCCCCTTTAGGGAACTATTAATTTTCATCTTGGTCCCTTGTGGGGACGAATACCTTTTCACTCAATTCCTCCTATATAAAGGATTTTGTATACCTTTTGCATTGAGTTGCTCATATTTTGACGACTTTCCTATGACCCATTGGTAATCGTGTCTTGCATCCATCCTATAGTGATCTTCACCCACTCACTAACACATAAAACATTATAGCATGTCTCTGTTGAGACAAAAATATTCCTCTACCAATGTGATATCAGATTCACCGCCATAGTTTTTGTCATTATTGCAATTCCTTTTTATTTGCGGCATCTTTCCTTAGTAATAATTCTACCCATTTTTCCTCATCCACCGCCCTTTATCATCTACCATTTTTTTCAAATGTGTCATTGATTCCCCTTGCTATCCTCGATCCCCCATTTGAGGGGGAGATCATCATCCACCTTTGTCAATCCTCATTTACTAATTTTCTCTCATCAATTTTGTCTCGTGCTTGCTAGCGCAAACCACTCAACAAAAAAGGGGTGAAATTTGGAAACCTAAATTTGGTATCTATACCCTCATCTCCCGTGTGCACATATTTATTAAAATACATACCCTTAATTTAATTAAAATCCCATTTATCATATCACTTGTAATCCACATTAATAAACATTAATTAATTAATGTTAATTAATTTACTAATTAATCAACATCCCTAATGAACCTTTTATTTAGGATGCTTTCATTCTAAATATATATCCCCATGTTTTTCTATTCTTTTCCTAAACTATCTTTATTCCCCAACTCATCCTTATCACATCCCTTCCTTCGTGTTTTCTTTAAAGCAGCTTTTATACTCATCAAAATCCTAAATACGGATCAAAATCACAAAACCAATCCATTTGGGGAAAATTTCCCAAAGCAATCGGTAGCGACCAAACCTGGTCATTGTCGACCATATAAAAACATGTTACACCTCTCCATAATCAAGGTAGAAATCATCATAATGCAATGAGAACATAACTAGACCACATTAAAAACACGAGCATGACTCCCTTCAATTCGTAATTTCTCCATCAAACCAAAGCATCTCATTAACCCTCTTTAAATCCTTAGAATATCATCTTGATCATCTATATAAAATCTGGAGGTTTAAATTTCTTTCTATGTTATCTATATCATTTATATTGTTATCTTGTTCAATCTAACACGTTGCGAGATCGAGATCATTTTCACTAGTTCTCAGGAGTTTTTATCAGTCTATTCTTCCTATTTTGATACTTGCAAGTTACCTTTTCAGTCCTTTTAACCTCATCCTTTTCTTACTCCACTACGAGTCATCAATTCCTAGCCTAAGTCACGTTCGATTTGGCTCTCTGTATTGTGTTTTGCATCCCTGGAGCCTTCTTGACCTCTTCCTATGTTATGTCTTTTTATATTCTACCATAATGATCATCCTACTCCTCTGTTATCTCAAAATAGTTTATTCTTCATCTCATTCGTCATTACTTCAACCTAGTCACCATCGACCATGGTCCTAATTTTTAATCTTCCCTTTCCAATCCTTATTTTTGCCATTTTCTCGGTTTCTTCTCCTTTAGATTCCTTCTAGAGGTTGACTCCAACATAATAAAGCATCTACTACACTTAGGTTGCATCCAGATCTTGTAGGGTTTGTATACTTTAGTCACATTCAAAATCCAACCTTCCAGTCGTCGTTGACATGTCTTTACATAGTACGGGTCATCGTCGAACCTGACTAGGTAACATTTAATTTACATTTATTTTAATCAAATAAGCTTCTAGATCTAATCTCGAGTTACTTTTAGATTATGTATTTCTTCGTTTCTTCATGCTATCAGATTATCCATCATTTATATCACTTGTTGAGCCCTACTACTCATGATATTTATATTGTGAGAAGTTTTGAAATTTGATGAGTCTTCTTCAACTTCCACTTCTCTACCTTCTCAAGTTCTTATGATTTCGATTCTGAATCCAACTCTTCAAATGATGATTTTATTGAGCATTTCCCTCTTCCTCTTCATCCTCCTTCACCTCCTAACCCTCACACTTTGGATTCTTCTAAGTCTAATATTGTTGTTGATTTGAACCTTGTTCCTTCTCACTCGAGTGACAAATCTTACGATTCTAATCCTAATTCTCCTAGTCCTCGTTGGGCTAGGAAAATTTTATAGAGTGATGGAGAGTAGATGGGAGATCCTTTAAATAGGAAGCACACTCTCTCGAGTTCATTAGATCTCAATCCTTATTTTCCTTTGCTTCTAACCCTCATTCTTTGCAGTAGGCTTTTGGAATTGTTGTGTGGGATTCTGCCATGGATGATGAGTATTCCTCACTCATGACGAAAGATAATTGGGATATCATCCCTCTTCTAAAAGGAAGAAAAATATTTCAGTGTAAGTAGGTGTTTCAAACAAAGTATGGAGTAGATGGAGATGTCAAAAATCTTGAATCGTGATTTGTAGCAAAGGGTTTTTCCCATGTAGCTAGGTTTAATTACACGAAAACCTTTTCTTTAGTTATGAAGATGACTTCTATTTGAATGACCTTCGTCATTGTAGTGGCTAACAGATGAGAAGTCCATAAAATGGACATTAAGAGAGCATTCATTTATGGAGACCTAGAGGAATATATTTACAAGGAAGAACCTTCATCTTATGTTTGTGATCCCTCTCTTGTTTGTAAATTAAATAAGTCTCTTTATGGCCTTAAATAATGCCCTCTTGATTGGTATGCCAAGATGGGCTCCTTTTTTCCTTACATCGGGTTCACTCAATGTCAATCTAACCCAAATGTTAATATTTTATGGCAAGATGACTCCATACTCATATTTGTTCTATATGTTGATGACTTGTTGATCATGGGAAGTTCTTCTTCTACCATTGATTCTGTGAAGATTTCCTTATCCAACAATATTTCCTTGACTGACATATGATTGCTTCATTACTTTCTTGGGATTCCAATTTCACAATATTACTTAGGTATTGTGATTTTGTATCTTAAGTACTCTTATTTTTTTCTTTCTTGGTTTCATATGTCCATTTATAAGCCTTCTCCTACTCCTTTTATTTGCAGGGTTAAGTTGGTTTCTAATTTCTCTAGTCCCTTGGTTGATGGTACCCTGTATGAAAAATTGGAGGGGAGTTTGATTTACCTTACTCATATGAATCTAGATATATCATATTTCATTGGGATTATGTGCAAATTAATGTAGGAGCCACGTGATTTTCCTTAGAAACTAGATAATTAGATCCTTCATTACGTTTGTGGTACTTACACTGATGGCATTCACTATCTTGGAGGAGTGGATATTGATTTGGTTGGATTTAGTAATTATTATTCGATAGGTGATTTAGATCATTGGAAATGTACCTCGAGGCTATAATTTTTCACTTGGTTTGGGTCATGTTAGTTCATCTAGCAAGAAGAAGAACGTAATTGTGATATCTTCTATAGAGGTAGAATACAGAGGAGCAATTAACGATGTCATAGAAGTTGTTTCGTTATAGGGTATGTTGAAAGATTTTGGTATTCACTATTGACGACCTACTATGATCTACTGCGACAACATGAGCACCATCTTGATTATCTGAAATGTAATTCAACATCAGAGGAGGAAGCACATCAAGATACATATGCATTTAATTTTAGAGATTATCCATGATGACATCATTAATTTACGGTATTATTAGACATCCGATATGGTTGAAGAAATTTTTATTAAACCCTTCACCGAGGTGAAAGTATCTTCACTTGTGGTCTCTTCTTTGGGTAAAGCCTTATGCAGCAACCATTTGTCTTCGAGCTTTCTAGTTCTCTTTTTTCTTCTAGAAAGATTGTAACTTGTTCATGAGTACCTTGTTAGGCCTTTAGTTTTCAAAACTCATTTGATGCATCTTTTGAAGTTTGTTTAGGGAGTATTTTATCTCCTATAAGTGGATGTTTTCCCTTAGGGGTTTTTCCTCCATTACTTGAGATCCATTTTACATGGGTACCTGATTAGGCCTAGTTTATGGGACCCATTCTCTTCTTCTTCTTCTTCTTCCAAGAAGATTTTATTTGTACATGGGTACCTTATTAGGCTTAGTAGTCAAGCCCCATTGAAATTTCTTTCTTAGTTTTCTTTGAGAGTTCTCTTTCATTTTTAAATTTCCATGACCTTTACCTCAACATCAATGAAGGGTAGTGTTGGTGTATATGACTAGACTTGTCATCATTCGACGTATTTTCAACCTATCTAGTTAGCAATCTCACTTAGTGATAATAGGTCATAGTTTATTTGGTCATAGTTAAATATGCCATAGGATTGTGTACATGTGTCATGCACAAGAGTTACACACCACTCTTATATGTACCCTTTCATTTTGATTTATTAGCATGCCAGACACTCTTCTATATTTTTTGTACTTGATTTTCCTTGTGATTTGTGTTCTTGCTAATTATGAAGCGTTCTCATTACCATTGGAATTGCAACCCATCTTGATGTGCACGAGGTTATACCATTGATCCTCATGAAACATTCCAATAATATAACATGTCTTATTTTGATCCATTGATTAGTGATGTGATGTTGGGCCACTAGAAAATTGGCTAAGTATGAAGGTATGTGGGCACGCAGGATCTTGGTTATAAAAGGGCGTGCAAGGAAAAAGCGCGCACTGGGAGGAAGAGTTAAGAAGGCACATGGTTTTCTGGCACACGAAAAGAGGTTCAGGACTTAGCTAATTTAAGCATCCAAGGAAAAACATGTGAAAATCATGATCGGTTGCACATGGATAAGATGCCATCACGGGAACAGGTGGCCCAGAAAAAACATGCTAGCGATGGGATCTTCTAAAAGATCATGATGAGATGGAGTGGAGAACTCAGCTTGAAGGAACATGCTTACTTGGAGGACCAAATTTGACACTTAGTGACAGAGATCCGAGGGTGTGGTAAGGTGAGTTGGTAGCGTGGGAAGATAATAAATACAAGTTCCTACAGAATAGAAAAGAAGAGATGGAGATAACTTATAGATGGGGATATAGAGATAGAGGAAGAGATATACACATAGAGAGATAACATGGGTGAAGCTCTGTAGGATTGCTGTGAGTGGAAATTTGATTCAGATAGGAATGTACTAGGCCCAATATTGTAATTTATTTTTCTTTTGGCATAGTTATACAAGCCTAGTAATGTGCATGATTGCGGTCTGCCCTCTATGGCTCTTTGTAATGAAACAATGAATACAATGAGGTTAATTGTTGCAAATAGACATGGATATCAGTAGCTTTAGTGTATATTTCATTCATAGGATTTCTCTTTCCTTACATGTTATGAATGAATGATTGTATCTTTCTTTTTGTTATAATATATGTTATGGAGTCTGTTAAAACATCCAGTTTGAAGAAGCTACAAGGATCTGGAGGTCGTTCTGAGCCATATGGTTCTTGTATGTCTCAACTTATTTCCTGAATACTCTTACACTAATCATAGAAAAATGCCCCCACTAAAACTCACATAAAAGAGAGACTCGGCACCCATGCATGCCTCGGATGAGTGCTCAACTTCTGTTGGGTGATAGGTGACGTGCATGGGATTCCTTCCTTTTATAGTGGGAGTAAAATTGACTACATCTTGGTTCCTTTTTTTGTGACCTATTTTGAAGTTGTTGTGGGATATAACATGCATCATGATACGTGTAAAAAGTAATGATAGATCGATTAACATTGGAAAATGTTGAATTGTGGTTTAAGAGCATAGAGGATGAATTTTCCTAGAGATTCAACATTGTACCTGAGTTCAATACACCTAGATGGGTATAAGAGAATATCTACCATGATCTATATGAGACTTTTTTCTGTTAATTCCTAAAGAGAGTTATATGGATGGCTTTCAGCCTATGCATCTAGATCAAGTTGGCATTATGGATCGCGGATATGGACCAAAGAAGACTACCAAAGGTTGCAGGATGTAGATATGACATGGACCCATGTTGTAGATCACTAGTGGGGAGGAGTACTAGCTAGCTACACTCTGGAATACGCCATTTCCATGTATTCTTGCCTAGAGATTGCTGAGTTTGAGTTTCTATGAGAACCTAGAGGAACATTTCTATGTGTTATTCCTCTAGCTATGAAGATATTGATGGTTACCATGAGTTTAGAGGTGCTCCCAATGGCCAGCTAAACTGTTCTAAGTGCTAGGTAAGGAAGCTCGGGTGGAGGAAGATGGCAGATGATACGACAGAAAGGGAGAGGGAAGAAAGAAAACTCAATTATGGAAAAGCAGGTGAAAGGGAGATTACTAGGTGATGCGAGGTCACTAGTGTGATTGATCTATGGAGGTAAACATTACAGAAAGGATTTGAGGTTCACGCGGGAGATTTGGAACCTAAGCGATCTATGTTACCCCATCTTTGCAAGTGTATGAGGGAGACCCCTTCGGTGTCTTGTGAGAGTTCATCACATTAAGAAAGGAGATTCATTTTCACATATCTGAACCCACCCAGTGAGTGAGCCCTAGCACTTGCTTTTCCTGATCTAGGAGGAAGTATTGACCTAATTGAAACTAGTGGAAGAGATAGATCCGTTTCTAGTAGGTATAATTTTTCAGTTCCTTCTTCTATGGCTGCACATATTCCAGTATTTGGAGGATTTTTTAGAAAAGGGGCAAGTGTACAAGCTTTTGTCTCACATCAGGGAGTGGTTCAGGAAAAATTAGTGATAGTGGGGAGCTATCACAGACCGTCGGAGCATAGTTTAGTGGGACCGTGGGGGCGCTTGGCATAGCTCCAATCGACCCTATTGGACCTAGTGGTTTTGGTGGATCTGGTGGCTCTAGAGGTACAGGACCCGGTGGACCTAGTGGATCAGGTGGTGGAGGAAACAGGAGGGAACCAAGGCTTTGGTTTAGGACAAGGACCCCAGCCACCACCTCAGGTTTTCTTTGAGATGTCTCTACATTTACCATATTACAGGGGCATTGAGGATGCTACAGAACATGTTCACAAGTGTGAACTACTATGGCACGTGAAAGGTATCACAACCCCAGAATGAAAGGCTAGTCAATTTGCAACCATGTTGCAAGGACACGCGCATAGCTGGTATAGAAAGTATGACCCTCATCAAATGGTGGTGGATTACACTACCTTAAAGAATGCATTCCTGACATAGTTCCACATTCTTGAGTTTGAGAAAAAAATGATTAGCGCTTTGAAGGAGATACAACAAGGAATTGCAGAGTGTGAAGGAGTATGATGTGTGCTTTAAAATCTCTTGTCTAAATTATCATATGATATACATCCTTCTCAGCATACACAGTGGTTTGTTGGAGGATTGATCACCCCTTTTAGAAGGACCTTTTCTCATAAAATTTTTACAGATCCGTGTAAACAATTGGAGGCTACCTTGTGTGTCGAATCTATTAGTAGTATTGAAACTAGTGTTGCTTTGTTCTTGGAGACTCGATTATTGTTGCTATGGCTAAGCAATTGGAAAAGCTATTTGAAAACTCGGTCCTTGAGACTCGCTATGGTTTGTGGTGAATAGATTGTGAAATAGAGGGGCACATTAAGGATAATTACCCTTGGAGGATGGTACGCATTGTGACATTAGACTATGAAATATGTCATGGGGGCCATGATGCATGCAGATGTCCCTGCTTACAAAGACACGATCGGGAAGAATGTATCTTGTTATTGCAAGATTTACACCTCCACAACCCATGATACTAAAGACTATAGGCTCATTGATTAGATAAATGAGGCCATTGATCATGGGGTGCACCAAACCAGCATTGCCAGTGGTTCTAAAAATGATGATCGCCATTATGAAGAGCATGCGAGATGGAGGCATGCGTGGAAGAGGTTTTGAGGATGATTTTTGAATGAAGTAACCTCGAGAAGAAGGAGTGAGTTCCCATGAGGAACATGTTTTAACTATGGATCTATAGAACATTACAAGTGTGAGTGCCTAGACTTGTTACTAGTGCTCATGGTGCGGTAAGAAGCATAAGTATGAGGAGTGCCCAGAATTATTTGAGCATATGAATCAACAACACTAGAAGGAAAAAGGCACTACAATGGTCAACATCAAGAAGGAAAACATACAATGGATTCCTCGGGTAACACGGGATGAAGGTTTGGATCCTATCTTGGTAACAACAAGGGCAGAAGCCACACACACAAGGGAGATACCAAGACAGAAGAACCTGGTTTCAAGAGAAGAGGTCATTCATGGAAAGTATCTAGACCCCGTGCATCAAAAGGAGATATATCAAGACACCATGGATGTTATTTGAAGTTTGTAAGGGGAGATCTAGTATCTAAAAGGATAAATCCGGGGAGGGAGAAATAAAGAAGGAGAATTGAGGCACAGAAAGATGACCTAGATGAGGTCAAGGAGGTGTACAAATTGCTAAGGTAGGAGAACATCATTCCTTTACTAGGATCCTGGTTGAGAGAGAAGGTACCACATGCCGAAGAAGATCGCAAGAGGTACGTCTTGTGTGTGAACCTTCCCCCTCATAGCCTCGACTATGACAAGGAGATTAGTTGTGGATGGATGGCTCCTAAAAAATATACTCATTGACACTAGCGCGGAGGTTAATGTTTTGACTTTGGATGCATTGCATTAGATGGGGAGACCTACATTAAAGCCACCTTCAAATGT
This sequence comes from Taxus wallichiana var. yunnanensis, assembly GCA_018340775.1. NCBI lineage: Eukaryota > Viridiplantae > Streptophyta > Pinopsida > Cupressales > Taxaceae > Taxus > Taxus wallichiana. Next base: position 845,289,008 of record CM031239.1, read on the forward strand.
GTTGTATATGGAAAACAATAGTAAGGTTATGCCCATCAAGTATCTTGAAGGATGAAGCTATTAATATTCGAGGGAACTAAGTTTACTAGGGACTTTGAAGTCTTGGCACTTGTTGAGGTGGAAAATTTCCCATCATTACTTGGTCACCCTTGGTGTTACAAGAACAATGCAAACCTACATTTCAAAAAGGGTACATAAATTTTGAGAACAAAGAGGAGTGGGTCATTATACCCCTAGTTGATGGGAAGTCAACACCCTATATTGAACCATTGGGAGAAGAAGTTTTGGAAAATATTTATATGCACTCAATCGAGACCCTGAGATGGTACACCCTATTAATGGGGTTATCCAATTTGAAGATGACCATCATGAGTGATACCACTAATCTAGCATGTGACAATTGGGCACATGGGACTTATGAATTAATTGGATAGCACTTGAGAGGATCAATGACCAAGGTAACAAAGGCACGCATAGTTTGGGATCTTGGAGGAAAAGAACTACCCCGGTACTCTGAAGGATCCTTCCCTGAGATCTTTCTACATAAGATATAAGCTTAGTGGAAGAATGAGAATGAATAGAGTGAGATGATGAGTTACATCTTACTCGGCACAATAGCTCATTGGTGGGCCATGCATCAGGAGAGCCTTTTAGAGTGGCGCAAGGTAAGAATTTCTCTCTATGTCAGATTTTCTAGAAGTAATATACCCACCATCATCAGGGAGTACCATGGGAAGGAGCCCACCTCTTTCCATATCCAAGAATGTGAATGGGTCTAGAGAGAAGGTGTGGAAGCCTTGCCACCATCCCTCTGGGTGCACAAGTTGTATTCTACACTATAGGGTTATGCACGCGCATGGTACATTCATTCAGAGACATGCCATCGATAAGGAATTGACAAGAGCTCATGCTGATCTTATTCAAACCTTTGAGTATCGGAGTACCAAACCATCGGTTGATAAGGCCTTGCAAGGTATCAAGCACCTTACCATGGGGAATAGTTCCAGAATGGAAGATAGGCTATTAGAACTACTAGGTGAACTATGATTGGAGGCGTGCTTCAAAGAGATTGAAGAAATAAAAGATTTATAGCTTGAGTGTGCGTGTTTGGAAAAGGAGAAGGGAAAGTTAGTATATGTGATTGATGTAGAGGAATAGGAAAGTTTAGATGTTAGCCATTTTGTAGGGATGCACAAAGTAGTGGATAGTGTAGATGCCCGCACACATGCTTACCATGAGCCGTTAAAGATAAAGAAAGTTAACATCAGTTCAGGAGAAGAACCTAAGGAAGCTATTATTGGAGAAGGAAGTATCAAAGATCATTGATCTGTTGCGTGAATTTGAGGACTTATTCCCATGCAGGTACCATGAGCTAAAAGGCATCCACCATTCCTTGGGGGAGATGAGAATAAATCTTAAGGAGGGTGTGCAACCAATTAGAAAAAGACCCTACAGGATGAATCCCAATTTACGCGTGAAGGTTAAGGAGGAGATAAATAAGATGATAGCTTCGATATCATTGAGGCGATAAAATAATCGAGAATGGATAAGTCTCGATGGTAATTAGCATCAAGAAGGATGGGTGGATTAGAATTTGTGTGGATTATAGGGAATTGAATGTAGTTTGTGTCATTGATCCATTTCCGACCCCCTTCACTGAAGAAATTTTGGAAGGATTCGCTAGGTGCAAAATCTATTCCTTTACGGATGGATTTTAGGATACCACCAAGTCTGGATTGCAAAGGAGGACTAGGAGAAGACAAATTTCACCATCGAGTGGGGAAGTTTTGCATATATGGTCATGCCCTTTGGGTTAAAGAATGTGCCTGTTGTCTTTTCACACATAGTGGTGCAAGCATTCCAGGACTTCATTCATAAGTTTCTCTAGGTTTATTTGGATGATTGGACAGTATATGGTCTAGTTAAGGACCATTGTGACAACTTGAGATTAATGTTTGAAAGGTGTAGGTAGTTGAGGATATCCCTCAACATTAAGAAGTGTGTGTTTGCTACACCCTTTGGGACTTTATTAGGGCATATCATATGTAAGGAGGGCTTGCTAGTAGATCCCGCTAAAGTTGTAATTATTGTGGGGTTAAGGGAGCCTACTAGCCAGAGCACAGTGCACGGATTCCTTGGGCATACAGTGGTATTACAAAAAATTCATTGACGGGTATGCCAAGATTTATGTGCCCTTAGAAGAGCTACTTAGACACAAAAGTACCTTCCATTGGGGAAAGGCATAGCAGAGGGCGTTTGATTCATTAAAAGATAGGATTATTAGCATGCCTATTTTACAATTTCCATCTTGGGACAAGCCCTTCCATGTCCATGTAGATGCCTTAGGAACCGCCATTATAGCAGTACTTACACAACCAGGTGAGGGGATTGTTGATCATCCTCTCTATTTTTCAAGAAGGAAGTTAACACCAGTAGAGTAGAATGATAGCACATCCTGAGCGTGAGTCATTGTCAATGATCTATACACTTTTCAAATTTAGACAGTATCTATTGGTGACACCATTTGTATTCTACACCAACCATATGCCATTAAATTATTTAGTGAACAAGCCTATTCTTCAAGGGCACATATGTTGATGGGTGTTGTTGTTTCAAGAGTTTGAATTCACCATTGTAGTGAAGCCCATAAAAAGTAATTATGGACCTGATCATCTGTCAAGAATTGATTCAAGAGAGGATTCGTAAAGTATTGAGGAAGTAATACTAGACGCGCACCTGTTTAGATTACGACACGCGCCCTCGGATTTGGAAGAGATTGTTGTATTTTTAAAGAAGGTGTGGCACCGGATGGGATGAAGGAATTGGAAAAGAAGTAGTTGGCCATATGCGTCATGCCCTACATGTTTATTAGTGGAGACTTATACAAATTGGGACGTGATGAAGTTTTGTGCAGATGTGTGTTAGAGCATGAGCGCTTGGCCATCATGTAGGAAGCAAACGGAGGAAGTGCAGCGGGCATTACGTAAGTGATGACACCACGCATAAAATATTAATGGTAGGTTTATGGTGAGAAACCTTATACAAATATTGTAGGGATTATTGTAAAGCATGTGACCAATGTCAATGCATTGGAAAACTAGGAAGGAGGGATGAAATGCCTTTCCATCTTATTCATTATGCGGAGGCTTTTGAAAAATGGGCGATAGACTTTGTAGGACCTATTGCACCAGCAACATGTAGGACGATGTCACGTTATGTCATCACTTGCATGGATTATCTCACAAGGTGGGTAGAAGCAGCCCCAACTAAAGATTGCATGGCAACAATAGTGGCAAGGTTCCTATGGGAGAACATTATCATAAGGTATGGATGCCCTTTGAGTTTTACCAGTGATAGGGGTACACATTTTTTGAATGAGACCATGAGAATCCTGTTATCTAAGTTCATGGTGGCTCATCATAAGACTACACCCTATCACCCAAAAGCAAATGGAACCACGAAGCATTCAAAAATACTGAGTCATACCTTGACAAAAATATGTGATGTTGGAAGACAAGATTGGAATGACAAGGTATCGTAGTTTTGAGGCTTATAGGACTACATATAAAAGACTAAATAAAGCCATACCTTTTCAATTGGAGTTTGGCGCGGAAGATATTTTGTCGGTTGAATTTATGTTACCTTCTCTATGAATAGCGATGTAGGAGGATTAGCCGATGAGCAAGCACCTGGAATAAATAATTAATGAACTAATGAAATTGGATGAGAGACGATCACTTGCCCGTTGGTACCAAACAAAGTGGAGAAGGAAAAGCAAAAGGCTTGGCATGATTACCATATTAGAAACAAGAAGTTTGAGGTTGAGTAGATGGTATTCGTATGATTCTATATTTTTGTGCCATCCCGAGAAAGTTGAAAGTCCATTGGTTAAGTCCCTACATAATCTTGTACATCCTTGATTCGGATGTATGCCGATTACAAGTGTTGGATGGAACGAAGTTGCGTGGAAACTTCAATGGCGATGTAGGTTGAAACCCTACTATAAATAAGTCTTCTTGGTGTTTGTAATTAAGGCAATTTTTCCAGTTAGTTTAGAAGTTTTCCTTTATGTATTTTCATCTCCTTGTGTGTCCCTTTCGTGTTGTTGTTTTGTTTTTGCCTTGGGTGCTTTGGTAACCTTATTTCTATTTTTGGAGAATTCATGAGTACACCGAGGACCGTGCATCATTTAAGTGTGGGTGGAGAAAAGTGAAGAAGCAAGTGATTAAAAGTACCGAGGAAGTTGTGTTGAAGAGCTTTATTGAGTATCCCGGTTGAAAGAGAAATGAAGAGAAAAGATAGAATGGTTGGTGCCAGGTTAAAGCTACTTGTAGATCCCACATACAAAGGAAAAGGAAGCATAGTTAAAGCAACATGAGGTAGGTGAAAGCAATAATCTAGACAAAATAAGTTCCTTCGGCGAATGTTGAGTGCACATAAGAGTCTCTTGTCAGGTTGGTTTACGCACCAGAATGTTGGAGGTGTTTTCACGTAGGAAAATCACACGAGTTAAAGAGGGTTTCTACGTAGGAAAGAAGCGTGAGTGAAGGCTCAAGATGGGATTTGTTTAAAAATCTACATTAAATGAACAAAGTATGGGGTAGGTAGAGTAGCATTTAATGACCAAAAAAGGAAAAACTATAAATAGAGGGTTGGGGCACTCTCATTTTACTTTGCGAAAATGAAGAGTTGGAGATATAAGTGAGTGTTATCAGCTAGGGTTTTTAGATTCGATCAAGTGGAAGATCTGTGTGATTAAAAATGTGAAGAGCTAGTTTGAGATTGTGAACTAGAAGGAAGGAATTACATGGGCATGGAAAGAAGTAAAAAGACGTTGTCTTGTGAAGAATTTATCAAAGTTAGGGTTCAAAGCAAACTAGGGCATGAGTTTAGAAGAATTGTATTACGGATCTAAGATCGAAGGTTGGGAGAAGGAAAGCAGAGTAACAAGGAGAGGATTGGAGTGATAAAATTACCTTGACCATGGCACCCAAGAAAGGAAAGGGCAAAGCTAAGGCTAAACAACCAAAACCTGAGGTAGATACAAACGAAGAATGGTATGTAGAAATGCAGTACCCAGATGGAGTGATGATGGGGAAGGAATGGGAATCCCATTTGAGAAGCATACCGTTAGTGACTATAATCACTGCACTAACACTATAGAGAAAGAAATGGCATTAGAATTGGTACGCCCAACCAACAAACGAACACCTAAAGGTTTTCCTATCTACAATGATGACGTAAAGGTCAAGCTGGCAAAGGCAGGGTTACTGCAACTCTATGAGTTGCCTTATTTTGGGAAGCCATATCACTTATACCGGTGGGTGATGTCTCAATTACATGAGGACTACTTTCAATTTGCTAGGCACAAGATGTACATGAATCCCAGTTGATTTCACATTTTACGGGCCTCATATGTGAGGGAGATAGCTGGAAGATGACCTTGGTGACAAGGAGGCTTAAAAGAACTTTCTTGCATCCCTTTGGATCACATAGCTTAAATAGGGCTTTAATATTTTGCATCTTGCACTTTATCACACTAATCCTTAAACCTCACAAATCAAATTAACACATCAAAAATCTGCCTACCAGGTTGACTAATTAAGATTCCATCACCCAATAGGAATCCATCGAGACTTCCCTAGCCAAAATAATCCGAAACCAGATCCAAGTTACCTTCACCTGGGTAACACATTATCTATTCCTCTCTTTCACACTTTCTTAAATCTAGAAAAAAATGGTGGTCTTATTTTGTTCATTAATAAATTTCATAAACAATTTTTTCATTATTTCGACACGGTACTATTTCCTTTCTTCAAAATCAGACCATGCAACAGTGTGATATATCTAACGATGCTACCAATTTATCCAAAGTAATCTTGAGATTTCACATTATATTTCTCAACCTTGTAAAGACCATATTATTCAAATATATCCCACTTTTGAAATGGATTCACCTAATTCCCCATACTCTATATCCCTTTGTCCAACCACACCACCATCTCTAGCTCCTTTAGAGACCTATAAGCTTCCCTATAGCCCCATCGATGACTTTCTACTTTGTAGAACCCATAAAATATCTCAATCCTATCAACCCACTCAATCGACGATTATATTCCAGCTACATCTTCCTATGTCAACATTATCCATACTTTAATCAAGATTGCCAATGGGATACAAATCCAATAACCCACTCACTAACACATAAAACATTATAGCATGTCTCGGTTGAGACAACAATATTCCTCTACCAATGTGATATCAGATTCACCACCATATTTTTGTAATTATTGTAATTCCTTTTTATTTGCAAAGCATCTTTCCCTGGTAATAATTCTACCCATTTTTCCTCATCCACCTCGCCCTTTATCATCTACCATTTTTTTCAAATGTGTCATTGATTCCCCTTGGTGTCATCGATCCCGTTTGAGGGGAGATCATCATCCACCTTTGTCAATCCTCATTTACTAATTTTCTCTCATCAATTTTGTCTCGTGAAGCTTGCTAGCGCAAACCACTCAACAAAAAAGGGGAAAAATTTAGACACCTAAATTCGGTATCTATACCCTCATCTCCCGTGTGCACATATTTATTAAAATACATCCCCTTAATTTAATTAAAATCCCATTTATCATATCACTTGTAATCCACATTAATAAATATTAATTAATTAATGTTAATTAATTTACTAATTAATCAACATCCCTAATGAACCTTTTATTTAGGATGCTTTCAATCTAAATATATATCCCCATGTTTTTCTATTATTTTCCGAAACTATCTTTATTCCCCAACTCATCCTTATCACATCCCTTTCTTCCTGTTTTCTTTAAAGCATCTTTTATATTCATCAAAATCCTAAATACGGATCAAAATCGCATAACCAACCCATTTGGGGAAAATTTCCCTACAATCGGTAGTGACTCAACCTGGTCGTTGTCGACCATAGAAAAACATGTTACACCTTTGCATAATCAAGGTGGAAATCATCATAATGCAATGAGAACATAACTAGACCACATTAAAAACATGAGCATGACTCCCTTCAATTATGTAATTTCTCCATCGAATCAAAGCATCTCATTAACCCTTTTACAATCCTTAGAATATCATCTTGATCATCTATTTAAAATCGGGAGGTTTAAATTTCTTTCTATGCTATCTATCTCATTTATATTGTTATCTTGTTCAATATAACACGTTGCATGATCGATTATTTTCACCGAGTTCTCGGGAGTTTTTATCAGTCTATTCTTCCATTTTTGATACTTTCAAGCTGCCTTTTCAGTCCTTTTAACCTCATCCTTTTCTTACTCTACTACAGTCATCAATTCCCGACCTAAGTAATGTTCAATTTTTCTCTCTTTAGTTGTGTTTTGCATCCTTGGAGCCTTCTTGACCTCTTCCTATGTTATGTATTTTTATATTCTACCATAATGATCATCCTACTCCTCTGTTATCTCAAAATAGTTTTTATTCTTCATCTCATTCGTCATTACTTCAACCTAGTCACCATCGACCTAGGGTTCTAATTTTTAATCTTTCCTTTCCAATCCTTATTTTATGCCATTTCTGGTTTCTTCTCCTTCAAATTCCTTTTGCAGGTTGACTCCAACATAATAAAGCATCTACTACATTTAAGTTACATCCAGATCTTGTAGGGTTTGTATACATTAGTTACATTCCAAATCCAACCTCCCAAGTCATTGTTGACATGTCTTTACATAGTCTGGGTGAAGGTCGTCGTCGACCTGCACTGTAACATTTAATTTAGATTTATTTTAATCAAATCAACTTCTAGATCTAATATCAATTACTTTTAGATTCTCGTATTTCTTCGTTTCTACATGCTATCAAATTATCCATCATTTATATCACTTGTTGAGCCCTACTAATCATGATATTTATATTCCGAGAAGTTTGAAATTTGATGAGTCTTCTTCGACTTCCACTTCTCTACCTTCTTAAGTTCTTATGATTTCGATTCTGAATCCAACTCTTGAAATGATGCTTTTACCGACCATTTCCCTCTTCCTCTTCATCCTCCTTCACCTCCCAACCCTCACACTTTGGATTCTTCCGAGTATAACAAGTGTTGTTGATTTGAACCTTGTTCCTTCTCACTCGAGTGACAAATCTTACGATTCTAATCCTAATTCTCCTAGTCCTCGTTGGGCTAGGAAAATTTTATAGAGTGATGGAGAGTAGATGGGAGATACTTCAAATAGGAAGTAGACTCTCTCGAGTTCATTAGATCTCAATCCTTATTTTCCTTTTCTTCTAACCCATATTCTTTGTAGTAGGCTTTTGGAATTCTTTGTGTGGGATTCTCGCCATGGATGAGGAGTATTCCTCACTCATAAAGAAAGATACTTGCGATATCATCCCTCTTCTAAAAGGAAGAAAAATATTTCGAGTGTAAGTAGGTGTTTCAAACAAAGTATGGAGTAGATGGAGATGTCAAAAATCTTAAATCGTGATTTGTAGCTAATGGTTTTTCCCATGTAGTTGGGTTTAATTACACAAAAACTTTTTCTTTAGTTATGAAGATGACTTCTATTTGAATGACCTTCGCCATTGTAGTGGCTAACAGATGAGAAGTCCATAAAATGGAAATTAAGAGCACATTCATTTATGGAGACCTAGAGGAATATATTTACATGGAACAACCTTCATGTTATGTTCGTGATCCCTCTCTCATTTGTAAATTAAATAAGTCTCTTTATGGCCTTAAATAATGCCGTCAAGATTGGTATGCCAAGATGGGCTCTTTTTTTCCTTACATCAGGGTTCACTCAATGTCACTTTAACCCAAATGTTAATATTTTATGGCAAGATGACTCCATACTCATATTTTTTCTATATGTTGATGACTTGTTGATCATGGGAAGTTCTTCCTCTACCATCGATTCTGTGAAGATTTCCTTATCCAACAAGATTTCCTTGATTGACTTATGATTTCTTCATTACTTTCTTGGGATTCCAATTTCACAATCTTACTTAGGTATTGTGATTTTGTATCCTATTTACTCTCTTATTTTTCTTTCTTAGTTTCGTATGTCCATTTATAAGGCTTCTCCTACTCCTTTTATTTGCGGGGTTAAGTTGGTTTCGATTTCTCTAGTCCCTTGGTTGATGGTACCCTGTATGAAAAATTGAGAGGAGTTTGATTTACCTTACTCATATGCATCTAGATATATCATATTTCATTGGGATTATGTCCAAATTAATGTAGGAGCCACGTGATTTTCCTTGGAAACTAGATAATTAGATCCTTCATTACGTTTGTGGTACTTACAACGATGGCATTCACTATCTTGGAGGAGTGGATATTAATTTGGTTGGATTTAGTAATTATTATTCGGCGGGTGATTTAGATCATTGGAAATGTACCTCGTGCTACAATTTTTCACTTGGTTTGGGTCATGTTAGTTCATCTAGCAAGAAGAAGAACGTAATTGTGATATCTTCTACGAGAGGTAGAATACGAGAGGAGCAATTAACGATGTCATAGAAGTTATTTCGTTATAGGGTATGTTGGTGATTTTGGTATTCACTATTATGACCTACTATGATCTATTGCGAAAAAATGAGCACCATCTCGATTATCGAAATGCAATTCAACATCGAGAGGAGGAAGCACATCAAGATACATATGCATTTTTTTAAGATTATCCATGATCTATATGAGACTTTTTTTTTGTTGCTTCCCGGTAGAGTTATATGGATGGCTTTCAGCCTATGCATCTAGATCAAGTTGGCGTTATGGATTATGGATATGGACCAAAGAATACTACCAAAGGTTGCAAGATGTAGATCGACATGGACCCATGTTGTAGATCACTAGCGGGGAGGAGTACTAGCTAGCTACACTATGAAATACACCATTTCCATGTATTCTAGCTCGAGAGATTGCTTGAGTTTGAGTTTCTATGAGAACCTAGAGGAACATTTCTACATGTTATTCCTCTAGCTATGAAGATATTGATGGTTACCATGAGTTTAGAGGCACTCCCAATGGCCAGCTAAATTGTTTTGAGTGCTAGGTAAGGAAGCTCGGGTGGAGGAAGATGGAAGATGATACAACAGAAAGGGAGAGGGAAGAAAGATAGATCAAGTATGGCAAAGCGTGTGAAAGGGAGATTATTACGTGATGATAGGTCACTAGTTTGATGGATCTATGGAGGTAAACATTGTGGGAAGGAGTTGAGGTTCACACGAAAGATGTGGAACTTGAGCGATCTATGCTACCCCATCTTGGTAAGCGCATGAGGGAGATCCCTTCATCTTCTTGTGAGAGTTAATCACATGAAGAAAGGAGAGTCATTGGCACATACCTAAACCCACCCAGTGACTAAGCACCGGTGCTTGGTTTTCCTGATCCAAGAGGAAGTATTGACCCAATTGAAACTAGTGGAAGAGATAGATCTGTGCCTAGGAGGTATAATTTTTTAGTTCCTTCTTCTATAGCTGCACATATTCCAGTATTTGGAGGATTTTTTTAGAAAAGGGGAAAATGTACAAGCTTTTTTTTCTCACATCGGGGAGTGGTGCGGGGAAAAAGTAGTGGTTGTGGGGCGCTACCGAAGACCATCGGAGCACAGTTTAGTTGGACCGTGGGGCACTTGGCATAGCTCCTATAGGCCCTATTGGACCCAGTGGTTTTGGTGGATCTAGTGGCTCTGGAGGTACATGACCTAGTGGACCTGGTGGATTAGGTGGTGGAGGAAACACTAAAGGGAACCAAGGCTTTTGTTCAGGACAAGGACCCCAGCCACCTCCTCAAGTTTTCTTTGAGATGTATTTACATTTACCATATTACAAGGGCATTGAGGATGTTATAGAACATGTCCAAAAATGTGAACTATAATGGCACGTGAAAGGTATCACAACCCCAGAATGAAAGGCTAGTCAATTTACAACCATGTTGTAAGGGTGCGTGCATAGCTGGTATAGAAAGTATGATCCTCATCAAATGGTGGTGGATTACACTGCCTTAAAGAATGCATTCCTAGTAGAGTTCCACATTCTTGAGTTTGAGAAAAAAATCATTAGCACTTTGAAGGAGATACAACAAGGAATGGCAGAGAGTGTGCGGGAGTATGATGTGTGCTTTAAGACTCTCTTGTCTAAATTATCATATGATATACATCCTTCTCAGCATGCACAGTGGTTTGTTAGAGGATTGATCACCCCTTTTAGAAGGACCTTTTCTCAAAAAACTTTTACAGATCCGCACGAAGCATTGGAGGATGCCTTGCATGTCGAAGCTATTGGTAGTATTGATACTAGTGTTAGCCCATTCTTGGAGGCTCAGATTGTTGCTATGGCTAAGCAGTTGGAAAAGCTATCTGTGAACTTAATCTATGATACTTACGGTGGTTTGTGGTAAAGCAGTTGTGAAATAGAGGGGCACGTTAAGGAAAATTGCCCCTGGAGGATGGTATGCACTATGACATTAGACTATGAAATATGTCATGGGGACCATGATGCAAGTAGATGTCCCTTGCTACAACACACAATCAGGAAGAATGTATCTTGTTATTGCAAGATTTGTACCTCCACCAAACCATCATTACCAAAGTGGTTCTAAAAATGATGATCGCTGTTATGAAGAGCGCGCAGATGGAGGCATGTGTGGAAGATGTTTTCGAGGAGGATTTTGTGGATGAGGTAACCGTGGAGGAAGGAGTGAGTTCCGTGAGGAACATGTTTTAATTGTGGATCTATAGAACATTACAAGTGTGAGTGCCCGGACTTGTTGTAGTGCTCATGGTGCGGAAAGAAGCATAAGTATGAGGAGTGCCTAGAATTATTTGAGCATATGAATCAGCAACACCGAGAAGGAAAAAGGAGCTGCGATGGTCAACATCAAGAAGGAAAAAATACAATGTATTCCTGGGTAACACGGGATGAAGGTTTGGAGCCTGTCTTGTGCAACAACAAGGCAGAAGCCACACGCATAAAGGAGATACCAAGACATAAGAACCTGGTTTCCGTGGAGAAGAGGTCATTCATGGAAAGTATCTAGACCCTGCGCATCAAAAGGAGATATATCAAGACACCATGGATGTTATTTGAAGCTTGTAAGGGGAGATCCAGTGTCTAAAGGAGAAATCCAGGAGGGAGGAACAAGGAAGGAGAATCGAGGCACAGAAAGATGACCTGGATGAGGTCAAGGAGGTGTACAAATTGCTAAGGCAGGAGAACATCATTCCTTTGCTAGGATCTTGGTTGAGAGAGAAGGTACCACGTGCCGAAGAAGAGTGTAAGAGATAGGTCTTGTGCGTGAAACTTCCCCCTCATAGCCTCGACTATGACAAGGAGATTAGTTATGGATGGATGGATCCTCAAAAATATACTCATTGACACTAGTGCAGAGGTTAATGTTTTGACTTTGGATGCATGGCATCAGATGGGGAGACCTACATTACATCCATCTTCAAATGTGTTGTATATGGAAAACAAGACTAAGGAAATTCCCATCGGTGTCTTGAAGGATGCAGCTATTACTATTCAGGGAGCCAAGTTTACTGGGGACTTTGAAGTCTTGGCACTCACCGAGGTGGACAATTTCCCAGCATTACTTGGGCACCCTTGGTGTTACAAGAACAATGCGAGACCTTCAGTTCAAAAAAGGGTACATTAGTTTTGAGAACAAAGAGGAGTGGGTCATTATACCCCTGGTTGATGGGAAGTCAGCGCCCTACATTGAACCATTGGGAGAAGAAGTTCTAGACAAGATTTATGTGCGCTCAATCAGAGACCCTGAGATGGTACACCCTATTAATGGGGTTATCTGTTTGAAGATGCTCAATCAGTGAGTGATACCACTAGTCTGGCATGGGACTTATGAATTAATGGGATGGCAGTTGAGAGGATCGGTGACCAAGGTAACAAAGGTGTGCATAGTTTGGCACCTTGGAGGAAAAGAACTACCCAAGTACTCTGGAGGATCCTTCCTTAGATCTTTCTGCAGGAGATAGAAGCTCAGTGGAAGAACGAGAAGGAACAGAGGGAGATGTTGAGTTACATCTTACTCGGCACAATAGCTCATTGGTGGGCCATGCATCAGGAGAGCCTTTTAGAGTGGTGCGAGGTAAGAATTGCTCTCTATGTCAGATTTTCTAGAAGTAATATACCCACCATCATCAGGGAGTACCATGGGAAGGAGCTCACCTCTTTCCATATCCAAGAATGTGAATGGGTCTAGAGAGAAGGTGTGGAAGCCTTGCCACCATCCCTCTAGGTGCACAAGTTGTATTCTACACTACATGGTTGTGCACACGCATGGTACATTCATTCAGAGACATGCCGCCAGACAAGGAATTGACAAGAGCTCACGACTGATCTTATTCAAACCTTTGAGTATCGGAGTACCAAACCATCGGTTGATAAGGCCTTGTAAGGTATCAAGCACCTTACCATGGGGGATAGTGCCAGAATGGAAGATAGGCTATTGGAACTACTAGGTGAACTAGGATTGTATTCGTGCTTCAAATAGATTGAAGAAATAGAAGAGTTACTGGCTTTAGCGCGTGTGTTTGGAAAAGGAGAAGGGAAAGTTAGTATATGTGATCGATGGAGAGCAATCAGAAAGTTTAGATGTTATCCATTTTGTAGGGATGCATGAAGTAGTGGATAGTGTAGAGGCCCACACACGTGCTTAACATGAGACTTTAAAGATAAAGAAATTTAACATCGGTTCAAGAGAAGAACCTAAGGAAGCTATTATTAGAGAAGGAAGTATCAAAGATCATTAATTTTTGCACCAATTTGAGGACTTATTCCCACGCAGTACCATGAGCTAAAAGACATCCACCATTCCTTGGGGAGATGAGAATAAAACTTAAGGAGGGTGTGCAACCAATTAGAAAAAGACCCTACCGGATGAATCCCAATTTACGAATGAAGGTTAAGGAGGAGATAAATAAGATGATAGTTTTTTGGATCATTGAGGCAGTAGAAGAATCAGAATGGATAAGTCCGATGGTAATTAGCATCAAGAAGGATGGTTGGATTAGAATTTGTGTGGATTATAGGGAATTGAATGCAATTTGTGTCATTGATCCATTTCTAACCCCCTTCACTGAAGAAATTTTGGAAGGATTCGTTGGGTGCAAAATCTATTCCTTTACGGATGGATTTTTATGATATCACCAAGTCTGGATTGCAAAGGAGGACTAGGAGAAGACAACTTTCACCACCGAGTGGGGAATTTTTGCATATATGGTCATGCCCTTTGGGTTGAAAAATGTTCGCATTGTCTTTTCATGCATAGTGGTGCAAGAATTCTAGGACTTCATTCATAAGTTTCTTCAGGTTTATTTGGATGATTGGACAATATATGGTCTGGTTAAGGACCATTGTGACAACTTGAGATCAATGTTTGAAAGGTGTAGGTAGTTGAGGATATTCCTCAACATTAAGAAGTTTGTGTTTGCTATACCCTTTGGGACTTTATTAGGGCATATCATATGTAAGGAGGGCTTGCTAGTAGATCCCGCTAAAGTTGTAATTATTGTAGGGTTAAGGGAGCCTACTAGCCAGAGCACAGTGCGTGGATTCCTTGGGCATACAGGTATTATAGGAAATTCATTAAGGGGTATGCCAAGATTTATGTGCCCTTAGAAGAGCTGCTTAGACACAAAAGTACCTTCCATTGGGGAAAGGCGTAGCAGAGGGTATTTGATTCATTAAAAGATAGGCTTATTAACATTCCTATTTTACAATTTCCCTCTTGGGAAAAGCCCTTCCATGTCCATGTAGATGCCTCAGGAACCACCATTAGAGCAAGTACTCGCACAACCGGTGGGGATTGTTGATCATCCTCTCTATTTTTCAAGAAGGAAGTCAACACCAATAGAGTAGAATGATACCACATTCTAAGCATGAGTCATTTTCAATGATCTATGGACTTTTCAAATTTAGATAGTATCTACTGGTGACACCATTTGTATTCTACACCAACCATATGCCATTAAATTATTTAGTGAACAAGCCTATTCTTCAAGGGCGCATATGTTGATGGGTGTTGTTGTTTCAAGAGTTTGAATTCACCATTGTAGTGAAGCCCATAAAAAGTAATTATGGACCTGATCATCTGTCAAGAATGATTCAAGAGAGGATTAAGTAAAGTATTGAGGAAGTAATATTAGACGCGCACTGTTTAGATTACGACACGCGCCCTCGGATTTGGAAGAGATTGTTGTATTTTTAAAGAAGGTGTTGCACTGATGGGATGAAGGAATTGGAAAAGAAGTAGTTGGCCATATGTGTCATGCCCTACATGTTTAGTAGTGGAGACTTATAAAAATTGGGACGTGATGAAGTTTTGTGTAGATGTGTGTTAGAGCATGAGCGCCTGACCATCATGGAGGAAGCACAAAGAGGAAGTGCAGGCAGGCATTACGCATGTGATGCCAGCACAAGTAAAATATTAATTGTAGGTTTATGGTGAGAAACCTTATACAAATATTGTAGGGATTATTGTAAAGCATGTGACCATTGTCAATGCATTGGAAAACCAAGAAGGAGGGATGAAATGCCTTTACATCCTATTCCTAGCGTGGAGCCTTTTGAAAAATGGGTGATAGACTTTGTAGGACCTATTGCACCGGTAGCACATAGGACGGGGTCACGTTATGTCATCACTTACATGGATTATCTCACAAGTTGGGCGGAAGCATCCCAACTAAATATTACATGGCAACAATAGTGACAAGGTTCCTATGGGAGAACATTATCACAAGGTATGGATGCCCTTTGATTTTAACCAGTGATAGGGGTACACATTTTCTGAATGAGACCATGAGGATCCTGTTATCTGAGTTCATGGTGGCTCATCATAAGACTACACCCTATCACCTAAAATAAAATGGAACCATAGAAGCATTCAACAAAATAATGAGTCATACCTTTACCAAAATATGTGATTTTGGAAGACAAGATTGGGATGACAAGGTATCAGCGATTTTATGGGCTTACGGGACTACATATAAAAGACTTAAAAAAGCCATACCTTTTCAATTTGTGTTTGGTGTGGAAGCTATTTTTCCATTGAATTTATGTTACCTTCTCTGTGAATAGCGCACATAGGAGGATTAGCTAATGAGCAAGCACTGGAATAAAGAATTGATGAACTAATGAAATTGGATGAGAGACAATCACTTGCCCGTTTGAGCCAAGAAATAGAGAAGGAAAAGAAAAAGGCTTGGCATGATCACCATATTAGAAACAAGAAGTTTGAGGTTGGGTAGATGGTATTAATGTATGATTCTAGATTTTTGTGCCATCCTAGAAAGTTGAAAGTCCATTGGTTAGGTCCCTACATAATCTCATACATCCTTGATTCGAGTGTATGCCAGTTACAAGCATTGGATGGAACGAAGTTGCGTGGACACGTCAATGGCAGTAGGTTAAAACCCTACTATAAATAAGTCTTCTTGGTGTTTGTAAATAAGGCAATTTTTCCAGTTAGTTTAGAAGTTTTCCTTTATGCATTTTCCTTTCCTTGTGTTTCCCTTTCGCGTTGTTGTTTTGTTTTGTGCCTTGGGCACTAGTAACCTTATTGCTATTTTTGGAGAATTTATGAGTGTCATAGAGGACCACACATCATTTAAGTGTGGGGTGGAGAAAAGTGAAGGAGAAAAGTGAAGAAGTGCGTGATTAAAAGTACCAAGGAAGTTGTGTTGAAGAGCCTTGTTGAGTAGCCCGGTTGAAAGAGAGATGAAGAGAAAAGATAGAATGGTTGGTGCTAGGATAAAGCTACTTGTAGATCCCATGTACAAAGGAAAAGGAAGCACAATTAAAGCAACATGAGGTAGGTGAAAGCAAGAATCTAGATAGAATAAGTTCCTTCAGTGCGTGTTGAGCGCGCATAAGAGTCTCCTGTCAGGTTGGTTTGCGCGCAGAAGGTTGGAGGTGTTTTCACGTAGGAAGGGCGCATGAGTTAAAGAGGGTTTTTACGCAAGAAGGGTGCGTGAGTGAAGGCGCTGAAGATAGGATTTGTTTTAAAAATATGCATTAAATGAACAAAGTATGGGGTAGGTAGAGTAGCATTTAATGATCAAAAAGGAAAAACTATAAATAGAGGGTTGGGGCACTCTCATTTTACTTTGCGAAAATGAAGAGTTGGAGATATAAGTGAGTGTTATCAGCTAGGTTTTTTAGATTTGATCAAGTGGAAGATCTGTGTGATTAAAAATGTGAGAGATAATTTGATATTTTTAACCAGAAGGAAGGAATTACATGGGCATGGAAAGAAGTAAAAAGATGTTTTCTTGTGAAGAATTTATCAAAGTTAGGGTTCAACAAACTAGGGCATGGGTTTAGAAGAATTGTATTGCGGATCGAGATCGAAGGTTGGGAGAAGGAAAGTAGAGTAACAAGGAGAGGATTGGAGTGATAAAATTACCTCAACCATGGCACCCAAGAAAGGAAAGGGAAAAGCTAAGGCTAAACAACAGAACCCGAGGTAGATACAAATGAAGAATGGTATGTAGAAATGCAGTACCCAGATGGAGTGATGATGGGGAAGGAATGGGAATCCCATTTGAGAAGCATACCAGTTAGTGACTATAATCACCGTACCAACACTATAGAGAAAGAAATGGCATTAGAATTGGTAATAACAAAAAAAAACGAACACATGAAGGTTTTCCTATCTCTGATAATGACGTAAATGTCAAGTGGCAAAGGCGGGGGTTACCTGCAACTCTATGAGTTGCCTTATTTTGGGAAGCTAGATCGCTTGTACCAGTGGTTGATGTCTCGGGTACACGAGGACTACTTCCATTTTCCTAGGCACAAGATAAACATGACTCCCAGTTGATTTCACATTTCTGGGTCTCATATGTGAGGGAGATAGCTGGAAGATGACCTTGGTGAAAAGGAGACTATTCAAGAGTGTCACAAAGTATGCCTGCAAGAAAGGGTTGCATCTTATGAAATCTTAGACATCAAGGACCCTATTATGAAGATGGTTGCACACCTAGTAACGAAGTTGAATGGACAAGATATATGGACACAAGTCAACAAGCCATGGCTACATGTCTATAGGAAGATTACAGAGGGGACTATTTACAACTTGTCCGCATATATTGCAGAGGAGATAGTTAAATGTGTAAAGGAAGGGGACAGGATCCTCTTTGGCAATATCCTTCTCACCATAATGTTCATAGAGATTGGAGTGTTGGATGCATCGGATAAATTTGTGTGGGATTACCTAGTCGAAGACCCTTCACCCATGAAGAGGTTTGAAAAATATGCATGTGATACAATGACGGCTCCCCACAAAGTGCAGCTATAAAAGTGGTATACGTGCTTGAGAAATGCATTTAGGGCAGAATGGAAGATCCCTGAACAACTCCCAGTAGCCACACAGGGAGAAGTTGAGTTCACAGTGTACCAGCACTACTGCTTGGGTAGGTTCAAACTTATTGATGAATCATGGAGCCCTTGGTGCAAATTACCTTTCGCGTTCATTTCCCAATACTTCCAAGCGGGAGTGAACAAATTTAAAGAATCAAAGAAGCTAAGGTTGGAGCTAGGAAAGTTAGGACCGGGAGCATAGGGATATGAGGAAGAAACTAAACTACCCGGAGGTAAGCGCACATACGTGGAGAAGTATGTGTCACATGAAATCCATATGACTAGGCCAATAACACTTCCCATCACTGGAGGATCCGTGACGTGCGTATACATGCGCATAAGGCTGAAATTCAAAAAGGGCACATACTTGGTGGATGAGATCTCAATACCTGAGGACCCCTTGGGAAAGAAGAAGCCAGCGTCTAAGAAGAGAGGCAGAGGAGAGGAAGGAGCACCAAGTGTGCCGACTACTCAGATAGTGAGCATGCCTTCTACAAGCACCAAGCCAAGCACCTATGTTTAGAGAAAGAAGTCTCCAAGTAAAGGAGAAGATGCCAGAAGTAGAGGTGCCCAAACAACCCACCACCATGGAGGAGTCACAAGAGGAAGAAGAGAAGGTAGAATCTCTTGACTAGAGGAAACCTCTCAGGAAGAAGCAGAGGGTGGATGAAGAAGCTGACTTGGAGGTGACCGACAACTTGGAGAGATATCTGGGAGGAGAGGATGAGAGTGAAGAAGGTGGCGATGAGGAGGAAGAGCTAAAGAAAGACAAGGAACCTTTGGAACCTCATGTATTTAGTGTCTATGACTTGGAGGAAGAGAGTGGGGATGAAAAGCAAGAGTTCATATTCGCACGATGAAAAGGTGCACAAGGTGATGAAGGAACTGAAGATACAAAGACGGATGAGAAGGATGCCATGGAGAAGTAGGGAGACATAAGTTTTACCAAGGAGTAGATAACCAAAGTGGTAGAGCGAGAAGTGAAGAAGATGCTCGAGGCCCTTGTAGACTAGGAGTTAGAGCGTAGCACAAACATAGTACTTAAGGAAGGGAAGGAGGAGAGCATTGAAAAGGGACATGACAGCCTAGGAGGCCCCACTCTGACAGTTAGCTTCCCAAAGGCGCGCACTCGGGTAGAAGAACTCTAGATGCAGAATAAAGGCTAGATAATGGGCTATGTGGATGATTCAAGGAAGGTGCTATGCATAAGGTTCCAGAGCACAATACCCATTGAAAGACTTATAGCCATGGGATCATTTGAGAAGGAGGGCACATACCCCAGGACCAAGAAGATGCTTTCTTGGGAATTTGAGTCCCACATTGACGAGCTGGACTTTGAAGTCTGCCAAAAGGTGCTTATCACATTACTAGAGTCTAAGGGAGACAACCCCTTAGTAAATGCTCAGGATCTCTCAGACAAGCAAGTATGTAATGCTCTAAACAAGGTCATGGTTGAAACAAACGTGAGGCTATTCACATGAAATGACAACATAAGGGCCCTAGAGGGGAAGTTGGCCAAGAAGGAAGAAGAGTTGGCTAAGGTGGCTAGAAACTTAAAACAAGAGGAATTAATCAGCGCGCAGTTGAAGTGAGCTCAAGGAGGAAAAGGCAAAGGTGCAGGAGGTCTACAAAAAGGTAGAATCGATAAAAAGTGCCATCATTTTAAAACACCTAGATCTAACGCCAATCCCCTAGAGGTATGCATCGATGCTGGAATTCCTAGAATACTTAACACGCATCCTCACCATGGAGAGACAACCCTTGGCATTGGAATCTGTGGAGGAAGTGGCCGTGCACTGAAGGAGGAGGACCGGTTAAAGGTGATAGCACTTATTGCGAGTATAGCCAAGTACTCATGGAGATCAAGGTCACTGCCCAGTCTGCAGAAGCCACATACGACACATGCGTGGATCGAGATAAGGTGGAAAGCTCCTTTTTGCCACGCTTAAAGAAAAGAGGAGGAGTTACAAGAAAAGAACAAGGGGAACAGGCTGAGAGGGACAAGGTTCTTGCCGAGGTAGAAAATAAATCAGAGGCAATTGAGGCTTTTAGAAGCTCAATCAAGGCCCAATTGAAGGCTGTACCTCGGATCACCAAAATAATGGGCAAGCTCATGGATGCAGGTAAGGAAATGGAGCAGTTGTGGACACTTTGGGTGCCTAGGGATCTGTCCTAAGCTTTAATGAAGTGATCACCCTGGTGGGCGACCTATGCCAGAAGATGAAGGGAGAGGTCGAAGTGTGGAACAAGCTGGAGGTAGATCTGTGATGGGACTTCCCTAGCCTTTTGAATTAATGTCCCCCATTCTTCATTCTTTCCCCTATTCTTTCATTCCTTATTCATTTTGTAAGATATGTCTACATCTTGGTTCCATTGAACCAACTTGCACCTTGGTCAAGTAAAATGTTTCTAAGGACGGAGAACAGGCGTAGTGTGGGGTGATGTTGGGCCCCTAGAAAATTGGCTAAGTATGAAGGCGCGTGGGTGCATGAGATCCTAGTTATAAAAGGGCACGCAAGGAAAAAGTGCATAGGAGGAAGAGTTAAGAAGGCACATGGTTCACGCGGCACGCGAAAGGAGGTTCGCAGGACTTAGCCGATTTAAGCATCCAAGGTAGAACACGTGAAAAGCGTGATCGGTTGCACATGGATAAGATGCTAGCCTAGCAATAGGTGGCCCAGGAAAGAGCATGCCAGTGATGGGATCTTCTAGAAGATCATCATGAGATGGAGTGGAGAGCTCAGGCTTGAAGGAACATGCTCACTTGGAGGACCACATTCGACACTTGGTGATGGATCTGAGGGCGTGGCAAGGTGAGTTGGTAGCGTGGGAAGATGATAAATACAAGTTCCTATGGAACAGAAAAGGAGAGAACGAGATAACATACAGATGGGGATATAGAGATAGAGGAAGAGATATACACATAGAGAGATAACATGGGTGAAGCTCTATAGGATTGTTGTGAGTGGAACTTTGATTTAGATAGGAATGTACTAGGCCCAAGTATTGTAATTTCTTTTTCTTTTGGCATAGTTATACAAGCCTAGTGATGTGCATGACTGCAGTCTGCCCTCTATGGCTCTTTGTAATGAAACAATGAATACAATGAGGTTACCTATTGCAAATAGACATGGATATCAGTAGCTTTAATGTATATTTCATTCATAGGAGTTCTCTTTCCTTGCATGCTATGAATGAATGATTGTATCTTTCTTTTTGTTATAATATATGTTATGGAGTCTGTTAAAACATCCTAGTCTGAAGAAGCTATAAGGATCTAGAGGCCATTCTAAGCCCTATGATTCTTGTATGTCTAAACTTCTTTCTGAATACTCTTACACTAATCATAGATAAATGATTCCCACTAAAACTCACATAAAAGATAGGCTCGACACCCGTGCATGCCTCGAGTGAGCACTCATCTTCTTGGGTGATAGGACAATGCACATGGAATTCCTTCCTTTTATAGTGGGACTAAAATTGACTACGGGTGACTAGTATATCTATGATAGTCACAATAAAAATTATCATTAAAAATATTAATCTAAGGATTACCCACATAAACATCAAGTGGTGGAGGGAGAGGCACAAGAATACACTCAAGTAATTGTTTTAACATTATGTGGGGAACACAACGTATCTATGTAAATTGCCTTCATGTAGGATGGAATTGTAGCCTAGTAGGTTGGGAAATGGCATTAATATTATTTTTACCTGATTATAATTATTATTATTAGCCTTTCCTTTAAATGTATATTTTCTTACTGAGACTTGACATTAGGTGTAGTACAAGAGTTAACATCATACTAAACCTTATTCATGTGTAATACCTTTTCCTCATGTTCCTTTAGATTATGGAATACATAATCAAATGAAGGAGCTGTCAATGAGAACACAATATTACAAGGGAACAAAGTAAAAACCTGATTTGTGTGAAGATATCTTGAAGGTTTCTATCATATATGATAATATCCATTTTAGCAAGCATATTTTTATAGCATAAAACATAGTGATGTGCTCATTAGAAACTTACAATACTTTAGAAATTTGAGCATCAAAAAAATTATTTCCAATGTTGATAGATAATTGTGCAAGAAACTAATTTTCCAAAGTGGTGAAATATTACACAGAGTGTGTTGGTAGATCATAGAACCATTGTAAGGAAAATTCCTTAAGAGTTTGAGGGAAAATCTTGATGAATATGATTTTGTGAGATGCATAGTCAAAGAAAGCCACATGGAATGATCAAAGGTGTTTTTTGGGGTCAATCTTACCATCATAAATAGGAAGCTTAGGAGCAACAAAACCAAGAGGAAAGGGATAAGAAGCCACTTTTGGGGAAAGTGGATTATGAAGTAATTGATTAGAATCCATGGTGTGAGAAGTAGTGGATGTACCTTGTTGTAATTATAATATTTGAGCTTATAAAGTATGAACAAGGGTTCAAAGGATTGCATGCTGGAAAAATAAATGTGGGAAGCACTATGATTGCAATTCAGAATAATATTGTATGTAGGAATAATCATAGAAACATTGTGTAATGGGGAAATTGGTTCCCTGTTGACCTAAACAATCCGACAGGATTATAGGGCTTAGGAATATCGGTCTTTGTTAAGGATGTACGTGGGAAATACACTACTATTCTAAGAAAAAAAGTAAAGAATAGTATGCAAGATAATTCATTCCCAAAACTTCAATCTTTATTCATTTATCAAAATGCATTACATCAGTCTAGTACATATACATTCCTTTCATTCTAACTCTCTTATCTCTCTTACAAAATATTAAAATGGCACTCTCACGTAAATCTTTCGTGAGTCACACTTATACAATACATTAGTTACAATAAATATATAAAATACAATATGTTTCAAAAGACACTTATTTTTACTCATGCCTTTGTCGTCTTTTGTCTCGTATTGGTATATTTTGTCTTAAATCGAGGCATGATGTCGGCTTTCACGGATCTTTCTAGTGTTACGTAGATAATTTCGGTGTTCGATAGCCTCCTCCATGTATTGCAGATTTTCTTAGTTTTTCGGAAACTTTCTCTATACTTTGTGGCTTCTATAGTTTATCGTGGCCTTTTCCTTTTATGTGTGGAACCATAATTTATTCACGGCTTCATCCTTTATCCCACAACTTGATCTAATTCTTTGCGGTTATCTACCAAATTGAGTAGCTTTACATATATTTCGTGGATTATACCAAAATTTATGAAGACCCCCTCACAACATTATCCCCCTCTTAAAATTTGTCTCATCCTCGAGAAAAGAATGCATGAAAACTCTAGTCAATTTCTTCAAAAAATTCAGCCAAAACCTTGATGTGGGCATGAGCCACCGGGATTTAGATGTCAAGCATAGCTAAGGGTTCCCTCGCTCAAATCATACAATTAATGGATTTATGGGAAGCTAGCTTATGGAAGCATCAACCTCCCCAGGAACTTAGACATTTGGCGTAAGGAATTTTTCCTCCTCTAAACTCACCCGATTGGGTTTGTGGGACACTTAGACCTCCTAGCCCTTATGACGTACTTTGTGGCATATAATTTTTTATTTGAGGAATAATATTCTTTTCATAATTGAACCAGGAATCCAAATGGTTATTCACATGTTCTATCCATTCTTACAACTGTGTATTCTCTTGAATTAGTGGGACTATTTCAGATGGAGTGGGATGTGTCTGTACCTTTTTCCATCGATCCTACAGTTGTAGTTTCTTGTTGCATCCTCACTAATGCTTTGTCTAATCTGCTGCTACATTCTTACATATCATATATCTTCTCTTACCACGCCTGCTGCTGGTTTTGATATTTACTTATGAGTTCTTCCAATTTCTCTCTCTGTGTACCATCTGTATCTTTTAAAATATCATATTCTATGGAAGCTTTGTGAACCTCTGTTCAAGTTTCTCCAATTCTACTTTGTCTATTGTGGTCACGCTTGCCTACTCAATAGTATATGTGTAATATACGATGGCATTATTTAGATATGTCTCCATCTTTGTTACCACATTTTGTAATTCACCTCTTTTCTTCTGATTCTCTGCTATCTCGTGGTTTAAGAACTTCTAACTTATATTCCTCTATTGCAGTCTTGTGGATTCGTTCTTTCTCCTCTTCTAAGTTAATGTGGTGTTCCTTTAAAATTTCTCCTACCACGTATTTTGTAGTTTCCTCAATAGATAACTTAGGGTCAATGTTGATTTGTGGCTTTTCTATTTGCATAGTGGAAAGTATTTTTGCATTGATTCTTCAAGTTCAACACATATTTGCATCCAATCGTGAGTAGTACTTTTCTCTAATATTTATCTAGGTTGACTTTTACACCCTCAAGCAGTGTGTTCTACAAATAATTTTTGCATTTGCATTGATTTTTCTTGTTTTCTTTTCTAAAGATCTTTCTTGATTTTTATTAATGGATCTCTGGGTTCTTGTGTAGATATTGTACCCATGGGGAAGGAGGCTTGTAAGATCTAGTTTTCTTGTTTCTCCTTTTCCTAGTTATTTTTTTCTACCTTCTTCTTTTGTTCTTTTGCTTCCTTCTCTTTCTTTTCCTTCTCCTGTTTCTCTTTCTCAGCCTCCTCTTCTTTTCCTTCACACCTTCTTCTACCTTTTGTATCAAGGATGCTTCTTCTTTATCCTTATTCTCCTTCTCTATTTTTTCTTCTTCTACTTTCCTTTTCTGTTCTTCCATCATCTTTTCTTTTTCTTCTTGTTCCTTTTTCTCCTTTTCTTCCTTCGGTTTTCTTTCGCCTCTTATTTTTCTTTCTTTTATTTCTACTCCTATTCTTTATTTTGATTGTCTATCTCTTCTTTCTTTTTCTTTTCTGTTGCTTCTAATTCTTTCTCAACTATCCATTCTAGTTTTTTCTATTTCTCTTCTTTTTCTTTTTGTGCTTTCTCTTGTTCCTACTTAGCCATCTCTACAAATTTTTATTTTTCCTTCTCACTTTTCTTATTCTCATCTCCTTCCTTTGATCCCTCCGTAGGTTTGTATGCCCTAATCTCTATATTTTTATTTTTTATTCAAGAAACCAATAATTTCTTCCACTTATTTAAACTAGTGTTGTTCTTCTAGAGTCCTTTTCTTTATAACCTTTAGTTGTGATCTTTATGTTTGAAGGTCCTTTAAGTGGTTTTTTTCTTTAGCTTCAATTTGTTCTTGGATCTCTTTTATTAGTTCATCTAGAAGTAGGCTCATAATATCTTCAAGAACAAAGCCAAATTTTTCTAAGTAATAGACTACTTCTTTAGTTATTGCCATTTTTTCTCTTCCTGTACTCACCGCATATTCTTGTGTTAATCAAGAGATACCACCTAGAGATAAACATTTCTGATAGTATGTGTATGATATTTTTTCAAATTAGTTTCTATCCAAGTTTCAGAATCTTTTGAGATTTTGGGTACCTCTTGGTGCTATGGATGTGGTGGTGAGGGATTATATTCTTCGTCTTCTTCTTCCGACCTTGAAATTTATTCTACCTCCTCATATTGTTCGTCTTCCATTTCCTTGTTCACCGCGGCTTGTTTTAACTTTTCCTTCTCAGCTAGGGCTTTCTGTCTTTTAGTAATTGGTTTTGAATGGTAGGGGATTTCTTCCTTTTGTATGTTTTGGGGCCACTTCCACTTGTCTCTAATTTCCCTGATGATACAAACTTATGTTGGTATTCCTTGAAGGTTTCTGTGATAACATCATCAAAGCTAGGAAGAACATGTTTCCTAGGATCCATAGGGTATGCTTTGAGTTCTTGGATTGATGTTTCTACTACCTCATCTGAAGCTTCATAGGGTAATGGTAGAACTTGACCCCTATCAGCGGAACTAGTGATTTGATGAAAATATAGTCAATGTCTGCAATAAACATAACTTCGTGTTCATATTTGGCCACTATTTTTTCTATTACCCTATATTTATTTGTAATTATCCCCCTTATGCAACATTTCCATTTAATAATTGAGGTTATTTGAGTGATTGCATCCATTTTTCTCATGTGTTCTACTATAGGGGTATCTAATTTCCAATCAACCAATTCTTCTTTTTATGAAATTATTTTTGTGAAGTACATTGCCAAACATATTAATATTGACCCATAACAGAAAGTATGTTTTCCTTCTTTAATTCTCTTCAAATTTCCATGAAATGTTGTGGCTAGTAATTCAACTAGGCTATATTCAAACTAGGTCATTACCATATCTAATTCCAATTGTGAACTCATCCCACTGGCACCATCCTTTCTATTCATGTGATAAATTTTTAAACAAATGGCTTTGGTAACATACCTCAAATTAGGGTTTTGAATATTTGTAATTATGATGCTCCTTTTACATGTTGTGATGCCCATCACCTTCGCCATATATTTCATTAGGGTTTTCTTCTTTGTTAACTTGGATTTTCCTTTGTCCAATAGCCTGGTAACCCTATCCATTACTTCTGTTGTGATCCTATATGGTTGATCAAGAAAAATCATTTCATTATGTAGATGACTAAGGAGAACCTTAATTGCCATATCTCGCCTTGTTAAAATACAAAATTATGATCCACACATCCAGCTTTTAATTCCATACTAATTTTTGCATTTTTCATTTTCAGATTTTTCATGAGTAACGATGCCTTGTCTACCTCAAGTCAGGTATGATCGTATTCAACAGTGGGTGAAAGAATGTACTTATATAAATCTCATGTATGTCTAACCTTAAATGAAACGTTTGAAAACATGCCCTCTAGATCATGTTGGAATGATTTCATAGAATGCTTTATGAATTTGGATAATGTAAATTCCTTTGACGTAGCTTCACTTGGAGTATCCATAGCTTCTTCTTGATTTTCCATAATTTTTCCCTAGCTCACTTTGTGCTTTTGTTTGCTCAATCTATTTGTATGCTTGTAATGCCTTAGCTTTTTGTAATTGAATCCCTTATATAGTTTTCAATCCCACCCATCATATTTATTGTTTACGTATAGGGTCACCTTCTTTGTTTATCCCACATTTTTTTCTTCATTTCACAAATTTCCTTGTTACATGGTTGGAACATGGTTTTTATGCGACTTTTGACCTTCTTTTTCGCAGATTTATCTAATTTTCCTTGTAGTGCAGAGTGCGGTTTTTATTTTTCCTTTGTTAGGCGGTTTATTTTATTTCTTTGTAGCGTGGTTTATTTTCTTTCTTCATACTGCGGTTTCATCCTTCTCCTTTATACGCAGATTTATCTATTTCCTTCTTTGTGTGGATTTTTATTTCTTTGTTTCGTGGCATTGATGATTTTATCTGTCTTCCTTGATTTTCTGGTATGTTGCCTTCATGGTTTTTTTCCTCCTTTATTGTGTGGGTATTCTACCTCCGCAAATTATTATTTTGTTCTCTTTTTCCTTCCTAAGGGTAGCGAACCCTTAAGGGTTTTCATACTACCCCTCGACCTATCTCGCCGAATTTTTGGTTTTCAACTAGGCCGATATTTTTCTTTATTGTTTGGGTATTCCTCCTCTATGGATTCTTCTTTTTCCTCTTTTATTCTTTTTCTAAGGGTAGATATGTCCTTACGGGTTTTCATCCTACCCCTCGACCTACCCGCTGAATTTATGGTTTTCAAGTAGGCTAGTATTTTTATTTTTTATTTTTTCCATTTTTGATTTATTTTTATTTCTTGTTAAGTTACATAAATCTTGATCCTTGCTCCATTTACATGACCAAGGAGTTATTTTAATTGCAAGGTCTGTAGTTTCACTACTCTGGAAGGTAGTATTTCTTTGATAATGTATGGTCCCAACCATCTAACCTTCAACTTCCTTGGGTATTTATATTTGCTATCATAAAGGAGTACCTGGTATCCAATATAAAATTGTTTCTTCTTAATGTGGTGGTCATGCCATGCCTTTTGTCTTCTTTTCTCCTGCATTTGGTTGTATGCGGCTATAAATATCCTTTCATCTAATTTCTCCATCTCTATCAATATTTCATGAAGGGAATCATCTTCTGTCATCATGAATCCTACTGCAATTCTCAAGCTAGGAAGAAACAATTATATGGAAACTGCATCTTCCAACCCATATACCAATCTGAATGGATAATACTTCATAATCCTCTTGTATGTTGTACGGTATGCCCATAGAGCGGCTAGTATCTTCAAGTCCCAATCAATAGTTTGTAATGAAAAAATCTTCGTTAAAACCTTCTCTAATACCTTGTTAAATGCTTCCATAGTTATATTTTCTTGAGGGTGGTATGGAGTGCTTCTATTTTGATTAATCATGAACCCGCTCAATAGTTTATGGATGGTTTCATTCACAAAGTGTTTTCCTTGATCACTGGTAATACTCAGAGGGCACCCAAATCTTGTAATTATATTTTCATACAAAAATTTATCCATTATTTTTGTGGTACAATATTTTGAGGGGACCTCCCCCACCCACCTTGTTAGATATTCTGTTCTAGTGATGATAAATCTCACTTGAGAATGTTTTGTGGCTGGTTTAATTGGTCCTATGAAATAAATATCCCATTTCTCAAATGGGACTAGGGCCAATACAATTATGAGTGGAATTTCATCTATTTCATTTAGTTTTCCCACTCTTCAATAGATAACACATTATCTTGCATGTTTATGAGAATCTCTAAATAGTATAGGCCACCATAGTCTGACCATCATCACTTTTCTTGTTGTCTTCTCCCCTCCATTATGTCCGCCTAGCTATGCCTTCATGTGCTTCCATCAAAATATTTTTTCTCTCATGATCTAAGGCTACTCTTCGAAGGACATCATCTTATCCCTTCTTGTATAATTGTCCCTGAATCAAAGTAAATGGGAAAGCTCTACACAACAAATTTTTCTTTTTTTTTTGTTGGGTATTAACATTTGGAAATTCTCTTGTATGTAGCAACTAGGTAATATCATCAAAATCCTTAGGTATGGCTTCAATTATAAATAAGTGGGATCCAGGAAAATCATCATCTATAGGCCCTTCATCTTCTCCATTCTCAATCCTTGATAAGTAATTTGGACCATTGTTTAACTTCCCAAGTTTGACTGCTACCATAAAATCAAACTCTTGAAAAAGCATAAGCCACCTACAAATTCTTCCTTGTAACACTGGTCTATTTATAAGGTATTTCAATGGTTCATGGTCAATGTATAATGTGAAAGAAGTGGCTAATAGATATTGTATGTACTTCATTAAGGCATACACCATACTGAGGGCCTCTCTTTCAGTTGTAGTGTAGTTTCTCTCTACTTTAGCCAGTTTCCTACTAGCAAATGCTACTGGGTGGTCCATCTTCTCTCTTGGTTGTGTCAAAAAAGCTCTAATGGCTATTCCATTGGTGTCCACATGGACATGGAATGGTATCTTCCAATCTGGAAAAATCAAAATAGGTGCATATAAAATTTTATCTTTTAAGATTTCAAACACATCTGCACACTCCTTAGACCAAGGGATTTGCTTATTTGTTCTTTTCTTTAACAATTCTTCTAAAGGAGCACTTATTTTTGCATAGTTTCTAATGAACTTCTGATGGTAACTAGTGTAGCCCATAATTTTCCTCACATCCTTTTGAGTTTTTGGAGGTGGTAAATTTACAATTACTAAAGTCTTTAAAGGATCAATCAACAAACCTTCTTTACATATTATGTGTCCTAATAGAGTACCAAAAGGAGTAAAAAGATACATTTTTTCAAATTTAATGAGATTTGTAAAGATCTGCACCTCTGAAACATCAATCTCAATACTTTTATATGATTTTTCAACAAGCCATAAACTATCCAATCATCAAGATAAACCTCTAGAAAATCATGAATAAAATCTTTAAAGGCATTTATCATGATCCTACTAAACATTGTTGGCATGTTCTTTAGTCCAAATGGCATGACTATATACATGAAGGATCCCCATTCGATGGCAAAATTATTCTTTGGTTCATCCTCTGGAGAAATTTTGACTTGGTGTTACTTGGAGAAATTTTGACTTGGTGGTACTTAGAGAAATAATCGTGTAGGAATACGGTTCTCTGTCAAAGCAACATTTTCTAGTACTTCTTCTGTAAAGGGGGTTAGAAAGGGATCATGTATGTAGGATTTGTTCAACTCTCGGTAATCTACACATACATGGATCTCTCTAGTATATTTATTTTGGATCACCATGGGAATGATCCATTCTACATCATCAACTGGTTTAATGATCCCAACACTCAATATTTTATCAATTTCATATTTCACCTTCACCTTTAAATTTGGGTTTAGTCTGTATGGCCTTTTCTTCATTGGTTTGAACCCCTCTTTGATATGAATTTTCATCGTTCCAACTTCTTCTTTTATCCCTTTCAATTCTTTAAAATATTTTGGGAAAATTTCTTGGAACTCTTGTAATAATTCCACTACCTTAGCTACTTCTTCCTTTGTCCAATAATCTCCAATTTTAGCCAGTTTTTCAGTTCCCTCTATCCCAATATTTTCATTTTTGATTTTCAATGGCTGGTAGTAGTATTTTTCTCCTTCATATTTGTTTTCTACTATTTGTCTCTCATCTTCTATAACTTTTTATCTTAAGTTCTCAGGTTTTTCTTCCTTTTCTTGTTTCTCCACATTATAGCATCTTTCCATCTCTCACATCTTTATTGGGCTATCTTGCAGTTTCAAGATCTCCCATTTTGTCTTTTATTTTTCCTCGAAAATTATTTTGTGGCTTCCTCTAGAGTCATAAATAAGAATGTTATAATCTTCTATAGATCCCTCAAAATGTTTAAATCTACATCCCAAAAGGTAAAAGTATGGCATAAATATTTCACTATTTAATTCCACTCTTTTTTCCCCACCTGCCCTCTTGGTGTGTGTACCATGATTGTGGTATGGGCCCTAGGGTTTATACAAAAAAATGATTTCATAATAAGGGATAGGTCTCCCGCATAACCTCCAATGTTTCTCACAGGCTTGAATATGTTTCCATAGATTTGTTTCTCCCGTGTATTCAAGGATCACAGAATAATAGCCTTCACTCTCCAAGAATCTAGCTTTTAATAGTATAGTTACTGATTTCTAGTGAGAGATAGTTGTTTTTTGTGTTTTCCACCAACCCACAATATTTATGGTAAAAGTATCATCCAATGCTTCCATCCTTTCCTTTTCATTAAGAAATTTTCTCTCCATGATTTTTATATATCCTTCTAGATCTCCAAAGCCTGCATATTTTGGTAATGTCTGATGAGATGACCCATTACTCAATATGTATGCTCTCTTGATTATAAGTTGTTTCACTTCTTCTTCTTATGTAGAAAACTCCTCTTTAGCTGGCATAAATATCTCCCTTTCTTCTTCCTCTTGGGTGGAGTAGTATTCTTCTTCTTCTTCAAATGTATCTTTGGCGGGTATAAAAATTTCACCCGCAACATAGTAACTATCTTCTAAAGTGATGATTTTTGGTGGTATCCTTCTTGCGTAATGTAACTTTCAAGTCCTTGATTCAGGGAACCCATGTATCCATGCGTCCACCACATTATCTGAACTCTCAGTAGTATCTTCTGATTTAACTGATATCTCCCCATTTAAATTTGGCTCAAAATCTTTGTCAATATTAGAAAATTTACTTAATGCATAGACTCCTTGGATTTCATCAAAGTCTTCTCCTTCTGTGTCATGCCATACTTCTTTGGCCCACGTGGCACTCATACCTACATGTAGAGGTACATGAACACATATGCCATCCGCGCTCAAAGTCACCTCTTCTTCTTTAAAGCTTAATGTCCCATTATAGTCTACAAACCATTCCAAGGCTAAAATGGAATTATATGAGGGATTCTTAGATACATTTTCTACTACCTCAAAATTCACCATCTTCTTAATTCCCATGAAGTTCACTACTACATTCTTTAGTACGCCTAATGGTTGTCTTGATGACCCATCCGCTAATCCAATGAAGTATCTTATGGGTTCCAAAGTAGGTCTTCCAAGCATTTCCCATGTGGTTTTGGACATCCTGTTGACATCTATACCAAGATCCAGAGTACTTTAGTGATTTGGACATCTAGGTAGATGGCTGACTTCCTCCATGTTCTCCGAGTCTGGAATATATTCCATTTCTTCTTATTATATCCCCCCTTAATTCTATGGACATGGCATGTTTTCTCTTCTTTATTCTAGTATTTTCTGAATTGTTTCAGTTTATCTATCAACCCATTATTGATAGTTAATTTTTCTAGCTCCTTTAATGCTTTAACCTCTTCTTTTACGAAAACATTTATTTCCCTTTCTTCACTAGCCTAAGCTTCATGGATGAGTTCTCTACTCTTTTTAACTTCCTTAAAATGTAATTCAAGTCTAATCTCCTTGGGTTTCCACTCCTCCTCATCAGAAGAATGTTGTTCTTGGGGTAATCTTATTATTTTCTTCTTTTTAGGGACCACCTCATTCTTGGTGGCACTTCTAGTTGTGACAACAACTCTATATCGTGGTTCTTCACTGTTATTTCCACTTCTCTCTACCTTCCTCCTATAAATTTATTTTTCTTCCTCCTTTCTTTCTTCTTCTATGGTTCCTAAAGTAGCTCTTAAGGATTTTTCCTTGGTTATAGTTTCTTCATACTAAATAATTCTAGTAATATGATGTACTTTTCTCTGGGCCTCTTCTACTAATGCCTCTGATCTTGTTGATCCACTTCTATAGAATTGTGCATAGCTTCTAGAAAGTGGAATGCATCATGTCCCTTCTTATGGAAAAATCCACATGGATTAAGTTCTGTGAAATTTCTATCAAGGTTCCCATCTTTCCCACACTTATAGAAATTCATTTGTCTTCTATCTTGGTATCCTCCTCCTTGATTATACCCCTCGTGGTAACCACTATCATTATAACCTTGGTATCCTTGGTAACTTCGCCTCTTTGATATTTGTCATAGCCGCTTTATACCCTCCTCTCGTATCCTCCTCTAAAAACACCGTGGTACCCTCCGCGGTAACCTCCATCATTGTAACTTTGATAGTTAGGGTAAAAATTATTTCCCTGGTATCCACCTCCAATATGCAGCTAAACACCTTATTAATTTGGGTACTTGTGGTGTAGTTATCATTTTTTGTTAAGGTTGTGTATGTGGCGGAGGTTTTATAATCATATGTGGTTTTGTAGGAGGATAGTTAGGTTTTTTATTGTCTTACACCCATAGCTCTCCTAGAAGTGTTATCCCTCAAGTATTCTAATGCATCCACCGAGGGGCAAGTATGATGATAATGATTATATGAACCACATGTAGTACAATACATCAATTGGTTTGTAGGAGGAGAAAATTCTAATAAAGGACAAGTGTCCTAAGTATGCTGGTCCCAAATTCTACATATTCCACACCATGTTCTTTCAGATGGTAGTATGTTAGTAGAGGATGCTTTCTATGATGAATGTACTCTTGCCACATCTACCCTCTTTGCATTGTCATCTTATGGGAATTCAATTCTACTATGGCCTTCGACACAACAAACTATACACCATATCTTGGGCCTCATATTAATCTTTGGTGGGGAACTAATTCTTAATCCCTCCATCATCTCAATCTCCTGTTGTAATTTCAATTTTTCTAGCTCTAATTGTAACCTCTCCAATTTAGTTTTAATTAAAGTTTCCCCTTCCCTTATCCATGGTTGAGCTTCCATTTTTATTTCCATTTCAATTGCTTCTAAAAATTCTTTAAACTATTGAGAATTTAATGTCACTCTAAGATAAGGAAGTATCTTTGTAATGAACCACTCAACACTCTATTTATCTTTTAGGGTATCTTCCAATTTAATAGTGACAATGTTAAACCTCTAACTAAAGTCCTTCACTGATTCTCCCTCTCTTTGTATAATAAATCTCATCTTGTTTACTCCTTTCAAAGGGGCTTCTGGGAAATGAAAGTCTGTTTTAAATTCTCTTTCAATATCATCCCATGGTTTTGGTCCTTAAGAATTCATCCTCATGTACCACCGTAGTGCATCATCCCTTAATGAACATGCAAAATCTTGTATTTTAGCAACTTTATTTGTAGTGTTATTACTCTTCCAGTAGGCTTCCAATAGGAACAAGTTTTCCAATGCATCGTTAGATTCCTATTAGTGCGAGAATCATAGCACCCCGAATGGCCTTGTTGTGAGTGGGGCATTCACCGTGATTGTATAATATGGGACCATCTCTCAAGCTATAGGACATGAAAAAATTGAGATGGACCTCTGGAGAAAGTCGGTTCTTACTTCCTAATCTACCTACCATAAGCTACTCCAGTGCAAGAATAATCCAGCTAATCCTAATCTAAGCTGTTCTAAGGAACCAGAGAGAAAGAGAGAGTGAAATCAAATCTACACTAAAGCGGTGATACACCGAGAAGGAAAGGGGTGAGATACTCTATTGAGGGAGGATGAAATATAGGGAAAAGGGAGATGGGAAGTTCAGATAGAAGTGACATAAACCCATATCTAAATCCATGATCAAAACTCCATGAAACATAACACCACTGTACCTACAAAATTTGAAAGGGAGAGGCATGGGAAACAACAAAATAATGTAAAGGATTGAAGAAACACCAAAAAACACATTTTGATTGCTCTTAAAGGGTGCACAGACCATTACATTTTTGTCAAAGGCACAAATCTACTTCCTAGGCATAGGAGAAGGTTTTTTTACAAAATGAGTCAAGAAACAAATTTTGACAGAGCTTCCCTATGCCCAGAATGTCTCTCCTTCTCAAATGAGAAGTGTTATAATATATAGAATTTTAGAACAATGAAAAAACAGAGAGAAAGGAGGAAAATGAACCCTGTTTTGAGAATTCAACCACCCACCATTAATGCCTTGTAAATCTACCTATAATCTGTCAAATATGCCTCTCCATGTCTACTTTGGCATGTTGGAGAAGGAAGAATAGTGAATCAAATCAAATCTAGGTTGTTGAAACAATTAGATCCTGTATTGATGGCTTGAAAGACATTTTCCCATTCTTCACCCACCAACACCTACTAAAAATGATATTTTATGCTTCCATGGCATAGAGGAGGTTGAGATCTTTCCAACAGTGCCAAATTTGTTGGGTTTCGGGAACTAGGTCAAAAGATATGTCCATTTGAATGTTTTGAGTTGGGTCCATAAAAAAATGGTGAAAACCAGTTAGCAGAATGGGTCCGCGGGCCCAAAACTCACTTTGTGCCTTTTGGCACCAAAATACAAAATGCAAAAATCACCCCGCAATTCACTTTTTGGAAAAAAATCATCTTTGGGCCCGCTAGCCCACATTTTCCATTTGGGAAAAAAATCACTCCAAGGCCCACTAGCCTACATGCAATTGAGGCTTCACATGTGGCTCCCCTAGGCGTCAGCAAAGGTGCAGCTCATTTTTCACTTTACACCTTCTCGGGGCAAAAAGTTCAAATTGCCTCCGATGACCCACCTTCCGCTTTGACTTTTCAACGTGGACACGTGTCCCTTTATGGGCCTTAGGAATTTTTCTTCATTTGGCTTTAAGATCCCCCACGGGCTTGCGGGCCTGAAATTCACTTTGCGCCCTATTTGTAAAAATGCAAAAGTTCCAAAACTCCCCATAGGCCTCCCACCCTACTTTTGGCAAAAATACCTTCCAAGGCCCATCACCCGTAACTTGTAAAATATGAGGAGTTAGAAGGACTTCTTTATATTTTTGGAAAGGGGAAGAAATTTCCCACCTGATGAAGATGTTTTCAGGAAGCCTTAAGTGCTTAGAATATATGAAAAATTGGATTGAAACACTAAAGGAGGGAAATGGGTACAATTAACCAAAAATAAGCATGAGCTTATTTTGGATAACAATTTGGCAACTCATAGGGGACATCTGCCTACTAGATGAAAATATCAGTGGCCTTGAAGCATCCATTGGGCATGGAGTCTACCTGGTAAACACAAATCTGATCTAAACTTTTAAAATCTGATCCCTGAGCCACTTGAAACCACTTTGAAATTGAGCTGATCTCTCCAAATGCCATTTTCAATGTACTGTGCAAGAGAAAAAAAACACCACAACACACTATGTACAAAATTTGAAATCATACACACCCCAAGTGGGATATGTAGAGTGTGCACAATAACTTCTTCTACTGAAAGAAAACCTACCTACTCTATCTTAACGAGAGAGAAAGAGAGCTCAAACAAATCTTGCAACTGGCAGGGAGAAGTAGCTTCCCTTTCTCAAAAGGGGAAGCCATGTAAATGATTTGACATTGAATATGGCTGCTTGCATGAGTGAAAAATTGACTATAAGCTGGTCCTCCACCCAAATCATCAAGGTGTCAACTGGAAACAAGAAAAATACCTCTTTTAGTTGCTCTATATTTGGATTGAAGAGGTATTGCAACTGATCCTTGGTACTTTGAAACTCATCCTCATGCTCAAAAGTAAGCATGACTGGTTTTGGCTTCTCCCTTTGCTCCAATGCCTTGACTACCTAATTAGGAAAGGTCTAATCCTTTGAATTTTCCCACTATTATGATATTTAACTCCAAGAATGGAGTCTTCTGGCAGATCTTCTTGGATGGATGGTGTGGAAGAGATGATGACATCCTCTTGCTCTTTCTTTTCCTCCTCTTATGAAGAACATGGAAGATTCATGTCTTCCAACCTTGGTTCCAAAGGGCTGTTGTGAAATGCAGGCTATTTTCCTTGAATTCTCTCCTTCATGACAAAAGGCTCATGTACTTGGAAGGTGGATGATGGAGGAGAAAATTATGTGATCTCCATGGGCTCTTCTCCATCAAAGTAATCCTCTAAGTAAGACAAATAATTTACCTCCTTATTGTCCTACTGCATGTGCTTAACCTCCTCTATGATGTCCTCCTGATTTGAAACTTGCTCACCATGGTTCCCCTCATCTTCAAACATGAATTTTGAAAGCTCAAACTCTTCTTCAACATCGAGTTTGAAGGGGATGAATTGGGAGGAAGAACTAAAGG
Source organism: Taxus wallichiana var. yunnanensis (assembly GCA_018340775.1). Taxonomy (NCBI): domain Eukaryota; kingdom Viridiplantae; phylum Streptophyta; class Pinopsida; order Cupressales; family Taxaceae; genus Taxus; species Taxus wallichiana. The sequence continues at coordinate 845,326,303 of CM031239.1, forward strand.
TTCTTCTATGGCATGATCTACACTTAGAGCCTCTAAAACTATATCGTTCACATCCATTATGGATTCATCAATCAAATCAATCCCTTCAAATGAAAGAAAAAATTCTTAAACAATCATTTATTCATCAAGTGGCTTAAACTTTGATTTGATCTCTTCCAGTTGCTCCTTTTCACTAGGACTTGGAGCTGACTATTCCTCTTCCTTGATGGACTATTGTGTAGCTTGGGTTAGATCAGAATTTTTTTCAAATAAAGTGCCATCATGGGCACTGCATTTAAGGAAAAATGATTGTTGATCATCTCCTTCTTGTTCTTGTTCTTCTTCTGCTGCAAACTCAGCCTTAGCCACCATTGGCTCTTCAACCCTAACCTCCTCTATAGGCTTAACCATCAAGGGGATCTTTGTGAACCCAAATTTGGCATCCCAACTCTTTAGATTGTCTATCATTTCTTTTCTATTGGGATCCTCTTCTTGTTGTTCTCCTTGACTGGATTCTTGAGTTTCTTCCCAACATGGGTTTGGGAAAACAAGAGGAGTGGTAGGTTGAGATTCAACCAGTTTTGTTGTTGTTTGTGGTGGAGAGGGAAGTGGAACTTCTTGTTTCTTTGGAGGGAATGACTTCTTGGAAGGGAAAAGGGTAGAATAATTAAGATGAGATGGAAGACTAGGAGATGGAGAAGGGAAATCAACACTTGGGGAAGCATATGGGAAGCTTGACTCTTGATTATGCTGAAATGATATTGATTGAGAAAGAGGAGAAGAAAAGCTATGAGGTGGTGGACTTACCCATTGAAAAGGTTGTCTTGTATCCAACTCATAAGCCTCAATCTCCTCAGCCCATTGTGCAAGTTGGGGCAGCATTTCAACCATGAAGCTTCTCCGAGGGATGTAATGTCTTGGAAAAGGGCCTCCCATGGACAAGGTGCCCTGAAACCAATCCTGAATGCCTTCATTTGTGCTATGGCCCTAGATTGAACCATGTTAGCCTTCATTTTTGAATCTTCTCCAGTAGATCAACATTCTCCATTTGAATGTTGTCATTATATGCATACCCTTGTTCTTGATAAGCTCCATAGCCAAACTAGTTTTGGTAATGCTCATATGGGTAAGCATGATCATTTTGGATCTGATCATAATGTTGATCTAGAGGAGTTGTGAAATACATTGGAGGTGGATTATATTGTTGTTATTGCAAGTGTGAATTCCAAGATGGAAATGAAGTCATGATTGCACAACCTCATGGAATGGAAGAAAATGAAAGATGTGGAAGAAAATGAATGAAAATGGATGGAAAAAGGTCTGACAACTTTAGATATTGGGTTGTTGACTAGATGGAGTCATCAGATGTGCTTTGCATGTGCCTCCAAAGGCTAAATCTCACCAAGAACACATCAAATTGATGAAATGAAGTGGTAAGGTGCTTCAAACCTATCCCACCGGGTGTGCCAAAACTGTTAGTGTGGTCACACGATGGTTTAAGATTTGTTGTTGATAATGAGACACCTTGGAAAGATGAGAAAATCTAACCTCAGTGTCCCATTGGGCATGAAAAAACTATTAGTGTTATCACACACGGTGGTTTAAGATTCGTTGTTGATAATGAGACACCTTGGAAAGATGAGAAAATCTAACCTCAGTGTCCCACCGGGCATGCCAAAACTGTTAGTGTAGAATCACAACACCCCGAATGGCCTTATTGTGAGTGGGGCATTCAGTGTGATTGCATAACATGGGACCATCTCTCAAGCTGTGGGACTTGCAAAATTGATATGGAGCTTCGGAGAAATCCGGTTCTCACTTCCTAATCTACTCCGCCACAAGCTACTCCAGTGCGGGTAGAATCTAACTAATCCTAATCTAACCATTCCAAGGAACCAAAGAGAAAGAGAGAGTGAAAGAAATCCTACACTAAAGCGGTGATACACCAGAGAAGGAAAGGGGTGAGATACTCTATTGAGGGAGGATGAAATAGAGGAAAAGGGAGATGGGAAGGTCGATGAAGTGACACAAACCCAGATCCAAATCCATGATCAAAACTCCATGAAACACAACACCCTACACCTATAAATGTGAAATACATGCACAAGGAACAAATTTGAAAGGGAGAGGCATGAGAAACAACAAAATAATGCAAAGGGTTGAAGAAACACCAAAAACACATTTTTATTGCTCTTAAAGGGTGCACAAACCATTACATTTTTGCTCAGAGGCACAAATCCACTTGCCAAGTGTAGGAGAAGGGTTTTTACTCAAATGGAGTTAGGAAACAAATTTTGATAGAGTTTCCCTACGCCCAGAATGTCTCTCCTTCTCAAATGAGAAGTGTTACAATATATAGAAGTTTAGAACGATGAAAAAATAGAGAGAAAGGAGGAAAATGGACCCTATTTTGAGAATTCAACCACCCACCATTAATGCCCGAAAATCGCCTATAATCTGTCAAATCTGCCTCTCCATGTCTACTTTGGCATGTTGGAGAAGGAAGAATAGCAAATCAAATCAAATATGGGTTGTTGAAACAATCAGATCCCGTATTGATGGCTTGAAAGACATTTTCCCATTTTCACCCACCAACACCTACTAAAAATGATATTTTATAATTCTATGGCATAAAGGAGGTCGAGATCTTTCCAACGGTGCCAAATTTGTTGGGTTTCAGGGAACTGGGTCGAAATATATGTCCATTTGAATGTTTTGAGTCGGGTCTATACAAAAATGGTGAAAACCAATTAGCAAAATGGGTCCACGGGCCCGAAACTCACTTTGTGCCTTTTGGCACCAAAATACAAAATGCAAAAAATCACTCCGCAGCCCCGCAATTCACTTTTTGGCAAAAAAACATCTTCGGGCCCGTCGGCCCACATTTTCCATTTGGGAAAAAAATCACCCCAAGGCCCGCTAGCCCGCATTAAATTGAGGCTTGACATGTGGCTCCCCTAGGCGTCGGTGGAGGTGCAGCTCATTTTTTCACTTTACACCTTCTCGAGGCAAAAGTTCAAATTACCTCCGATGACCCGCCTTCCCACTTTGACTTTTCAACGTGGACACGTGTCCCTTTGTAGGCCTTAGGAATTTTTCTTCATTTGGCTTTAAGATCCCCATGGGCTTGCAGGCCCGAAATTCACTTTGCACCCTATTTGCAAAAATACAAAACTTCCAAAACTTCCTCGTAGACCCGCCGACTCGTCACACTGTAACTTGTAAAATATGAGGAGTTAGAAGGACTTCTTTATATTTTTGGAAAGGGGAAGAAATTTACCACCTGATGAAGATGCTTTTAGGAAGCCTTAAGTGCTTAGAATATCTAAAAAATTGGATTGAAACACTAAAGGAGGGAAAATGGGTGCAGTTAACCAAAAATAAGCATGAGCTTATTTTGGATAACAATTCCTTGTCAATAAAGGTCATCTTGATCTTCTCGTGCCATTTTTGCTCGTGTATTTTTTCTAGGATGAATAACAGGTTGTTTCTTAGCTTCCTTTTCTTTATTTCTCTGGTTATGAACTAGTTTTGAATTTCTCTTTCTTCCCTTATCTCTTCCTAACTTGATATCAAAGTAAATTTTGCCTAATAATTCTTGGAACTCTCACATTGTTTCTTGTCTTCTCTAACTCTCTTCTCACAATAGTTGATATCTTTCTTCTAAAATCTTTTCTTTTTTTAGATTCTCAAATGGTGTATCAAGTGGCACATGGAATAACATCCGCTTTGGGGGTCATCTCCTTTGGGTTCACATGTTGGTTGGGGGGCGTGTCTTTCTTTGGTGAATTTTCATAACTACTATTCTCCATAACTACCTTTCTATCTTTATTATTTCTTAATCTATATCCTTCTTCTAATCCTTCATCACTTCCTCTCTTTTTACTTTGTTTCTCTTCTCTCTCCCTTGATCTTCCTCTCTATCTCTTTCTTCATTTTTCTTCTACTATCTCTATCTTTTCTTTTTCTATATTCTCTTCCTCTTTCTTCTCCTCCTCTATTTTTATTTTCTCTCTGAATTCTTCAACTAACTCCTTCATTCCAATGACCTCATCTTCTTCTTCGCCTCTCTCCTTAATCATTAAAGGGGTCCTCAATTCCTCTTTGTTCCACCCTTCTACTTCTAAGACTTTCTCAAATGTTGGTTCTAATCCTCCTACTAAGTATTGTAACTCTTTCATGAGAGTTGTTTGTCTTGTTAATGCTTATTGAACTAGAATTTCTATCGTATATATGGGATTTCTTGGAGTAACAAACCCTTTTTGGTCTCCACAAGATGCACGTATAATATCTATATTTGAAGCATCCACCTTTGGTTCTCGGGGTGAGCCAATGTTTGCCCTCCACTTGAAGTGGGTGAATCTTCTACCTTCTTTACTTTCTTTTCTTCTTTCTTAACTTTATTCAATTTCTCCTTCCTTTCTTTCATCTTCTTTGCTCTCTCCTCTCTTTCCAATCTTTATTTTTCTATCTTCTTCTCTAATTCCTTCTTTTCTATGACTAACCTTGCCCTTTTTCCATCCTCCTCATCCTTTCTTTTCCTCTTTTTTTTAATTATCCCTCACAAATTACTATTTCTCCTTAATTCTCTTAATCTCTCCTTACTAACTATCTAATATTTTTCTTTTTATTTTTCCCCATGTCGTCCTATTTCTGCCACCCCAACCAACACCCCATTAATTCTGATAATTCATGACTCTTGGATCACCCCCACTTTACATAAGCCATCCCACAATGCTTGTCACATATAGGAAATTTTCTACTTCTCTAATTAATCTCTTCTTCATCATTAAAAATTTAATTAAGAAAGGGACTGATTGAAGAAAATGTCTATGGGTTCTAGTTAAAACTTCTTATTTCTTGTTATCAAATATCGTATAACCCTGAATTTCCCACATGATTATGAATGAATCTAAGGTAGTCTTGTACCAACAATCGATCGTTCTATTCCACGGCTTGTCTAGATATTTTACTATTGTTATTTTTTCTATAGTCCACTCAAAGTATTGTCTTAGGTACATCCATGGCAACTATGTCCTCTTTGCATGTGCTAACAAACAGGGCCACAATTGATGAGGAAAATATGACCAGAAATATTCTCCAAAATCTCCAAATACTTCTGCTTCTACCACCTTATAAGTGTTTTTTTGCCTTTTTTATCCTCCTTTCACAAAAATATCGATTTGTTCTTGCAAAGCAATTTTCAATTTCTAATAGAGTAGGCTTCCAATACCCGGTGGTGAAATACTTTCAAAAATCACGCTTAACAAAAGAGACCGGCTCGACACCAAATTTTGAACTAAAAACCCTGATAGGTTGTAGGGCTTAGGAATATCGATCTTTGTTAAGGATGTACGAAGGAAATACACCACTACTACTCTAAGGAAAGAAAAGTAAAGAACATTATACAAGAAAAATCATTCCCAAAACTCCAATATTTATTCATTTATCAAAATGCATTATATCAGTCCAATACATATACATTCCTTTAATTATAACTCCCTTATCTCTCTTACAAAATCTCAAAATGGAACTCTCACATAAACCTTTCATGAGGCACACTTATACAATACATTAGTTATAATAAATATACAAAATACAATATGTTTCAAAAGACAATTCTTTTGACTTGTGCCTTTGTTGGCTTCTATCTCGTATTGGTATGTTTTTTCTTCAATCCACGACATGATGTTGACTTCCACGGCTCTTTCCAATGTTACACATATTCTTTCATTGTTTAACGGCTTCCTCCATGTATTGTGGCTTTTCTTATTTTCTAGTGGCTTTCTCTATACTTCGCAACTTCTATAATTTATCACGGCCTTATCATTTTATGCAGAACCATATTTTGTTCACGATTCATCCTTTATCCCGTGACTTGATCTAATTCTTTGCGGCTATCTACTGACTTTGGCGGCTTTACATATATTTTTGTTTCTTATACCAAAATTTGATGAAGACTCTTGTCAACATGCCCCAATAAATGTAGGTATATTATAAGTAGTAATAATATATTTTCTTTGTGATATGTCCCAAAAAGTGATGTTTGATTATGTTTTTGATCACGAGAAATATTAGTAGCAAGAAAAATCTTAATATCATGGTAAATTGGTAAGGATTTACAAAATGTTGTGCATGAAAGTTATATGTAAGTTCCACTTTTCATGATCCACAATGTTATCCTCGTCATGGTTGTAATCATAGGAATGTTCAATATTGATTTCAATTTCATGTATGGCATCTCATTAGTAACATTAAACATAGATGGAATGGTATGGAAATGTAAGGTAATAGAAGCCATGAGACTACGATGCTTTTAAGTAGGAGGAGAAACCTCAATATGCTCAATGGATTGATTGTTAATACAATTGCTACGTCGAAAGGGAATTATAAAGAAGCATATGTGAGATTAAAATATTTAGACACCAATGCTAATAGAATAATCTCTAGGGAAACTAGGGTTTGAGAAAAAATGTTCAATTCAAGATTAAATTTCACAAAAAAATTAGTTCGTTTTAAAAGTTTATGGGTTTGGTGTTACAAATATATTTAACACTAAAAAGGAATATGATTGGTTTATTGCAGAGGTTTACTTGGTTAATTAACTTCACAAATAAATTGTACAACATCAAAATAATTCATTAATACTTGTACATAGTAATAAAAATATGTTATAATATCAAATATAAAAGGGGTGGATGCATTTAGCTATATAGAATGATATAAAAGAGATCTAAGTACACAAACTAGAGAATATAAGTGTTCGAGATCAAGATAATTCACTTCCGATATGGTGACCTAAAATTCCCTAGGTTAAAGATCGTAAATCTTGGTCAGAAAGTGTAATCTAGTGTTGAATCCTTAGTACAATTTTGGACCCTTCTAGAATTGAGCTATATAACTTTTTGGTTCCTTCGATGACCTAGAGGCATACTTTATTATCAAACCCTATTTTTCACGCAATCCTAAAACCATATGTAATTAATTGGATCACATAAAAAATCTAATCGTGGGTAGAATACCCTACAAGAAGGTTAGTGTTTGGGTTGAAGTTTAATTCATGAACCACCTATGTGGGCACTACTCCAAAGAGTTCACAAACCACATGTAGTTCACCTAGTTTGTAACATCTATATAAATGCATCTAGTTGGTGAATTGAAACACCTTGATCATGCTTGATATAATTGTTCTCTTGCTAAGCCTTTGAAGTAAAGAATTTGATGTGCTTGGAAATTAGAGAATATAGAATTCCTAACTTAGTTAAGTTCTTAAGAACTGTTGTAATGACTTTCTTAATGGATGTGCATCGTCTTTATGAAGATTTAGGAGCCTTTAGTGCCTTTTACAAGTATTACAATGAAATTTCCGATATGTACATGAGGTAATGTTAACATGTTTATAGATTGTTTCAAAGGTAAATTATTATGATAAGGCTGACCTATGAGGATTAAAAGTCCCATAAAATAATATTGCACCAAATGAAAAGTTTATAAATGTGTGTTGTATGACCATATAGGTTGGCTAGGAATGAATTATAGAATCTGGTTTGAATCAGTATATATTTCGAGAGGGAAGAGGTAAGTGAAAGTTAAAATTTGCACAATGGAAAATAAAGTTTGAGAATTGGCCTTATATATTAATATTTAGAATTTTTATACATATGTTTTTGTAAATGAGAAAGATAAGAAAGAGATAAGAACATGCACCGAGTTGGGATAAGATGTGCGTGTTTTTCTTAGCCAAGAAGAAAAACTATAATTAGTAGTTGTCAAAGGGTAAATTTCCGAATTCGAGTTTCTATAATAAGACTTTATATGTGCTATAAAATAATGAAATAGTTGAGTTATTGTTGTAGAACATCCTAGATATAATAAACATATAATTTTAAATTTTAATATGTGGAATAGATGTGTTCATATAAATACCATTTATGATTATTTAAAATGAAAATTTTCCTTTTATAATGTCCTTCTTTCATCCTCGTGCTATATAAATGTTCATTACAATCACTTCTATTTGATATCATCCTACCTTTTTCACCCAAAGCATTTCTCTAAAGCCATTTGATATGATTTTACTATATTTAAAACAATATGTGTACAATACAATATAGGTAGGATATATATTTGAGTATAAAAGCAAGAATGCAATATTCTAATATGTGAATAGAACATAAATTCAATTAATGTAATATACTATTCACTTGAATGTATAAATAAGTGCTATACAAAAACATGCTAAAATTAAATTTTATAAAAGATAGTACAAGTTATGATTGAACTAATATATCTTTAAAATAAAAATACTAACCATTTTTAGGGGAAAACGTTTAACTATTAGTACAATGGGGAAATGGAATAGATATGTAAATTACAATGATCTAAACATATTTAGGTAGGGGAAACTCAATGTCTCAATTAGGTTGTCCTAATTCAATTAATAAACATCTATAATATATTAAAATATTATTATTATTTATACGGTGAGTGCTTCAAATAAACTATATTACATAGCTATATAGAACTTATGACGACACACTATTAAATGAAAAACGTGAAAAATAGGTATTGTTTTTGTAATATATTCTAATCATTATAAACTTTCCCTTTCGAGAATAATTGGGAATCGTGTGGAATCACTACTTATTAAATATTCCTCCAAACCATCCCTTTTATTCGATATGAATTATGATTTGTGGTGAGAAATGTATTATTATTTCTTCATTAATATGATAAAAATGTTTGTAACTTTTTCATGGTATCCACATTTACAATATCTGTACAATTTAGGGTTTCATTAAACACACTTATAATTTCTTTTTAGTTCAATGATATTAAATGGACAATAATTTTAAAATAATAAATTATGGATCTCATTGTATCTAAAACAATTTTGAAATGATAATAAAATTAATATATTTTGTTTAAAGAAACACTTTCAAGTGATTGCATGGGATGCAATAAAGAATCCCAATATTATATAGATATAAATAACTATCTAACATAATTTATTTCAACTCTTACTTCTCATTGATATAACATGATATCAATTAAAAAAACATGAATGATAATTTATAAAGAGCTAAAGAAACCCCTATAGATCTATATGGCTCATTTGGTCATATGACTGCCCCAATATAGTATAGCTCCCATAGCCATTAGGTAAATGACCCCCCCCTTTCAATTTAGAGGGGATTCCCTTCGGTGATTGATGCCGGAATCGGCTATATTCTCTATAGAGTAGGCAGTTTTAGGTCATGTGACTGCCATACTATATTAAAACAAACACCGACCCAACTGGCAATATTTAGGGAAGGGCCGATGTGTTGAATTGGTATATATATGCATACGCACACGCACACGCACATCCTTGGTCATATTAATGCCATACTATAACTCCCCATCTAATAGAATATATAGGCCCCTAGTAATTGAATTTGGGTTCTTGGTTAATTAAGTGGTCTCTTTACAAAGTAGTAAATAATTCCTTTGCACATCTAGTACTCCTTACACAAAATAAGATTTTTTTTAGAATATTATAATTCTTCTAGGGTTTGTATGAATTAAATATATGAAGGGTGATAAGGTAAGTTGGGTTGTTGATGTTATAAATGTGGAATCAAGATGGTGCACGAGAGTTTATATTGATATGAAAATAAACGTTATAAGAAATGGAGAGGGCTTAAATACTTATAGTTATTGACAACATTAGAAATATAATTTTGTACAACAACTTCACAACTAGAAAATTTCCATCAAGGAATCATAACCATATTGAAATACAAAAAAAAAATTGTTCAACATTAATGTAACAATAAAAAACTTAGGTAAATAATTATTACATGTTGAAACAAAGGCTTCTACTCAACATCCCACGCTTAATTTTGTATGGTTACAAGTGAATAAGAGAGAAATTATCTAAATGTCTTGAATTTTTCATGTCCAAGTGACTTTGTGAATACATGTACATGTTTTCGTGTCCAAGTGACTTTGTTTACATATGAAAGGTAACTATACTTCAAAGTGTGCTTCATCTTATCATGAAACAATGGATTGTAATAAAGTTTTAAAACACCTTCGTTGTGAACATACAAGATGCTAGGTTTCTCTTATCAGTAGTCCGAGTCCCTCAAGTATGCAACATAGCTATATCACTTCACAAAAAGTCCGTATGTAACAAGATATTTAGCTTGTATGGAATAAAAAGAAACAAATTTCTATTTCTTGCTTCTCCATGATATTGGATCAAACCCCAAAAAGAATACATATACATAAGTGGATTTCCTTTCATCAATATTACCCGCATGATCTCGAGTTTGAATATCCTGTCAAGATGAACTAATCATTCTTCTTGTACTCTACACAAAAATACTAAATAAACAATAATACTTCAATATCATTATGCATAGAAGAGTTACAATTATATAGGAGAGGTAGCTCCTACATCTAAGGAAAACCTCCTCCAAAATTTCTCACCCAACTCCTATATACACGAGTTGTTGTAACTCACAACTAGAATAATAAAAACCTATATTATTAATAATGAGTTATAGTATGAATCATATTAATAACATTACAATACACGCACATATTTAAATAATGTGAGCACAATATATTTTCTAACATTGCCCCCCTTAGTGTGAACATGGAAGAAAAACAGCTGCACTTCTTTTTGCAGCTTGTCGCTCGTGCGTGTTCATGATCTTGGCTCACTGATGGTTTTGCAAAGGCTGACCAACAACCTTGGTATGAACCCCTATTCATCCAAAATGAACCCTGTTCACTATACAAACCGCTGTTCAACAAAAATGGACTCCTATCCACTAAAAATAAACCCATGTTCCAGGTATGAGCCCCTGTTCATCCTCTTCAAGAAACATGATGTTTTTTTCCTCGATGCTTTCATCTTTCCACAATATCTTCACATCAGGGAATTAACATAGGAATCTGCTCACTTTATTACAACAAGAACATACTAGAAACTGAATAATAACAGTACACTATAACTAAAAGAAAGCACACTGAAATAAAATTCCATAACCTCGTTTTATAGCCCCGCTCGTTTGTTCTTTGGCGAGAGGACGTTGTTTTTCCTCCATCCTAATGTGCCTCCATCCTCCAGTAGACATGTTGCTTACTCGGTAAATGCAATCTTGAAGTACATATATTTCCACATTGTTTTTATTTTCTGCCCTGCAATGTGAAACATTATTTTATTCGATGTCAGATTACACCGAAAATGTGTCCAATATATATATATATATTGACGATTTTTTTAACAAGGACACTACAATACAAATTGACTTTTTTTTTAACGACTAACAATGACTTGCCTATTGATATTAATACGAACATACAAAATATGATGACAAATGTATTGAATAACTAATGACTCTTCCTCAATATAAAACAAGACTTTAGATAATAACTCACACATAACACTAGAATGACTGACTCGAAAAAATTGTCAATGATGGTAAGGGGTAAATGATACACGACTTGGATGATGATGACAATATACTTAAAAGTGACACAATTTTTATATGAATGAAAGATGATTTCGACTTGTAAACCAAAACCTAATACAATGTTATATTTTAGACTCATGCACTAATAGACTCGAGTTTATTGATATGCTAAAGATAAAAATGTAAACTAAGAATCTATAACATTATAATAAACACAACTTTCACTCACGATTCCACGTGGGCAATACCTGAGAATTCACTGAGACTCGAGACACCAATAACATAGTCACATGTATGGCATCCGATATGTGGCGATGGACAATAGATTTGCAAGACACCAAGGTGACGTCAAGAATGCAAGAGATTTGGGAAAGAAGAACACACTAGGGGCATATTTGATGAGTTAACAGCTAGCGGGCATGGGCAGAAACAAAATTTTGGTGCATGCTTATTCCAAAGAGGACACTGATCCATAACATTCGGGCCAACTGCACTACAGAAATTAACAGCTACACCGAGATAAGCTCAAGATTTGACGCTTGGAAGGAACGTGCACAGAGACGTGAGACATTTATTTGCAAATCAATAATGACTTGTCTTTGCAAGTTTCTAACCACAAAATTTATACCAACCGAGATATCAACAATTTGAAACTTCCACTTGTAATGAGCATGGATTTTACAAATAACAAATCAAACCTTTTGTTTTATGAGATCTGCGGGTTGTTTGTGAACTTTGAGATCAAAAAAATGATAGCTATTGATTGGAATTCTTTTTAATATAAATACCTCGGCTGTCCAATATTGAAGTGGATGACATGCATGGGTGGAGGATAAAAATGAGGAAACTTATGAATTTTTTTGAGGTATTAAATGATCCTGCACACCAAACTCGTATTGCACGAATAAGGAGTAGTCATCCACAATGTCATTGTTGATATAAATCAGATGAATAAAATCAGAGGAGATCAAGGCTTAAAATTCATTTGAAAAATAATCCACAAGGTACATGCACAGGAATAGTTGAGATATATATGTTATTTGAAAATCCTTCTAGTGCCAAAAATCACACCACTTCCATGAAATTACAGACTCTAGAGAACCTGATCACCAGACTAGCAAGTCTTGATTAACGTTTGCACTCTAATTTTACACAAGTTGAAAACTTTTTAAAAGTGATTTCTTCTTTATTTATCTCTTGATATGCTTTTCTCAAGACATAATGTCACGCATCAACAGGGAAATAAGAAAATGTATGCATTTTCCCCTTTATAGCTCAGATTACCATTTTGCATAGAATCACAGAATTCTCCCTCAATTACTCAAACAAACTCACTGTGATACCAAATGAAAAAACAATAATACTTTAATATCATTATGCATAGAAGAGTTACAATTATATAGGATAGGTAGCTCCTATATCTAAGGAAAACCTCCTCCACAAATTTCTCGCCCAACTCCTATATACGTGAGTTTTTGTAACTCACAACTAGAATAATAACAAACCTATATTATTAATAATGAGTTATAGTACGACTCATATTAATAATATTACAATATACACACATATTTAAATAATGTCAAGCACAATATATTTCCCAACAAATACATTGTGCCTATGACATATCTCAAAATATACTTTGTTACTTTCCAATGACATGTCCTTGGTTTGTGCGTTAACCATGAAAGATAGCTACCATCATATATAACATCTAGCCTAGTGTTTAATTAAAGTAAATGATATTCCTAATTAATTGTTGATAGAGAGTTTCATTTACATATGGTGATGAATTATAAGAGATAATTGAAGTCTTGTATCCATGTGTGTGGCAATGGGATTACATTCCATCATCCGAAACTTCACAAGTATAGTATTGACATATTTCAAATGAGATACAAAAATATGATTCTCTTTCTATCATACTTCCAAGCCAAGACAATAGTGCATCAACATAAGATTTATCATATTGAACAATCAATTAAGATCTTTCTTTATTGCATTGATCATCTTCACCGAACTTCCAATGACCGTATTGTTGACATAAAAAAAACAATCACAATCTCCCCCTTGATTTTTGAGGTAGAGATTGGGTTCATAAGGATTCCTTTGGAATCCATGATGAATGATATGATAATCTACCTTGGTGTACCAAGCTTGGGGATCATATTCAAGACCATAAATATATTTGATGAGTTTACATACCTTTGGTTTTTTTAAGGTATGACAAAACCTTCGTGTTTGAGTCATGTAGACATCTTCTTGTAAATATCCACTGAGAAAGGAAATTTTCATGTCGATTTAGTAGAATTTCCTACAAAACTATGTAGCTAAAGAAAAAAAATCCTGATATTTTTTATCTTATCTATGGGAGAAAATTTTTCCTTGTAATCAATGCCTTCCATCTTAGAATACCCCTTCACAACCGGTTTTACCTTGTACTTGTCAATAGTCGAATCTAATGTATACTTTTTTTTGAAGATCCATTGTATTGAATGGGATTCTTCCCTGGTGGAAGATCAACAAGATTTCATGTGTTATTCTTCATCACAAGGTTATATTCAACATCCACAACATCTACCAAAGCTTTAGAATATAGGGCTTACTTAAATATAAAAGGCTCAATAGATTTAACAAATTTAGTCATTAAGGAAAAAATTACCTCATCACAAGCCTTGTTGTGAGTTTGTGGTCTAGGTATGGATATATCTTGGAGAACATCCAATTTGGCATCATGTATCACCTTAGTATACCATTTCGGCATATGTTGAGCTATCCTCATGGGTTTTGGTCTTTTCAAATCATCACCATCATCCCCATCATCATTATCTTCATAAGAGTTAATATCATCATTTGTTTTCATAACATGTCTGATTTGATCAATAGGAGAGCTTATGAAAGGAACCTCTACTTATTTCTTCTAAAAAACGTCAACATCACGATTGATGTACACCTTTCTTGTTTTTTCACATCCATAAATTTGTAACCAAGATCTTCTTCACTATACCCTAAGAAGATGTATTTCTCAGCTTTCATGTAAAACAATTCTCTTCTTCTTGGGAATGTGCATGCTCACTTTGCATCAAAAAAATATAAGATGTGCAATAGATATATTTCATCCTAACCATGCTTCTGTGGTGTTACCCCATCAAGAGAACTTATGGGAACTCTATTTAGTAGGTATACCACTCTTTTGGGTGGTTGAGCCCAAAATGTCTTTGTGAGACCATAATCATGAATCATATATCGCACCATGTACGGGATAGTAAAATTTCTCCTCTTGATAATACCATTTTGCTATGGTGTATGTGGAGGAGGCATCTGTCAACAAATTTCACGAGTCTCTAACAAGGATTTGAACTCATTGATAGTTTATTGTCCCTAGATCTAAGTAAATAATTTGGACATCACAACTAGACTCAATTTCAACAAGACATTTGAATTTCTTGAAATACTCATAATCTTAATCCTTATTATAAATATAATAAATTTGCATTTTACTTGAAAAATCATCACCAAAGAGCATAAAATATTAAAATCTAGTATGATTAGGTCTCATGGGATTGAAAAGGTCAATATGCCCTTCCACAAGCTTCTTGGTTTGTAAAGATCAATATGTACTTGATCAAGCTTACTTAGAGCCCAAAATGTACTTCTTTAGAATGGTGTTTGATGTTGTTTTCCTACCAAGTAATGTTAGCACTTTTTTTTCCTTCTTGATAGGTGGTAATCCTCTCACCATGTTATATTGGTGGAGTGTGTTAATATATTTGAAGCTAATGTGGCCAAGTATCTAATGCCACAAAAATGCCGAGGAGGTATATTTTTTCATTAATACTGATTATCTCTTTCTACAAACTCAAGTTGGAACATCCATCCCAAATTGGAAGCCCTTTCAAACAAATTCATGATCTTTTACTTATCTCTAATGAAACACCTTTTCTTTTTGATTTTACAATCAAAATCAATTTTAGATTATGATCTAATAGTTAACTAACTCATAGAAAATTCTTTGGAAAAATAGGGACATATACAACATTAGATATTTTACAATGACATGTACCTAGTGGTAAAGATATATTGTCAATAGATTGGACACCGTATGATGTATCATCACCTAACAAACCTGATTCTTGGTGGGTGTGTCTATTATCATGAATAACTAGTCCTTGCATCGGTCATGTGTCGAGTGGAGCTCGACTCAATGTGCTACATCGCATTATGAGACGTGGCTTCTTCATTTAAATGGGAAGTGTACATGAATTCCCGTCATCTAAGTTATCTTATTAATTCAACAATGTTTCCTTGTTGTTTCCTAGTTTCTTCCTCTTCTTCCCTTTCTTATTCACTTGTTTATTATGTTCGTTTCTGACAAGATTGTTCATTATTCATCTTCTTTTCACTTGATGATCCTATATAAAATGTATTATAACAACAATATTTCAATTCATGGCCATTCCTACCACGAATAAAACACTTTTTTATGTTTGTCCCCTTATATATTAATCTCCTTCTTATATTTAGAAGACTGAAATGATCTATTACCTTTTTTATGCGAAGCTATAAAGCTTGTTCTTCTTTTCCATCAATGTTGAACATGGAATCCTCCTACTACAACATCTTCACTAGATTTTCAAAGCTAATGGTCTATCGAGAGATATTGATCATGATCATAAAGATCATGTAAGAGGCGGGTTAGTGTTTTAAAAATAGTGGGAATGAGAGAATCATATTCCACTTCCTCTTGTAATACTAGGAGAGATAACATCAAATTTGCAACACGTCATAAGAAATCCTCAAATTTCTCATTTTGTTTGAATTTGGGATAATAGAGATGAATCTGTAAGTGTAGAATGTTGTTTTATTTTTGGCCTTATAAATTGGACTCAATTTTTCCCATGCTTATTAAGTTGTTTAGGATCTTGAATGTGTGGTTGCACGTCATCCGAGATTGCAAACAAAGTTATTAATTTGGTCTTTTGATTATCTCAATGAAACTGATGTTGTGTAGTAGCATTTGCATTTAGTCTAGTGAAATAGCTTTCCACATCATGCCATATATCTTCAAATTGAAGTTAAGTCCCTTTTTCCACGCTGTATAATTGTCTCCTCATAGGAATTAGGAATTTAACAAAAAAACAATTGGAGCATTTGTAGCCATTATGGGAGAGTCACAATAAATAGGATCATGTCTATATGACTCGTCAGTCCAAATTCAATTACAATCTAAAAAATTGTTAGAAAAATGCTCCCTTTCCCAAAAAAATTGAACTTTAGGTGATTTTTATTGTATTTGGACATTATGGCCTCTTGAACCACCCCTTTTATAAATAGAAAAAACTTAAAACATTTATTTTTCATAATTTTTGCAAAAATAGGCCAAATGGCCTCTCTAACGACTTCGGCTTACCAAAAAAATGAAATTTCAATTTTAGCAAACAAAATAAATGTTATTTTTATTTTTATCCTCAATAGGGTATTTGCCTCTAAATTATCTAATTCTGAGATAAATGGTTTGAGAGGAGCTTGATTTGGTTGTTTTGCTAAATTTAGGGGTTTTCTAAAAACACCTCTAAAATCTTGCATTAAGCTTTGTTAAGAAAACTTCTTTGCATGGAGGGAGGGAGGGGGGGTCGACCCCTGACCCCCTGCACAATTCAAAACACCTTATAATGGATAATTCCCCACAAATATGACTTGCATAACATGTTTTGCAAAGATCAAATCCAATAGCCAAAGATATTATGGAATCCATGCAAGAGTAATGAAAGACCCACTAAATGTAGGAGTTTTTCAACTTTCGTTATAACAAAATCTATCACTAACTTTAGCAACAAAACCCCTAATAGAGGGGAAATTATTTAATTTTAAAATCAAAGTATTATTTTTTTCTTCTACAAGTCTAGTGTAGGAGGAAGCACCTCAAGCAACTTCTCCATGCCCAATGTAGAAACTAAAAACTCTTTCACATAGTGTTTCCAAGAAGTAATTATCTCTCCTTCTCTAAGGTGATCCTACTCTTCAAATGGAGATATGGTATGCAAGGGTTGGGTTTGTGGGATTGTAGGTGGCTTTTGTGGCTCACTTTAGCATATATACTCTCAATATTTTATCTTTAGCACTCTCTAAAAATCCTCACCTTTCTTTTGTAGAAACCACTTTCTACGATACCAAATGTAAATTATACATAATCTAGAAGGTGCTAATCCTCGTGATGGTTCTATTATGGGAACTGAAACGTTGGTTCTAATCCTCTCTATGCGGTGTATCTAGAAGTTTCATTCTTCATTTAACCTATGATATGAAGGTGCACGAGAGTTTTTAATGATATGAACATCCAAGTTACTGATAAATGGAGAGGGCTCTGATACTTATAAGTATTGTACAACACCAAAAATACAAGTTGGTACAACTTCACAAAAGACAATAAACCGTCCTAAAAACATAACCATACTAAAATACAAACAAATATTGATAAAAAATAAAATAATAATATAAAAATATTGAAAAAACCTAAGTAACTAATTATTACATGTTGAATTAAGCAAGGATTTTACCCAACTGATGTGCCTTATCCCAACTTAAGTCTCACACATCTAGTTGAAATCCTTCTTAAATATGGTTGAGAATAATGTCACATAAATATTTATTAGTTTTAAAGATAAGCCATCACTTTAATCTTAATACGAGTTATAATTTGAGATGTGCATGTATATTAATGATGGTTATAAGTGCAAACTCATAAGTGTAAAACAATACTATCGACTATGATATTTTTGATGTTTTTACCTCATCAAATTATAGAATTATGGGTTTGGATGGAGGGAAATAACCTTAAAATGATGTTATTAATGAATCATTAATGATGGAAGTTGGAAGAAAGACCTGGCCTTGAAGAAAATCAGATTGTAGATATCTACAAGAAGCTTCATTCCCTTGACACTAGGATCAACGGATTTAGATACATACGAGATGATACTTCCTCATCTTTTAAAGTAGTTATAATTTTTTTGGAAACTCAAGTCAAGAATGTCTGTATGTTGAGTAACATTTTGAGAATATTTGGAATGATGGGCCAGATAGAGACCAAGCCTTTGGTCTGGTGGACAAGACTAATCCTTCACAGGTTACAACATTGGGGTTGTTTACTGCCCTTCAGGAGATGAAGAAGACAATTGAAAAGGCATTCAAGTGAAGGGGATGTTGCTAAGTTGTTGTATTATCGTTGTTTTTTTGTTGTTCTTATACTGTTTGTTGTAGGCTTTGGTACTTTTCTTGGTAGATTATTTATCTGCTTTTGGGATTTCTTGTAAAATCCTGATTTTGATCACTTTTTGATTTGGTACAATTGTAAAATTTGGCTAGTGAGCCTTTTTGTACAAGGGTATAGTCCCTTTCAAAAACTATTTACCAATAATAAAAAAATAAAATCATTAATGATAAAATATTTATCTAAAAATATGTGACATAATAACCGGTTTTATACTTGTTTAAATTATAGACTTTTATGATACCACACGAGTGACAAAATACTAACGAAAAGGAAATTAATGAAAACATTCTAGTATAATAGGGAATCCACTCATAATTGTACTTTTATGTCATATGTGCTTGTGGAATATAGCAATTAAACTCTTTTAATTATATAGATAGCAAATTAATGATTCTCTTTATTGTCATGAGTATTGACATACGAGTAATATAATTCATGATAGCTGTTAAAAGAGGAAGTAAATACCTAAGTAAATTGTGGATACGATTTGGTCAACATTAATATTAGTGTATCATAATTCTTTTGTTAAAACAATAAATTTTATCAAACTTAGAGCCAAAGCCAATGAATTTGAGTCTATCTCATACGTCATGAGATCCTTAAAAGTCTTAGAATTTTCTTCTATGTGAATGTTGATGCCATTGTAAAATAATTATATTGAACCCATCCTGCCAAGTCTCCCAAAACATGGTCACTTGATGGTCGTTTCATCATGAGAATTAAAAAAGCACCATACAAAACTTGTATACATCCAAAATTGGTACCGATTTTGTTGTTGTTCATTGTATTTATATGTTTTATCCTTCAAATTTCATATATTTCTCTATTATAATGTTTTATTTCCACCTGTATGCTTACTAAGGTAGTAATTACCTATTTTTTCTTTTGCACATGATTTACATTACAAAATAGTTTCAATAGCATTTCATGTTATCATTTGATACCTTAAGTGTTTTTAGGATTGAGTGGTTACAAAATTTTGAGAGAACGTTATAAAAGATTACAACTTTTTCTAAATATCATACATAAATTTCACATATTAAAAGGGTCATCAATTCAATAGTGTGTGGTTTCATCACTTAGCAAAAGGAAGTTGACAATAGTATGATCCATATCAAATTGTATGCTTTATGTACGGAAATACATTAATATACTACAAGATATTGTGTTAAAAATTGATGAATTATTCAATGACATGCATCATCCTTGGAATTTAGAGATTAGAGCTATATATTAAAACAATGAGCATTGATTTAGAGGAACATTTAAAATCATAGTCCTATGTGTGATAGCGCAAACATAGCATGTATTTTGTAGAGGTTCAAATATGATATTGTATGTGATCTAACATGGATTTTATATAATACAATAATTGTGACTATAGATTTAAGTCAATTTTCATCAAGTTGTGTTTGAACCCTATCTTGCGTAGAGGACCTAGATGAATGGTAGTGTATAATGGGCTACTTCTAAATTCAAGGAGATTTTGTACAAACAAGTAGGTGTTATAGTGTAATGCCTCGCTCTGTTACACCTAACCGGTGAAGTGTGGGATCCACATTCACACCTAGCCCATCGGATGAAAGTGTATTCCGCCAATTGCTCGAATCATTTGGGAGGTATCGGATCCCATGAGTGTGTTTTGGTGAAGTGATATGTGAAGCTTTAAATGCCTCGCTAGACACTAATTGTTGCCTTGGTTGTATCTTGTGCTTTGAATTCGACTTACTTATCGCTTGTATCCTAATTTTAGAAAATTATAATAATAGTAAAATAAAATTTTAGCATTATAAACTAAAATTAATAATAAACAATAAAAGTACTACTTAATTGAGGTTTTAAGGTGGTTACCAAATGCCTCCATTCAAATGCGAGTATGATTTTTGCTTTGTCTTTGTGAAAGGTTTGTGATCACATTCGAGGTGATATTGAGCATAAGACCTCGTTGTGAGGATGTTGTTACATATTATATGAATTTTAACACCTCATTTAGCACCAATTACTTCTTAGGTGTCGTCTCACGTGTTTGGGTCTCGGGCCATGAACACCTTTATAACCATGATCATATTTAAGTCTCCAATGTTTGATATACACATAAATTTAACCCAACCATAATCACGTTGGTTTCAAAATTGCAAGATAATTGTAATAATAATAATAAATTATTATTATTGGGTTTAATAATAGTAATATTTTAATTTAAAATAATAAAAAGAAATGAGAATAGATGAACGAGAAAAATAAAATGAAATATAATAACATGAAACAAATTATATATATAAGAGAAAAAAACAAGAATTAATAAATAAGTAAATTAATTAATTTTTATAAAAGAGTGGGTTAGGTGAGTGTCTTGGTGAGGTGTGTGTTGGTGATTTTGATGGAGGATGGTCGAGAGCGGCATTGTAAACGCATGGGTGTCCTCACCATAAAATGCAACAAATACGCTTCCAATTTGCTCAATTCACCCTTGTCACCGAGTTCCATGTCTGTGCAGAATGGATATTTTGAAAAGGCCTAAGAAACTTTCACCAATGCAGCCAACGGGTGTCCATACTGATCAATTTACATTGGCAACATCCTCCTTGGGTGTGCTAAATTACAGCAGTGGAACAGGGCATGGATATTCATCATAAAAATAAAACAAATAGTTGACAGCAGTCTGTGTAGCGTTGTGTCTGCAAAGTTTGTCATATATGTAATATGGGCACATACAAAGGAACGTGGATCAGTTTTTGTAAGTTTTAAAAGGGGACGCCTCAGGGAGGAATAGCCTGCCCTCTGCGCCAGGCGTGTGAATAGTTTGATAAAATGATTTGAATAAACTGTCTTCCAGGACAACAATCATTGCAGGGTATGCACAAATGGCTATGTTGGAGCGGCCATAGAAGCTTTCAAGCAAATGAAAATGACTAGATAAATGATACCCTCATAGTCGTTTATGTTTGAGTAAAATGAGAGCTTGGAATAGGTATGTACCCATCAAAGCATACTGGAAAGTGGATTTTCATATGTTGTAGTTGTCAGTACCGTGGTAGAAATGTATGTAAAAGGGTAGACACGTTCTACATGCAAATGGACTGTTTGAAAAGGTGTCAAGTAATACGGTCTCTTGGAATGTGGTATTTTTAGAGTAATTGACGATCTTGTCAATATCTAAGGCCTTTCAAAGAAATGCCTCATCCAAATATCATCCTGTGGAATGCCATGGTTACATGATATGCATTGATTGGGTTGTTGAAAATACCAAAGAGGCATTTAATCATAGGCCATTTGAAGTTTGAATCCAAACTCCCAACATACGATGTGCTTAGTGGCATTGGTTTTGTGTTTAGATTGGCGGCTTGACGTGCTCGGAGTTGTAGCTCACCCTTTGGGTGATAAGGAAATGGTGTTATCAATGGTATAAGAACTCGATCCTTCTTGCTCAATTTAGAAGCCTTGATCCACTTCATTTGGAAAATTGAGTTGGCCCTTGGCAGAGCTCAACAATCTTATTCACATCCATGTAGGTTGTGCATGTTCTTCTTTCTCGAGCCACATTACCCGATTCATTTTCCCTTCGAGGCATGGTCTTTCTACCTTTATCTTTCATAATTTTCCGATTCTTAGTTTTTCCTTCACAATGAAATAGAAATTTTAAACCAAAGTAATATTATACTTTGGATTATAAAAAAAATAATTAAGTAGTAGAAACAAAGTAAAATCTACCCCATGTTTTATGAAACCCGAATGGGTTTTAGTTGTCAATTGTACCCTTAAACCCTCATTTTGAGATTTTATATCCCAACATACATAACCAATATGGTTACCTTCAACCCCTTTTATTGGCGACCTAATTTTGAGTTCTCTTTTAAACCTACTAATTGTTCCATTGTAAACGTTAGTAAATCACGTTTTTCATCAACGCGTGAAATAACTCTCTCGAACCCAATCCGTAAGGTCAAGCTTTGGCCTTTTTCCTTTTTCATCATAAGATGCCACAAAAACATTTACAATGCCCTAAATTGACTATTTCATCATTTAACGTAATAGGTTATAAGCCCTATTGACCACTGGTTGTCAGCGTCGAGTAGTTGCTGGAAGTTAAAGTAGAGTTTGGTTTTCACTTTTCATTTGGACCCTGGGTGAAGAAATGGTTATCCACCTCCATAAACCTATAGTATTTTTATGAGAATTTCTCGCAACCATTAGTTCTGAAAAAACACCTCACTAATTAGTTTTCAAAGGGGTTTTTTAGGCCTTTGGTGACTGTTTGACCAAGTAAAACTAGTCCAATTACGACTGGTGGCTTGAAAACTAGCCGCTATTTGTAAATTGTCCACTAGTTCCAAATTCCATCAACTCCAGTGAATTTTTGGTATATAGAAGAGCATATATGAATTTTTCCATTGTGTGTTCACCCATCAAAAGTCAATTTTTGAATGTGGTTTCTTAGTCCTCAAGCTAAAATTGGACGTTTTCACATAATTAGTAGGAAGATGTGAAAGAATGTCATAGGACCCTCATCAAGTCAATTAACCAAGGAGAAAATTGAAGACACTTATAAATGACTATATGGAACTCTAATTTATGTCTTTTCAAAGAAATGTGATTTTTCAGGAAAATATTATTTTTCTCTCTCGCTCTCTTCTCTCTCTTTCTCTCTCCTCCTTTAGTTAAGAATTGAAGTGAAATAAAATGAATGTATCTCTAACTCTCTCTTGGTGTGTGTGAAGTATTATGATTATGTTTAATGGCGTTAATTATGTTATATTTTAGGCAAATGTTGTAAACTATGGAAAACATAGAAGAGATGGAAAGTAAACAAACAAACGTGCAAACCTCTTGCAGTTTTTCAGAGAAAACCTCGTGTAGCTTGTGAGAGCTTTAAGTTGTATAACCTTGTAAAATTATTTATTTTTGGGTGCTCTTGAATGGCTTCCAAACATGGGTGCAATTACTACGAACACATAGATTTGTCTTGGAAATTTAGCAGAGTTATTGTACTATGGTTCCAAGAGGTTTTGATAGAGAGTAGGCTTACATTTTATAGAGGTAGAAATAGTTGGAAATTGGTTACAAGCAAGTGAACGCACATGTTAAAAATAACATTTGAAGAGGTTGCAGAAGTTCCAGGGCATTTAGGGGCAGTAATGGAGTTAATTTCATAGGTTGCATTGGAAAGGTGATTGTATGTGCAATTTTAAGTTCCCCCACCTTTCTAGGATTCTAGAAATGTAGTTGACTAGGAATCTAAGTGGCAGTTAACTGAGAAGAGGATTTGGAGTCCAAGTGGATTCCATACGAGTCTAAAGTGGTTGTTGAATGTGCACACTTAATTAATTAATCATTTAATTAATAAATGATAATTAACTTAGCACAAGGGGTACTAGGGATTAATTTAATTAATCCAAAGGGTACAAAGTGTATGATTTTATCGATTTAATGAATTAATCATAAATTGGTGAATAATAGGATGTACTGGGATAACATTGGGATCAGATGAGTGATTTTAGGGTGTCTACATTTTCCCCTCTTTAAAGTGCTATTGCAAAGTAATATTCCTTTAAAGATAGTAGACGTATGTAAAGTAGTGAGCATAAAGTGATGAAGCATAAGGATGCCCAGGAAAAAATGCAATAGGATTTCCCAACAAGTAGGATAGTAGAGGAATGTCCCCTCAAGCGGGTGGATAACGCAGCAAGGCGGTGGACAACCACTTGATAGGAAGAAAGTAAAGGATTTGAAAAAGGATGGGAAAGAATTGTTCTCGTAACATGAGCGTCATTTGGAGAATAAATTTAGAGAAACCTTATTTTTGTTGTTGCACAATAGAGTTGTCACCATGATTATAAAATAATCAAGATGGGTAACCTAGATGCATGTAAACAAACACACACAACAAAGAAAATATAAAAAGGAAAACAAGCCCAATATAAAAAGTAGGTGCAAGCATCAGGGTTATAAAGGAACCAAGATGTAATCACACTACTTGCAAGTGGTCCAAAAAGTAAACATCAACAATGCAACACAAAGTTGAAAAGAAGACAATCATCTATGCCCCTAATGCATGCCAAAATAATTATTAAGTAGATACAAATTCTCCCAAATGGGATTAGGATCAGACTGGAAGAGTGAAGAAAAATGACTCCTTATGACACTCTTGTTGGATCCATTGTAAAAATGATCAAAAATAAATTTCCCCAGGAGAAGTTATATCACGAAGGAAAAACAATTTTGTGACTTGCCCCAAGCAGAGTTAGCATATCATGCAAAGGGAAGAAAGTGATAGTTGTAAGATTGGAATGATCACTAGGGTAATAGATAAAGGTATGATGTTTATCAAGATTATATTGAGATGTTGAAAGATTCACTTCAAGGGTTTTCCAATTATAGGATTTCTGTGATAAGTGAATGTTTGTTTGAAATTTTTGTATTTTTTAATTTCTTTCTTGGATTTTTGAAATATTTGATTTTTTTGGATTTTTGAAAGTTTTGATTTTTTTGAATTTTTACAAGTTTTTAAAGGTTTAAAATACAAATGAAAACAAACATGAAGATGAAACAAAAATGAAATCATTCCATGCCTTAAATAAACTAGGAGGAAAACACAACATGTGCAAGAAACAAGAAAACATGAAACAAGCATTGCAAATGAACCCAATATGAACAAGAAGGAACCATACTAACATTTTATGTGGACTAAGATGTGATTAAGTTTTTTGCAATGGGTCTATAGTAAAGCTGAAAAAGTTCAACGAAATAACAAACTAAAAGAAGTAAAACATTATCACAATATTGATAAACTACAATAGTACAAAAAAATGAGTAATAACGACATCTAATGACACTGGATGTGTTCCACATTGAAAAACTACAAAAATTTGAATTCCCCCAAGTGATATCTTAGAACTTGAGAGGATTGGATCAAGCCAAAGAGTGGAGTGATACTTAGATACTCTTATCGGATCCCATTAAGGTTTGATCTCGTATTTTGATTAAAATGTAAGATCTAATTGTGCCCCAAGAAAATTTATATTGAAAAATGGTAAATGATTGCCTCGAGCATAGATATACACAAAAAGAAATGAAGATGATCTGGAATGATTATGAGGAGCTTCTTCAAAAGGTGAAATTGTTGAACTTTGTTACACAATTTCGAAAATGTGGTCAAACATTATCTGAACGTTTTGATTGTGACATTTATAACTATTTCCTATAAATTTTGTAAAAACATAATATTATTTTTGTATTTTTGAACAATTTTATATTATTTTTGAAGTGGTGTGAGATAATTTTGAATGTTTTTCTATTTTACAATGAGGTAGAAGGGAAAACCGCTTGAAAACAAGTGTAAATAATTAAAAGAATTTCATTCCATTGGCAGAAATGTAGATGATAAAATGATAGGGTGTTTCACTCTACTCATGGATCCATGCAACTAGGAAGATGTGAGGGATCATCACCGAGAGCCAAGAAGGACGTGAAAATGAGGTGAATAGTGATATGAAAGTGAAGATAATGGATACGAAAACATAAGGTGTAACAATGATCCATATGAGAAAAATGTAACTCATCTCTAGTCAAGATTATCTATCTGATTCCAAGATGATTCCACTTTATAGGTTTTGAATCGACATAGATCTCGTAAATGGCTTGTTGATTGGCCAAATGTTCTTGAAGGAATTTTTGTCTCTCTTTAACATGAGCAAGTAAATTAATTCTTGGGATGTATTTGATGAATCATTTTGATTCAGATTTCATAAAGGATTTATTTGTTGATAGTTTTTGTGAAGAACCCCATACATGTTGCCCCATGCCATCAATAAAAGGCAAGGTCTCAACACTAAAGACAAAATGTAGGTGAGTAAGGGCTTTCTCCGTTCCTAGTCTCATACTGCTAGTAAGAAGTATTTTCTTATTAACGAAGACTGGGAAGGATGAAAGGTGTAATGATTTTATATTTTTGTATTTTTAGATTAATTTAATTTGCCTTATATGATGATAATGTTCTTGTTGGGAAGGAACATTCTTCCCCCAAGTCTCAACCTCATGCGACTAGTAAGACGCAAGGGTTTAACATCGTAGATTGAGATGGGAGGTAAAAAGGACTAGGTAAAGAAGTTTAGTGCTTTCTGTTAAAGAGAGAGCTTATTTGAAAGGAGGAGTTACCATCAAGTAAGATTCAAGACAAAACTATAGGTAAAAAGATCTAAAATGGTAAGAACCATAATAGTGATGAGACACATAATGCCCAAGAGGAACAATATTAACTTGTGTCATGATAGGTGAAGAAGGAGAATATATGATAATGGTATGATTAAGATATCTTCCAATAGATGGAATGCTTAGCATTATTTGTACACACTTTGTCGTTTCGATTGGAAAAAATTCTTTAATATAGAGTTTTGTTTTATGATTTATATAAGTTCTTTTAATTTAGGAGGATGATGGTTTGAAAGGAACTCATCAAGAAATATGTCCATGTTTATTGAAGTTGAAGGGTCTTGAAATATGAGACTTGTGCGAGATGAAATCCAAGTGAAGAGAGGGAATTGATAGATTTGACTAGTCCTAAAATACGAAACTTGGGTGCATAAGGTCCAATTCAAAGAAAGGAATCCAAAGATTTGATAAGTCCTACAATACAAGACTTGGGAAGACAAGATCTAAGTCAAAGGATGTGTGATTAGATAAGTCTTTGATCAGATCAAATGAATTATGCAATGTTAGAAGAAGATTTTCGACATGGAGAATATTTTTAGATTCATATTCACCTGTGAGTGAAAGAGCTTGAGGAAAGAAGGATTGATCTCTAGATGTATACGCAAGGCTTAGGACTTATAGGCTGTAGAGAGGAGAGTTTAAATGTTTCTCCTTTTAGGTTAAGAATTAGTTAATTTGACAAATGATTTGCAATTAAATCTTGAAAAGGTTTTATAAACATATTCTTGGGTATACACACCTCATAGAGTGTACGCATGTGGATGTCTTGAAAGGTAGGAAAAATCATTGATGAGAAGCTTGCAAGATTAGACATGTGAGGGTTAATAGACATAGAAGGTTACATTGTCGCAAGTTTCTATGCTTGTTGTGGTTATATTTTTAAAACAAGACTAGAGATGTTAGGCATATAATTGAGAATGGGAAGAATGGAATCAAACTCAATTGTTCATGATGATGAACTCTCCTTTTGAGTATCAAGGTTGAAAGTGAGTCTTGGAGAAATGTCAAGCTCTCATTAGGTGTTAGAAGAGTTTCATCCAAAATAGGTTAAATGTCTTTCGGATTAAAGGAAGAAAATATGGAGAAGAAAGAGATTGGTTTGAAGGGAGAGATACTTGACCTTCGTCGTGATCTCGTTGAATGTCAGTATGAATAAAAGTAGGGACAACAATAAAATCTTCATTAGAAGTGGAATTTGAAGAGTCGTTGATAACGAGAGGTTCGTATTTGAGCTCAATGGAAATGGTTTTGTTATCAATTAAGTCTTGGACATAATGACAAAGAGGTGTACAATTATCGTAGAATGGCCATGCATGCGATGGTATTCACAATATTTAGATGCATTGTACAACATAGGATTGGGTTCCTCATTAGAAAAGGGTCTCATAGGTGGATATTCAATCATGTTAGCCTTTACTAATTATTGAAAGGCATTAGATATATGTTCTCGAGAGGTGTTAAGCGACGTTCAACACTATGAGGAGTAGTGTTGTCAATACAAGATATGATGGATTTATAATCAACATTGTTTGATTCCCCATGTTCATGAGCTTTTCCCTTTGTATCATGGTTAGGTGGTAGGTCTCTAGCCACTATGTCTCTGTTGTCAATAAGGTCTTGGATGTAATTATGAAGTTGTTTGCATTTTTTTGTTTGATGACCATCAATGTGATGAAAATCATAATATATGTTAGGTCTATACCAACTTGGCTTAGGTTATCCTTTAGGGAAGGGTTGTGTAATAGGATAAGTGACCATATTGGAACTTGTCATTTTTTTAAGATGCTTGAAATAGATTCCCCCAAATCTATATATTTTCTTTGATTGTAATCATGAGGAGGAAAGGTTTCTCTTTTTGGGATGGTGAAAGATGGTTTAGACTTAATCTTCTTTAATCATTGTTCTCTAAGTTTTGTACGTTGTGATTATCCATGACATTATCATTGAAAATAATAAAGTTGCAGCTGATGTACCTAGATTTGTCATGAGAATTTCTAGGGTTATTGTTATTATTGTTGTGACAATTATTATTGTGCCCATTGTCTTTATAATGAGCCTTTACTAAGCCTTTAGAAATCAAGGATTTTTATATTTGAGTTCCCTTTTCGATAAATTCCTCAAATCTGTTGAGGTAGTGCATCTACATGTGAAATAACAACTCGTTGTTAAGGTTAGGGATGAAGATGCTAACCATCTATTTTTCAGGGATTGAACATGGGAATCGATTTACGATTCCTTTCCATCGTTGTAAAAATTGTGCAAATCTCTCATTTTTATGTTGTTTGGAATTGCACAAATCCATCATGGTTATTTCAGAATCAAGGTTGAAAGAGAAGTGTTTGATGAACTTCTTAGAGAGGTCTGTGAAGGTAGAGATAGATCCCTTCGAAGATGTAAGACCAATACAAATCTTATCCACATAGACTCTTAGGAATAGGCATAAAAGAAATATATCGTTATAAGCCACCTCTTGGAATGCCATGAAAAATTCCTTGACATGCTCTCTGGGATTGGTTTTTCCCTTGTATTTTTCAAATTTTGGTGTCTCGAAAGAGCATGGGAAGGGTATGCGTAAGATGTCAATGTTGAAAGGGTATGGACACAATTCATCAAATTTGAATTGTTTGCGTTATTTTTTCATGCCCAAAATGGTGTCCTTCATCATTTTCCACTCTTGAGAAAATGGTGAATTATTTTTTGGGATGAATGGTGATTTATCATTCATATTTTTTGTTCTCATTATTGGTCTCAAAATGATTTTTGAATTTGTCATCATTTTTCTTCATGTGTTCGATACCTTTGGTATTGTTTTTAGTGACATGCAGAGGATCGGTGATCCAATTGTTTCATCATTTCATTGATTTGATCAAGTAAGGATTGGTTAGGATTAGAGGATGAAGCATTGGGATGGAATTTTTTTAATTGGTCCATTTTTGCTATGTTTGTTTGACTCAAACAATGGACCCTTAGGGGATTTAGTGTGTGCCTTTAAGGCTTTTAATTCATCTTGATCAAATCCGAGAGAAATATTTATCCCATTGCAAGGAGACAAAGAAGGAATTGGTCTTTGTTTTGTTGTAAAGTGGCGTCAATGGAATTATTTTTGAATTGGTCTTCATCCTCTTCATCAGAGATGATGTGGACAGGATTTATTTCCTCCTGTCGAAAAGGAATATAATTAGGATGTCATGTTCCCAACCTTTTTGAAATATGGGACCAAAAAGAAGAGATGTGTGATAGAAAAATCATCCCATAGAAAATTTAATGTGAAAATGGAAGAAGGAAGAAGATGAAAAGATTGATCCTTAGTGAAATGAGTGCTAAGAGGGAAGAAGTAAAAATGGTTAGTTGATTTCCTAAATCTTAATCAAACTGAGAGTTAAGAGGAGAGGGACCATAAGAGGTTAGATGTTCTCTACTCATTAACAAAAATGAGCATTAAGGATGAAGAGATTTGACAAATCGAACGAGGTAAAATCTTAATCAAAATTAATGATAATAGTGATGAAGAGATGTGCAAAGGTTACCTCGTAGAAAATGAGTGTTAAGAGGAATGAAGAAATGGGAGCCTTCCTAACACTTAAAAAAATGAGTAATGTTAAGGTGGAAGAGACTTAACAAAGTGAATGCAATAATATCTTAACAAGATAGAGTGATAAGTGTTTCACCGATTCTTAGATTGGTTTTTGAAGCGTTGATGAAATAGATAGGGTAACTTGAGCGTAGGAGGAATACCTATCCAGATGTTGGTTGATGGGTTGTTACGTGCATATGACTTCTAAATCCACAACTCATTGTTAGATCTTCCTTTTGGCTAGGAGGAACTACATGTAATGCAAAGCAAGACCACCATAAAGAATTAAACAATATGGGTAGTGAACTGCCTAGCGCATGCTAGATCCGGGAAGTGTGATACTTCCTAGATGGTTGTCAATCCACCGTTTTAAACAATTTAATGTTGTAAACAAAGTAAACCCTATTGTAGTTTGAAATGATTTAGATATCTCATTTAAAAACACAATAAGAAATAGATGTAATCTAACAGGTCGGCTAGAATAGCATCCAAAGGTCAAATGGTTGGTTACAGGTTCTAAAGGTTTGACAGAGGTCTCAGGTAGATCACAGGTGAATGAGGGTGAAATGAAATTAGGTGGGTAGGTCTCATTCTAGGTTGTGTGTGAAAATACAAAGACTTGTGTCATTCGGGAGTGACTGACGATGGTTAGGTGTAATCAGTGTAAGTTTCGTGTGAGATCTGGAAATATCGTAGAAGTTGTGGTCTCCTTTGTGATTACACAAAGGACTTTGGTGGGTAGAGATGAGGTATTCGGTGACTTGAGTAGGCTTTGGTGAGGTTTTAATGGGTATATGGAGGTGAAAACATTGGATAATGTCAATAGGGGCAAGATAAACAATGGATGAAAAAATCATGACGAAATGAAATAAACCAAGAAAGTATGATGTTATACTTACTTGGATTATATTCTTGTATGCCTATGTGTGAGGGATGGGGGTGTTGATGAGGGGTTTGAATGTTGTAAGTGATCACCAGCTGAAATAAAACTTCTGCATGGGCTATATGTACACTCCTTTTGCTTGGATAGATCGATCATGGTTGGGATGGCTGTGTAGGAGAAGATGCTCAATCTCCTTCCTTACATGCGGGTTTTTGCTGGAATTTTCTCTCTGAAGATGTGTTATCTCTCTGAGATGCGTTCTTTCTCATCAACCTTCTCTCAATGTTTCCAACATTTTGCCAACCTTGAGAATAAGGTATTTTAGGGGTTAAAAGGGGTAACCGATGGTGGTCCGGCTTAACTGGTGACAATTGGGGGTAAGCGACGTCGGTCAAGGTGGGATTTCCTACGTTTACTAAACTAGGGAGATCCTCCTGATTTCCTTGGATCTCACATCATTATCCCACGGATTAGACTAGGAGCTTCTTGTGAGCATGCGGGGATGTGGTTAGAGGGAATGTAGGCATTGATTTTTAGGGTTTGGGTAAGTCTTATTTAGTTATGACAACTTACTAAGAATAGGTCTTAGGTTGAGTTGGCTTGGTGATGTGTCTAAGTTAATCGTATGTGTGGATATTATTTAAGTAATAAATATAGTGAGGATAATGAATTAATTTATTTAAATTAATATTTGTGGGGTGAAGAGGGTTATGGCTAGGTAAATGTAATAAAGGGTGTTTATTGGTCTAGGTACGAAAGAGGAGTGTAACCTGATTTTAGTGTCTACATTTTGCCCCTTTTGTTTGTGTAGCTTGTATTGGTAAGCGCTAACAAAAATAAGATGTGGTTTCCCCATGTGTGGGTGAAGGTGATCCCCCTCAAACTAGGAACTAACGAGGTAGCAGGCTAAAGCGGTGAGTGGTTTGATAAAAGGAAAATGTGGGGAAAAGGTAAGTGGGTATAGGGGAAAAGGGTGAAAGGTCTACTCAAGAAATCTAATAGGCGTGGTCAAAGGTAGTAATAAATCAAACACACACACGTATAAACTACAACATGTTACCGGGTTGAAGAGCAGGAAAACTCTACATCGTCTAAGGTCGATAGGTTTATCCAAACAAGGTTGAAGTGAATCCAAAGATCCAAGGTATAGGATATGGTTAGGAAACACAACGTAGGTTAGGTGCAAGAACGTTTAGGTATGTTCTAGTACACCAAAGGTAGGGTCAGGATAAATGGTCATGGAAATAGGCTAGGTAAGGTCATTAGGTCAACAACATAGGTAACAGTGCCGTAAGGTATAGTGAACACATGAGGTCAAAGGTCACTAGTGATGGTCTAGGTCCAAATATCTAGGTCACGGCACGGGTAAGGCCAAGGTATGGGTAAAATAACGAGTCCCCAAAGGAGGAAAAGAGTAGGCAGGCAAGTGAGGAGGTCTGGAAAGGTAAGGTAAATAGGTTGGGTACAGGTGGGGTGGGGTAAAGGATCAGGGTAAAGGGTGGGGTAAAAGGGAAAAGTAAGGGAAATGTGCAGGTGAGGGTGACCGATGCCGGGCATGGATAATCGATGTCAGTATAGGAAAACCAATGACGGTTAGGTAGGGCACGTGACCGATGCCGGTCAATGGTAACCGACGTCGGTTAGGTTAGGTTGGGTATAAAAACAAAAAATCCATGTTTTTATTATTCATTTGTTATTTGCGAAGTGAAGAAATGACAAAAAGAGAGAGAAAAGAGAAAAAAGTGTCTGGAGGAAACAGGATAGTGAGCTGGCAGACAGATTTGATGAGGGTTGGGTTGGTGAGTAGCGGGTCCATGGGATCAGGGTGAGAGAGTTGATTGGTCGGAGGTTACGAGTAGTTATTCGGTGATGGCAAGAGGATGGAGAGGGATCGGGAGGACCACCGGCACAAGAATGATCGGACATGCCACCAAGACAGAGGTAATGCGATGAGGTAAGCACCTAACTCTATATTGTTGATTAGCTAGATTAGGTGTTTTGGTTATTGTCATTTGTAGGGTTTTGTGGGTTTTGGTTTTGTGTGGGTGGTTAAAAATAAAATGTGGGTATGGGGGAATAATGGGAAAAAAAAGGGGGGGTAGTAAAATGTATAGGTGGGGTGGGTAGAGGTCCAGGGGTATTTTAGGTCATTGTAGGTGGGGAAAAAGAGGAAGGGGGTGTTTTTTTAGAAAATGGGGTTTTGGGAAGTTGTGGGATTCGGCACGGACAGTGGACCGACATCAGTCAAGTTTGGTGACATCGGTTGGGTAAAACCGGTATTGGTCACCAAACAGGCGACCAAGGTTAGTTAAGAGGTAACTTTGGTTGGTAAGGGTGAACCGTATCGATCTCCAAATAGAAGATGGTGCCGGTTAAAGGGTGACAGGAGTCGGTTAGGATGAACCGGTACTAGTCATGAGCTTAGGCATAAGGGTGCAAAAGTGATGTAGGGTAGGTAGTTGAGATGAATAGGGTAAAGATAGGGTGGAGGGTAAGGATAATTGGTGAATATGGTCATGGTAAATAGGGATTAATGTCATGTTTGGATTGGATGGGAGAGCGCAATTACACATGCGAGACAGGGTTCCGCCTCTACTAGTGACATTGTGTGGCTTAGTGACCCATTTGGAGCTACAGCATGTGGAGGTAGTGGGCTTGAGTGGGATTCAGTGCTACTGACATGTTGTTTGGTAGCCCAGCTTGATGGTTGCGCTCATCGATAGATGGGACTCCGTGACCAACACGTTCCACCTTTCGACGGGTGAGATGACTATCACCCTGGAGGACATGTTCCAAATTTTGTGGTTACCCATATTGGGTGCCTAGGTTTACTCTATCTCCTTCGAGGCCTCAGAGGAGCTGATCAGGATAGTATTTGGTGAGGGGGTGGTGGATCTGAGATTCCATAGCGCTAGTTTGAGCTATGGCAAGATGTACCTAGCCCATCTAGATGAGATGAGGCTAGTGGTTCTATTGATGGAGGTAGTGTGCTACTATGCACTGCCAAATGCAGAGGGTGGATGCTTTCCCCGATCACTGATGGGGGTGCTCCATGATATGATGGTAGAGGAGACCCACTTTCCCGGGCGCCAACATTCCCTGGTACAATTGTACAGAGAGTTATGGGCATATGGGTGGCTGCGCAGGTTCAGCCTATGTTGTACCTTCTTACTACACTGCTGGGCTTATGAGAACATAGCTTGTGTGTGGCCAGTAGGGATGCCCCGAGTTGATGCATTCCCACCAAGATTTTTGTGGGTGGGATACATGAGATGGGTGCCAGTGATAGGAGAAAAGATTGGATAGGCTGACACATGATATGGCCCATTTTTGGTTGTTGTTGGAGGGGTTGTCCAAAGTGGACATTATCTGGAGGCCATATGTGGGATTCCCTTCATATAGGCACATGCACGAGGAGCTAGCTGAGCTCAAGCTAGAGAGGTGGATACAGAGTTTCCATGCTAGGGAGGATGAGATGATCCTGGTAGATAGGGTCCAATGGCAGTTCGGGCTTGTACAGGATATTCCTCTGTCCTTCCCATAGTATCAAAGAGATGACATGGAGAGGCCTCTACCTCTACCACAACCCTACAAGTGCCTACAAGGAGGTGGAGGAACCAAAGTGGATCAGTGGATAGATGATGTTGGATGTATAGATAGGTATAGACACAAAGTGGGAGGCTCAGTTATAAGCCATACCACCTAGACCAAGGTAGCCAGACTTAGCTACCATTACATTGCAGAGAGATGCCCTACAGGGGCAGGTAGCAACGTTGATTACCCAGATAGGTATACTACAGACATAACTGGAGGGGTCAGAGGTAAAGGTAGCATAAAGCAACAAGTACAGTGGCCAGTCTTCCAACCTAGATGGTGGATGGAGGAGATGGAGATGGTCAGGTGGCAGCCCTTTAGGCTCAAATGACAGTTTACAGGCCGATCGGCCATAGCCCAGAACAGATTGGGCCTTACAGCACAGGGGCGAGAGGTGAAGGTGACACAAAGATGGAGGAAATCCGCGAGATGCCTGAGATGTGGTCACTTGATTTTGATGTATACTAGTGATTTTTGTGATATATATGTTGGCCGCATGTCGAAGGTAGTGGTATTTTTTATCACATACCAGCGGCCCTACGTGCCAAATACAATGAGGATTTACGAGTGATTTTGTATATTTTGAGCATATATTGGCCTAGGTGCTGAAGAGATTTTGTATTGATTCATTCATTCTATTTGTGTATATGAGACCAACCTACGTGCCGATGACATTGTGTATTGTATATCGGCCTACGTGCCAACATTTTTGAGATGATAGACATGATGAGGTAGAGACAGTATATTGTGACACACATTTATTGATTTATATGATGAGAGACATGGTATTTTGTGATGTGTTGATGTGTTTTGAGACATTCGTTTATGGCTTGTGTTAGATGAGATATGAATTTGTTACTTTAATGTGGATTGAAATTAGGTGAGTTAGGTATGATGGAGGTAGGTTGGTTTAGGCATGGTTGAGTCAGGTTGGTTTAGGCATGGTTGAGTTGAAAGTAGGTTTAGTTATGATTCATTATTTTGGCGATGAATGATACTATGGGTCATATGTGAGATGTGGTATAATCTATGCATAGTGATGATAGAGAGATGGTAGGTGTAATAAATGTATGTTGTGGTAAGAAACTTGTTATGTATGTGGCTTAATTTCCAATTTTGTTATAAAAGGGGAACTAAGTGAAATGTGATGTAAATGGTGAGTTAGGCATGGTTGATGAATTGTTTTAGGGTAGAAAATGGTCCGAGCTAACCTCCAAGAGCCGATGCCCTTGAGTGCTGCCTACATAGTCCCGGTGAAAAGGGGCCTAATGCCGATGTAGTTCTCCCATGAGATAGGGAAGAATATGAAAATGAGTTGGTAGGTTTTTGGTCATGTTATGGGTGATGTAGATGAAGGTGATTATGGCGAAAGGGGAGGATTACCTAAAAGGTAAGCGTCAAGGAGAAAGTTCTCAGTATAAGGTAATCAAAATGTAAACAAAGATGGGTAAAAGATATGAGGGAGGAAATAAAGCCACCTGATTGGGTAGGATCATACCGAGTAGATCATACCTTGGAGGGTGATGAACATAAGACCCAAAAGGCATTGCACGATTAACTATTCTACGATGAAGGTAGTCATAGGATCACCAAATGTCTAAATTCCAAGATGTCCCTTGAGGTAATTGAGACAATGAGAGTGGAAGTTGTAAGGAGGGTGAAAGGTAGTTAATTTTATATGTTTTGAGTGATAGGGCTTTTGGGCAAGGGGTCCTAGGTCACAATGGGCAAGTCCATGACTAAAAAGTTTTTTGTTTTGATAGATCGATTGATGGTACTCCTTGAGTTCTTTGTGAAGCTGATCGATGTGGGAAGCTTCGGTTTCTCTCTCTCTCTCTCTTTTTTTTGTTAAAAGCTTCACATAGCTATCCTTCAAGGGAGCAAATCTATTTATAGCAGCAATTTTTAAAGAGGAAGATTTCCTTTCGAGGGAGTCATCTTTATTAGAAGTTTGACTCAAGAAGTTTGGTCCCATGTGAGGTCTTTGAAATCATGGACAAGACCAAGGTGGAGGATAGGAATCTTGTTCAAAAGGCAAGGTGGAACGACCATGGGATCTAAGTTAAAGGTAGACAAAAAGTATCCATGAGAATCATGCTATGTGCAGCACTGTGGTACACATATTCAAGAGAAGATAACAAGTGACGGGTACTCACATGATTCTTGTTTAATCATTGGGGAGGTGTATGGAGTGGGTAGCACTCAAGGGATGAGCCTGGAAAGAGACAAAGGGTGAGGTAGGATGATGAGTCAACAATAGAATGGTTGAAGATGTAATGCGTTAAGGGGCTCAGGTTCGGGTTTACCATCAAGTGAAGATAAATGATAGGCACCTGATCCATAGGTATGAGTTATGATGTATGGTCCAAGCCAATTAGGAGAAAATTTGCCCCATTTACTTTTTTTTGCTTTGGTTACGTGTTGATTTTCTTTCAAGACAAGGTCACCGACTTAGAAGGTTCATTCATGAACACATTTGTCATAAGCGGGTTTGATACGCTATTGGTAAACTTGAAGGTGATCCATAGCGTTAAGACGACGTTCGTCTAATAACTCTAGTTGTGCTAAGCGGTCTTGATGAAATTCATCATCAATAAGCATGTCATAGAGATAAATGAAGAGTGAGTGGATATAGACTTTGAGAGGCATAATAGCCTCTGTACCATAGACTAGCGAAAAGGGTGTGGCCATAGTGGAAGTATGAATACTAGTGTGGTATGGCCATAGGGCAAAAGGAATGTGTGTATGCCAATCCTTCCCAGTATCGTCAACCACTTTTATGAGAATTTTTTGAGGGTTTTGTTAGTGGATTCGGCTTGGCCATTGGTATGTGGGTAATAAGGTGATGAGAAACTAAGCTGAATGCCGAAGGCATCGCAGAGTTTTTGCAATGTTTTATTTTTGAATTGTTTTCCATTGTCAATGATGAGGCGATGAGGAACACCAAAGCGACAAATGATGTGATGGTTAATGAACTCACATATTTTCTTGGCTTTCATGGAGATGAGTGGTATGGCTTCCACCCATTTTTTGTAGTATTCAGTACCTGCTCAGTTATGATCCATTGATGGCATTGGGAAGAATGGGGATTGATTTCTCCGACAAGATCCAAACACTATTGAGAGAAGGGAAAACGATCATGAGTGACTTGTAAGGAATGATTGGGTATAGGATGAAGGTTGGAATGTTGTTAAGATTTTACACAATGTTGTACATAGTCGCAACAATCATGGTTAAGGGTCGGCCAGTAATAGCCTAGGCGAAGAATACACTTAGCAACAGCAAGGCCACTAAAGTGACCTCTGCATATGCCATCATGAACCTCCTTAATTGTATAAGGAATTTCAGAACTTGTGAGGCATCATAAGAGAATACCATCAAAGCCATGCTTATAGAGGAGTCCCCCTAGAATGATGAAATGAGAGACATTTTTAAGGAAGGCGCGTTGTCCGTTATGGGTGAGATCAGAAGGTAAGATGGAGAAAGAAAGGTAGTCAGAGTATTGTTTATACCAAAGGTCACTCGGGTTAGGGGTGTCAGTTCTAATTGAGTAAACATCGTGAGGTAAATAAGAAGGTGAATGGAGGCATTGTACAGTGACAAATATTTTGGAATCGGTAGGGGAAGCGGGTATTTGGGAAGCTAAATAGGCCATGGTATCTGAAAATTTGTTGGTCGAACATGGGATAGTTTGAAGGGTGTAACGATCAAAGGTGGTCAAAAGTATGTCGACATGTTGTTTATACTTTTGAAGTATCTCATTACGACATTGGTACATACCATTGACTTGGTTTATGACCAATTTTGAATCACCAAAGATGTTGATTGATTTAACATCTAAGGAATATACGGTTGGAGACCTAGTACGAAAGTGCTTCGTACTCATCAATATTGTTGGTGCATTAAAAGTCTAGTTTAAAAGACAAAGGAATGGGTTATCCATCCAGAGGAATGAGGATAATACCAGTCCCCTACCCCATACGCCGACACTTGGAACCGTCGAAGAAAAGTGTCATTTGATAAGGGGGTTCATCCAAGGAAAGGGCAAAGCAATCGACTCATCTGGGAAGTCAAAATTAGAGGGTTGATCCTTGGAAATAGGTGCATCGACAAATTGGTCGGCGATAGCTTGGCCCTTGATGGAATTTTGATGAATGAATTTGAGGTCAAGATCAGCTAAAAGCATAAGCCATTACGCGACACGCTGATTTTGATAAGGTTTGGCGTACATGAAGTGTAAGGGATCGGTGTTGGTCACGACATAGGTTTTGTGGTTGAGTAGGTAATGGCGGATTTTGGTGGCAATGAAAACTAAGGCTAAGAAAAAAATTTCGAGATGGTTGTATCGGGTTTCATAGTCCAAAATAGTATGGCTTATGTAATAAATTGCCTCGCTCCCGTGTTTTTCATCACGAAGAGTGAGCATGGCTCCTAAGGAATGATCGTAGAGATATGTATAGGTAAAAATTTTGATCATATTTAGGTGGAATGAGTATAGGTGGTTGGAGAAGGTATTGTTTTAGGGCCTTAAAATATTTTTGATAGTCATCATCCCATTTAAAGGAGACATCCTTCCCTGAGCGAGATGATGAAATGGTTGATACCAATTAGATAATTGTGAAATGAAACGGCGAATGGATCGCAATTTACCTTACAAGTTACGGAGTTGGAAAAGGTTAGTAGGTGGAGGCATTTCGAGGATGGCCTTGACTTCATCAGGGTCAACTTCTATACCAAAGAGGGAAACAATAAATCCCAGGAGCTTTCCTAAGAGAACCGCAAAGATGCACTTCTTAGGTTGAAGGTGGATGCAATATTTAATGAGATGGTCAAAGATGGTGTTGAGGATGATGAGCTACTCAGAGTGACATTTATATTTAGCCAAGAGATCATCCACATAATCTTCCAATATGCGATGCATGATATCATGGAAGATGTAAGTCATAGTACGTTTATATGTGGCACCAGCATTTTTAAGTCCGAAAGGCATGACTCGATAGTAAAAGGTTCCCCAAGGGGTGATGAATGTGGTCTTGTGTTGATCTTATGGGGAAAGAAAAATTTGGTTATAAACAGAGAAGCCATCTATGAGTGATATCATCTCATGACCAACGGTGAGGTCAACCAGTTGATCAATACGGGAAAGGGAAAGTCATCCTTCGGGCGAGGATAGGTTGAGATCATGGAATTCCGTGTAAATGCAGAGTCCCCTGCTGCTTTAGTAATAGGGACAATGTTAGAAATCCAATGAGGATAATCAATGGGTAAGATGAAGGAAATGGAAAGAAGGCATTGAAGTTCTTCTTTGACGAGAAGATCAATGTGAGGGTGTATTTTTGTCAGCTTTTTTTTATAGGTTTAGCATCGGGAATGATTATGATATTATGGACCACTATGGTGGGGTTAATACTGACATGTCCGCATAAGTCCAAGTGAAAGCGTGGTTATGATCTCAGAGAAAATAAGTGATGGCTTCCTGCTCACCAAAGATGTAAAGATTGTCCGATCTTTAGGATGCGCAGTCATCCCGAGTATGAATGTTGATCTCGATAGTTGATTCATTCAACATGGTTTTCATCTCGAGAGGGTAACGGCACCGATGAATATACAAGTCTTATGCACCAAGGTAGGTGAGTATGAATTCATCATCCTGACATTGAACGATATTAATTGTAGGTGTGTCGTCATTGATCATTTCAGGATACAGGAATGGAAGAGTGGAAGGGGCCTCACCTTCACGTTGATAAGTCAAAGGCCCCAAGGAAATGGTGTTTATGAAAAAAAAAATTAGGAGGGATAGATTTAGGATCCATCGACTTTGTCGGTGAGGGTGGTGATGAAGGTGGAGAAGGGCTAGGTCCTTAATGAGTTCAATGCGGGCCTATTTGGTAGGAGGTTCAGGGAAGCCGATACCACTATGGTCATTATGTTTATGGGTGGTACATGGAATAACGGTATGGCGGCCTTACTTGTAAAATCCAAAACCAAAACCCTTCCACGCACAATGGTGCAGGAAGGTGTGGGTGAAACAACGATTGGTAAGTGATTGGAAGTCAACGGAAAATGGGCAGGTTTATGATGGTGGTTTAGGTGTGTAAGTGGTAGTATTAAGTCTCCCATAGGTGAGACTAGTACGAAGATGAGGAGGACCATAAAGGAGGCATTCTCCTATATGGGGATCATAGCGTGGATGTTGGTGAAGGCTTCCATACTTCTGAGGAGTAAGGAATGTGTTGAAATTATATAGGTGGTACTCCCCAGAGTGAGGCATTGAAAAAAACCTTCCAAGGGATCAGTGGTTAGTAAGTAGGTAGCTGGAATGGATGATGTGTTGGAGGTCGATGCGGAGGTGGAGTTAACAGATTGGGAAGCTAATGGGTCAGCCGTGGAGGTTATAGCAGTGGTAGGAATGGAGGAGGTATGTGCGGTGAAAGCAGCGGTTGTACTGGTAGGTGGAGGTGTAGGTGAAGTGGTAGTGGTTGTAGAGGTAGATGGCTTGATAGGTATGAGCACATCATTGGGTTGGTAAAGCATGTTGCATGTTTTGAAAGGTGATGGGTCAGCTGGAATGGTATAAGTGTGTCCTTCGTGTTCAAACTTTACACAATGATGCAAAGTGGAAGGAACGCAACCCATGACACAGATCCAAGGTCTACCAAGAAACAAGTTATATTGGAATTCCCCCTCCAAAATGTAAAACAATTATGGAACAGTGCGGGGCCCACATGAACATGGAGGATGATAGTGCCTAGTGTGGAGGTGATAGCATCATTGAATGAACACAACATGACCGGATGTTTATGCATGTAATTGTCAGGTATGTGCATTTGAGCAAATGCATGGGATGAAATGATGTTAATGCTAGCACCTCCATCAATCATCACACAGCGTACCCGTATGTCATCAATGTGGATGGAGATGAAGAGGGTTGGGTCCGGGTCATCGTTTTGGTGTGGCGCGATCTCTTCCTCTGAGAAGCTAAGGGAGGCCACTTGGTGAACAAGGTGGGGTGAAGAGGAAGGTGGTAATTGGGTGAGAGAGGCTACATGATGGGGTGTGATAATCGAGGCTATAAGTGCAGGGTCATTGGGTAAAACCTCAATAGATTGAAGAACCTCCATGAGAGCATGACAATGGGATTCCAAGGTTTAGATGAGGTTATATAAGGAAATTTTGAGGGAGATTGGTGTCATTGTTTGAGCATGGTGCAATGTGTGATGCCATTAGAGATAGGGTACGTGGGGCCATGAGATAGTTATTTTAGGTATAGGTGCAGATGGTATATTGGGTATATGATTGGTTCTTAGGTCATTTTCCTAGGTCATTTTCCTTTTCTTTTCCATTATGCGCACGTGTGGTGACGTGTATCATGTTGATTTGAGGGGAGTTGGAAAATGGAGGTGTAGGGTGCGTGGTGTAACGACATGAAGGGAAAAAACCTACTAGAGGAGAAAAGCCTTGTGAGGTGAGCTGGGTGCAACAACATTGGGGTGGTGGCGTTGTAAGCTCTCTGATGTGAACGATGTTAATTTCAAATATTGAGGGTGA
The DNA here is from genome assembly GCA_018340775.1 of Taxus wallichiana var. yunnanensis. Lineage (NCBI taxonomy): Eukaryota > Viridiplantae > Streptophyta > Pinopsida > Cupressales > Taxaceae > Taxus > Taxus wallichiana. Next base: position 845,368,827 of record CM031239.1, read on the forward strand.
CTCTAGGAGTGGTATAGGTAGAGGTTGTGGTTGTTTTGTGGGTAATGTGGGAATGGGTGTCGGTGAAATAGGATCCTTGTCAAGAAGGTTGTCGCCATCAAAATTGGTTTCGGTGGAAAAAATTGGATAAAGATAGTTTTCAAGGCCTTATAGTTCCACATCGTGCCCCGGCACATGATGGTATGTGAAAATTTTAGTATCGTCAAACCGCTTTTGGCTTGGGTTTGAGGGAGTAGCAAGGTCAAAGTGACGGTAATGTGATAACAAAAGTCTCAAGGAGGTTGGTTAAAATTTTTGCATAGGATCCTACTAGTGGATCACAATGGGAAGTGAATGTGGGTTTGGGTGTAGGTGTGGTTGATTGTCGTGGAACTATTTTTGGAAGAGGAGGAATGGGTAGTGCTATGGTTTTAGGTGCCGGTGTGGTTTTAGGTATCATCGTGTTTGTGTAGGTAGGGTATAGTAGATGGACGGGTAGGAGGGTGTGTGCTTGTTTTGACTACCTTATTGTGGGGTAGTAGGGTTTTATTTTTGTGTTGCACCTTCTTGGGTAAAGGTGATGTGGGTGTTCAAGTTCTAAGAAGGAAAAGAATATGGAGGAAGAGGGCGTGTTACCCACGAGAATAATGAAGTCTTTGTGAAGGTAGATGATGCGGGTCATGCTTGGGGTGTGAGGGACAATGACTGAAGTGTAGTGGGTAGTGAAGCAATAGTTGAGGGTATTGGAGGTATTGGTGGTAAAGAGACTATAGGTGCGGGTGTAAGTCATGTTGTGTGCTTGGGTAGGTTAGAGGTTTATGAGGAAGGAATGGGTTATTGTGTTATTAGTTTATGGATGGGTGAAGGTAGCTTGACCATGTTGGGCAGTTGAGGTCTTAAGATAGACAGACAAGTGCGGGTGTGATTGGTGTGGTCGGGGTATGAGGTCGATGAGTCTGTTTCTTTCATTTGGGTGTCAAGGTAGGTGTGGTATTGATATTGGAGGATGTAGCTAAATCCGGTTTGATAGGTGGATGAGTAAGGCTAGTGTTCGGGGTGACCCATAAAGTGGTAATAGGTTTAGTTGAGTAAAATGTTGTAGGTGTGGGTTTGGGTTTAGATGTAGGTTGGGTTATGGGTAAGAGTATGGTTTGAAAACTTGGTATTGTGGAAGAGGGGTTGTAATAGAGGTGGTTGTGTTTGGTTTGATTGGTCGAAATGTGTTTGGGTAGATAGTGGAGGTATCAGCGAGGGATCTCTACATCTGTGTTGAGACGGGGAGTAAGAGGCGCCCCATAGTAAATCCCTATCCACATAATCTAAGTGATCAGCCAAATGTGAGAACGGCACGTCTGTAGGTGGATTTGGTGAGGACCTAATGGCAATTCCCATAAAATGTGTCTTAGAGATGGGGAATTGGCTAGCTTTAGCTTCTATGGGTAAGAGAGCCGAAAGTAGGTCGGTGGGGTTATGGGTAGCTGATGGAGAATGCTCACCAAGAGGAAAAGGTATCTCAACTAGATTTATGATAGGTGGAGGAGATGATGGGAGCTCCTCTATAAGTGGAGGAATAGATGGGTGCTCCTCTGTGGGTGGAGGAGGTAATGGGTGCTCCTCTTTGGGTGGAGGAGATACTATGGGTAAAGGTTCTCTAAGTGGTGAAGCTAGGGGTGAGATGGGCTCAATGTTAGTGGAAGACCCCTCCGTTGGTGATGAAGGAGATGAAAGGTGTTCCTCTATTGGTGAAGGAATAGGGAGGTTGGTTCCAACGTGAAAGGAGGATTTTGGGATAGGATCTCCTCTATGGAAGGAATATGGGGTAATTGGGAGGTGATAGGTACCTCATTAAAGATAGCGTGAACCTCGTGGGTATGGGTATTGTGAGTTGATGTCTCACTAGTTTGATTGGATGAAGGGGCATGGTTGGGAAAGTGTTTTTGAAGATTTGTAGATTTTGGTTGGGGGTGGCATTGGGATTATCCATAGTTAACTCACCTTTCTCGAGCATTTCTTGGATAATATTTTTAAAAGTGATGCAATTGCCATCACTATGACCCTTTACTCGATGATAGTTATAGAAATCATGTTCTTTATACCATGTGGGCATGGGGTGAGCAGGGTCAAAAATAGTGTGTGGTTTTATAGGTGGAAGGGTGATGGCTCCGGATTTGATAAGATTTTATAAGATAGAAGAGTAAGGTTCCCCAATTGGGGTATATTTTCACTACTCTCATCTAAATTGAAAAGTCTGGACAGGTGAGAGATTAGATGAAGGTGTATCTCGATTTGACGGATGAGTGGGCCATCCTTGAGTACCCGCTGCATCACTACGGTGCCCTTAGCTTTTGAATAATTGGTTTGTGGTTTAGAAGAAGAAGAGGTATCATTCAATTTGAATGCCAAATTCTTATTGCGTAATTGGATTTTCTTCTCTTTGATGGCCCAAATCTCTAACTTTCGTGCCATAGTGAATGCCTCATTGAATGTTTGGAAGGTTTAGACTGCAAGGTCGTGGAGATATGTCTAGCACAAGCCTGTGTGAAGAGCTTGATGAATTTTCGCTTATGGCGGTTGGAAGGTAAGTGTTATCCAAAATAAGCCCCTTGCTTATTTTTGGCTCTCTTTCATTTCTTCCGCCTTGTGCCTCAGTCAATTTTTTTCACTTTTTAGGAACTCAAATTTTTTTGGAAATGGTTTTATCAGATAGAGAATCTTCTCAGCTTTCCAGAAAGGTAAATTTTTCCCTCTAACTCCTTGTATTTTACAAGTTATGGCTCGACGGAGTTTTGGAGGGAAATTTTCCCTAGGAAGGTCCGCGCCCAATCAAAGAGTGCCACGTGGTGGCGGAATGGCAGTTGGAGGAGGTAAGTTAGAAATTTTCACCAAGGGGTCGGCGGGGGTGAAATGAAAATTTTGGTCCGAAGCTCAACCAACCAATAAGAGGTTGACATGTGTCCATGGGGCCGTCAGAGATCGGACTAGTGGGGAGAAGTTAGAAAATTTTTCAAATTTGGCGCAAAAGAAAAATCTCAACCCGAAGGCCTACAGCGAATGAGGAGCTGCCACATGTCCACAAACTAGTAGGATGCAGAGGCGTAGGGGATTTTTTCCATTTTTATTAAGTGTGGAAAATGGTGCAATAAAAATCCACCCTCCGATGGCCCTCGCAAATCAAAACGTTGCACGTGTCCATGTGGTCGAGAAAATCTTAAGGCGGGCCCACAAAAGGAAAAGAGTTGATTCATGCCTGCGTAAATTAGAAGATGACATGTGTCCTCATCTCGGCGGAGGTTGGGGGTGCGGGAGAAATTTTAAAATTTCGCCAAAGTGTTTCCAAAGGGCGTAAAGGAGAATTTTTGCCTGTGGGCCCGCAAGGGGAAGAAAGCTAGCTAAGGCCCATGCCCAATCAGAGAGTGCCACGTGGCATCAGAGCGGCGAGGGGTGGAACTTTTTGGGAAAATTTTCCAAAAATTCAAAAAGGGGAAAATTTTAAACTTTCGTCCCGCCAACCCATTTTTTGCCCTATTTTTGCCCTAAATCTTCAGAGGGGCATAACTTTTGATCCAGAGCTCGATTTTCACATTCTTGGTGTCATTGGAAAGCTGGTGAAATCTACACGATGGAGGGTCCAATTTTGTATTTTGATGGAGAATTGTGGGAGAAAAATGGAGAAACGTCCCTGCAAGGAAAAAAACATAATTGACTTTCAACCACCAAATTTAATGAAGTATGGTCATTTTTGGATCTGCAGAACAATGTACTTCTAAGTATGGGTTCTTCCATGAAGCCCATCACTCTATAGGTGAAATTTGAGGGATCTAGTTGGTGGTTGAGTTCATAAATCCATTTTTTCCTATGTTTTTGCTTTCTCTCCTTCTGCTTGACCATAAAAGCCAGATTTGGCTCATTTGTAAAGGGTTGGACATATTTTCTCTTGCAAGCTCTCTTTTCTTCCTCAACAGGTAGATTTGTAGAGTTTCATACCTCTCATATAGACTACAACACGTATTTTGCCTCCTGGCCATTGTAATGCATTGTATTGGACTTGGGAATGATAATGTATGTTCTGTGATTGATTTTCTCAATCCTCTCATGTGTTTATCATTGTCTTTTGATCTCTCATTACATTCTAGCAATCTGTGCATATTTTGTGTTGTATTTCTTATGATCTGTGTCAATTTTGCAAAGTAGATGTTCACCACTCCCTTGGTGTATCACCACTTTCACTTAGTTTTATTTCTTCTGCATCCTTTATCTCTGTCTCCTTGGAATTTAGAGTAGGATCTAGTATTAAACCTCTACAAAGTTCATGCATATACCTGATCAGAGGAGTGAAGGAACCAACCTTTAATCTAGAGATTCTTTTCCCATTTTTGCAAGTCCCACAATTGAGGAAAAGATTCAATGTTGTGCAATCACACTAGATGTTCATCATCAAACTAAAAATCTAAGAAAACATCCAGGGTGCTGCTGATTTGCACTAACAAAGACGTTGATTGATCAAAGTTGTGCCAACGAGAAACAAAATCTGTGATAGATTCATCCTCATACTGACGTGTGGAATATAGATCGGTCATGGTAACCTTCTTGACGATATTGATAGAGAAATGATCCAAGAAGGCTTGGGCTACCTGATTGAATGAGAATATAGAGTGTTTAGGTAACCCGCTATACCAATCTAATGTAGGTCCAGTGAGGGACATGGGAAAGGTTCTCAAAAGCAAGGCATCATCATGAGCAATCAGATAACACCCATGTTTGAACAACCGCAAATGTTGTTGTGGGTCTTCTTTGCTATTGAAATGATTGAATTTAGGCATTTCCCAATGCACAGGGTATGAATGGATAGGAATGGATGGGTGAATAGGCTCGTTACAAATCTCGTCATAGGTGAGAGTGTTGCAGGATCTGAAACCGATGCCTCCAATGTCTGCATCTTGTCCAACATCATTTTAATTAGGTCATTGGTGGGTTGTGATGATTGGATGCCTCCCGTAGCGTGAGAAGGTTGGTTTTGGGCATATAATGGGGGTGGCACTCCAGTGTATGGGGCTGCCATGTAGGGTGGTGGAGAAGAAGGTAGTGACACAGGGGGTATGTACCCGGAATGTATAATGGATGAAATGGGAGGTTGTTGGTAGTATGTATATGGGGGTGGAAGGGTCGTGGTAACCCTAGTGGCAATAGGGGCTAATGATTGTGGAATAGAAAGAACCACGTTCTAAAATGGGGTAGGGGTCACCGACACTGGAGGTGGTAATGTAGCTACGGGTATGTGAGAGACATTAGGGAATGAGGTTGTGTTTGGGGTAGTTGTCAAGGGTACGGTGGATGTAACAGGTGCCATAGAGGTAGCAGATGTGGTAGTCATAGCGGGTATAGGACCTAAGCTGCTGAAACAATTGTGCGTAAGGTGGATGTGGGTAGCACATAGCCGATGGGGCCAATGCGGGAGTGGGTACAAGAGTCGAGGGGATAGATATGGGCATGCCATATATCAACTGACCGAAGCATCTCGAGTGGATGAGTGGGAAAGGTAAAACTGCAAGGTGACAAGGGTTTGGTCAAGGAGTCGTGCGAACTCCTCATCTCTGGTAGCGATGGTAATAGGCTGGATGGGATCCATGGCTAGTGATAAAATGGAAGGTGGTGAAGGGCTAGGTGGGAGTGGTTGACAACTGACATGAAATACGAGTGTGTTTTCTTGTCTTTGGGTCAGCACCATGTGAACCAGTACTGATTAGGTAGGGCTACTTCTCTATAAATGACACAGAGAACAACAGGAACAAGTGAATTTGGTGACAAAAATGGATTAAGTACCAAATGGTGGCTAGAATGTGAAACAAGCTAATCGATGCCAGTCAGGGAAAACCAATGTCAGTCAGGGGTAACCACTGCCGGTTACTGTAGAAAATGATAGTGAGTAAACAACGAGGCAGAAGGTAAAATATGATAGGTATGCCAAATCTGAAGATGTTTAAAACGTCAATGGGAATAATGACAAGTGACACGGACTGTGAAAAGTGGAAGAAAGTGAAGTAAAATGTCCTTTTGAGAAGGTTAGTAAAAGGACCTGGAACCGATGTTGGTTGGGTATAACCGATGGCGGTCTGAGGTAATCCGACGACGGTTACTATGAAATTGAAACAATGATGAACGAAAGTGGTTATGAATTAAAATCTGATGTAGAATCAAACCCAGAATTCTAAGAAATATGATGATATGGCCTTGGCACACTCAGGTGAAGTTGGAATACACCAGCTGTGATAAGGAGCATGCAAGGATGAACAAAAAGTGACGAACGTGATCTCTCACCTCAAAATGCAAGCCAAGCAAAAACACTAAGAAAATGCAATCCTAGGAGTGCCTTTTCTATTATGTTTGTTTAGCTTATGCTATTTAGGGACTAACACATGAATTATGAAATAGAGTTTTTGGTGAGGATGGCTTCCTACAAAGAAGGAGATCTAAAAGGTGAGGTTTCATGTATGTTATGGTGGGGGCAAGCTTCTCTCTAAAGTATGACTCGATAGAGCAATGAGATGGGTGCCCACTGTGTTGTGATCATGTGATCACCTACAGCTTCTTCCAGGTAGGATGTTGTTTAAGAATGTATGTATTTTGAATTTTTGTGAGGTTTGGTAAGACTCAGAGAAAGAGAAAAGGATATAAGTGCTTTTCTATGATTCGTTTATCAACCATCAGTTGGGCATGACTTCCAGTGTATAGGTTACCCTCAATTAATGTGAGCTAATGCAATAAATTAGAATGGAATGCACTTATTTTTAAACCCAAATCGAAAATGTGAAATTGGATGACATAATAAGATGAAGAGGAAGAGGGATGCTCTTTCACTATAATGCAGAAAACATGAAGAAATGGTTCTTTTTAATTACACCAAAAGAAAAAGTTTCTTTAGAGCAAATAGAAAGAAGAGGTGGATTACCAAAGAAAAAAATTAGTGTGTATGCTTTTTTAAGGGAAACAAACACATAATTTTTTCCTAGGAATGAATGAAATGCAAGGAACCTTGGATGGGTCCCATCGGGCGTGCCAAAATGTTTCACCTGATTCTTAGATCATTTCTTTGAAGCATTGATGAAACAGATAAGGCAAAACCATAGGAGGAATAATTCGAGATGTTGGTTGATGGGTTGTTGTGCACGTATGACTTCCGAATCCATAGCTGATCATGAGGATTCATTTTGGCAAGGAGGAATTACCTGTAATGCAAAAGCAAGACCACCGAAGGAATTAAACAATATGGGCGAAGTGAACTTGCTAGCAAGATGTTAGATCCCGGAAGTGTGACACTTCCTAGATGGCTTTGATCCAATGTTTTTAAACAATTTAATGTTGTAAACAAAGTAAACCCTATTGTATTTTGAATTGATTTAGGTATCTCACTTAAAAACACAATAAGAAATAGATCTAATCTACCAAGATAAGCTAGAATAACATCCAAAGGTCAAATGGTTGGTTTTGGGTCTCGTAGGTTTGATAGAGGTCTCGGGTAGATCACAGGTGAATGAGGGTGAAATGAAATTAGGTGGGTAGGTCTCTGTTCTAGGCTATGTGGGAAAATACAGAGACCGGTGTCAGTCAGGGGTGATCGACAGATTAGGTGTAACCGGTGCCGGTTACTGTGAGATCTGGAAATATCACAGAACAAGTTGTGGTCTCCTTTGTGATTGCACAAAGGACTTTGGTGGGTCGAGATGAGGTATTGGGTGACTGGAGTAGGCTTTGGTGAGGTTTTAATGGGTATATGGAGGTGAAAACATTGGAGAAGGTCAATAGGGGGCAAGATAAACAATGGATGATAAAATGATGATGAAATGAAATAAACCAAGAAAGTATGATGTTATACTTACTTGGATTCTATTCTGAATGCCTATGTGTGAGGGATGGGGGTGCTGATGAGGGGTTTGAAGGCTGCAAGTGATCACCACTGAAAGAAATATTCTGCATGGGTTGCATGTACACTCCTCTTTGCTTGGATAGATCAGATCATGGATGGGATGGCTATACATGAGAAGATGCCGAATTCCCTTCCTTGCATGTGGGTTTTCGCTGGAATTTTCTCTCTGAAGATGTGTTATCTCTCTGAGATGTGTTCTTTCTTGTCAACCTTCTCTCAATGTTTTCCAACCTTTTTCCAACCTTGAGAATAAGGTAGTTTAGGGGTTAAAAGGGGTAACCGATGGTGGTCTAGCTTAACCGGCGACGGTTAGGGGTAATCGACGTCGGTCAAGGCGGGATTTCCTAGGTTTACTAAACTAGGGAGATCCTCCTGATTTCCTTGGATCTCATGTCGTTATCCATGGATTAGACTAGGAGCTTCTTGTGAGCATGCGGGGATGTGGTTAGAGGGAATGTAGGCATTGATTTTTAGGGTTTGGGTAAGTCTTATTTAGTTATGACAACTTACTAAGAATAGGTCTTAAGTTGAGTTGGCTTGGTGATGTGTCTAAGTTAATCTGTATGTGTGGATATTATTTAAATAATAAATATAGTGAGGATAATGAATTAAATTAATATTAGTGGGGTGAAGAGGATCATGGCTAGGTAAATGTAAGAAAGGGTGCTTATTGGTTGAGGTACGAAAGGGGAGTGTGACCTGATTTTAGTGTCTACAATAAGAGTGATGATAAGAGGGTGGGCTTCGCAACACTTAACAAAATGAATGATGTTGAGGTGGAAGATGAAGAGGACTCTTATCAAAATGAATGCTAAGAAAGATGAATAGGTTTGAGTGACTTCACGACCTTTTACAAAATAGAACATAAAGAGGGAAGAGGCAAAAGAAGTTAGTGTTCTCAACTTGTGACAAAATGAGTGGGACAAGAGGATAGTTAAAACATGATGGACAATGCTCAACTCTTAACAAAAATGTATTAAAGGAAGAGACATATGAAAAATGATGAGGTTTATCTTCTTTTAAGAAGGTGTATGTTAAAATGGGAGACTTAAAAATTGGATGAAAAATGTCACAGTCAAAGCATACAAGTGTGTACCACTTTGTGGCCATAAATATTTTAAAATCTGACTAGTAAATAAATAATTAAAAATACTATAAAAATTTAAAAATCAGGTAAATTCTGGATGCCCCGCACCTTGGTATTTATAGCCTCTTAAAAATGAATGTTTGGTAATTTTATATGTGTTTGGTCATGTTTTGGTTGTGACATAGTTTCTTTGAAAGTACAAAAGCTACAAAAAGTGGGACACGGTTGTATGCTTTGACCCCATTGACTCTTAACAAAAAGTGTGTCAAAAGAGAAGACTTAAGAAGACGATGAAAGAGGTTTACTCTTAACAAAAGTATGTTGAAAGAGGAAACACAACAAAAAGAGGAGCCAAAAATGACAAAGTGAATGTTTTCACAAGAAGTGAATTAATGATGATGAGAAGGTCCAAATCTCACAAAAGTGGAGATAAGAGACAAGGGGAAAGTGATCAATTAATGATCTCAAATTAAAGAAAAATGGATTCTTTAAAGAGAGAAGTGATGAAGTGATGAGGATGTTAAGTATGACAACGTAAGATGATAGGAGAAAAATGGAAGATGTTGCAACTCAACAATGTGAATGTGAATGTGAAATGCGATGACGTAAGAGTGTGGAAGCAAGATAGAAGAATGTCATGAATTCAAAAAAGTGAATGTGCAATGCAATGACATAATATGAGTAGAGAATGTTAATGAAAATGTTGAAAATTCCACAAAGTAAATGTGAAATGCGACAATGTAAGAGTGATGGAAGAAAGAGATTGAAGAATGTCATCAATTCAACAAGATAACTTTAAACTTAAGAATTACGAACATGAAAGATTGAGGTGATTAAGAGGGTGCTTTACCGTGATAAAGTGAGTATCAAAAAGCCAAGACTTAAATGAAGAAAATGAAATTTCTTAAGTGCAGATATGAATGACCGTAACCCTAGAGTTAGATAGGTGTACAATGTGAAAAGGTGGGTGAGAGAGAAAATGTGAATTATGAAAGTGAAGCACAAGTGTGTAACATGAGAGAAAAATGAAAAATGATGCAGTGAAATTTGTGGCCTCTACCTTATATTGGATTGAAAAAGGAGTGGCTTCTTAGGTGGTTCACTCAACTAGGTGTCAACAAAGATACTTGAGAGAGCGCGATGCTATTTCTAGTTGACGGATCTACTTTACCTCATTTGAAACACCGAGAAAAGATCTTTTAAAAATGAATCACACGGGTCACCACTATTGGATATCCATGAATCTAACTCACAAGGATTTATGAGTTAGTTGCGATAAAAGGTGCCCGTTTCGTCAGCCATTTCCCTCAATGTGCTAACTACTTTGGGGTTCCTGTGGTAATCCTAAAAATAGTTTTATGTCTTATTCCAAGGCACTTCCCAATGTTATGCAAATAGGTATCAACCCTTATCTCGAACCTCCAAATATAATGTGTAAAAATGTTGATTTTATCTTATTTAGCAAAGTAATTCCCAGCACATAAGAATTAGTAGTTTGAAGTGCACAAACAAGGAAACCTACAGTTAGTAGTTTTTAAAGTGTTTTGGTTTTCAGTCTTTGTGAGAGTGGGTCCTGCAAGAAAGGATTAGAAATTTTTCAAGAAGGAGGTAAAAGACAAGACAATAGAAGTGAACCCATATTTCTGATTTCCAAGATCGCTTAGAAAGCACAAGGAAAGAGCATACACGTGAGTTGGCTTTGATTAAGTGATAATCGTTAATTCCCTAAAAAAGAAATGACCACGTTTCTGATTCCTAAGATCACTTAGAAAGCGCAAGGGAAGAGCATACACATGATTGTTTCGTGATTAGTTGCATAAAAAAAAAAACAATACAAAAATCATGCAAAACATGCTTGAAAATGTTAGTCTAGTTTACAAACCAACTAAATGTGTACAAGAATCGCTAAAAATGAAAACAAATTGACCTGAAACGTCTAATAATGCTAAATTTGAAACCTTCACGATTAGGCTATACAAGGCAAAGTGAGTAAAAAGTGAATTTGTGGTTTGAGAAAAATGTCTACAACACGAAAATGAATTGGAGGTGAAAATCCTGCTAGCTCTACAAAAAGGAGATGCACGATTAGCCCTACAATGAAAAAATGATTAAAAGAATGGAACCTTAAAAATAAAACTCTCTTAATAACATGAATGGATTAATGTAAATGAAAGAATTAACTAATTAAAAGATAATTCAGCCCCAAAAACATAAAATAAAAGAGTAACATACTAATAGATTATTTATAAAAAAAAGTATAATGAATCAATGTAGGGTGAAACAAAACATAACAATGACGATTACTTAAAAAAGAAAGAAAATAAAAGATATCAAACAAAAGGAATTAAGAAAAAGGTACCAAATTAAAGTAGATTATATTTAAAAATAAGGAATAATATAAGGTCTAAACTAAGCGAAATTCACCTACCGACCAAAAGGAACCCTAAAATTCTATGTCTTGTGGAGGGCGGGGGGTGATTTGTTAATAAAAAAATAAAAAAACACTAACTATATTGGGTCTAGAAAGGGTTAAATAATGGAGATGGCATGGTAGAAGCGGGGTTCGTCGAGAGGGCTTGATGGGAGAATTTGGATCCAGTCGGGAGGGCACTGGGGTTCGGTCATGGCTCGCTGGGAGAGGTGAGGATCTCTCGTGCACTTGAGGGGGTGGGCGAGCGAGGGCTTGATAGGGGTCTCTCAAGATGATGGGAGAGTGTTATAGGGTAGGGATTCCGGGATGTGGGGAAGGGGGCACGGGTTCAATTCCATGAGGGGAGGGTGGAATGCGTTTTGGGAGTTGAGGTGCTTATAGAGGGATCCGGTGAAAACCAAGGGTAGGAAGGGAGTAGTTTAGGCAATGGGATGATTCACGGGGTGTGGGAAGCGTGTTAGTAGGGATCATAAATCTACGGGGTAGGGAGAGTTGATTAGATCATGGGAGTAGAGTTTAGAGTGTTGGGAGGAGAAACTCAACTAAGTTGGCCATGCTAAGAGGAGGGAGGGGATAAGAGGGGAGGGATAGTTTAAAACTATGGTTGTAAATGTTTGTTTTTTATTTATTTTTTAAATTTTATTTTTACTTTACTGATGTGTTTATGTGTGCAGTTAAAAAACAAAATACAATATATATATATATTTTAATTTCTAATTTCCATAATACAATCTAAATTTTGTTTGTGTTTTTTTAATTACTAAAAAAATCTAACTCTTATTTTTGTTGCACGTGTAGGTTTATTAACAGACCTACAACATTTAAAAGGAGTATTTTTAAAGCTATAATCGAGGGTACATCTAATTTTGGAGAAAAAAAAACCTACTAGCACATATTTTAAAACTGTTATTTTTACAATTAGAAAATGCAACAAATAAACTAACAATACTAAGAAGACATTATATATATTTTTGAGCTTGAAATCTATTGTTGCTTACAAATGTTCCAAAAACCTACACAAAGATAAGACAATAAAAATAGTAATAGAAAAACATCATTAACGAAATGAGACAAACAAAAATGAAACAAAAATAGAAGAGGAGGGGTTTTAGTCCTACTGGTGTGCCAAAATGCAAAATATGGAAAACACAATAGGGATGGAAATAAACAAACAAACGTGCAAACTCGATGCAGCTTTTAGAGAAAATCTCTAGTAGGTTATGAGAGATTTAAGCTATATAACCTTGTACCTCGAAAGCAGGTTGTGTGAGCTTTAAGCTATATAACCTTGCAAAATGATTGATTTGTGGGTGCTCTTGAATGGCCTCCAAACATGGTTGCAATTACTACGAACATAGAGATTTGGATTGGAAATTTAGCAAAGTTATTCTACTGTGAATCCAAGAGGGTTTGATAAAGATTAGGCCTACATTTTATAGAGGTAGAAGTAGTTAGAAATTGGTATAAGCGGGTGAATACACGTGCTAAACATAACATTTGAGGAGGTTACAATAGTTCTAGGGAAATTAGGGGTAGTAACGGAATTAATTATAGAATTTGCATCTAGAAAGGTGGTTGTATGTGTAATTTTGATTGCCCCCACCTTTCTAGGATTCTAGAAGTGTAGTTGAATATGAATCTAAATGGTAGTTGATCGAGAAGAGGATGTGGATTCTAAGTGGAATCCATATGGGTCTAAAGTGGTTTTTGAATGTGTACACTTAATTAATTAATCGTTTAATTAATAAATGATAATTAACTTAGCCAAGGGGTACTAGGGACTAATTTAGTTACTCAAAAGGTTCGCAAAGTGTATGACTTAATCTATTTAATCAATTAGTCATGAATGGGTGAATAATAAGATGTATCGGGATAACATTAGGAACATGCGAGTTATTTTAGGGTATCTACAGATTCCATGCCATAAGATGTGCGACCATGCGGTGGATGTAGGTACTGAGACACAAAGAAAATGAAGTGCAATAGGGATTTCATAGTAACTTCTTATTTGGAAAAATGAAATTGTATAGGTTATATCAAAAACATTGTTATATATAAAAATGTTAATTATTGAATTTTGTGATGAGTATGAAATTATTAGCCTTTTTGGGGTGTTTGGAAAATGGTCATTTGGTCATTGGTGTTAATTTGATTCTACGGATTATATATTGTTTTAAGGGTGGATGTTTATACTAATTGAAAATGAATTGATCTTTTATAGTGTGTTTCAATGTGAAATTAATGATTAAATCTCTTATGTATTGTACTATTTATATGAAATTGTAGGAAGGGAAACTAAATAAATGGTCAAACTCAGAGTAAAATTCTTGTGTTGATTTACCCTTCTTGTACGATCACTTGCATAATGTAGAAGACTAAAAATTTAGGATGAGCCTAGTTCCTTATACTAGACAACATCTCCTAGCTTAAGGGAAATAAGAACCCAAATTCAAGTTATCATAATAGCATGTACACTCGTTACATTGTCACGAACCTATCCAGTAGGAACAATAATGCTTAAGCATTGTCTAGAGAATGGGGCTTTCCTCTTAGGAATTTTTTTTTGTACGTGTAACAAGGTGAATGGGTTCTCTTAATTTAGTACCTCTAGAGAGTCCGGACTTAAATTTAATGGAAACCCTCATGAGCCAACACATGAGTAGAATGAATGGTTTTAGGTGACAAAGATCATAGGTTCCTTTGAAAGACATCTTGAGGATTTGGGTTATGGTTGAATTTCATACCTAATTTCAGTTATCAATTTGGTTTACTATAATACAATATTAATATTTAATTGTGGGAAATAACAAAATAGTAAATAATGCTTTGTCTTTGAAAGTGTAATCATGAGATGTTGTCCCAAGATAAAAGTGAAATTTGATCTATCTTATAACTTGATTAAGCCTTATTATGTTGTCGGATAAGAAACTCATGACATGTAAAAGTTAATATGAACCTACAAAATTATTAAAGTATAAATTAAAAGAGAGGATGAACCATAATCCTTTAAACAATAGAATTTTCCCGCTTGTTCTCACATTAGTTCTTACTGTGTAATGAAGGTATGATGTAAAACCAAGTAAACATTCTCTTTAAGAATGAATCTTAGGGACAAGAAATAGTAGCCTTGTGTGTATACAAATGTCCCTATTAATAAATGAGTTATAAAATCATATTCAATAAGGTAAGTGAACTAGATTAAATCAAACCATTTTAAGTTGAATGCCAAATGACATAAAAGAAATTTAATACGAAAAAAAAGGAGAATGTATGTTCATGTGTTAATTTCCCTTCAAATCCTTAAGATTAATTATTGAAACATGATTGTAATAAATTTTTATCCATGAAAGTGTTGTGTTGTGGGTAGTTCCATTTGTAAGTTTGTATTATAGTTGGATCGTTGTTTGTACTAGTCATTGGAAATTGGGGTTTGATGTGCATAATCGGTTCGTATGGATATGTTTTATTCTTGTTGGGATAATGTTTTATCATTGTTTATTCGAGGAATAAGGTGTGGCTATTAAAGGGAGGAATAAAGGAAATGTGTGTTTTATTTTGGAAGAAAAAAGGATTTTGTGGCTAGTCTTAGTGGGCGGATAAGAACGCGTTATAATGGAGGGATAAAGGGCTTGTTGAATTTGATGTGGTATGTATGATTTGGAGGAACAAAAGGATATATAGGATTCCTTATTGGAGTGATAAGGGGTAACCGCAATGATGACCTCTCCCATATGTAATCCTCCTAGGTAGGCTTGGTAATGTGTGTCTTCTTTATTTGTGGTGTTATATGTTCTTCATTATGTAATATATGTGGGTTCATGCTTTTTGCAAATGTATCATGTGATGTGAGTTATGCCAAGTGATCCCATGTGGTGTTGTGTAAGAAGTAATGAAAGTGAAAAAAGTATTACCGTATTTTTACCGTTGTATTTGTTTGTCAGATATGTTGGCATTACATTTGGTATCGAGTAGTGGTTCATTCTCTCAAACCTCTTGGATGGTTGATGTTGTGATGATTATGCATGATGGTGGTAGAGTTGGAAGCATAATGTGATACTATATTGTGATGTGACAAGCATTGTACTTGTGATTGTATGAATGCACATGTTGTGCACACCACTTAGTGTGGATTTGTTATGATGTTGATGTGTTTCATGATGAGAGTATTCACTCTCTCTTTCGTGAATTCAATGTGAATTTCATGTGTGATGTACCACCTTGTTGTGTGAAATAAATGTTATTGTGGACTATGAAAGTTTTTAGTGTCTCATTATCATGTGATATTGTATATATATGTACTAATGTGTTATCTAACGAAAATGTTTTGAAGTGAATGGTGTCATATTGTGTTGTTTCCTATGTATTTTGATTAATCGTGATGTTATGTCTCGATGTTGTACTATAATTGTTTTTATGTTGAGATGTTAGTTACTATGTTCATCGTACATATGTATTGATATGTTATGTGATGGATTCATGTTGTGAAGTTAGGGGTATATAGTGATATTATAACCCCTATTGTACTATACGTGCACTTTTGGGTGCATTATGTGGAAACATGATGTATTATAAGCTATGGAAATAATGTTGTGTTACCCCGTAAATATACCATGTGTAAGACGTAATGGTTTTTTTGTGTAAGACGCGATGGTTGTTGTTTGTAAATCACCATTGTGTTATTAATATAGTGATGTGTTTTGTTATGCACCCTACACTTATGATCCCTACGAGTAGTATGAAAAGTGTATGTATGGAGTGATAAATTTGGAGCATTGACCATTTTACTCGAGATGAGTACGAGATAGGAAATAGAGTCTAATATGGACTAAAAATCCACTTTGTTCATTTGTTATGTATGACACTTGCTCAATGGGTTTCATGTATATTGTGTTTTGTAGACACCTTAGGATCATTAAATAATGACATGTACCTCTTTCTCTCTCATTAACTACTTTTGCTATGGAAAACATTTGTGTGGTTACGACTATATTGATCCTTGTGGGAGTTTGGAGGGATGATTGAGATAGAGATTAAAATTTTTATATTATTTGATCGGTTATTATTTATATTCAAAGATGGATTTTCGATCTTTGAGATGCATACTTGATGATTTATTACCCCGATGAGTGGCCTCTTTGGAGGTTACTATAGTGCTTAAGATGTGAATCTTTGTATATGTGTTCTATTTGTAAACTTGATTGTACTTGGAACCAACAATTTTATTTGGTTGTTTTTAGCTTTGAGACTCTTTATCTATTTTGTGATATTTTTTTCCTATTTGAATATGGCTACTTAGCCATTTTTCTTGATTTATCGAGGTTTCCTTTATTTTAGTTTCTTTCAAAACTCGAGGCTTAATGAATTTGATGTCACTTGGCTATTTGTCATCCAGAGTGGACTTTCTTAAATGTTTTAATTAGTTAGTTCTACCATGATGTATGTGCTTATATGTTATCAATTGACTTGATACGGTTTATATGTGGAGTGCAGAGTACGCGCAAAGGTTATAGCACCATATTTCTTGGGCCTACATATCTCTAGGCCTTTGACTTTTCAATTGGTGGGGATTTAAGTGTTCGTGTCCATTGAGTGACTCGAACTAGTTTTGATATTATGATTCTCTTCTCTATTTTTGGAGGTTTATGGAGTTTTTTTGGGAGGTTTATAGAGTTGTTTTGGGAGGCTTATGGAGATTGGGAGGTATATGGAGTTGATATTTATGATTCATGAGTACTCATGTGAGTCTTGTTATGTTTTATGATGTTGAGGATTGATGCTCCTCATTGATGATATGATGTTGATTCCATCTTAACACTGTGTAGTTATAGTTATGGTTTTGAGTTGCGTGAAACCTATGTATGTGTACTTTTAGGAATTCCTTGTTGTTATATTATTCCTATGTTACGATTACTATTATGTCGGGGCATGTGTGTGTCAAGTACTATGTTGTGTGGAATTTATGTGTTATTTCCATGGTTGGGTTGATGTCTTGTTATATGATACAATCATGCAATTATGTAGCAAGATGTCTTATGGACCATTAGTGTTGTGTTTGAGCCTTGTGTGGCATCATGATGTCGATTCTGTTGGGAACCCACGAAAATAAGTCAATAGAAATCCTAAATAATGAAATATTATGAGCTTTAGGATTAATAAATAATGTAAAGGAAAATACTAAGTAATAATGTAAAATGGAATTACTAATCTTCACAGAATATTAAGAAATTGTCAAAACTTACCTTTTCCTTGTGGTCTCGTTTTAGTGATAGAGTTACTTTCCTTGACAATATTTGTTGTTGTTGACTTTTTAAGCTTAAATAAGCTTGAAGCCTTGCCTTTGTGTCGCATTGAGGACAATGCTCTTATATGGGAAGGGGAATGTAATTCCCGCTCCATTACACCTAATCGTGAAGTGTGGTTCCCACCTTCACACATGGCCCATCAATACGAGTGTGTATTCCACTAATTTCTTAAACGATTTAGGAAGTATCATACCCCATGAGTGTGTTTTGGTGAAATGATATGCAAAGCTTCAAACACCTCACTTTGGATACCAATTGTCACCTTGGTTGTATCTTGTTCTTTCGAATTTGACTTACGTATCGCTTGTATCCTATTTTCAAAAATTATAATAATAGTAAAATTAAATTTTAGCGTTATAAACTAATTTAATAATAAACGATGAAAATAATCCTTAATTGAGGTTTTAATGTGGTTTCCAAATGCCTCCATTCAAATGTGGGTATGATATTTCCTTTTCTCGTTGAAAAGGTTCATGATCACATTCGAGGTGATGTTGAGCGTCCGACCTCGTTATGAGGATGTCATCACGTGTTATATAAGGTTGAAAACCTCATTTATAACCACTTTCTTCTTAGGTATCGTCTCACGTGTTTTGGTCTCGGGCATGAACACCTTTATAACCATGATCATATTTAAATCTTGAGTGTTTGAGATGCACATGAATTTAACCCAACCATGATCGCGTTGGTTTGAAATGGCAAAAAATAATAATAATAATAATAATAATACGGGTTTAATAATAATAATAATAATACGTGGGTTTAATAATAATAATAGTTAAATTTAAAATAAAAAATATAATGAAAATAGATAAACGAGTAAAATAAAATAACATGAAACAAATTATATTTATATATATATATATATAACAAGAATTAATAAATGAAAATAATTAAGATAATTAAAAGAGGGGATTAGGTGAGTACGTTGGTGAGGTGTTTGTTGGTGATTTTGGTGGAGGGAGTGTGAAAGCATGGGTGTCCTCGCACACATTTACTCCAATCACGCTTCCAAATTCATCAATTCAACCTTGCCAACGAGCTCCGGGTCTGTGCAGAATGGAGGCATTGAAAAGGCCATAGAAACTTTCACTAATGAAGCCAACAAGTGTGCATATTAATCATTTTATATTTCGAGCATCCTTCTTGTTTGCGCCAAATTATAGCAGTGGAACAGGGCATGGATATTCATAAAAATAAAAATATTATTGACAACAGTTTGTCTAGTATTGTGGCTGCAAAGTTAGTCATATATACAATATGGGTGCATATAAAGGCACGTGGACTGTTGTTTCTGAGTTTTAAAAGGGGACTCCTCGGGGAAGAATAGTATGCTCTCTACACCAGGTGTGTGAACAATTTGATAGAATATTTGGAATAAATTGGCTTTCGGAACAACAATGATTGCACGATATGCACAAATGGTTTTGTTGGAGCGGATATAGAAATTTTCAAGAAAATACAAATGGTTAGATAAATGCTAACCTCACATCCGTTTATAACACCCTCCATGTTTGAGAAAAATGAGAGCTTGGAATAGGTATGCACCCATCAAGGCATAATGGAAAGTGGGATTTTCAGATGTTGTAGTTGCCAATACCTTGGTAGAAATGTATGTAAAAGGATAGATGTGTATAACATGCGAATGGATTGTTTGAAAAGATGTCAAGTAATACGGTTTCTTGTAATGTGGTATTTTCAAAGTAATGTGGTAAATGGAGATCTTGACAATCTTCAAGGCCTTTGAAAGAAATGTCTCATCCATATATCATCTTATGGAATGCCATAGTTACACGATATGCATTGAATGGGTTGTTAAAAATACCAAAGAGGCATTCAATCAAAAGCCATTTGCAGTTGAATCCAAACTCCCAACTTACGATGTGCTTATTGGCATTGGTTTTGGTGCTTATATTGGTGGCTAGACGTGGCTTGAATGTATTGGCTTGCCCTTTAAGTTGTTCCATGGTGGCAACAAAATGGTGTTAACAATGGTATAAGAAATCAATTCTTCTTTCTTCTTACTTAGATTCGATGCTTTGTTCCACTTCATTTGGTGAGATGAGTTGGCCCTGGCGGAGCTCTCTACAACCTTATTTGCATCCATGTAGCTTTTGGGTGTTTTGCTTTCTCGAGATCCACGTTACTTATTCATTTTCCCCTCGGGGATGGCCTTTCTACCTTTATCTTTCATAATTTTAGTATTCTTAGTCTTTCTTTCACAATGAAAGATAAACTTTAAACCAAAGTAATATTGTACTTTTGATTATAAAAAATGAATTTTTAGTACAAAATAAAGAAAGTATACCTTGTACTTTTTACGAAACCCGAATGGATTTTACTTGTCAATTGTACCCTTAAACCCTCATTCTAAGATGTTGTAATAACTTACGTAACCAAAATGGTTATTGCATCCCATTTTATTGATGAGTCGAGTTTGATTTTTCTTGTAAACCTACCAATCGTTTGGTTGTAAAAGTTAGTAAATCACATTTTCCATCGACCCATGAAATACCCTCTCGAACCCCAATCGACAAGGTCAAGGTTTAATCTAATCCCTTGTCATCTTGAGATGCCACAACAACTTTTACAATTCCCTAAATTGACCATTTGATCATTTAACATATTAGGATCCATGTTGACTTGGGTTGTAGATCGGGTAGCTGATGGAAGTTAAAAGTGGGGTATGGTTTTGGCTTGCCATTTGAACCCTGAGTGAAGAAACGGTTATCCGCCTCCGTAAACCTCTAGTATTCTTACATGACAATTTCTTGCAACCCTTAGTTATGATAAAAACACCTCTCGAGTTATTTTTGAGAAGGGGTTTTGTAGGCCTCTGGTCATTGTTTGACTAGGTTGAACTAGTTCAATTACAACCAATGGCTCTAGAAAAATAGTAGCCATTTGTAACCAATTATCTAGTTCCAAGTTCTCACAACTCTGGTGAATTCTCGATATATAGGAGATTGTATAAGAATTTCCTTATTGTGTGTTCACCCATCGGAAGTCAGATTTTGAACACAATTTCTTATCCCTTGAGTTAAAATTTGACGTTTTTGCAAAACTAGTTGGAATATGTGAAAGAATGTCGTAAGACCCTCATCAAGTCAATTAATCGATGAGAAAATTATAAACACTTATAAATGACTGTATGGAAATCTAATTTGTGTCTTGTTTTGAGAAATGTGATTGTTAGGAAAATAGTGTATTTCTCTCTCCTCTCTTCTTTCTCTCTCCTCCATTAGTGAAGAAATGAAGTGAAATGAATACATCTCTAACTCTCTCTTGTTGTGTGTGAAGTATTATGATTATGTGAATGGAAAACTAAAAACGTGAATTATGCTAGATTTTAGGTAGATGCCATCCCAACAGTTGTGCTAACCATGCGATGGTTACAAGTGCAAGACACGAGAGAAAGTGAAGTGTACTAGTGTTTTCATAGTAACCTGTTATTTGGAACAATGTTATTGTATAGGTTATATCAACAATACTTTTATATATTAAAATGTTAATTATTGAATTTTGTTATGAGTATAAAATTATTAGCATTTTTTTGGGGTGTTTGGAAAATGGGCATTTGGTCATGGGTGTTAATTTGATTCAGGATTATATATTGTTAAAATGTTGGATGTTTACACTATTTTAAATGAATTGATCTTTTATAGTACATTTTAGTGTGAAATTAATCATTAAATCTCTTATGTATTGTACTATTTACTTGAAATTATAGGAAAGGAAACTAAATAAATTGTCAAACTTAGAGTAAAATCCTTGTCTAGATTTACCCCTCTTATACAATCACTTGCATAATGTAGAAGACTGAAAACTTAGGATGAGCCTAGTTGCTTATACTAGACATTGTCTCCTAGCTTAAGGGAAATAAGGACCCAAATTCAAGTTATCACAATAGCATGTAAGGTCAATGACATTATCGCCAAGCCATCTGATAGGAATAGTAATGGTCAAACGTTGTCTAGAGTATGGGGCTTTCCTCCTAGGAATTGTTTCGTATGTGTAACAAGGCGAATGGGTTTTATTAAGTTAGTACCTCTAAAGAATCCAGTCTTAAATCTAATGCAAACCCTCTTACGCCCGACACAAGAGTAAAATTAAGGGTTTTAGGTGTCAAAGATCGAGTTGATTTTGAAAGACATCTTGAGGATTAGGTTATGGTTGAATTCCATACCTAATACCAGCTTATCAATTTTGTTTACTATAATACACTATTAATATTTAATCGTGGGATATAAAAAATTGTAAATAACACTTGGTCTTTGAAAATGTAATCATGAGATGATGTCGCAAGAGAAAAGTGAAATTTGATCTTTCTTGTAACTTGATTAAGCCTTCTTATGTTGTGAAAAAGAAACTCATGTCATGTAAAAGTTACTATAAACCTACCCAATTATTAAAGTATAATTAAAAAGAGAGGATCGTGAACCTTAATCCTTTAAACAAAAGAATTTTCCCTCTTATTCTCGTACTAGTTCCTATTGTGTAATGAAGGTATGATGCAAAACCATGTAGACATGCCTTTTAGAAATGAATCCTAGGGACAAGAACTAGTAGCCTCGTGTGTATACAAATGTCCATATTAAAAAATTAGTTGAAATAAGGTATATGAATCAAATTAAATGAAACAAATTTAAGTTGAATGTTAAACGATATAAAATAAATTTAGTTTAGAAACAAAATGTAGAACGTATGTTCACATGTGAAGTTCCCTTCAAATCCTTAAATTAATGTTTGAAACATAATTGTCATAAATATGTATCCATGAAAGTGTTGTTCTATGGACAATGCCATTTATAAGTGTGTATTGTAGTTGGATCATTGTCTCATACTAGTAATTGGGAATTCAGTTTTTATGTGCATCATATGGTTCATTGTAGATATGTTTTATTCTTTTTGGGGTGAGGTTTTATTAATTTTTATTGGAGCAACAAGGTATAGCTAGTGAAGGGAGGAATAAGGGAAATGTGTGTTTTGTTTTGGAGGAAACAAAGGAATCCGTGGCTTGTCTTATTGGAGGGATACGGGGCCCTCTAAAGTTGATATGGTGTGTATGTTTTGGAAGAATAAAACACTAGTCGGGATTCCTTCTTGGAGTGATAAGGGGTAGTTTAAATAGTGACATATCCCCTATATAAGCCTCTTAGGCAGGCTTCATAATGTGTGTCATCTTTATGTGGTGTTATGCATTCCTCATTATGTTCTATTTGTGGGTTCATGCTTGTGTAAAATTTTCATGTGATGTGAGTTATCCCAAGTGATCCCATGTGGTGTCATGTAACAACTAATGAAAGTCAAGCATAATTATTCTTGTATTTTGAAATTTGTATTTGTGTGTCAGGTACGTGGGCATCACATATAGTATTTAACAATGTTACTATTTTTTGTATGAGTGAATCTCATATAATTCATATTATAGTTTGTACTAATAAATTTATTGTGTTATTGTGTTGTAGTGATATGCTTCTAAAGAGCGTGGGTTAGCAAGAAGAGATCTTAGGAAGTAGAATTTGTTGAAGATATTTCCGATGAGATATATATTCGTATTACTATGTCTTAAATTGAGTAAAGATTTCTGAGTATAGAGTTCCATAATTTATGTTTTGAGAATTTTAATTATAATATTATGATGAGTATTTTGATGACTTAGTGGTTTAAGGAATCCTATAATAGAGACCCATATCTGTAATAGAATTGAAATAATGGAGGTAATGTTATTTTCCCATGAAAAAGAAACATGAAAGAAACAATTTCACCATAGAATATACTTGTAATATTATAAATAATTGTTCCCGTTCATACACTTATGTGATAATTTTTTTGATAGACGTCTATATGGAAGTAAAATAGTCTTAAATTTTCTTGGATGATGGATAGATTTGGAGCTATATGTTTAGATGTCATATACAAAACCAAATAGAGAAATAATTGACATTCAAGGTGATCCTAATACTTTATATGTACTAAAAAAATCAAAAATAGATTAATTCTTGCACTAGAACATATTGTAATTTGAGAACCATATAATTTTTAATTTTAATATGTGGAATATATTTGTTCATAGAAATACCATTTACAATTTTTAAAAATAAAACCATCCATTGATAATGTTTGTCCTTCATTTCATCTTATAAATTAAGTCTAAGTGATATCTTCCTACATTCATGACCCAAATCTTTTCTTTAAAACCATTTGTTATCATTTTATTAGATGAAAAACAAAGTGTAACATAAAAGTGGGAATGCAATATTGTAATATGTAAAGTAGAAAGAAAATTGAAATAATATAATAGAATATTCAATTGAATTTTAAAACAATAGTTATATAAATAGATGTAAAAATTAGAGTTTGTTATAAAAATAAAATCATTTAGTATGATAGTATAAATTTTAAATGAGATAATATATCTTATGAATAAAAACATTTGTAGTTTTGAAGACAAAATATATAAAATTTAGTACAATGAAGAAATATTAGAGATATTTAAAATTACAATGATGTAGACATATTTAAGTAGGTTCTAAGGTCATAATTGAGTTGATATGGATACTTCTGTGGATTTCCCGATGTTATTGAACTTAATGTTGAAGATAGAACTTGGATTCAAAACTTGGATTATGAAGGGTTTCCTTTAGATGCAGAACATATTTTTCTCTTGGTCATTTAGCAAGCAAATTGTCACTTGGTTCATAAACATGCTAAAGGTAGAAGATCTTGGTGGAAGAATTCTAATCCTAATCACCTAGTTGTGAATGATCCATTGGTTTGTGATTCTGATTCAGTTGATGAGGAATTGGTTGAACCAAAAATGGTGGAAGTACAACAAGCTCGTAACTTTGAGGAAAGCATTGAAGTTTTGATTCCAATCCATAACAATGAAAATGTAAATCCAAATATGGAAGAGGGTTGGAAAGTTGTCAAGAAAAAAAAGGCACAATCTCTCCCCTTAAAATGTAGCTAAGATCCAAAGGGAAGGGGCTTTGTTGAGTTTGTTGTTTGTTTGTTTTTGTTGTTACTTTGATCTTTGGTGCCACTGGTAGAGGTTGGTTTGTTTTGTTCCTCAATGTCTTATCTTTTTCTCCTTTTGTTGTATGGGGTAGGGTCCCCTTAACCCTTTTTCACCGTTAATCAAAAAGTTGTCTTACATTAATTTAAAAACAAATAAATTATTTATTTATGTTATAAATGAACTATATCACATAACCATGATATAATCATGAGGAAAAAAATAATGCTATTTTTGTAATATATTGTAGTCATTATAAACCTTTCTCTGTAAAGATAATTGAGAATTATGTAGAATTACTTTTTATTAAATTGTCCTTTACACCATCCTTTTTATTTTATATTATTTATAATTAATGTTGAACAATGTATTAATATTGAAGTTGTTCTTCCGATCTTCACGGAAGATGGTAACTTGGATCGACAATGTGGAACGGAGGAAGAAAAGACATTACAAATTAAAATTGAACACTAATTCTATCATGGAATGATGATGTGAGTAGGTTGGCTACGGACTGCTTTGTATTGTTGTTGTTTTTGAGCTGTTAAGATGATGCTTTTTGGCTGTATTCTAGGTAGATTGTTTTCAGCTGCTTTGGGCTTCATGTTAAATCTTGATTTTGATCTTTTTTTTTTTGTTTTGATTAATTTGTAAAATCTAGCTTCTGAGCCTTTCTATACAAGGGTATAATCCCTTTCAAAAAACTATTTACCAATAATTTTTTTGTAAAAATGTTGAACAATGCATTGCTATTTTTTATTTGTTGAATTATAAACATGTGTATATAATTATTCATGATATCTACATGTACATTATCCTTGTATTGCAATTTAAAGTTAGATTAAAAATTTGTCAAAAAATAAATTATGGATTTGGTTGTCTTTAAAAAAATACAATTTTCAAATGATAATAAAATTAATTTATTTTGGTATAAAGAAAATCTTCCAAGTTAGTGAATGGGATGCAATAAAGAAGCTCAAAATTATATAAACAATTTTATGCAATATATATGATTTGAATTGTTGCTTGTCATTTGGCAAAACATTATCCGAGTGGATGATGCTAATATATGTGTGCAAACAATACTATGGATTATTATGATGGATTTCAATTATGGTTTTGTACTGGAATTAAAAAAAAAAAAAAAAAACAACCAGCGTTATAAACCACTATATAAAAAAGTGCGCTCTTAAATTAAAAACTAATAGGTTTGGCTTATATGTGTGCTAACAATACTATGGATTATTATGATGGATTTCAATTATGGTTTTGTACCTGGAATTATTATTTACAAAAAAATAAAAAAGTAAAAAAATTAAAAAAACAACCCACGTTATAAACCACTATCTGAAAAAATGCGCTTTTAAATTAAAAAACTAATAGGTTTGGCTTGAGGGAAATACCCTTAAAATAATGCCATTAATAAATCATTAATTATAAAACTTTGTATTTTAAAAACTGTGACATAATGATTAGTCTTATACTTGATTAAATTAAAATATATATGATAACACTTATCTGTTCCATCCTATACGGCCTCCTCAATTTGAGAAAGAGCAGAGGGAGCCGCCATTATTTGAATAAGAATATGAAGCACCCACTTGATAGACGGCCTTCTGTGTGGTTCATGGCGAGTACAGATTAATGCAAGCCCTAAAAGCCTCACCATATTCTTCTGCGTAGAAGTCGATACCGTTGTGAAAATGGAAGGATCTAAAATCTGTGCATATTCATGACAGACCTTATATCTCACCCATCCCGGCAAGTCTCCCAAAACTTGGTCGGTTGAAGGTCGTTTCAGAGTGAGCAGCTCAAGCAGCACCATGCCGAAGCTGTATACATCCGATTTTGCTGTTGCTTCTGCCTCCGATCTTTTCTTGCATTCTGTTAACTTACAAATTATGAATTAGCTCAGCAATGTTTGTATTTATTGCTTGGAAAGAAATAATTTAACTCGTTACCTGGAGCTCTATATCCACTTAATCCTCGAAACGCAGAAGTAGAGGCGGAGAAATTTTCGATTAGTGAAGCAATGCCGTAGTCAGTCAAGAGAGGCTCCTGATTCTCAACATTCACAAATATATTGCGTGGATTTAGATTTCCATGAACCACCGGACACTTATTATTAATCCCACATTCTTGGTGCAAATAAACCAGTGCACGCGCAATTCCATGAACAATTTTCAGACGGGTTTCCCATCTCAAACCGCAACAATTTCTTTGATTAAGATAATGATCGAGGGTGTTGTAACCTGCATATTCCATGACTATTTCCTTGAGGTCTGAAGCCACGGAAAAGCCCAAAATACGTACCAGATTAGGATGTCGAAGCCTGGTTAGTGCATCTATGATCTCTGAGAAACTCCGGTTGGCTTCATCGGAGTTGTTTAAATTCAGCCTCTTTATTGCCACCACTAAGCCATCTTGCAAGACTGCTTTGAATAGGAAGTACCCCATGGCGTGGCGGCCATTAAATTGTCTCCATGGTATCCTCTGGTTGCCACCCACAGATCTCGTGCTTCAAATTTTAATGGGTGCCACTTATTTTCTATGACAGCAGGCGGCCTCTTTGAAGGAAGAAGATCATTGCAGCTGAGTAGCCAACTTGCTAACAATAAAAATGTGGCCATTGCAGGGCGTAGAGTAAAAGTTTGCCTGTAGAGGACAGGTTTCCGTCAGAGTCTGTTAGTTCGCCATCATCATTTGCTCCGTTGGATGGTTCCTTGGAATCACCATTCCCACCCACAAAGGAGCAATACATGCAGAGAATCATCAAAGACCACTCACCGAACAATAAATTAATCTTCCTCCCCATCATCTTCTATGGAGATTAAACATATCACTGTGTTGATACCCAAAGTAGGAATTTATAGGGAAACGAATCAACGCCATTTGGGTTTGTGCTTGTGGAATAGCTTGAATATATCACTGTGTGTACGCTATGACAAGAAAAAGAAGATTGCCGCTGGTTTTCACTAAAAATTATGTGAATTCAAACGTTTTTCCGGATATCCTGGTCAGTACAGCTTTCATTGAACTTTATACGGGCGTTGTTTGTCAAGCAAATGCATTTTTCAAGCAGAAATGAAGTAGATAAGGGAAACAAAACACGACACAAGGAAGGATCGATCTAATTTCTTTTCTGCAGCGGCAATGATCCCTTTTGAAAGAATTCAAACATAGAAATTTCCCAGCGAGCGCTGTCTGTATCATCGCGCACCCGAATCTGACATTACCAGGAGAAAGAGGCAAATTTTAGTCATTGCAGTTTTTCGGCCATACCAATTCGGACACGGGCTGTCCTGAATCGTAGACATATCTTTAGAAACATTTTATTTCATTAGTTTTAGATGTTCGACCGTTCCACATAGGACATTTGGTCGTAACTGGGACACCGAGTTATTTATTGGGAAATTTTAATGATGACACACACCAAAGCAAACCCCAAACTTGCCATATGTTGCAATTTATTGCTATATTTTTCAATTTCTTGATAAAAATATAAAAATTTAGATGAACTCTAATTTGAAAATAGATGTAAGGTAACATTTGAAGAGATTCCAATGATAGCAAGTTTGAAACCTTGAATAACAAAGCCACAAATTTTCAAACCTAAAATACACTTATGACAGAAAAAATTAAGTAGGATGTGCAAAATTATTAGTTAGCTAGAACTTTTTTAAGAATATTAACAAAAAAAAACTACGCAACAAAAATTAAGTTGCAACAGGATAAAATAGAATATATGAAATAGAGAAAATGACCAAAAATAAACTAACACAAATTTACATTAATCAAACATACATTACATTCCATGCAATCTTCCCACTTTGTTGTGCATGATTACATATTTATAGCATTTACAAGATATGAAAGCTCCCATTTTCTAGAGGATTCTACATCCTAGAACATTCATTGTCTAGATGATTCTACATCCTAAAACATCTATTTGCTACATAGTTCTACAAAAAGAGCTAGAATCTTCTATGGAAAATTCTAGATAATCTCATTTAAATTTGAAGATTCTAGACAATCTTATCTTCCTAACTTCCCCCTTAAGATTGGCTAGAGCAATAAAAGAAGAGGGGAACATTATACCACTATTCGTCCCTTAATGTTCACCTCTGACATACCAAGAACTCATCAGAATTTCAAGAATTTGGCCTTTGTCATGCTCTTAGTAAATATATAACCTATTTTTTCTTCACTAAGACAAAAATGTAGAGTGACAATATTTTCCTAAACAAGATCCCGAATGTAATGAACATCAATCTCAATATGTTTTGTTTTAAAATTAAAAAAATAGATTTGAAACTTGTATCGTACTTTGATTTTCAAGTAGCATAACCTTTTGTGAAACTAAGATCAAATAAAATAGATCAACTACAAACAACTTCCTTTCTGGTTCTTTTATTGATTTATATTTTGCTTCACATGAGAACAATGACGTAGTTGTGTGTTTTTTGCTACTCCATGTAATAGGGATTGATCCGTGATCCATGTAGTAGATTTTTGCCATTTATATCATTGCCCCAATCTGAATCAGTAAATCAAACCAAGGAAAGTGAGGACATAACAATAGTGGATTCCAAATTGAATTGTTCCACAAATGTATCGGAAAATTATCTTTGTAGCCATCCAATGACTTTCTTTGTGTTCCTACATAAATCTAGATACTAGATTGACAACAAAACAAATGTCTTGTCTAGAATGTGGTAAGTAAACCAAGATACAAAATTATTGTCTATATAAAATGAAGTCCACTCTCATGGAAGTACACTCTTTGGTAATATTTACTCTAGATTAAAAAGGAGTCAGGTTAAACTTGCATTCAAGAATTTTAAACTTTTCTAAAATATCTAGAGCATATGTTGATTGTGAGATAAACAATCCAACATGTAGCCTATAAACTTGTAAACCCATAAAATAATTTAGCTCACCCAAATCACACATATTAAATATCCTTTTAACATATCATTTTAGATCATTTATTAGCCTAATATTGTGTTCAAGGATGAGTAAATTGTCTACATAAATTGCAACAAGAAGACTTTCATCTTAGACTCTCTTCACATATAGATTTGGATCTGATTTACATTTATGAAACACGTGAAGTTGAAAGAAACCATAAATATTCTCATTCCATTCTCTTGGCGCTAGTTTCAAGCCATGCATTGACTTCTTTAGCCTACAAACAAGCTTAGGATGTTTTTGATCTACAAATCCAAGTGGTTGATCCATGTATATTTATTGATGTAAATCTCCATTTAAGAAAGATTTTTTTACATAGATCTATTTGATAAAGATGCAACCTAAGACTAGAAACAAAAGAAAAAATAACTCTAATTGTCTTCATTCTAATGATAGGAGTGAATGTTTCTTCATTATCAATGCCCTCTTTTTGATTGAATCCCTTAGCTAGGGTTCATTTTAAGAGACCTCTTGGAAATTGGAGGTGGAAAATACCTGGAACTGGTTTTGTGAGAAGGTGAATTTTCTCGGGGTTTTACGCAGTCTTTTTTCCTGATCTTCAAGTGGTGTGACAAAAGGCTGCAGACATGCGATAGGAGATTTTCTATCGCGTGTCAATAAGGTTATTGATGCGCGACAAAAATTTTTTTATCGCGCGTCAACGAGGGTGTCGTCTCGAGCCTCCGCTCTCTAGTTGCATGACAAAAGAATATCTGTGTCACGCATCATGGAACTCTCCCTGTCGCGAGTAAACAAACTCTCCCTATTGAGCGTAAAAAAACTCTCTATCACGCGTTTGTAGCCTCCGCCCTCTTATTGCGCGTTTATTGTACTTTATAATACATATGTCCCCAAGTGGTTTGAGTGAGCTAGTAGTGTTCTGCTTGGCGAATAATCTAGGATTATATAGGGGATAGTTTCAAGGGTAGGCAAAGCCGATCCCTAGAAAAATTAAACTATAATTTTTAGGTGAACAGGTCACTGACCAGCGCCAGAAATTTCACCTTTTCAAATTTTTCAAAAATGGAATATTTTCCATATTATGAATATTCGGCACTAAAATTATCCTTGCCCTTAGCAACCATTCTAGCTTTGAATTTTTCTATATCACCATATTATTTAAGTTTATTTTTATGAACCCATTTGCATTCAACAACATTCTTACTTATACAAGAACATCAACATGAAGAAATTAGATTAGGAAAAATTTTGGTTTGAACCATCTCAGGAAGGTGGTCATGGGATTTTAGAAGCCTTCCTAGGTTTCAAGGTAGTCTAGAATTTGAATTTGGCTTGGTTTCTCACTTTCCGCCTAAAAGTGAAATTTGAATTTTCAAACTAAGTGTTGACCTAAGACCATTAATCTTCAAAAATCTGATTGTTGTGCTCACTAAATGCTTGAAAACTAATGAATGTACATAGTAGAAGCACCTAGAGGAGAGAACGAGTGCCCCAAGAAATAACGACTTATCCGAACACCTATGTCCGTGAAAATGCTTAGGTTATTATCTCTCTTGGGTTGTAAGAACTTTCCTATCGGTCACTCTTTATCACTCCCATTTTTTCTCGTTAGATCACCAATTACACCTATAACCTGAAATTTTATTTTGAATGCCTCCACATGCCCACAAACCATGTCAAATCTAATAAAAATATGTAAAATGGGAATTCGTAATGATGTTGTAGGTCACTCGAAGAGTGAACTTACAACCGAGTGTTGCACTACATCTGAGACTCCATGTAGTTCTTTGTGTGTGTGTATCCATGTCCCATGCCCTAAGTTTCCCTTGTGAAAGTTACACGATGATAATGGACTAGATATAGATTGTCCCGAACATGCAGAATAATTGCGATAGAATAGAATGAACTCCCTCTTATGCAGTGTAAGCAAACTAAGGAAACCCTTGACCCTTGTGCTTTCGATGCTTTCCAACTTTATTTGAAAGAATTAACTAAGTATATATATGATTCCCTCTTTTGAATTTCATAATTGATAATTAAAAGGCCAAGAAAAAGTATTAAAAGGTGACCAAGAAGTGAAAAGGACCCAAAAGAGTAAGAATAAGAAAGAGATGGACATAAGATCCCGGGAGGGACAAGAGTGCCTAGCACTTCTATCCTAATCGGGTGTTAGTGTCGGAGGACATAAAAAGATAAATTAGTCAAGTGCTTTGATAGAACTATAAAATGTGTAAAGCCAAAAGGATGCTCAATCAAGCTGAAAAATAGTAAATTGCAAGAGATAAATCAACCAAAAGGCTAAAAGGAGATGTTAAACAATAGTTCTCTTTCCTAAGAATCATATATACGTTAGTATGCTTTAGGACATAAAAATGTACCCAAGTGCACAAATTGTGTGTCTACATTTTCCACCAATTTATGGTGTTGAGTGAATAATTGATAACACAACTGAGATAGGAGATGCGTACCTTGTAATCCAAAGAGGATTGTAGTTGATAGTGTGTTGAGTGGACAAGTAGCCATGTGAAGCATAAAGTGATTGTAATGTGAAGCATGGAAACTAAGAAAGGGAGGTAGACCTTAGGGGTAAATCCTATGCATAGGAGTGTGTTGTTGGAGATTTTTATTATTGTTTTGAGTTGCTTCTTGTTTCTGTAAGGACAAACATGTAAAATTAGATAAATATTATTGAAATTCATGTATATGAAGGGTCGAGATAAATTTATGTATAAGTAAGTAAAAACATGTCTATAAAGTAGTAGCTAAGGAAAGACTACACCTAATGTATGAGAGAGTCTTGGATAGAAAATTGTTTTGTTTGGGGAGTGATCAATTCCCAACCAAAAAAGCGTCGAGCCATGAATTTGAGCATCCTACTACCAAGGATGAGGTTTTTGGGTGATCTCACGCCAAGAGTGAGGTTTGTTGGGTGATCTCATGCCAAGGATGAGTTTTTAGGTGATCTCATGCTAAGAGAAGAGTGCTAGGGAGAGCGGTCTTTTTATCTCTCCTTCCATGACACTTCTCAAATGATAAGTTCCAATGTAGATTGGTACATCCCGATTTTTTATCGAATTGTAACTAAGTTATAACCAAATTGTCAGAACCGAATTATAACTTAGTTATAACCAAATTATAACCGAATTATAGCCAGTCGTAACCAAATTGATGAATTCTCTAATTGAATACAAGTGTTTGATATTGTTGATTTGTACTGTAACTTTCTAGTAAACTATGCTTAGTTTAAAATGTCATTTTTTTCCCTAGGACGCAATCACCTGTGGGACAAAAGTGCCCATTGTTTTCTGTCTTATACTAGGCACTAGTGCCCGCTTCTCGTGTTTTTGATCCAAGATTGATTCGCACCACTTTATAACCGTGTACCTTTTCTAATTTTGTGCTATGTTATTATGTTATGAAGCTCCATGTTATTGGAACGGTCATTTTTCACCAATAGTTGCACCCCTCGGTTGCTATGCATATGACGAATGTAGGAGGATGTGTCCCATACTAGAAGAGATGAGAGTGATATGCATATCATAGATTAGATACCGGATGGGGTAGGGGATGTGCATGATATAAACTAAGGCACATGCAACTAATATAGGCTAGAAACAAGCGCTAGTGCAAAAGAGCTAGCATTCAATAGAATACTATGTATAATACAACTATGAAGACAAGAGGGACCGTGAAAAGTGGGTTGCATACATGGGACATCACTCACAATGTTACAAGACACTTAGGGCCGAAGAAACTATAAGCAAAAATGATTAAGAAATACATAGTGCATAGCCCTTAAACAATGGAAAACAATATCAAACAAGAAGTAACAGATAACTGAGGTTGTATTATATCATACAAGGAAAATGTTACATGCAAAGCACCCATTATTCTATTATAAATACAAATATTATTTCAAATCATG
The DNA here is from genome assembly GCA_018340775.1 of Taxus wallichiana var. yunnanensis. NCBI lineage: Eukaryota > Viridiplantae > Streptophyta > Pinopsida > Cupressales > Taxaceae > Taxus > Taxus wallichiana. Next base: position 845,402,422 of record CM031239.1, read on the forward strand.
TATATAGTAGCGAAAAGTAAGTGATAGTGACAAGAAGTAGTAAATACTCTAAAAATAGGACATGTGATGTGTAGTAGGAGAGTAGGAAAGGTAGATATCCCGGGATCTTGGATATGACTAGTAAAGAATGGTTTTGAGCATCATGCATCATGTAAGAATCAGTAAATAAAACCTCAAGATACCATGTGAATGTGCATGTGTGTATATAAAAGGATAATGAGATACTAGATATTCAATTAGCATAGGAAACAAAATGCAACATGTAAATAGTATAAGATAACAAGAGTAAAGACAACTAAGATGTGTAGATGTTGTGTTAAAGTAATGGGGTGTTAATATGTAAGATATGAAGAAAATGGGGATCCTATTTACCCCACAATGGATGTGTGTGATGTGAGGTTCAGTTAGGAATTATACCCTAAATTGTTAAGTATTAAGCATATAAAAGTGTGCATCATCGTGTAACGAGGTAGAGTATGACGTACCAACATTGGCTTTGTATAGATAGGAAAAAGTAATGGTATAAGATGCCGGTGAGGAAAGGTAAGTCGAATCGCTCAAGTGTGTATATCCGGAGCTTCTGGAAAATAGATGTGATCATTATGAGAAATAATAACCATAGTATGTATAATGAATGAAAGGATGGTATGGCATATATATAAATTCATATGTGTATCATGAATAGAAGGATACATAAGTAAGCATGAGGAGTAAAGCATGTATGGAGTGACATAGGAGCGGAAAGGGAATCCATAAACATATATAGATGTAGCAAGGTGTGCTCATAGTGTAGATAAGAGAAAGTTCTGCTAGAAATATTAACTTGAAGTGAAAAGCAAAAGTAAGGTATAGGTGTGTATGTGAGTAGTATGGATATGCAACTACTGATTAGAACATCCGACTATGGGGAAATTTTGATGCATCCCAACTATGTGAGTGATGTCCATATCTATTTGATGATGGAAAAGAGACCATGCCATGGTGGTAGATGTTGAAATGTGTCATGAGAAAATTTATGGTTGTCACAATGGTAGGTAGAATCAAGGGTATGACCAACAATCGAATCTAAGTCAACAAAATTACTAGGTTTAAAATACAATATCCACAAATGCTCATCTAACATAACAAATGGTTCATCGACATTATATGCTTCACTCGATTCACACAGTCATCAACATAGGAATTATATAGATTAAGATGTGGATGTAGTCACAAAATCATGCACTTACTACTATAATTATGCCACTAAGTATGTTGTTTTATATATGAATCTTGCATTAGAAAAGTATTCATTAAAATTTAGTCCCCTAGTCTTGTTGTTAGTTTAGTTAGTAATCGTCATTGTTTGTCTCACACATTCATCACTTACTTAAATAGTTCTAGTCATATCTCATGGAGTGTTATCCTGTCGTTATATGCTCGGCTTTTGTCTCCGGTATCGACTAGGGTGATTAGGAAGGAATTAGGGCACCTTAGGAGCCTTCACCCTCATTTCTAGGCACCTTGTTATTGGTCACACTTGGTTCTCATTTAGATGTTCGAGGTCGGTATTTATGGTTTTCACTCCAATTCCCCTAGGTACTAGTCGGAATTTCGGGTTATTAGTGTCCAAATTTGAGCAAGAGATACCTATATAAACACAACATACATACTTTTTAGAGGTGAACTATTTATGCTAAGGGCTAGTTATCTACATAACGCAAGGGACTATAGTTTGGCACTATTTTACATCACACACTTCATAATAAGGGGAGTTTATTCAATTCCATCCACCATTTTACATCTTTATCTAGCTATTGCCCCTACTACTTTGGCGTCATTGGTGCTAGGTAACCCTAGGCACATCGTTACACACACAAAGCACATAGAACTACATTGGGTCTGAGATGTAGTGTAGTTCTCAGTTGTAAGTCCATCCATTTGGAAGTTGAGGACATTCTAACCCATTCATTTGCATCTTTTTTTTTTAGGGTTTGATGCTTTTGTGTGAGGTTTTGTAGGAGATTATTCATTGAGATTTATATCAACATTAGCGAATTAAGTGTCACACCAACCAGACCAAAGGGGAAGTACTATAAAGGTTTAACAACCACATAAGATCTAGTCTCTAAGTCACTTCGTAGACCAGGATGCCCATATTTTGACTAGGACACCCATAGGTGCCGGTGTTCATCCTTAGGTGCCCCTAGTCCGCCGATCTCGCCACTCCCGTAGTTTTACGAGGTTTGTTATGACAATCAATTCTACCTATGCTCATCACCCTATCCAATCCTAGATTACTACAAGGTAATTCTAATTTAGGCTAGTACCATTTCCTTCATATTTCATTTCATTTAAAATATCAAATAAATTCTCTATCATTTATATTTCAATTATTAAAATTTTGTATTTCTTAGATTATTACTAAAATACAGATTTTAGTTAATCATTTTGGTGAACCCATAATTTAGAACATTTTTTTCCTAGGATCCACTTTAAACCCTAATGGCTAAGGATATTTCATCTTCTTCTTGGCCCATCATGTCTCATTTTAGTGTCAATCCTATCTATGATGAGGTTGCCATTGCTTGAGCTCACGACTCTCTATAGTAATCCTACTATGCCAGATGATATTCAACAACTCTTAGATGGTCAACAATATGTGCCTACTAGTTTTAAAGATTCTCCCATTGGCATTAGTATCATTTCAGATCTAATATCCTTCACTCATTTTACACCATGTTATATGGCTACTAGTGATCCTCCTGTTGATCTTTCTAAGGAAATTCTAGATGATTCTCTTATTGATTACATGTTAGGTCTTGACAATATCTCTCATACTAATTCTCCTCCTAATCAGACCACTATTATGGCTACATCTCATGACTCTCCTATTTTTGATACTACTTCTCCTAATCCATCACATAATAGTTCACATACTCTCTCATATTATGTTGATGATCCTACTGATAGTATGCTTAATGAAATTTTCATATTTGAGTCTTTATCGATGTCGATGATACAATTAATAGTCATGATTCTACTACTTTTCATACTACTGAGTCTAAATCTCCTACTCCACTTTCTCTTGAGGTTATATCTAGCATCATGCATGAGTTACCTCCATATATTAGTTCCTCTTCTCCTACCATCTCATATCCTCTTATCACTTCACCTACGTCTATCAGTTTATCTTCTTCTATCGAGGTATCTCCATCGGTTGCTTCACCTCCTAGGGATGTTTCCAATGCTAGTCCTACCACTACTATGGATGTTCCATTTTCTCCATATATTATGATTCTTCAACACCTACCCCTAGTGTTCCTTTAACATCGAGATATCCTTTATCTTCTCTTAAGATACCTATGATTACTCACAATGGAAAGTTACAACCACTTAATACATTATTTCCATCTCCTACTATTCCTTCACAAGACATTTTGTCTCTCATGCATGTTGTAGGTCACTTACAATCTCAGGTTCAATCACTCACTTTAGAAAGTAGGGCTTATTATGCTTCAATTGATAACAATTCATTACATGGTAACCCTATTCCTAAGAAAATTCATAACTCCACATTCCCTAAAGAACTTTATCATGCCTACATTCACATGATTTGATGGTATTGGTGACCCTCACTTACATATCCAACATTACCACATGGCTATGGATTCCTATTCTAATGATAGATTATTGCTTAAGGCCTTTTGACATAGTCTTACTGATGATGCTTTACAATGGTACACTCATCTTCCATTTGGGTCTATTAGTACTTACTATGATATGGAGGACACCTTCCTTCATCATTTTATCATCAACAATGGCCCTAGAGTTACTTATGATCATATACCTACTTTACATCAGGGCACATCCGAACCTATCAAGGATTACATCTTATGATTCAATGCTTGTATGCATCAATTAGTATTCCAACCTATTGATCTTGAGAAGCAATTCATATTTTTTGTGGTCTAACTCCCCGCTCTCAAGCAACAATTGCAATATGATACATGTGAGTCATTCATACTCTTGTGCTATAAAGTTATTGATCTAGAATGGTACCTTCTCTTAGCACATGTTATTGATATTCCACTCCCTACTACTACTGTTATATCATCTAGTTCTTATCCATTTCCACTAGTTGAGCAACCCACACAATCTCCATCTCTTCCTAGCAAGCAATCTCAACCTACTACATCACAAAAGAATCCTTTCTCCTCCTCCTCCGTGATAGACTACTTCACCATCTACTCCATCTATTTCATGTGAGCCATTGCACTTCTCTCATCATGCTCGACCACATGATGTGCTATGTGTTGTTTTACTTCATGAGCATCTAATTCACTTTCCCTCTAATCAGCATCATCCACAACATCATCTACAATGTTAGCATGATCAACCCTATTGTAATTATCATCACATCAATGGCCATAGGGATAATGATTGCTTTTCCCTTCATGATAGATTGCAACAATTAGAGGATAAGGGCATCATTTCCTTTGGCTCTCACTCATGTGAGAGTTCCATCTCTCCTCTTCCTCATCGCATGTTTCTACTCAAGTTGAGTTGTCTCCTCCATCTAATGCTAAGGTTATTATCCATCCATCACCACAATTTTTCACTCATGTGTGCTCTCCACCACATCCATCCATTTTGCAAAATCTCATCCATTACATCACTTCATCCATCTCATCCACTACATCATGCTACTATGTCACACTAGCTTCCACAACCCTCAACATTTTCCCATCCCATCGCTACTCCACATGATATTTAGTTTAGTTCATATGCTCACACTACTTCCATGCCACATGCTTTTACCACTTCATGCACCTTGGTCTATGGTAGGTGATTGCTATCACCTTACCCCCTAATAAGACATTTTAGTTCTTACAGTTCTTACATGACTGTTGAGGTTTTTCTATAAGAACCTTTCATCATGTGCTTCATCGATTCATCTAGCACACTCAATCATTTCTGATGATGCACTCTTTCTTTACGTGGTTCATTATTGATTGTGAAGGGTCTTAACTAAATGAACCTAATCATCTATACCTGGGGGCATCGCTAATCTCCTTCCCTCCCATATTCATCACACTAACATATTACGATCACATCACATTATCATATCAATAAGAATTCATCATGATAGGTCATTTTACAAATCATACATTATTTATCTTCACATACATTCTACTATCATCATTACACTACTAACTACACATTACAAACCCATTTAACAAATACACACATCACTCAACCCATCAAACATCATATCTAGCAAATCAAATTACATACGTTATCTATCATCATTCACATTACGCATTTTTTCTATCATTATCTACATCATAGTACAAGTACACATCAATAAACATGAACAACAACATCCAACACATCACATACATTACAACAATAAATTACGGGATCATACATCATCAATCACATCAGACATCAATACACATTGAAATACAATCATCATATACTAATAAAATAGTCTATATATATAGAGTACAATCATCCTTACAAAAACATCTCATCACTGGGGGACAACTCCCTACATCATATACACTAATACAAATCAAATCTCATCATCACTATCACTCTCGGGTATAATGAGAGCCCTAGAAATCGATGCCTCACCACTAACTCTATGTCATTGGTCATGACCTTAATACCTCTCAACCTACCTCCACAATAGTGTAACCTAGATAAATTGCTCGTGAACTGATGTTACAACTCGACATAATGTGAAAACACATCCTGCACTAATGGACCACCACCCACAACCTCTCTTGCTTATCATGTCTCCTCGCATGCCTCATCCCTCTCACTCAAGTAGCACCATACACATTTTTGTTGCTATAGAAACTAACTCAAACAAATGGGCATGCTCACTTGCAATGTCATCCACACGCTCTAGTATCCCGCCACCCGTAAGTACATCGGTCGGAACATTCTCGTGTCAAGGTGTGGATGGATGTGTCCACTATCAAAGACCAATAGGCATCACCTACAAAAACAATATAGCACAACACATTAGATAAACATCACTATCACATAGGCGAACAACAAAACCCACAACACAACTATATATATACTCACACTCCTCTATAGTTGCTGCTACATTATCCAGGAATGTTGTTTCCTCTCACCCTCTCCTCACTATGGTAACCTTGCTTGTATGTCTCGTGAACAATGGAAACAAGAATACCCATCAATGTGCTTCCCACCATGCACGATACTCCTACGTACACCCTGTGTCATTTGATTCTATCAAATTTATCACCACATCTACCTCATCTAGCCCAAGAGGTACTCGATCCACTCTCCTATGGTCCCTAGTTTAGCTCTATCCCTCCTAGGTGCTTGAATAGATCTCAACCATATATATGGCTCTAGGGGCACATCTGAGCCATACCAAACTGTCGTGATACCATCTCTACCTAAAATAACTCGGCCACACATGGGAATCGATCCTCTAACCACATAGTCCTTTGTATGCACCGTAGCTTTATAACATCCTCTAGCCATCCTCCATAGTCTCGGTATGGCCTCCATATCACTGCCTTAGGCCCCATCCTATCTATCAGTGCTCTATAGGTATCAGTGTCCATCTTACACCCATGCACACCAATCCATCTCCTCATGTATATATCTAGCCCAATGCACTCTTCTCATGGACCTCCAACTGGCCTCAAAACTGCTATGTGCTCGTAGGCCCATACATGCAATAGTGTGGTAGCACTTATCCCACCACCATGCTCTTCATACATTAATCTATATAGGTCTCTATATAGGTGGGACAACACACACCATGCCCACGCATATCTGGTACTCTCCTCCTCTATCTCGGTGGCATATGTCATGCATTTTATACAAGATGCCAACAGATACCCCCTTTACTATGATAGATAAAGCAATAACCACGGCTATCAAATTTCGTAAGCGTAGAAATCCAAACCTCAAAATAACATTCAAACTGATATGGGCCTCAAAAAGTACTCACTTCCCCATAAAATACCACCTCGCAGCTCACATCTGTCTCTCCATATTCTCTAATGGCATAACTTGTACTCTCTCCCCAACAACTAGATAATCATAGTATGTGATACACATCCTCCAATGTGACTATCATCTCACCAGTAGGCAACCAAAACGTACAAGTATCCGCACACCACCTCTCACATAAGGTTGTCAACATAGGAATATTATGGGGCACATCCCCCATCCGTGCTATGTGCCTGCATGCCAACACATCCATAACATCCCAATCATCATCTTAAAAACCTATCCCAAGAAAACTATTCAAATGATGATCTTCGTGGAACTCCCTCGAGTGGATATCCCTCTATAAAACATGAAATGGTGCCCAAACGTCATGTCATAATTCTATATAACTCCATAAACACTCACTTATCACATTACTATATAGTAAAAATCACATTTACATCATTTTGGACTAAATACACCCTCTCTAGACTTGGACGCCTGTAATTAGTAATGGGTCACCCGAGAGCAGGACACCGGTGTGCAGTGTCCGAGCACTCCCATCCCGAAGGCCATTAGCACCTTCACCATTCTTGTCTAAGTCTAAAACACTAAGAAAAATAAAAATATCACTTTTGTAAAAATTAAACACAAATAACTAACATACACACATTTTTCGAAAAAATAACACACTTACCAACTCCATCACCGTATGTGATGCTATAGTGGTCATTACCATCTCAAATCGCTAGAATGTGTTACTCTCACTGCAACATCTTTCCCCACTCAGAGCTCAATATCACTTGTGCATAAATACAAATGAAGTGACTAATCAATTTTTTACCTCCCTATTTATAAGTTACTTTTACCTACCCATTTCACTATAGTCATTATTTTGTGATCATTTCCTCGATTAATACACACCACATGATTTTTGTCATATCTTGAGTGTTTTTACTCCGATTGACACCCCATTTGAGGTGTTATTTCAAAATATTCCTACTATCATATCATGGATATGAAACACATTACACGTGAATTATATCTCCTTGACATTGTATTTTACTCAATCTATGCACATTTTGGTGATATTCATCATACACTATCTATTTTGCTTACTTTCGGCTCATCGTTTGTTCTTTTCATCACTTACGCTTTCACCAAAATGGGGGGGATAAAATCAGGGATCAACCTATAATTCCCCTTACACTATTAAGAAATCATTCAATACTATTAATCCATAATTTTCAAACATTTACTAATGCACCATGCGACATTTCATTGATTCCCCTAATAACCTAACCAGGGAGAAACATGCATTAAAATTTTACCATGCTATCATTCATCAATTTCTATTACATTCCCCATAATAAACTAACATAGGAGAAACTAGCATAAAATCTATCTAAGAGTAACCAATCGATCAATCAATCCAGCAACGTGTTTAAGTCTCTAACAATCGAAATCATGCAACTTAATAAATATAATACAACACATGTGGCCTCCTAGATGACCTAACTTGGGAAGTTATTCTATATTTTTTTGTTTCCTTCTAGATGAGCTAACTTGGAAGCCATCATAAATTTTGCATTTGCTTCTAGATAACCTAACTTGGAATCCATCACACATTGTGGCATCACCTATGGAGTGGGAGAAATTTCCTTTCGTATACCACTCCTATAGGGGTTAATCTTTGACCAAAATTATTTGGATCAAAAACAAGAAAATGTTCGATTTGAATTTTTCTTGCAGAAAATAGATATTGAGGATCTAGTTAAAGGTTCGAGAATAATGTGCACCTTTCTCCCTACACTCTTCCTCCGGAGGTACGACACCCAAATCCTCCTGGTCGGTTATTCATATACACACAAATCAGGTTTGGAATTGATCACCCCTACCCTATCTCATCAGTATTCATACAACATTTGAAATCATCAATTATCTAATATCTTAATAATCACTCTCATTTAGTGCATTTCATCAATACATTACATTTCTCTCTACGTTACATAGATCAACACGTTGATCCATGGTTTGACATGTTATATGGTTCATTTGGAACACTTCTCTAACACATTTGTGTGTTCTACTACATCATGGGATTTTCTAGATTTATCTTAGGTGCACATCTCTATCTACTTTATGTTACCAAGATTTCACTCACCAATATAAAGTGGGGGAAAATGTAGTCACAAAATCACGAACTTACTACTATAATTATACAACAAAGTATGTTGTTTTATATATGAATATTGCAAAAGAAGAGTATTCATTAATGACCCATCCCCTAGTCTTGTCGTTAGTTCAGGCTTAGTCATCATCATTATTTATCTCACACAATCATCCCTTACTTATAAAGTTTTGATCATCTCTTAGTTGTTGTCTTTGGTCTCGACTAGGGTGCCATGGAAGAAATTAGGGTGCCACATGTGCCCTAACCCTCATTTTAAGGTGCACTAGTCCTGGTCACACTTGGTTCTCATTTAGATGTTTAAGGTTGGTCCTTTATGTTTTTCCTCCCATTCCCTAGGCATTAGTCAAAGCATGTTGGGTCATTATTGTTGAAATTTGAGAAAGAGATCCATATATAAACACAATATACATACTATCTTAGGGAGACTATTTATACTAAGGGATAATTATCTACATAAGGTAAGGGACTATGTTTAGGCATTATTTCGCATCACACACTTCATAAAAAAAGGGATTCTATTCTATTCCATCCACCATTCTACATTTTTATCTAGCTATTTCCCACTACTTTGGTGTCATTGGCACTATGGAAGCTTAGGTACACCATTACACACACAAAGAACATAGAAATACATTGGATCGAGATGTAGTGCAAATGCTCGCTTATAAGTCCATCCATTTGGTAGTTGAGGATAGTCTGACCCATTCATTTGCATCTTTATTTTTTTAGGGTTTGATGCTTTTGTGTGGGGTTTTGTAGGAGATTATTCATTGGATATTTACATCAACATCAAAAATTAAGTGCCACACCAACCTGGACTAAGGTGAAGTATCTGCGAAGGTTTAACGACTACATCTGATCCAGTCTCCGAGTTACTCCATAGACTAGGGTGCCTATATTTTAGACCAGGTGGTGCCCACAGACCCTGTTCATCCCTAGGTGCTCTAGTCTAGTCAGATATGCCACTCCTGTAATTTTTTGAGGTTCGTTACGATACTCAGTTCCACTTGCACATCACCTTGTCCAGTCCCAGATTACTGCGAGGTAAGTCTAATTTAGGTTAGTACCTTTTCCTCCTATTTCATTTATTTCATTTCATTTAAAATATCAAATAAATTATCTAACATTTATATTTTAGTATATTTCAGTTATTACATTGTTGTACTTCTTATATTATTACTAAAATATAAATTTTAATTATTAATCATAGGAATTATAAGTTTAATTTTAGGAAGTGGTGAGGGATCCTAGCTTCTAGTGAGGGAATTAGTTGCTCTTAATTTGATGTTTTGACCTTAGATGGGGCTTGTGGTGACTATTACATTAATGGAGAAGGAACATGAGTGAAAATTGTGTGATTCTCACTAGACATAGAGGGATTAGACTTGGGAACCCATGGGGTTTAGAAATTCGAGATGAATGTATAACAATTTTTTTGTAGAAAATGAAATAAATCCTCAATGTTCAAGCTTCCTAATTCTTCATTCTAAAGCATAGAAATAATTTCACAATGACCATTAATTATATGATTATTGTAAAATGTGTGACCTTTTTCTATTTTTAATCCTATAAGGAGGGTAATAATGAGCATGTGGTAAGGTGATTAATTGGTGATTGAGGAGATCAGAGAGAATATCATGTTGCCTACATTTCGATCAAATTTGAGAGGTGCTTGTTGTGGTAATACCTTGACCTTTCTTGTATGAGAACATGTAGTAGACATGGGATCAAGATGAGATGTAGAAGAAGAACTAGCATGGTCATGAGAAGCATCCTTCAGATATTGGATTTCAGCTATGAGGGATGTAATCATGGCTTCCATAGCTTTAAGTTTATCTTGAAAAATATGTAAATCTTGAGTTGGATCAAAGATGGATTGATTGGTTATGTTATTAAGACTAATAGGGGTTCGAGATATGATTGAAAATTACACTTACTTGTGAAGGTAGTGTATCGTGAGGGAGTACATTGTGTGTATGGATTTTGTGAGAGCATATTTGCAAATTGGGTGCTATGAAGTAATTTATACAAGGAGACTTGAGTAACTTTAGGGGCCATGATATGAAAGAAAAGGTAATTTGTGAAATAAGATCCCTAGAAAGTTACCCATATAATAGGACAAAAGATGAAACCCTAGGAAGAACTATGAAAATCATATGTATGATAGACAATAGATGGAAATATGAACGTTGATGAAACTAGGGTTTGTGGTTAGGGAAATACAAATATGATAGAATAGGAAAAATAAGAATCTAATTGGTCCATCACGAGTTAGGGTTCACCAAATATTTTAATCTAATTTTAAATCTTAATTAAGAGTAAGTTAGTGTAACAAATGATATTTAAATGATTAAGTGTAGTAACATGAAAGAAATAAATATTCAAAGATGTAAAAACCTAATAAAATGAAGGGATAAAGATGACTTAGCTGATTCTATGCAACCTGAAAGTGATCATGACTATGTATATGTTAGAACAAGCTGGAAACAACGTTGCAATGGGTTGTGGAGAGTTTAGAAAATAAGTAATTTATAGGGTATAAGCATCAACAGGAGGGAGGGAGAGACCTAGGTGCTAACGACGGATCCGGATGTATGTGTATGTTAAAATTCTCGTGTTATTATCTTTTCTTCATCGAAAGACCTTCGTTGTTTGTCACTATTTTTTCACTCCAATTTTTCTATTAGATCGCCGATTACACCTATAACTTGGAAAACAAAGGACTACCCGAACATGCCTATAAACCACATAAAATCTAATAAAATTATGTATAATATGGATTCATATTGACTCCTAGTGGTCACCCATAGATTGAACTTATAAATGAGTGTTGCATTACATCTCACACTCTATGTAGTTCTCCATGTGTGTGTGTATTAGTATCTTGTGCCCTAGGTTTCCCTTGTGCAAGTTACATGATGATGACAGGATGGATTTACATTATCTTGAATATATAAAATGTGTGCAATAGAATAAAATGAACTCCCTCTTATGAAGTGTATGTAGACCAACGCAACCCTTGACCCTTATATGGATGTGCTAGATATATGTAATTTGTACTAGTCTAATGCCTTTTTCTAGCTTAGGTGGTGATAAACAATCCTTATGATGTTTTCTCCCTTTATTTTAAATAAGTAACTAAGAATATATATGATTACATTGTTTTAACTTTTTAATTAAAACCGAAAGGCTGGCCCAAAGTATTAAAAGGTGACTAAGAAGTGAAAGGGACCCAAAAGAGTAAGATGAAGAAAGAGAGGGATAAAATCACCCATCGAGGGACAAGATCACATGAGTGATTCTATCCTATCTCGGGTGCTAGTGTCCAAGGCCATCAAAAGGTAAATAAGTCAAGTGTTGATACAACTGTAAGATGTGTAAATCCAAAAGGATGCTAAGTCAAGCTCAAACATTAAAGTGCATCGATAAAAAAACCAAAAGTCCAAAAAGAGTTCTCAACCAATAGTTTTCTTACGTAGGAATCATGGATACATTAGTATGATTTAGGATCTAGAAATGTACCCAAGTTCATAGATTTTGTGTCCAGAATCAAGAAGAATAAGAAAACACTTCGTTTTTGGAACCAAGACTATCTTAAGACTATTTTGACATATGAAATATGAGAAAATGTTCATTTTCCTTGAGAATGAAGGTATTATACTGGATTGAATCTCAAATGATGGATTTCTTACTAATGTTTTAATTTATTTTGGAGGATTATGGTTATGAATTACTTCATTTTTCCTTTATTCTATTGGCATGGTACTCAGTAAGACTTTTCTCGAAAGTGTTTTTTCAGAAGAGCATGCCTAACTAATCAAGGATTATGTAATGTGAGTTTGTTTGATGGTTGCATGCTTTGAGTAGATGAGACAATATTTGATAACATGTTATTCATGCATAAATAAAGGTATAAACATTTTTGAGGCTTTTTCATTTGATTGCTTAAAATTTTTCTCCTAAGACTAGATTAGGCATGAACTTGGGAAACTTTGTTATTCTTCATCTTATTCTTGTTTTTTGTAAACACAAGAATGATGAAGGGATTAAAAGCGCGTACAACTAAATTTTGGGTCTTGAATTTAAGTTTTTTTCATTTTATAGACCTTTTCTCCTTCTTACGTTCTTAGAAAACCTACCTAGGGTTTATGAAAGGAACGAGTTTTCAAGGCCCAAAATGTAATCTCTAGACCTAAACTCGGGAGGAAAACATAATAACATGGTAATATAACATATTTTGGAGGTTTTATGACTTACCTATTCTCTATATAGAAAAATATGTGTAGACATCTTAAAACATAAATGTAGAAGTGATTTGGAGCCTAGTTGCAAAAATATACCAACAATGAATTGGAGCCTAAAATTTTGTGTGAAGAAAGAATGAGGAAAAGGGTATTTGGAAAGGTTTTTACTTTTGAGTATTTTTTTTTTGCAATCTTCATGAGCTTATATATTTGATCCATTAGAAGGATAATTAGGCTTAGAAGACTCGGGTCAAGTTTCAAATAGAGAGGTCGTGGTTTGAGGAAGGACTTGAAATTTTGCATAGAGTATGAACTAGATAAAGGGTATCCTAAATGTGAAATTATTTTCTTGACTCTTGGTGAAACTTCCTAAATAATCTCATTTGTAGCTTTGAAGGGCTACAAGCCCATATGATAGTCTTATCAAGAAAATAAGGAAAAGACCTAAACTGATTTAACTTCTTGAGTTTTCTTACACGATTTGAGGTATCGAGTAGGAGGATACTAGTAAATAATGTTAACAAGTGAAGTGAGATATATAAGTGACGATGCCACCTAGAAGAGAAGTGAGAGGAGGTGACAGAGGAGACATGTAAATTAGAGATGATATCCTAGAAGATTTAAGAAACATGAGCATGAGTTTATATACAAGGCTAAAAACTATAAAAGTAAATTAGAGAAGAGGAGTGTTGACATTCAATATGAGTGATAGGGAAGAAGAACCACATCCATAAAAAAATATGTAGAGATAGAAGATCTTGAGGAGAGTGAAATTGTTAGGTTGCTAAAAGTGATAATTTGATAAGGATCAAAGAAAGAGTTAGATATTCCTACATATGTAGTTAGTCTTGATGGAGAGGAATTAATTGATTATATAATTTCTTTGGAAAAATATGTTGAGTACGAGAATGTACCAAATGAATATAAGATTATATTTTCTTGTATTATATTGAAAGGACATGTAGCCATATGTTGGGAATACATACATGTTTAGGGAATTAAATAAGGTAAGATAAGTATTAAGGCATGGGACATGATGGTAGAAAATATCAAGGCTAATTTTCTATCTAGTGACTATTAGACACATCTATACATGAAGCTTCAAAATCTAAAACAAAAATAAATGAGTGTTAAGGACTACAAAAATATGTCTATAAGTTGAAAATAATATCATGCCATGTGGAAGAAGATGTTGAAAGGATAGAAAGGTACTTTAATGGGATGATGTATAACATTCAACATAACCTTAGATTGATGAGTCCTAAAAATTTAAAGGAATGTTACCAATATGCATCAAGGCGTAAGACAAGTGAAATAGAAGAAGAATTCAACATCCTAGAGACTATAGAGGTAAATATTTAAGAGTTAAAGGACAATAAAAAAGAAAATAAATATAACAAGGACAAGTAGAAAGAGAAATTACTTTAGAAGGACAAGGTGATACAAAATGTGTCTAATCAAGAGGAAGAGGTAACTATGAAATAGGAAGATATGAGTTTATAGGTCGGTGTTTCAAGTTTAATGGTATGATGGTCATAAATGTTATGAATGTCTAGACAACTCTCAAGAAAGTGGAAGTAGAATAAGAGAAGTAAGAAATCAGATTGTACATGTTGATGAAGAGGATACTATGGGTTTAACAACACAAATAAAGGAACTTGAAATAGGAGATTCACTGCATGTTTAGAAGAGTCTTACTCAAACCAACAAAGGAAAAGGAACCATCCTAAAGGAAAACATTGTGTGGGACAATCTGAATATCGCAAGTAAGTGTTTTAAAGTTATTATAGATGGAGGTAGTACAAACAATATGTTTTCCTTAGAGATGCTTGAGAAACTATGCCTTATGAGGATCAAATATCCAACACCTTACATGGTGTCATGGGTTCAAAAAGGTCATCATGTTATTGTAAATAAAAAGAGTATGGTTAAGTTGTAAATAAGAGGATATAAGGATGAAATAGTTTTTGATATAATGTCTATGGATATGTGCCATGCACTTTTATACAAGCTTTGGTAGAATGACATGAACACTATAAAAATGGAAGAGATAATACCAACACCTTATATAAGGATGGGAAGAGGCATACACTAGTGTCTCTAAAGGATGATAAAGGGAAGAATGTCAGCCCAAGTGTGTTGATAACATGTGAAAAATAGTTATTACATCATGTAAAAGAGGATGAAATGGAGCAAGATGTTATGGATCTTCGTGAAGCTAAGAATTTAAAATTCTAAACTTACTTGTTTAGTTATCGATATCCTGTTCTTCTTTGGGTGAATTCTTTGAAATTTTGGAAAATGACTCACCTTGTGAGTGGGAGAAGAAAATAGATAACGAATGATTCAAGGATGAGTTGGGTGCTATCACATCAACTTTAGAGTATAACAAAGAAAAAATGTATGGTGATCACTCCACTACAGCAATACATTTTATTTTTCAATATTTTTTAGATGTAATGAACAAATAATAAATGAGACAAGGTGTAGTTATAAACATAATGCTTTCTTTGGAAAGAAGTTTCTAAATAGAATAATATTTCCATAGTAAATTATAGGCAGTGATCTAGGACAAGTTGGAAAGGTAAAGAGAACAAGAAAACAAGAGCTAGAAGGCAAGAAAGGAGAGGAAGATTATAAACAACTTGTAGTATATCTAAGTCGGGATAGTCATGAGAATATCAAGGATGAATTTTATACAAAGAAGGAGAACACAAAACACATTGAAGAATAAGTTGTATTTCATGTTATGTATCTTGATTGTGCAAGTACAAAAATCAAGGACTCAAGATGAATAAAGAGAAGAATGAAGATAAGAATGAAATATACATCCTGAAGACAATGCAAGAGTAAAATATATACCATGGGATCTCGGAGGACATGAAACAAAAAAAGTCAGATGGGATGAAAAAGAAAGGCACGAGAACGTAAAAAGAAGCTTTAGCCCACTTCAATGAGAAGTCATGTAGACACATTAGTAGGAACTCATGATTTCTTTTAAGATGGGTAGTTTGATGCAAAATCATCAACATGAAGAATTTATATTAGGAAACTTTTCTGTTTTGTCCATTTTAGGAAGGTGCTCATAGGATTTTAAAATATTTTCTAGGTTTTAAGGTGGTCTAGAATTTGAATTTGGATTGGTTTCTCACTTTCCCATCTAAAAAAGAAATTTTAATTTTCAAACTAAGTTGGGCAATTCTCGCTTGATGAACTAAATTCTAGGGGTATATGTAGTTGGGATGGATGTATTAGCCATATTATCATGTTTTTAGTAACTCCGTAGGGTGAAATTAAGAAGATTACATTAAGCATGAGGTAAATAAACTATTTACTTCTGATTTACATTTCATGAAAACCTCAAAAAATAGTTAAGTTTATAGAAAAGATGAGAAAATCAAGGAGGAACTTGAGGGGAGTTAATTATCATTTTTTTCTCATAAGCAAAAATATGTGTATGCAGGTTTTGGAATTAATAAATCAAGAAGAATAGATAAAGACTCTATTATTTAGAGCCAAGACTCTTTTAAGACAATTTTAACATATGAATTATGAGAAAATGATTTTTGTCCTTAATAATGAAGGTATTTTATAGGATTGAATCTAAAATTATAGATGTCTTGCTAATGTTATAATTTTGTTTTGGAGGACTATGGTTATGAAGTGTTTTGTTTTTCATTTATTCTATTGGTATGGTACTCATAAAAATATTCTAGATCGCGTTTTTGCTAAGTAAGAAGACCATGTGTAGTTATTCAAGGATTGTGTACTGTGAGGTTTTTTTATGGTTTCCTGGTTTGAGTAGATGATTAAATATTTGATAGCATGTTATTCATTCATATATAAAGGTAGAAATTTTTTTTTCAAGGAATTTTTCATTTGATTGTTAAAACTTTGCCTCCTGCACTCCAGTCAAAGTGTGAACTTGTGAAAATTTGTTATTATTTAACTTATTATTAATTTCACAAGACATGAATGATAAAGGGATTTAAATAGACCTAAGTCTAAAATTTTAGGTTTTGAAATTGATTTTGGTGCATTTTATAGACCTTTTAGCCTTCTCGGGTACTCAAAACCCCTATCTAGGGTTTATGAAAGGAATGAGTTTTGAAGGAAAAAAATGTAATATCTATACCTAAAATTTAGAGGAAAATGTAATAATAAGGTGATATAACATATTTTATAGGTTTTATGACTTAACTATTCTTGTCTAGGCATAGCTTTGAGAATTCTTAAAATAGACATGTAGAACTGATTTGTAGCCTTGCTTTAAAAGATACCAATAGTGATTGGAGGGTTTAAATAGTGAAGTGGAGCCTAATTTTTTTTTGTGAATAATGAATGAGGAAAAGGGTATTTGGAAAGGTATTTAATTTTCAGTAGTTTTTCCCAATATTCTCTATCTATAACATTTGAGCCATTAGAGGGCTAATTAGGTCAACAAGAGTGATTCATGTTCAAATAAAAGAGGTTAGGGTTGAGGAAGGAATTGAAAATTTTGTTAAAGTAGGAAATCAATAATGGGTATCCTAAATGGAAACTAGTTTTTCTTGAATCTTGGTGAAATGTTCTAAACAATCTTTTTTTAATCTTTGAAGGCCTACAAGCCCATATTACAATATTATAAAGTTTTCTTACATCGATAACCTTAAAGGAGGGGCACAATATCCCATGTTTTCTTCTTCATTAATGAATCATATTGATAAGAACTTTGCATATAATAAATGAATAATTTACATAATATAACACAACAAAAGAGATATGTGGGGCCAAGATGCCCAAATATTTAATATATGCATAATAATACCCTTAAGGTAGGGCAACACCATACAATGCTCCTTAAGGAAGGAGTAACTCCACAATCTCCCAAGATGGGAATCCACTTCAAGGGGGACACCTCTAATATACCTCTACCAAGTAGAAGACTCAACTCATACCTCCATGACATTGATACTCACATCCCTTATATATACATACATTACTCTTAATAGATGGGTAATACCTAATCCCAATGTAGGCTGACTCATTACCAAATATAATTAATTCATATGTGACCCCATATAACTAATTAAGGGGATATGTGCCACATTTCGGCATCTCCATAAAGCCATATACATTATATTATCATATCCAAAGGTACATATCATTTCCTCCATATTTGACATGTTTCGTTCCCAAAACATAAGAAGAAGCCATATAATGTGTGTGCTTTAAATTATTACACACTTTTCACCATGCTCGATCATCCAACCACCCATATGAAATCCTAGTGGGTGATTTTGCTCCAAACCTAATTCCATATTCCATTTTGCTAATATGATTCCATCCTGGTCCATATGTGTTCCTCCTCGGCATCCATGCATATCCATAATTATTATTCATGTGATTCCATGTCATACAATTATTGTTCCATTGATTCCATGTATAGCCAAAATTATTACTCCTCCAATTCCCTGTATATCCATATAGATTTCTGACCTCATGTTTCCTAGCATGTCTCCATGATTTTTTCCTCTCATGATGATGTGGGTGTCTATATGGTGCAACCTTAGTATGCTCAACCTTATCAATCTTTTCCTCTACTTTCTTTTCCTCTTCCAACTTGTTTGTTATTTCTTTTTCTCTTGAGTAGAGAAATTATTTTTGAATTTTTCATCATGTTCTTCATCCTCTCCTTCTGATTCATCCTTATTCCCTTCTTCACCATATTCAAATTCATCTTCATGATCCAATTTTACATTAAGTTTTTCCTTGTTAAGTGTGATATCTTGTAATTTTAATTTTCTTTCTCTTGTACTAATTTCATGAATTTATTTTGCACATTAATATTAATTGTTCCCAATGTATCTAACCAAGGATATCCAAGAACAATATCCATACTATCCATATCTAAAGCATAAAAATCTGAATGTAAAACATATTTATTCATAGAAATCTTTCAATCTTCAAAAACTTGAATCTGCTTACCATCCATTTGAGATTCCTTGATATGATTTGCTTGAACATGTAGATGTTAAGCTACATCCATATTGATGAAGTTATATTTCCGCTAGGGTTTATGAAAAAAATTACCTTTTTCCTTTAAATGTTCCCTTCAAATTGAAATATTGAAGCTTCCTTCCTTGGAGATGCATTATTTGAACTTGTATCTCGATCTATTGTCTCTCCTTCTAAATCATGTGTAGCAGCTTCAACCTCAACATTTTCTTCTTCTTCTTCTTCTTCTTCTTCTTCTTCTTCTTTTGATATTTCCTCTTCCTCACTATTATCATTAAATTCTTCTACTTCCTCTTGCTTTTCTTCTTTTGTTTCCCATCTGTCCATGAAAACTTGTTCCAGTTCCTCTAAAGACCAATTAGACTTTTCCTTTTCTAACTCAGAAAACCAAATTTGTGTAGGGCCACTAATCCAAAACTTGAATAACCAAATATCTGATGGTTTAGAGAATTTATCCCTAAATTTGTTCCACCATTCTCTAGCATCAATCTGTCATCTCCAAAAAAAGTTACCATCCCCATGATCCACAAAACTAGGGTTTTAGGAATACACCCTTTTGATCAAAACTTATTCTAACCCTTTCTCGCTAAATGTTGTCCAAAAATAAAAAAATCAGTAACACAAACCCCAATTTAATTTTTGAGATATTTCTGAAAATGTAAGAAATTTAGGAAAATTCCTAAAATTGTGGCTTGTGGAGAAAAATATTGAAAAAACATAAAACTGCAATAACTCTCACAAAATAGATCCAAAAATTCTAAAATTCATTGGTATCACCTTGAATCTATTAACATCAACCTAAAAAATTATTTCCTATTTCGTCATTATTCAAAATATATAGAGGAAACCTTGTAATTAGTGTTTCAACCCTAAAATGCAGACACATCTTTAGCAAAACAGCTCCAAAAATATATGAAATTAGGATGGAATATCACTTGAATTATATATCCACTCCTCACAAAATATATCTAAAAATTCCAAGCCTATTTTCAGATATAGGTGAATCACCAACATTAGGGTTTCATCCCACAAATTACCCAGATCGCTGCTCTGATACCACTTGATAAGAACTTTGCATATAATAAATGAATAATTTGCAGAATATAACACAACACAAGAGATATGGGGGCCAAGATTCCCAAATATTCAATATATGTAGAATAATACCCTTAAGGTAGGGCAATACCATGTAATGCTCCTTAAGGAAGGAGTAACTCCACAATCTCCCAAGATGGGAATCCACTTCAACGGGGACACCTCCAATATATCTCTACCAAGTAGAAGATTCAACTCATACCTCCATTACATTCATAATCACATCCCTTATATACACATATATTACTCTTAATAGATGGGTAATACATAATCCCAATGTAGGCCGAATCATTACCCAATATAATTAATTCCTATATGACCCCATATAACTAATTAAGGAGATGTGTGCCACATGTTGGCATCTCCATCAAGCCATATACACTATATTATCATATCCCAAGGTACATAGCACATATTCATATATCATGGTTTTCTATTATTATTTATTCCCTCTTCCTTTATCATATGAGAGTTGATTGTTAATTTGCAATATCTTGGCCATGAGAGCACTTCCACTCCTTCATTTTACCTTTGATTCTTTCCCATTTATTTCTTTAATACTTCATGTCTTATGTATAGATAAAATATCTTATTCTTCATCATCACTACCTATAGGAAGGGTTTTGACACAAGCATTAGTAGTTTCATTTTCAATGGTAGTAGCCTTATTTGTAGTAGTGCACACGTCAGCTTCATCAATATATTCTCCATTTTATTGTTAATTATCTTTAAATTTGAAAGAATTTTCAGGTATTGATGAGAGGAAGTTGTTTTAAGTTTTGAATGTTCATCATATTTTATATTTGTACTAATAAAAACCTCTTTTGTTGCTAAATCATATAACATGTAATCCTTTGATTATTCACTATATCCCATAAACAAACACTTATGACTTTTTGGTTCTATTTTTTCCTCTTTTAATCAAGGATATACACCCATGCAATACACCCAAATACTTTAAAATACCCAATGTGAAATTTTCTTCTACTCCATGCTTCTTCAAGGGTGACATTTGTGAGAGCTTTGGTGGGTATTCTATTCACAATATGTGCAGTACAAGAAACAACCAAACCCCAAATTTGGCTATGCAAAGCTTTAAAATGAAACATGCAATAAAAAATTTAAAAAATATTTCTATTCATCCATTTAGTGACCCCATTTTGTTGAGGAAACACCTTAATATGATGATTTTCACAAAATTATTCAAATGCATAATTGTAATATTTACCCCCATTATCCAAACTTAAACATTTAATTCTTTTTCCACTCTAGTTTTCAACAAGTGCCTTAAAATTTTGAAACAATTAAAAAAATTCACTTGTCCTTTAAAGGAAATAAATCCACACTCTTCTACTATAATCATTAATAAAGGTAAGAAGATACCTAACACCTATAAGTGAAAGATAACCCGATTCACATAAATCACTATGAATGAGTTGTAGTGGACAATGGGCTCTCCATGATTTTCCTCAATCAAAAGGATATCGATGATGTTTACCTAAAAAAATCCTTCACACACACACACCTTCTGAAGCTGAAATATTTGTTAATCCTCTAACCATATTCATTTTAACCATGTGTTGTAATTTTTATAATTTATTTGTCGGAGTCTAGCATATCATAGTTTCAACTATAATCAGTTCGAGTAATAAAATCATGAGATAATGTGCATTCATAACTATTAAATCCAATAAAAATTACATTCCCTAAGAATTTTCTATCTCTAACAATGAATTAATAAGCAAAGGTGACAAAAACACATAACCAACTTGAGTAATTTTATGTACTAAAATAAGATTCACCCTAATAATTTAACCATTAAAACAATTTTCAAAGTATAATTTTTACATTAACATTCCTTTTCCATATAATTGCAAGCTCCATTTTATTTCCAATGGTATTTTATTCATCTCAATTATTCCCTTCATGAAAATCAACAAAAATAGATCTATCTCCAGCCACGTGAAAAGACACACTTGTGTATAAAATCAATTCTTTATTATAATATGAAGCAATATCCCCCTTAATAGTAGATTTATTCTTTGGTCCTGTAATTACCTCCATACTTATTTTTTCTTCCTTTTTGAAGGATATTACCACAAAACTATGTTTTTTTGACTTATCATCTTGTAACTTTTCTTGTCTAGGATTATATTGCTTCTTTTCATTATTCCTCTTCTTTAATCATTTTTTCTTCCAAATGATTATGTTGTCTCTGAAAAAAGCTCTACATTTTAATTTCCAAATCCATTTTTTTAGCTCACACCCTTCGTTGGTGTCTAAGGAAATTTTGATATTTAAGGAATTAGCTAAAATCGTGTCATTCACCTATTTGAACCTCTATGCCACTCGTTCTTTAGAAATCCTCCTCTTTCTGTTCTCTGCACATAATATCCTTTTTCCCCTTCCATTTTTGATTGAAATGGTGTAGTTGTTCCATGGCCCGGGTTGTTAAATCATTGTTTTGCCTTCATGCCTTTGGCTCGTGAAGAAAATTTGAAAATTGGACTCAAAATGACAAAGTTCTCTTCCTCTGTGTATTTTTCCATAGTCAGGAATGATGGGCATTTCTTTCCCCACCAAATTTTTCCTCAGCATTCCTCAATGATACGTGGGTCTCCCTGATTGGTGTGGTCTAGTTATACTTTAAAGACTCATTGGACAACTCCACATGTCACAACGACGTAATTCCAAGTGTAATTTCGGGGGGCATTATTCAATTGAGTGCGGGCTCTCCACGTGTCCTAGGTCCAAAATGAAGGTAAAATCAGATAAATATGGAAGGCTCAATGGATGGCTCCACATGTCACAACGACGTAATTCCAGGGGAAAGAAATTTCAATTACCAATTCAGCGCCAAATCATCATGTGGGGGAAGACATTGAAAAATCAAGGTGGACGAAAGCGAGGCCATCGGGGAATTCAAGACTTTAAGCCTTTTTGTAAAAATATGAAAAATTAAAAACTAACCCCATTGACCCGATCAAAGCTACAAGAAAAATTCAAATCTTGAGCCCATAGGTAAAAGGTCAAAGCTTGAGCCCGTAGGGAAAAATTTAAAGGAAAGGCCCGCCATTGAAAATTCAAATCAAAGCAGCGGGCCGGTGGGGGAATTTGAGGTTTTGAGCCTTTTTTCCAAAAAAGGTTAAAATGTTGAGAAGAGAACCACGACTCGCCTACAAACAAAACGTGCCACGTGTCCTAGTCAAATCAGAGTAGTAGGCCGATGGAGGAAATTGAGTTTTTGAACCTTTTTGTAAAAAAGGTTAAAATGTTGAGAAAAAGACTGTGATCCCATTTCCAATAAGAATGTGCCACGTGTCCTAGTTGAAAATTCAAAGCGGGGTTGTGGGCCAATTTGTTCCAAATTTCCAAATCTCTAAAAAATCACAAAATGCAAAGGGCTTCCCCCCATAACCGCTCCAATCCCTTCCTGCCGATGGACGGCCCAAATTCAAAGCTAGAGGAGCAAATCAAATGGTCTAGATTTAAACTAGAAAATCAAATGTAACGGTTGCTTTGCAAGGTCTAGTTTTAGCCGCCATGAGCATTTTCTTCATGATAAAGGAATTTGAAGAGGCATGAATGATTTGTAATGTTGTAACGGTTTCTTGCGAAGAATATAATGATGATGTCATTCCAAAAGGTTGGTGATTGATTTCAGAAAAGACCAGAGTGCTTTGTGCCTGAAAAAGATGAAAATGCCACACTTCTTCTATTCTTCTCTTCTTCCTCGAATTTCTTCCATCCTCAAGCTATGTACAAAATCTGCTCAAGCTTCAATAAGAAAAGAAGGAATTTTTTGCCTTTTTGATTGAGGAATTAATTGGTACTTTGCGATCAATGAGTTTCATTCGGTCTTGTAGCTTCTCCCACGGATTTGTTTCTCTTCCAATTATAAATGCATGTAAATGAGACTTCTAATTAATGTGTGTGGGCATTTGATATTCTACTCACAACATAAATTTCTCCTACCTCCATTCTCACTCCCTTTCCCCTTCCCAGATGAAGTTCTTCTCTAGTGAGAAATTGCTAGCTTTGCCACAGGGTCATTGGAGTGTCCCTGTTGGATCTCTGGTTAAAAGGCCACCATTGAAATCCACCTTTTTTCATGCACATACGGAACTCCGTACCATTCAAGTAGAGGAGATTAGATTCCCATAACATTGGCTTAAAACCCACCAATTTTTCTACAAGACAAATTATCTCACCAACAATTTTTGGTGCCCACCATGGGGTAGATCTTGCAACATCTATACTTAAATATGACCTCGTGGTCGATAAAAAAATTCTAAGTGAAAAATTTCTAGAGATTGAATAATCACACAAACTAGATGGATGTAAATCATGACTATTCAAGGAAATCCTCCTGTTGAGAGACCTAATTTACTCTTTCACATCCAGGAAGGCATTGCTTCGATCTGAGAGAAGCCATTTGGCACAGTAGAGAAAGTGTAAATCAATACTTTATTGCCATAAGGATTTTGGACCTGGAAGAGGAACATGTTGTCAAATTGTAAAGATAGAGACAAATTCCAGCACCCCAAAGGAGAGCTGAAATCTTAAAGCTGGTGAGAGAAGATAAACCCAGAAACTAAGGCAAGGAGGAAAAATTGATCCCACATTTGAAGAGCTTGAAAGAGAGGTAGTTGCTAAAGAGGAGATAAGAGCTCAACTTGAAGAAATAGAAAGACTCCAACTCGAAGCAGAAGAAAGAGCAATAACAGAAGCAACCTTAGCAAGACTGGAGGCTAGAAACATGAATAGAATGGGTGATCATGAAGATGAAGTACATAGGCCTAATGTGCCATGGGGAAGGAATACTGGTCCACTCGCCCTTCCACAACCACTTCATGACCTCCCAAGAGGCTCAAGAAATAACTTCCCAAAATTCAAAGGGGATGGTTCTCAACTCCAAGAAGAACATGTAGCAGCATTCATCACTGCTTGTGGAGTGTTGGGAGTTGAAGATGAAGATGTTTCATTTAGGCTATTTGTGGATTCGCTCCAAGAAAAGGCTGCTGAATGGTTCTACATGTTGCCCCCAAGATGTATCACATATTAGGAAGACATAAGAAGTTCATTTAAACATTGGTTAAAGAGTATAGAAGATTGTCAGGATTTGTTGGTCCAATTAGTTTAGATGAAGAAGGAGACCTCGAATCAATGAGATATTTTGTAGCAAGGTATGTAGCAGTTGAAGCAGATGATAGGAAGAGCAAAGAAGACAACTCTTCAAAGCCTCCACAAAACAAAATCATTAGCAGAGGATCACCATTACCAACTTCTATGGAATAAGCCATAGAGAAACTAGATTCACTGGTTGCCAAGGATCATGATGTTATGCCAAGTAAGTTATCGACTCTTCTTCCAACTCAAAGGTTGTTAAGAGAAATTCTCTTCTAAATGTTGGTTCTGTAAGAACATCTAAATTTCAATCAAGGGCTACACCCTCATCTCCTTCCAAGTCAATTGCTACATTTGAAAAAGAGAACCCAGCACCAAAAGTGACAAAACCTCTGCCATTTAAGTCCTCATCAACTAGTGGAACCTCTTCCTCATCTACCATAGCTCCATTTGACTTTGTGGAGCATGTAAGAAAAACCAAGGTTCAACTCTCTGAGATTGAATACCTACAAACACATCCTACCCAATTTGATAGATTCATCATAGAAGTTTGGGGTGGTAACTCTACATCCCTAATATCTAATTCTAAAGGCTTGCTTCCCACACCATCTTCTCAAAACATGCTAGCCTTTAGTGCCTCCAACACCAACAAAGTTGAGCATTTTTACTTATCACTTCTCATCAAAGGTTTCCATTTGAACAATTACATTATAGACTCTGGAGCCTCAGATAATGTGATGCCGAAAAAGTTACAAATGCTCTTGGTCTTACTTTGACTTGGGTAAATGACACATGCTATTGAATGGAATCCAAACAATTTCCATTGGTAAGAAGGATTAAGGATGCTCGGTGTCGCACCGACCGATTACCCCGACAAGAAGATACTCCTGACCATTCTAGTGGTAGACATCCCATCATCATTTTGTATGCTGTTGAGTAGAAATTTTTTTAGATATCTAGGTGGATAAATAAAAATGGATTGGTCATCTAAAACTATCCCAGTGAAAGGAGAAATGAAGAAGTTGTTACCAGTCAGGAAGATGAAATTCATAGTAAGGAAATCTGATGATCCAAAAGCTAACATCCTTTTTCAAGATGGTGGGCTAGGAAACTACTTCCTTACATCACAAAAGGAAGAGAACTTGCCACTCCTCATGGAAGAAGAAGAAGATCAGATTTGGACAATGGAGTTTGATGGTAGTCATTCTAGAGCAGGTTTAGGGGCTGGTGTAGTATTATACTCTCCCTCCAATGAGATATATCCTTTTCCTACAAGCTGCAATTTGACAATACAAACAATACAACAGAGTATGAAGCATTACTCTTAGGCATGAATGCAATAGAGGACATGGGAATTAAAAAGCTGAGATGCAAAGGTGATGTAGAGATTGTGGTGAAGCAAGTCTACTAGCAATATCAGGTAAAAAATCCCAGACTCAGGCATTATAGAAATAGGGTGTGGGACTGCATTGAATCCTTTGATGCATTCTCCATTGAAGCTATCCCTAGGGAGTATAATGAAAAGGATGATTCTCTAGAAGTGTTAGCTTCCTTAGTGACACCTCATCCCTATTTTTGCAAGGATAAAGTGACCATTGAGATGGTATTCAGACCCAGTGTACCAGATAATGCAAATCACTGGTAGGTCTTCAATGATGACAATCAGATCTTATCCTTCTTAGAACAAAGGGATAAATTCAATAATATTTTCTTTGAAGGAAGTGAAAACCCACACCATGAATCAGTTCCCAAAGAAGAGAAGGAGGGAGTTGAGGGGATTGATGAAGAGGGAGTAATCAAACTGAAAGGAAACAAAATCCCTAAAGGCCTAGTTTCTTTGGAAGATCTCTTTGACAAGCATGATAGGTTCATCCAAGAAAAAGAAAAGTAGTCTTCTCGGTGTCCATCTAATTTTGATCAGGAAAACATTGGCACTTCAAAGAATCCAAGGATGGTTAATATTGGTAAATGCTGCTCACTAGAAGAGAAGAGAAATTTTGTTCCTCTGCTAAAAAAATACTCATATGTGTTGGCTTATTCCTATGATGAACTCAAATATTTTCAGCCAAAGGAAATGAACCACTCCATTCCATTGAAGAAAGGATCCAAGCCCTTCAAGAAAAATAAAAGGCCCTACAATCCAAAGATTGCTGATGTTATCAAAGAAGAGGTGACAAAGATGCTCAATGCTAGAATCATTTTCCCCATCCACCATTCAACATGGGTGGCTAACATTGTGCCAGTAAGGAAGAAGAATGGGGAAAAAAGAATTTGTGTAGACTTCTAAAATTTGAATCAGACATCTCTCAAAGAAAACTACCCTCTTCCAATCATGCATCATATTTTGCAAGTAGTCACTAGATCCGAGATGCTCTTTTCGTGATGGATTCTCGAGTACAACCAAATCAAGGTGGTAGAAGAGAATTACAACAAAATAGCCTTCACAACACCTTGGGGAACTTTTGCCTACAGTAGAATGCCTTTTGGCTTGATCAATGCTGGAGCCACTTTCCAGAGGGAAATGGACTTGGCCTTCAAAGATTTGAAATATTGCATTGTCATTTACTTGGATGACCTCACGATTTTCTCAAAGAGGAGGGGAGATCATATCTATCACTTGGAGCAAGTCCTTGCAAGATGTAGAAGACATGACATTTCTCTAAATCCTAAGAAATGCATTTTTGGAGTCACATAAGGTAAGTTGCTGGGACACATTGTGAACAAGCATGGAGCACACATTGATCCTGAGAGGATCAAAGCTATCCAAGCACTATCCTTACCAACTAGCAAGAAGGGATTCCATTCATTCTTTGGAAAGGTAAACTTCCTTCATCATTTTGTGCCTGAGTTTTCTAAACTGACCAAGCATATAACTTCCATGATGAAGCCTCAAACATGTTTCAAGTGGGATAAGGAAGGAAAAATAGCATTTGAGGAGATAAAGAAAGCCATTTCCAAAGCTCCAACTCTTGTATCTCAGATTGCAACAAGGAGTTCGTCATGTATTGCTATGCATAAGAACATAAACTCTCTTCTATCCTTTCTCA
Organism: Taxus wallichiana var. yunnanensis; assembly: GCA_018340775.1. Lineage (NCBI taxonomy): Eukaryota > Viridiplantae > Streptophyta > Pinopsida > Cupressales > Taxaceae > Taxus > Taxus wallichiana. The sequence goes on from CM031239.1 coordinate 845,431,092, forward strand.
GAAAAATGACGAAGGTTTGGATGTACCCATTGCTTTCATGAGCTGTCCCTTGAAAAATCATGAGATAAAGTACATTCAATTAGAGAAACATGCCTACGTAGTGGTTAAAGATGTTAAAAGTTTCAGATTCTACATTCTTAATTCCCATATAGTGGTAATGGTCCCTGGAAGTACAATCAAGTCCATTTTGACTCAACAAGATCTCGGGGCTAAGAGAGGAAGTTGGATGGCAAAGACCCAAGAGTTTGACTTGGAGATTAGACCCTCTAATCTGGTGAGAGGAAATGGTTTGTGCAAGCTGATTGTGGAAGATGAAGACCTTAAGGCTCAACAAGGAGAAAAAGATGGTGTTTTCTCAACCTATTCAGGAGACAGTCCACAAGTGCTCTTTGTCACCACTACTGATGAGTGGTATGCTGATATTGCTTACTACCTCACTTATGGAGAATGCCCTCCTCATCTTGACTACAAACAAAGAAGGACACTCAAGCTAAAGGCAGCCAAGTTTGTGATCTAGAATCATGCACTTTACAAGAGAGGCCTAGATGGTTATTTCCTATGGTGTCTGTTATCCAAAATGTGCCCCCTGCACATTTTGTGGCTAACTCCCTTCATTCTTCCCTCCCTTGTGCCTCAGTCATAATTTTTTACTTTTCAGGCACTCAAGACCTTCTGGAAATGGCACCATTGGAAAGAGATTTTTCTCATCTTTCCAGAAAGGTAAAATTTTCCTCCTAACTCCATGTATTTTTGAAGTTATGGCTCGATGGAGTTTTTTTGGGAAATTTTCCCTTGAAAGGCCCGGGCACTAATAAGATGGTGCCACGTGTCCAAGGAAGTGGCGGGGTTGGAGGAAAACTTGGATTTTTACCAAGCATTTGGAAATTTTCAAAAGGACTATTTCACCCCGCAGCCCGTCGGTAAATTGGATCCTGCCACATGTCTCTGGAGGAAAAGGGGTGGCGGAGGGTGGAGTAAAAATAGAAAATTTGACTAAGTGATTGGCGCCATCGAAAAATCTCAATGAGAGGCCCGCACCCAATCACGTTATGCCACGTGTCCTATGACATTGGAATGGTGAAGGGTGGAGGAAAGATTATAAATTTGGCAAAGGAGATCGGTGAGGGTGCAATGTTAAATTTTTCTCCCAGGATCCACAGTGAATGAGGACAACCCACGTGTCCCCAGGGGTGAGCTTCAGAACGCGGGGGGAGATTGGGATTTTTTCCCAAAGGGTAAAATGAAAAGAATAATGTTTTCCTGAAGGGACCACATCGAATGAGATGCTACCACATGTCTCAGACCGGTGGAAGGCGGGGAAAATTTGGGAAATTTTCCCAAAGAAAAATGAAGGAAATTTCAAAAAGAAAAGTCCACCCCCTAAGCGCGAGCCAATGAGATCGTGCCACGTGTCCATGTGGTAGCAAAAAATTCAAGACAAGCCCGCAAGAAAAATTTGAAGGGAAAATCCCGCATCCAATGGGGTTTTTCCACATGTCCAACGAGGAAAAATGGTCAAACAGTGATGGAAAATTTAAAAGGAGATGCCCGCAACTAATCATAACGTGCCACGTGTCCTCAACTCATCGGCCCGGTGGAGAATTTTTGGAAAATTTTCCAATGGCCAAAACGGTGGAAAATAAAGCACAGAAGGCCCATGCCCAATCAGCACGTGCCATGTGGCACCGGAAGGGCGGAGTGTGGGGGTTTTTTGGGAAATTTTCCCAAATGCAATTTAGTGGAAAATTTTAAATTTTTCGCTTGCCAATCCGTTTTGGCCTGTTTTCCCGAAATTTTCAAACGACCATATCTTTCGATCCAGAGCTTGGTTTTTCATGTTCTTTATATCAACAGAAATATGGTGAAATTATCTACAAGATTCTGGGGTCAATTTTATATTTTGATGGATTTTGGAGAGAGAAAATTGAAAAATGCCTCTGGCACGTGGTCATGAATAGAAATGACGTTTCAACCACCATTTTTAATGAAGAATGGCTCGCATTCTCTCCCAGCAGGGTGGAAAATGTTAGGGAATGGACCTGTAAGGATGCCCATGCCATTTTATTGCATTTTTGGTCGAGTGGTTGAAGCTCTCCCATGTTTTCCCACGTTTCTCTCTCCTGGGGTTGTTTCTTGCACTATAAAAGCTAGATTTGGCTCATTTTTGAAGGGTTGAACATTTTTCATGTATTGTAGGCTCCCTTTTTCACCTTGAAAAGTGATTTTGTGGAATATCAGACCTCTTCCAAGACTGCAACCTATTTTTTTCCTCTCAGATGTTGTAATGTAAGTGTTTTTATGTTGAAAATGACAATGCAGGCTCTGTGAATGAGTTTTAATCCTCTGTTTGTGTTGTTTGATTCATTTCTGACCTTCCATTATAGTTTATCAGTTTGTGCATGAAGTTTTGTTGCATTTCTATGATTTGTGTCAATCTACAGAAGTAAAAATGCTCACCACTCCTTTGGTGCATCACCTTATTAGCACTAGTTTCAATTTTTGCATTCTCTATCTCTGTCCCCTTTGGAATTTAGAGTAGGATTTTGAGTTTGAAACCTTTGTATAACTTGCAAGTAATATACACCTAATCAGAGGAGTTGAGGAACCAGCCTCTAAACTGGAGATTCTTTTCCCATTTTACAAGTCCCACACTTGGGGAAAAGATTCAATGTTGTGCAATCACACTAGATGTCCAAAATGTCAAACTAGAAGTCTGATCAACATCTAGGGGTGCTGCTGATTTGCACCAACAGTTTTGGCACACCGATGGGACCTTAAAGGTCTTCATCTTCATTGCAACAAAATTCGTGTGCATTTGTTGTAAGTTTCTTACTTGAAAGAGCCCTAAATTACACATCGGGTGACTCAAGGAAGAAGAATTAGCTAGTTTTAATAGTGCGAGACTTGAAAACTCATGGGAAGAATCACCACAAGGTGCAAGATAGGGAGGAGACTTCAAAGGCCTCCATCTCCACCAAATAGAAATCTATCAACTCCTCCACCTGGTAGGCCTTTCATTCAATCAATAAGGGTTCCAAGGCCAATCGAATGACACAACACAACCCCTATGTCAACTTCATCGACACCAACCCACTTTCTCTCAATGCACAAAATCCAATCCCAGTTGCAGAACTAAAGAACATTCCATACTTTCTTGGAGAGAATCGGACCACTCGTAGTGATCATGTTAAGGATATTGCTAATATTTGTGTAATCCATGAGATTGATGAGATGCAAGTTGATGTCAAGCTGCTGGCATCGTCATTCAAAGGGAAGGCTTTACAATGGTTCAGAGCATTGCTTCAAGCTCTATCCAAAATTAGAACTAGTTATGTATAGCCCTCCATGAGAAGTTTGGAGAAAAGGGAGATAACTTATCCCTTTTGGAACAATTGACAACTATTAAGAGAGCTCCCTTTGAGCGGTGGCCCGACTTCAACTTCAGATTTTAAAGGACACGGGAGAGAATTCCAATGGTAAGTAAGGCCCAAAGCAGAAGGTGCTTTTCTATATTACCTTCAAGCTTTAAATTTTGATATTTTATGTTAATCCAATCCATGAGAAGCACAACTATCCCTTCTGCTTATAACATTGCCATTAGAGCTGAAAATTGTCTGATTCAAGTTGGTAAGCTAGCTCCAGGCCTCCAATGCCATTGTTTCCAAGTTTAGAGAGCCCAAGTACTAGTCAAGTGCTTATTTTATCTCCTATTCCTACTCCTAGAAATCAAGATTTAAGTCAAGCTTCTACTTCATCTTCTAGTGCCTCAAATGAACTTCAAGAAGTCATGAAGTAATTGAAAAATTTAGGTAATGATCTGGTTACACTCAAGAGGTAGAAAGCCTAAGGTTTTAGACCTCCTTTCCAGCCTCAAGCTCAACCTAACAAGCAACCATACCAACTCGAAAGACCACCCAATCCATTGCAAATCAAAATCAAACAAGACCCCTTGCCAACAAACCATTTCAGCCCTATAATCCCAATGCTACATCGCCTCTAAAGCCATAGTGCCAATGTAAAACAACATAGCTCAAGAGTATGATTGGTGTTTCCCATGCAATGAACCTCACAAATAGTCTATGTGTTTCAACTGTGCCTTAAATCAAGCATTAATGGTGACAAATACTGGTGTGGAGGGTGAAGGTAGTCAAGAAAATAACTAACAACAAGAAACATTCTAGCAGCAATCAGCTCCAAATGATACCACACTTGTAAACCGAAAGCGAGAATATTTTTGTGGCATGAATCGAGACAGTCTCCCAAAGTGTTGCAGCCAACACAAGGTCAAAAAGGAGAAATTTGGGTGAAGAACAGCCATTGGCTCCAAGTAATCCATAACCTCCTACTACACGAATTATTGGCAAACAAAATGCAGTTCCAAACATGCAAGGACTGCCTAAAAAAGCTCCTAGGCCAACTCAAATGCTAGTTTCTCTGCCCATGTGCAAGGAATGAATGTGCAGACCAAGGGACAATAGAGAGATGCTTCATCTCCATTCAACATCATTGATCAGATGAAAAATACAAATGTAAACATATCCATGTGGGAATCACTATCCATCTTGGGCCAAAGAGATTTGTTACAAACTGCCATGAAGGACTGGTCAACTTCAAATCAATAGGTCCAAATGCAATAGAAGGTGCTCACAAATGCTGCCCAGCCTAAGGGGAATCATGGAGGACAGCAAGGTAAAATGTTGAAACCCCCTCCTTTCTATGTTTCATTAATCATTGGAAACCAATTAGTACACAATTGCATGATTGATTCCGGGGCAAGTAGTTCAGTAATGCCCAAGCAAATAGCTGATCAGTTAGGGATTCAATATGAATTCATATCTAGAGGGGTAGTACAATTGGATGGGATAGTAGTAACAACAGTTGGAGTGATTAAAAACTTGAGTCTTACTTTGCATGCATGCCCCAACGTTGTTGTTTTACAAGATGTCTTGGTAATAGACCTTCCACCACTCTTTTCCTTATGCCTGTCAAGGGATTTCATAGCCAAGATTGGAGGTTACTTATCTGCTGATTAGACACACATGTTGTTTAGGACAAGGTATGGAACCAAGGCCACAATCAGATCTGAACCTATTGCAAACTTTCACATTGAGCCTCACACTCCAAGCCAAATCAATACCATTTGTTCAGCGTTTGATCAAGAGGATTATCCAAGCACTGATGAAGCTGACACCAAGGTTGGAAGTATCCCAGATCTGACTCTTGATGAATGGGCAAACAAGGTGCATGATTTTGATCCTTATCAAGAAATAGAAGAATCTGAGCTAGGATTCTATTGCATGCATGAAGAAAATCAGCCTATTCCTAGCATCACCAAGCCAAACCACAAGGATGACAATGAGGTATGGCAGTTTTTTTCGATGGATCAAGGAGTAGACAAGGTGTAGGAGGGAGAGCTATGATTTTTTCACCTCAAGGAGTTAAGTATTATTTAGCTTTTAGATTTCAGTTTGCATGCTCTAGTAACACTGTTGAATATGAAGCTTTGATACAAGGATTGCATTGGTCAATCAAGAGAGGAATAAATAACTTGCAAGTCTTTGGTGACAGTGAGTTGATTGTTAACCAAGTTAAGGGGCAGCATGCTGTCAAGAATGATCTTCTCAAGTGCTACAAAAATAGGGTGTGGGACCTCATTGAATATTTTGAGGGCTTTGGCATCAAATCCATTCCTAGAAAAGAGAACCAAGCTACTGATAGGCTTGCAGCAGTTGGAGCATCCTTTGATGTTGTTGAAAGAATCCAAAAAGACAAGTTACAAGCAAACATCCATGTGATTGTAAGACCCTTAGTTCTAGAGAACAATGTAAGTTGACAAGTGTTTGAAAGTGATCAACAAATCATCCATTTTTTGAAGAAGGCTGAGTTCTCAGCCAAAAATTAGGAAAAGTTGGAACAATAGTATGGTGACCAAGGGATACAGCTGAGAACCAACAAACTACCAAAGGGACTTATTACTTTGGAGTCCATCTTCAATCCTAATGATCAGTTTAGGAAGGAGAAAGCAAACATCCAAGTCAAGGGAGAAGATTCAGTGTCCATCTTGGTGGGGAAGGAAAATCACTTGCAAATTGGTAAGATGACAACTAAACAAGAAAGGTATGAGTTCATACAACTTTGTCAAGAATTCCTTGATGTGTTTGCTTGGAGCTATGAATATTTGAAGGGTTTCAATCCCAAGTTAGCTCAACATACCATTGAATTGGATCCAAGTACTAAGCCCATCAGGAAAAAACAAAGACCAGTCAATCCACACATGGAGCCTCTCATGAGAAAAGAATTGAATAAGTTGATAGAGTCAAGAATCATATTCCCTATCAAGCATTCTAGTTGGGTGTCCAAATTGGTTCTAGTTAGAAAGAAGAGTGGGGAAATCATATTGTGTGTTGACTTCATAGATTTGAATAGAGCATCTCTCAAGGATCATTATCCACATCCTTCCATAGAGCAGATTTTACAAGTTGTTTCCAGCTCACGAGAGGTTTTCATTACTTGATGGCTATTCAGTGGTACAATCAGATTATGGTGAAAGAATAAGATCAGTTCAAGACAGCCTTTACAACCAAATGGGGAACTTATGCATACAGGAAAATGCCATTTGGGCTGTCCAATGCTAGAGCTACTTTCCAAAGGGAAATGGACATGGCGTTCAAGGATTTGATTAATAACATGGTGCTGATATATCTTGATGATATCACCATTTTTCAAAAAATGCAGCATACCATCTCTTTCATTTGAGACAAGTGTTCCAAAGGTGCAGAAGATTTGGAGTATCCTTGAATCCTAAAAAGTGTATTTTTCTAGCCCATGAAGGAAAGCTCCTTGGCCACATTGTCTCTAAAGAAGGATTAGTAATTGATCCAGAAAGAGTTGAAGCCCAAAGAGAACTACCATTTCCAAGCCACAAGAAGGCCCTTCAAAGTTTTTTTGGGGAGAATAAATTTTGTTCGGAGGTTTTTCCCAAATTTTGTAGCCCTATTCAAGCCTATCACAAAGATGTTAAAGAAAATAATAGCTTTCAAATGGACATTAGAAGGAAAAGAAAGTTTTGAAGCAATCAAAGAAGCCATCTCTCAAGCCCCAACTCTCATTAACCCAAATTTCTCCAAGGATTTCATCCTCTATGCATTTTGGGGTGATGATACTATTTCTACAATTTTGGTACAAATGAACAAAGACAATGATGAGCTACCAATTACTTTCTTCAGCCAAATATTGGAGGACTATGAGGTGATATATTCTTTCATTAAGAATCATGTTCTTGCAGTGAATCGGGAGCTTGAAGAAATTCAAGCATATAGTCTCAAACAACAAGGTTCAATTGTTGGTTTCTGTGGGAGTTAAAGACTTCCTCCTCAACAAAGACCTGAATGAAAAGAGAGCAGGTTGGATTACTCGTGTCATGGAGTATGAAATTGAGATCAAAGTCACCAAGTTGGTTAGAGGAAAAGGGTTGTGTGAGCAACTGGTCCTAAACAAACACAAGGAAGCATGCAATGAGAAGGAGGTTGTTTTGGCGTTGCAAGACAGCCATGAGAAAGGAAGCACTCAAAAGGAAAATGATGGTGTCCTCACTCCTTGCTGGACCCAAGACATAATGCACTTCCTAAGCATAGGTCTATGCCCTCTAGAGATGAACAAGACCAAAATAAGACACTTCAGATTGTAGGCTATCCCATATGCCCTTGTTGATGGTGTTTTGTTTAGAAAGGATGTGAATGTAGAGTGTTCTTTGAGAGGCATTGGTACAAATTAGATTCATAGGGTGTTGGAAGAGTTTCATGGTGGATCATTTGTTGGTCATTTTTCACCAAGAGTGATAGCTCTAAAGATCGTGAGGGCCGGCTATTATTGGCCCAATATTTTCAAAGTGATTGTTATGCATGGATCAAGAGGTCTAAGAATTATGCATTCTTCACGGGTAAGGAGAGGCTAGCTGCCCTTCCATTGCATCCAATTTCAGTTGACCAACCATTCATGCAATGGGGTTTGGACTTCATTGGAGTCATTAATCCCAATTCAAGCCAAGGGCACAAATGGATTTTAACAGCAACAGATTACTTCACCAAATGGATTGAAGCAGTAGCACTCAAGGAAGCAAATGAATCTAGCATCCTAGATTTTTATGAGGGAATAACAACCAGATTTGGCATACCTGCTACAATAATATCAGATAATGCATTGGCATTCATTGGGTCCAAGGTAACTGAATGGGCTGTCAAGAATGAGATATACCTAAGCACTTCATCAAATTATTACCCTCAGGGTAATGGCCAGGCTGAATCTACAAACAAGAACTTGTTAAGGATCATTAAGAGGACTCTTGATGAAAATCAGAGGTCTTGGCATACTAAGTTGAAATCAGCCTTATGGGCTGATAGGATAACTCCCAAGAGATCTATAGGTAACTCTCCATTCAAGCTTGTATATGGAAGAGAGGCAATTTTTCCCATGTCACTTGAATTGCCAACATTGGAACTCATGAAATAGTTGGATTTGTTGGAGTTTGGGCCCATGGAGGTTAGATATGTAGAATTGATGGAGCTCCAAGAAATCAGAAATTAGGCATCCCAAGCAATGGAAAAGGATCAAGATTTGATAAAGAAGACCTTTGATAGAAAGGTCAAGAATAGATCTTTCAAGTTAGAGATCTAGTGTTAAAATGGGATGTAGACAGAGAAAAGCGGGAAGGCATTCAAAATTTGATGCCATTTGGAGTGGCCCATACATGGTCACAAAGTGTAAGGACAGCAATGCCTTCCAATTGTCTTCATTGGATGGTGAAGAATTGTAGATCCCAGTCAATGGAATCCATCTAAAACATTTCTACTGAAGGAAGTTCTCCACCTTGTACATATTAGCTTAGGTTTTCATTCCTCCAAGTTCTTGTACACATTGTTTTACTGTGGATTAGCTTTTCTTTCCCTAAGTGCTTTAGCACAAGATGGCTATTCCAAGAAATGTGTTTTGTAGGCCTTCCCCAATCGGATGATGTTCCAATCTCCATATTCCTCCTTGCGGTGTTCGATTAGTTGGGGTACCAAGTAGAGAATTTGATGACCCCATGCCCAATGGATTGCTTGAGCAATTGGTAATTTCATCCAAGAGGCGAGATGACCCCTCCGAGTCACCAAAATTGTTATCCAAAATGTGCCCCTGCACATTTTGTGGCTAACTCCCTTCATTCTTCCTTCCCTTGTGCCTCGGTCATAATTTTTACTTTTCGAGCACTCAAGACCTTCGAGAAATGGAACCATTGGATAGAAATTTTCTCAAACTTTCCGAGAAAGGTAAATTTTTCCTCCTAACTCCATGTATTTTTGAAGTTATGGCTTGACGGATTTTTTGTGGGAAATTTTCCCCTAAAAGGCCCGCAACCAATAAGATGGTGCCACGTGTCCAAGGAAGTGGCGGGGTCGGAGGAAAATTTGGATTTTTTACCAAGTGTTTGGAAAATTTCAAAAGGAATATTTCACCCCACAGGCCTACAGGAGAATTGGATCTTTCCATATGTCTCTGGAGGAAAAGGGGTGGCAGAGGGTGGAGTAAAAATAGAAAATTTGACTAAGTGATTGGCGCCATCGAAAAATCTCAATGAGAGGCCCACACCCAATCACATTATGCCACATGTCCTATGGCATCGAGAATGTTGGAGGGTGGAGGAAAGATTGGAAATTTGGCAAAGGAGATCGGTGAGGGCACAATGTTAAATTTTGCTCCCAGGCTCTGCAGCGAATGAGGACAGGCCACGTGTCCCCGGGGGTCGAGCCGGGAACGCGGGGGGAGATTGGAATTTTTCCCAAAGGCTAAAATGAAAAGAAAAATGTTTTCTCGAAGGGCCCACATTGAATGAGATGCTACCATGTGTCTCGTGCCGGTGGAAGGTGGGGAAAATTTGGGAAATTTTCGAAGGAAAATGAAGGAAATTTCAAAATAAAAGTCCGCCCCTAAGCTCGAGCCAATGAGATCGTGTCACGTGTCCATGTGGCGGAAAAATTCAAAACAAGCTCGCAGAAAAATTTGAAGGGAAAATCCCACATCCAATGGGGTTTTGCCACATGTCCAATGAGGAAAAATGGTCAAACAACGATGGAAAATTTAAAAGGAGATGCCCGTAGCTAATCATAACGTGCCACGTGTCCTCAACTCATCGGCCCGGCGGAGAATTTTTGGAAAATTTTCCAATGGCCAAAATAAAGTGGAAAATAAAGCACAGAAGGCCCATGCCCAATCAGCATGTGCCACGTGGCACCTAAAAGGGCGAGTGTGGGGGTTTTTTGGGAAATTTTCCCAAATGCAAAAAGTGGAAAATTTTAAATTTTTCGCCCACCAATCCATTTTGGCCCTGTTTTGCCCTAAATTTTCAAACGGCCATATCTTTCGATCCAGAGCTCAGTTTTTCATGTTCTTTATATCAACGGAAAGATGGTGAAATTATCTACAAGATTCTAGGGTAAATTTTGTATTTTGATGGATTTTGGAGAGATAAAATTGAAAATTGCATCTGGCACGTCGTCATGAACATAAATGACATTTCAACCACCATTTTTAATGAAGAATGGCTCGCATTCTCTCCCAACAGGGTGGAAAATGTCGAGAGAATGACTGTAAGGATGCCCATGCTATTTTATTGCATTTTTAGTTAGTGGTTGTTTTCTGTGTTTCTCTCTCCGGGTCGTTTCTTGCACTATAAAAGCCAAATTTGGCTCATTTTTGAAGGGTTGAACATTCTTCATGTATTGTAGGCTCCTTTTCACCTTGAAAAGTGATTTTGTGTAATATCAGACCTCTTCCAAGACTACAACCTATTTTTGCCTCTTAGATGTTGTAATGCAAGTGTTTTTGATGTTGAAAATGACAATGCAGGCTCTGTGAATGAGTTTTAATCCTCTGTTTGTGTTGTTTGATTCATTTCTAACCTTCCATTATAGTTTATCAGTTTGTGCATGATTTTTGTTGCATTTCCATGATTTGTGTCAATCTGCAGAAGTAAAAATTCTCAGCACTCCTTTGGTGCATCACCTTATTAGCAATAGTTTCAGTTTTTTGCATTCTCTATCTCTGTTGCCTTTGGAATTTAGAGTAGGATTTTGAGTTTGAAACCTCTGTATATCTTGCAAGTAATACACCGATCGGAGGAGTTGAGGAACCACCTATAAATTGGACATTCTTTTCCCATTTTACAAGTCCCACACTTGGGGAAAATATTCAATGTTGTACAATCACACCTTTGGATTTCTAAAATGTCAAACTAGAAGTTTGATCAACATCCAGGGGTGCTGCTGATTTGTACCAACATGTCTAGATAAGGAGCAGAAAGAAAAGTTTCTCAGGGCCTATCATGATCAAACTTGTGGTGGAGATTTCTCAGCAATGGTCACTACACATAAGATCCTCAGAGGAATATATTATTGGCCCTCCATCTTTGCAGACACTCAAGATTGGGTTTCCAAATGCAAAGCATGCCAACAATTTGTTGGAAATCCGTAACTAGTTGTATTGCCACTCATGCCTATGGTGATTGAAGAACCATTTCATCAATGGGAGCTAGATTTTATTGATGTTTTAAATCCTCATTCAAGTGCAGGGCACACTTATGTACTCACTGCAACTAATTACTTCACCAAGTGGGTGGAAGCCATTCCAACCAAGCAGGCCAGCTCTAAAACGATCTGCAACTTCATCAAAGAGAATATCATTGTCCATTTTGGAATACCAAAGAAGATTGTTGTAGACAAAGTGTAACCTACCTCTCTTCTAAGGAGCTCATAGAGTTTTTCTATGGCTTTGGAATCTCTCTATCTCACTCCTCTAACTACTATCCATAGGGAAATGGTCAAGCTGAGTCAAGCAACAAGAACATTGTTACCATTGTTCATAAGTTGGTTGATGAGAAGTAAAGGAACTGGCACAAGAAATTATATGATGCATTGTGGGCTGATAGGATCACTCCTAAGAAGGAAATAGGTATGTCACCTTTCCAAATTTTATATGGAGTTGAGGCAGAGATTCCCCTCACAATTGAGATGCCAACTCTCAAGTTGCTGCAAGAAATAGAAGATGGTCAATACAAAGACTCCATTGACAAGAGGATCCTATTTCTAGAGAAGCTAGAGGAAAGAAGATGCCAAGTGGTGGATAGAATTAAGGAACACCAATTGAAAGTAAAGAATATATTTGACAAGAGGTAAAAGGCAAGAGAATTCAAGGTTGGAGATTTTTGCTACTGTGGGACAACATAAGAGAACCAAAAGGTAGCCATGGAAAGTTTGATTCATTATGGCTTGACATGTTCCAAATTCATGAAGCTTGTGGAGAGAATGTTTTTATCCTCTCATACCTGGATGGAACACCATTAGAATTTCCTCAAAGTGGGAAATACTTAAAACTATATCATGGTAGAAGTGGTTTTTCCCCGCCTTGTACCATAAGTGCTTTTGTAGGTGTTTTTCTCCGTTGCTATTATGTGGTTTTGGTTTTGTTGTGTGTGCTTTGGTTTGTGTGTTTCTCCCTTCTTCCTTTCTTTCTCAGAATTGTACATGACTCTGTAAGGTCCAATAGTTAAGGCACTGGTCAAATGTAATATGTTTTGAAACTCAAGATTCTGGATCCTCATGTTGTGCCCTAGCCATGCCTAGTTCACGCCATGTCCCCAAGCTAGAGCCAGTTGTTGTCTCCTGAAAAAAGCTCTACATTTTCATTTCCAAATCCAAATTTTTGAGCTCACACCCTTTGTTGGTGTCTAAGGAAAGTTTGAGATTCAAGGAATTAGCTAAAATCATGCCCTTGAGCTGTTTAAACCTCTGTGTCACTCGTTTTTTTAGAAATCCTCCTCTTCCTGGTCTGTGCACATAATATCCTTTTGCCCCTCCCATTTTGATCAAAATGGTTCACTTGTTCCATGGCTCAGTCATCGAATCATTTTTTTGCCTTCATGCCTTTGGCTTGTGAAGAAAATTCAAAAATTGGACTCAAAATGACAAAGTTCCTGTGTATTTTTCCACTGATCGAGAACGATGGACGTTTTGATCCCCACAAAATTTTTCTTAGCATTCCTAAATGATACGTGGGTCTCCCTTATTGGCGTGGTCTAATTATCCTTTAAAGATTAGGTGGAAGGCTCCACATGTTGCAACGATGCAATTCCAAGCACATTGGGGCGGTCTTCAATCGAGTGTGGGCTCTCCACGTGTATCATGTCCAAAATGAAGGTAAAATCAGATAAGTATGGAAGGCTCAATGGATGGCTCCACATGTTGCAATGGAACAACTCCTGCATAGGAAAGGTCAATTACCAATTCAACACCAAATTTCCATGTGGTGGAAGACATTAAAAAGTCAAAGCGAATGAGCGGTCAATCGGGGGAATTCAAGACTTTAAGCCTTTTTGTAAAAAGATGAAAAAATTAAAAAGTAACCCGCAGCCTCAATCAGGTTACCAAGGAAAAAGTTAGAGCTTGAGCCCGTAGGAAAAAAGTCAAAGCTTGAGCTCACAGGGAAAAATTTGAAGGAAAGGCCCATTGTTGAAAAGTCAAATCGGAGTAAGCGGGCGGCGAGGGAATTTGATTTTTTAGCCTTTTTCCATAGTCAAATCGGAGCAAATGGGCCGTGAGAGGAAATTGAGTTTTTGAACCTTTTTGTAAAAAAGGTTAAAATGTTGAGAAAAAGTCCGTGATCCCATTTCCAATAAGAATGTGCCATGTTTCCTAGTTGAAAAGTCAAAGTGGGGTTGGGGGAATTTTTTTCCAAATTTCTAAATCTCTAAAAAATCAAAAAATGCAAAGGGATTCCCTTCAGAATCGCTCTAATCCCTTCACCCGCCACGTGGACAACCCAAATTGAAAGCTAGAGGAGCAAATCAAACGATCTAGATTTAAACTAGCAATTCAAATGTAACGGTTACTTTACAAGGTCTTGTTTTAGCCGCCATGAGCGTTTTCTTCATGATAAAGGAATTTGAAGAGGTGTGAATGATTTGTAATGTTGTAACGGTTTCTTACGAAGAATATAATGACTTCTCGGCATCATTCTAAAAGGTTGGCGATTGATTTCAGAAAAGAAGAGTGCTTTGTGCCTGAAAAAGATGAAAATGCCACACTTCTTCTCTTCTTCTCTTCTTCCTCAAATTTCTTCCATCCTAAAGCTATGTACAAACTCTGCCCAAGCTTCATTAAGAAAAGAAGGAATTTTTTTCCTTTTTGATTGAGGAATTAATTGGTAGTTTGCAATCAATGAGTTTCATTCGGTCTTATAGCTTCTCCGTGGATTTGTTTATCTTCCAATTATAAATGAATGTAAATTATACTTCTAATTAATGTGTGTGGGAATCTGATATTCTACTGATAACATAAATTTCTCCTACCTCCATTCTCACTTCCTTTCCCCTTCCCAGATGAAGTTCTTCTCTAGTGAGAAATTGCTAGATTTTCCATAGGGTCACGGAGTGTCCTGTTGGATCTCATGTCGAAAGGCCACCATTAGAATCCCCCATTTTTACATGCACATATAGAAGCTACACCGTTCAAGTAGAGGGACTTAGATTCCCATAGCATTGGCTTGAAACCCACCAATTTTTCCACAAGACAAATTATCTCGCTAAGAGATTCTCACCTCCATTATACCTACAAATAATGGGTTTTCTTCCTTCTTACTTTTGACTACCATCATTTGTAACAAACTTGTTTGACCCATCATTATTTTAAAATTTATTATAGCATTTCCAATCATTTCCATTCAAATATTTAGAAAATGGTTTACCCTTTGTTAGATATGCATGATTCTTCTTAATACATATTTCCTTTACGATAAGTTAAAATTATTAAATCTAAAATTAACTTACAAAATTAATCAAATTTTTGTCAGGCATATTGGGATTTAACTGAATAACCATTTTCCTTGATTCTTTAAAATATTAATGAGGTTAGGGAAGCATTGAAAAGAAAAATTTTCAGGTGGAATTTTTTTTCAATATCTTCCAACACTCTGAGACTCTAGGTTCCTCTTCTTGAATTGTGTAGCTCCATTTATTATGTGTGCATGAAATTTAAATATGATGTGGCCTAAAGGTTGAGGATCCAATAGGAACACTCCACTAAATGTGCAGAAAAATATTGCAATTTCTTAAAAGGGAGGAATTTGCTAAAGAGGTAGGAAAGGGAGTAGAAAAAGGAAGGGGAGGACTAATATATCAAGTAGAAAATCATATTCCTATAGACATCAATTAAATTACTTCAAAATACACACATATATAAAGAAAACAACTTTATTACTTCCATCAAGATAATGTAGAATGAGGAATGCAAATTTTTAGTGATTCTCTCATAAAAAAGCCAAGAAACTCCTTTCTTCGTCATTTATGTTTTGGAAAAATTGTATATAATGATAAATATAATAACGTATAGGGGGATAATAGAGGAAATTTTGATATCTCTTTTTCTTCACTACATTTAGTAATCTCTCCTTGGTCATACAAAATTGACAACCCTTAAGAGTGAGGGTTCCATCACCATTTATAGACTTGAGAACAACTCTTCACCGACCCCACACATGACTTTTTCATTTGTCCCCTTACAACTTGTGACTTTTCATATTCCTAGGAATAGAATTAAGTCCCCTTTTATTAACTAAGTGTCACTTACTGCATTAAAATCTAAATTCACATTTAAATGAATAATACAAAATAGGAATAGGAAAAAAATGAAAAAGTGCAACCCCCAACGAAGGAATAAAACATGAATGAGGAGGGGGAAAGGGGGAAGAGAAGATAGAGAAAGAGGGAGAACAAGAGAAAACTATGCCAATGAATATGCCACTTCTTCCAATTCTATTTCACCACTTGATTGATCCTTGTTGAGCTCCACTAGAAATATTAACAATTCCTTGAACTCCTTATCTGTACAAGCTACCTCGTGTGCTACCTTCTCTACTTGAGGAATGTGGACACCACTCAAGAACTTGAGCCAACCATATGAGATATCATTGATGTTTTTCTCTTCGCAAATGATGATGGATGTTTCTCTGCAATGTTTGAGATTGTGGCCATGATCTTAGATAGGGACTCCAATTTATTTTTCATTGAAGGAAAAGGGGTCCCCATAATTTATATAAACATTCTCCCGAAATGGCCTAAAAATCTATGGTAGTGTTCTCATCTAGAGAAGGAACTCCAAGTTTTTGTGCTCGATGTTGACGTTGTATCACATCATAAATGCACACTCCTCATTTGATTCCAACTCATAAATGGAATAATTCAAAATTTGATATTAAGAGGCAAGGGTTCATAGTGGTGAGAACATGCCAAAACCAATTCTACATTATCCATTGAGACTGGATGTCCACCTACCATATACATTTTTCCCATGAAACATTTTTCCAATATCGGCTCTCTCAGTCCTCCTAACATTTAGTCTTTAAGATCTTCGAGGTCCATGTGAGTGACACTACTTTCCCCATAGCTGAGTACTCAGAAGAGAGAAATGAGAGTAGTTTGAGGCCTATAAATTTGAACTTCATGGTTGACACTAACACTTTTCTATATCTGGAATGAGAGGTTATGATTTTTAGTAAATTGATCTTTTTCAATTTTTTAACTTGGACCACCTTCGATCACCTTTCTTGTTCCTCTGGATGTTCCTCAATCATACTTCCCTTGATAAAATTTACCTATGTGCTAATTTTATATTTATAGTGAGTTCTCATGTAAAGACTTTCTATTTTTTGAATGTGTTTCCTGACCATAGATTTTGATGAAATAATTTTTTTTGATATGGTTTTTTCCTCTTTATCTCAAATACAAATTTTTAGCTTAACTTGATCTCTAGAACAACGGGAAATAAAATTTTAAATTTTGAGGGTATGAAATAAAAATTTTCTTATTGTAAACCATCTAGGCCATGCATACAATTACTTTCATTTGTGTCTTCAAGGCGCTATTAATGTGGAGAAAATGCAAAAATCCCATGTCCAAGTGTGTACCATTTTTCAAGTTATGAAGATTTTTTTCTTTGTGGGCTTCAAAGTCAATCTGGTGAAAATTTTTCTGAAGGCTTTAAAATTTTTGATTTTTTAATGAAATTTTTATCACTATGATCATGGAATATGTAGGAATTAATGAAACTTTGAAAAATGAGGGTGTAAGAATTTTAAAAAAATTCGCGAGTTTTAGGTAAAAACAAAGCAATGTGGGGGAGTGAAGCAAATGGATAAGCTGTTGAGTTTTATAGGAATGAGAGAGAGAGAAGAAGGGGGTGAACTTTTTTAAACCACTTTTCCCCTTTGGAATGGGATATGGGGACACAAAAAGTGTGTCTTAGCCCTATGGTGACAAATTGCACACATGTATAGGAGAGAAAATTTGAGGAAATGGCTTAGTTTAAGCACCCTGGAGCTAATTTCTAGTCATGTGAGGGACCTAGTGCGAGCATGGTGTAGAGGAAGCATGTTTCGCCCCCATTTCCCCCTTAGAATAGGATATGGGGACACTAAAATTTCACATTATCTAAGTGGTGACACTTGGCATGCATGAAGAGTGAGAAGAAAGGGCTCAAAATTTGCAAAAAGAGTTTGACGAAGATCTCAAGTGTCATATGATGAGTCCACGAGGATTAAGGTGGGGAGCACATTTTTATACCCCCTTTTCACCTTGGAATGGGATATAGGGACACCAAAATTACACCTTATCCTAGTGATGACAAGTGTCTAAAGCATGTGAGAGTTAGAGTAGGGGTTAGAAATTTTGTAAAAGGTTCTTATTAGAGCTCCACAAGGTCATGTTGGGGGTCCATAAAGCTTAAGGTGGGGTTGGTGGGGCACATTTTTCTTCCCATTATTTTCTCCTTGAAAAGAGACATAGGGACACCAAAAGTGTGCATTAGCCTCATGGTTTCATGTGTCATTAAAAGTTTTGGCTAAGTACGGAGCTTGTACCTTAGAGAGGAGATTGGAAATGACATTGCTGGAGCTCCCACATGAAGTTTTAGGAACTTATTTATATTATTTTCACTAGAATAATTTTTTTGAGAAATATGGGATGGGTCTCAAGGTCTTATTAATATTGAAACCATCTCAAAAATGGCCTTTTAGATCGGGAATGCTAGTTGTGTATGCAAGAATGAGTTGTGGAAATAAATGCATGGGTGTTGTGAAAAATATAAGATTACCACCATGTCAGGAATATAATCAGATTTAAATTTGTTTATTTTTTTACCTTAAACTCATTTGAGCTCTTAATCATCACTTGAAGCTCAGGTTACTTTTTTGCGAGCTACTTTGAACTCATAAATTTGCTTTTGCTAAACTTGTTCCTAAACCTCCAGATCTTTCCAAAATCACTTGCACAATGATCTTGGCTCATGAATATAGTTAATCAGTGAATTTATGTCTTTAAATCATCTCTGGAGAATGTGCACCCACTTAAGAAAGGCTAAAAATAACCACTCCCAAGCCTGTTGAAAGATCCACCTTGAAAGGAATTGTTTTGAAAGACTCCTTTGAACTTGCTTTCTTATTTTCCACACACGGGTGAGGGTGAGACCACATACATAGAAATTACAATGGTGGGGATAAGCCTAACATAGGGGATGGGCTAACCTAGAGGGGTGTCGGGAAAGGTTCACAATGAATTTTTTTGACACTAGGGTATAGTTGTCTTGTTTTCAAGTGAATTTTACCATCGTAAAAACACAGAAAATATGAATCTTTTATTCAACCATTTTAATCATCTCGAAAATATTTCTCTGCACATTTAACACCTATTTTCTTTAACTAGGCATTTAAATATGTAACTTCATTCAAGTAACTAGCCATTTTTAAAAATTAGTTGGGTGTAAATTCACCAATTTTTATTCTATACTAAACATGTTGAAACATATGAATATTTATAATCATCTTATAATTTTCCCGTAGATTGATTTGATTATAAATATAAAAAAATTATTAAAATTTGGGCTCAAAGTTTTACCAATAATACATCTAGCTTAGTCCAGCTTTAGATTTCCAAATTTTTTTCTCTATAATCATTTTTTTGAGGGAGATTGATTTCTTTATTCGCCATTTTACACAGAGGAACTTTTTTAGATCATTATTGACTATAATATTCTAATCAGTAACTCCACTTCCATCAAATATTGGTAAACCCTCATTTGTAGAGCTCATGATGTTAGAAAAGTTCAATCCTCAAGAGAATGGATTAAAACAAGTATAAAAATCACTATCAAATCTTTTATATGTTGTTAAAAAATACAATCTATAAAATTATCATCCTTATTACAAAATTTCTTGCTTTGATGTCATGTTAGAGTATAAAAAAAAAATTATGCTATAACAAAAATAAAGATGCAATTAGAAAAAATAGAGCATAGGAAAATAGAGAAAATGGCTGAAAATGAACTAACATAAATTTACTTTAATCAAACATGCATTACATTCCATGAAATATACCAATATTTTTGTGCATTATTACATATTTATATCTTTAACAAGATATAGAAACTCCCATTTTCTACAGGACTCTACATCCTAGAATAAAATCTTAATTAAGATGGAAGATTCTTGAAAATTTTATCAAACACACAATATTTCCATTGGAAACAAAAATTACACAACCAACCTAAAATATTTAAAACATTGGCATATTTTTTTATTAAAATTAAAAATATAATTCTATCAAATTAAAAAAATGGTGGTGTTATGAAGAGACAAAAAATTACCATTTCTTAAATGATTTTTGGATACCTAAGCTTGAAAATTCCTTTTTTGTTGACTTCATTTTCAAATGTTGGCCTCCTTTTTAAATGATCATGTAAGATTCTTACCCATGTGTAAAAAAATTAGCTCAAATAGCCATTGCTACAAAAGTAAGTCGAATTATATCAAGTAATGACACATAACTTGAAATGCAAAAATATTTTCACCTTAGGTATATAGATATGGTTAGTATGTTGAACCATTTAATCATCAAATGTTTGAAATGTTTTTATATGGAATTGAAGGTTATTTTTGAAATACATAGCGAGTTCTAAGTACATTTCCATAACTTAATGATATTTATAACAAGATAAAATTAAAATGCCATCAACATTCAAATAAAGGGAACTTGTTGAAGATCATAACAATAACTGATAATGAATCAAGAAATCTAATAGAAAATATGTATCTTATATGGTTGGATTCCTCTAAAGTGTTTGTTTAAATCAAAGTTAAAAATTGAAGAACTTATATATTTTAACTTATTGTGTAATCTTGTTCTAGTTGGTACACTTTATATGAGCACTTACTATTTTAAGAATTTAAGAGGGTTCAAAATAGAGCTAATATTGCACAAATACATTTATATTAATAGGTTATGTTAAATAAAATTATAAAATAGGTACTAAATTCTAGGATACACAACAAGTAAACTAAAATAAATAAGTCATAGTTCTCATATCAATGATCTCTTATACTATCATTATATATAGATCACTCTACTACACCGCATACAATATCTATATCATTGTATTATTTATATATCTTTTCAAGTATATACCTTTATTATATGTTATATATATAACATAATGTACTTTGTGGTAGAAAATACCAATTATGAACACGTTACAACTATGAAGAGACATCTTTCTTATGGTAATTTATACTATATGTTCATATTCTTCAAGGTCTTTGGTTTAAAGTATATTATGGTACTATATGTAGGTATAGGAAGGTAATACTTTGTTATGAATTTTAGATGTTTCATTGATGATGTAATAGGATTCGAGGATTCTTCAATATTTTATACTAGTATTTCGTTCCCATCAAAGAAAAAAACTTGATATAGCACTTTTCCATGCACTCAACATAAAAAACATATTTCCCATAATTTCTTGTACACACTCATTTTGGTTATTCATTACTTATAATGACACAAATCATACAACATGCTTGTTTTAGCCCATAATTTTTCAATTTGACCAATTAGGGCATCATTAGCTATGTCTAATTCATTAAATCTTACATACACAACTTACCTATTTGCATAATGGTCATATTTAACCATAAAATTAGGCTATACCATCACATATCAAAATTCAAACTTTTAAATAACTTACACATGCATGTAGGATCATAGTGAATAGGGAGGGCCATAAGACCCATAAAATATGGGATGACATAACAATTTTGTTTTCTCTTCCTCTAAGAACACTTTTTCTAATTTGAATCCCTTTGGTACATTCTCGAGTCACCCTTATTTGAAATTTATTGATCTATAACACATATATAAGTAATTTATTTATCTCCCATTGAGGGAGGTATTCATTCTACTTGGTACATAACATTTCAATGAGAAAATAATAAGAGAAAACATAATAAAATCTATTTGAATACTCCTTGAGATCCATATCCTTTACATACTCATTTTAGGGCAATCATCCACTTCGATTTAAAAATACAAAGGAACATTATCAAATTCAAAGCCAATCTATGGAAAGTGTCAAGTAAAATACCATTATTAAAAGACAATGGCTGTCAATTTTGTTGCATACATCATCGATATCACATGTTAATTGAGAAAAACATGTAGTTTTAGCGATCTTTAGAGTAATGGCTACGTTGGTGGTACACAGGGATGCCCAAAATCCACCTAATGTTTGTTTTATTAGATTATCTCTCCATCTATGGTTTTGAAGATTGGACTAGTTACGCAATAAGAATCACATAGTATCAGAGGTTTGGATTCTAGACATGAGCATAATAGGAATATGTGAATAGGAACTGAAAGTTACAGAAGAAAAGTCCATAGCAGGGGTAGGATTTAGGCCATACCACATGCCTTGGTCCAAACCCCGCTTAGGTTGTAATTTTAGTATTAAGGGATTCGGATCAATTCTATCCATTCGCAGTCATCGAGACCATCCCGCATCAACACAGAATTAGGATATCAACTAAGTCTTCTCCTTTCTCTCATTAGTACTACTTAGTTGTATTGTTTTCCGTTATTTTAATTTATATGATTATTCAAAATATTATTGAAATTATCCTTAGAAACTAATTTATTAGGATAATCTACCATCTACTACTACCCCCAAATATATTTAACCATTTACGATAAATTATTTGATGAACTCCTCGATCCACTAACTTGTCCAAAAATTATGATATTATTGATCAATTAAAGGAAACCCTTGCTAAGATATACATTTTTGATAATCTTCACAAAGCTCTTGATTGTCACCGCAAATTAGAAGAAGCATTATGCTCTATTAGCCCAATTCAATAATGTTATAGTATATTTTTCATTTATTATGGAATATTTTAAATTATTGATAAATTAATTACATCTAACAATGAGGATATTCCAATCACCTATTTTACAAATCATTTTCCTACTCTTCTTATTACATCTTACATCCAAGGTTTTCTCATTAAGCGTGTAGTTATTGACAATGGATTACCTTGAATATATGTTGTTCATCATTATTGACATAATTGGGAATCCCCGATAAGGAAATTTTAAAGTCTACTCTTATTGTGCAAACTATGACACCACCAATCAAACCTCTATAGGAAAAATCATATTGGATTTGTAATTTATGCCTCAAAAAATCCCCACTTTATTTTATGTTTTGGATGCTTCATTCCAATTCATTCTTCTTATCAGACATCCATGGATCCATGCCATGTGGGCCGTCCTATCCATAATACATCAATACATTAAAATTTCCTATGATAGGTATGAACACGGTATTATAGTTGATCCCAAACCATTCAAATATTGTAAAATTGTTCCTGTTACTTCTATGGTTATCATCTTGTCGTAGCCAATTCCCCATCACCAAATAGATACATATGATTTTGGGGAGTAAAAATAACTACTAACACACTAAAATTTCCATATACTTATTCCAATAAATCTCCTACCACTGATCTAGTATCTCATACTATATCTTATCCTATACCATCTTTTACTTCTACTCCGAATTCCCTAGAGAAGGTTGTTTAACAACTTAATGTTAAGACTCGATCAGTTCAATTATGATGATGGTGTCATTGAGATTATCCATGAAATTTTATGTAAGTTATATTTCAACCATATCAATGAGGATGATTCCTTGTTCCATTCTCTTTATACTAAAATCAGCCCTAGTGAATATCAACTACGTCCCACCACCCTACCTATTACTATTAGTGTAACGGTTCCTTTTCACAAAATTATGCATACTCTTGATCATATTCATAGTTTTAGATGTGTCACCATTTCATCACACCAAGATACCCCATAGTATCATCTACCCTTTTTTTTTTCATATAATGGATTTCTTACTTGCCCCACTAAATGACACAACTTCACTAATAAATATTCTTAACAACTAGACACTCCTTTTTCAATTGTCATTGCTTATTTTGACATATGACTAGTGACTATCAATCCTTATTACAACAAATTATTTCCATCAATGCCAATGGAATCATCACCATTCTCAAGATGTTAATCCATCACATACACCATCCAATTCTTCATATATATAACAAACACCCATGCAACATGTGATTGATACATGTACTTGTATACTCTACATTCACAAATGATATTGGAAACATGTTCCTTTCAATCCTACTAATGACACAATTATATGCACATATGAATCCATAACGTAAGTATGAATTATTACCTTGGGCATTAATCCTTTTTTATAGTCATCTAGTGATTATCAAGGCTACATCATGTTACTAATTGATTTTGGTCCAAGAATCCTTGCCATAAAGGTGTGGATTTCTATTAACACCCAACTTATTCCACTTACGTTTAGCCACTCTTCGTTACAACATCCTAGAGGTAAAATTGACAAGAACCATACAACTATCACCTACCCTCTACAAAAATTATGGTTACGATTTCTAATAAATCCTTTCCTAATTACATGACTCACATGATACATTTGAATTAACACATGTCCAAGCATGAAGCACCTTACAATGAGGAGGAATATATCATGTCCATGTATGACTTGTATACACTAGGGTTATTATTTTGGTCCCACAAACCCTTAACATATTATGGCACTAACATAGACCCTATAGGATTTGATCTAAATTTAGATGAAACACTTGATTAGTTTCTACCTCACTAATACACTAATGGGCATATAAATTCTCCATCATTTTTTAATGATATAATCAATTTAAATGTTCGACTATACTATTCAGGAGAAGATACATATGTGAGCCTCAATTTACAAATACACACACACACACACACACACACACACACACACACACACACACACACACACACACACACACACACACACACACACACACACACACACACACACACACACACACACACACACACACACACGTGCACACACGCACACACGCACGTGCGCGCGTGCACACACACACACACACATTGGGGGAATCCTTGATTCCCTTGTCTAGATTCATAATCTATATTAATAAATTGATCTAAAAGTCTAAATATTCCCCTTAGGGGAATTTTTGGATCACCATTCCTTTTCATCAAAGAATATGTTTTCATTTATGCCCTTAAGTGGCCTAAAATCCAAAAACACTCAAATATATACAAACATCCAAAAACATTTGCATCACTCTTACTTGGTTGTTTTTATTGCATATTTATATTATTCATGTTACACTTTACTTATCATGTTTAGCTTTATACATTATATGATATATTATTTTTCCCATGTGCATTCATGTTGTACTCGAGCGAGTTTTTGCAGCTACACACATATTGTTACACGATGCAGGGTGTTTTACACTACTCTTTACAAGTTCTTCCATAACTACTAGGGGCATCCATTGTTACATTTTCTCATAAACATTATTTTTTTCCAATATTTACTACTTCACTTTTACTTGCCTCATTTGAACTCAATATATACATCGTGTCATACTATTTATTACTCTAACATGATAATATGTTATTCATGTGTAGTATTTATTTTACATGTCACTTCAAAATTATCTCATCTTCATCCTATTTCTTGTTTATTATTTTACACAATTTATCTTTGTTTTCATTTTTTTGTAGACTATGCCCTATGTTACTTTTTTTATTTTGTTATCATGCTAAATATATAGCATTTAATTTTATTTTTTTCCATGACAAGTGCCCAAACATGAAAATATCCTCTCTCGGTCCCTGCGAACCCTTCCTCTAGCCACCTTGTTATTTGTCTCATCCTCATTTGGTATCAAAGGAATGTGATAATAAATTTTTTTTAGTGTTTAAATGTGCATGGATGCATGTCGAAGATGATTTATGAAGTCACCGAGATTCAATGAAGAACAACTGCTCCGAGAGGCCAAGAACAAACAATTTTTAGCCATTTTACAACAAGTAGAGACCCTCGGGAAGCCTACAATGAAGATTCAAATTATCTAAGTATGGTTTTAGATAATAATGATGCCATCAAAGGTAGTTTAGGGGAATTTTTAGAACAAATTTAAGTTAGGAATAAATTATGCAACATTAGGTTATTTTGGGTGATTTTTAAAAATATGTTTTTTTAAAAACCCTAGATAGGTTATTTCGAAGTTAAACAATAAATGAAGCATTAAAGTACATTAAATGACGTAAAAATAAGCAAAGTAAATGAAACCCCAAGTGAAATGAAGAGTTAAAATACTTAAGCGATTTCACAATATTCTCACCAATGTGTGAAGGTGGAGGACTAATAAAAATGGAACAAAGGAGATTGCAACCGAACCTAGTAAAATGCGAAACACAAGATGGAGCTAAACCAAGGATCATGGAGCAGAATTGTGGCATTTGGGTGTTAGGATCCCTCTCTGGTTGTTAGGGTCTATGCATGAGCTCAAAAATGATTTTTCCATGGTCGTTGATTTTTCACAATGTTTGGTTTGTTCTGTTGCTATGGTGTTGTACAAGTACCACCGATGTCGTTAATAACCTGTAATAAAGATATCACCTATAAAACCCCCAAACTAAATCAAATTTTAAAAATTAAATATGTAAGATGGGAGTTCAGAATGTCCTCAATTGTTAATAAAATGAACTTACAACCAAGTGTTGCATTACATTGCAGACCCCATGTAGTTCTATGTGTGTGTGCAAATATTGTTCCCTATGTGGCTCTTGTACATGTCACACTTGATAGTGAGAAATTATGTAGATGTAAAATATGTAAATAGATGTGTGAATGGAAAAATGATGTATGTAGAATAAATATCCCTTGTTCCTTGAGTGAAGCTAGATGGATGCAAAGATGATCTTAAGATGCTTATGAATACAAACTTAGGTGGTCATAATAGATGCTTAGAGATTGGTCCCTTAATATGATCTCATAACATTGTATTTATATGATTCCCTTGCTTGAATTCCGTAAATGATCACTAAAAGGATGACCCCTAAGAGATAAGGATACCCAACAACTACAAAGGACCAAAAAGGGGTGAGAAAGATATAACGAGGTATAGGGAACCCAGAGGGGATGAGAGTGTTTAGGTGCTGACATCTTGGCTAGGTGCTAGTTTCCAGAGATAGAAAATGGGAAGTATTGAAGGTCGACTCGGGTAGTAGGTGTTTTAGGCCTAAAAGGAGACCATAAAGTACCCTAAGAAGCCAAATATAATGATCAATTAATAATTTTATCCCTTATGCAACATATGAATGTAATGTATGTGATTAGGACCTAGAAATGTGCCCAAGTGTGTGATTTAGTGTCTACATTTTCCCCACTTTATGTTGTTGAGAAAATGCTAGGAAATATAAATTAGATAGAGATGCTTACTGATAACCATGTAGATCATTGATGAATATCCCACCGAGAGACAAGAAAAAGCATGGAGTGATGAAAGTGAAGTGTGAAATCTATAGAAGAGGAAGTAAAAGTGATGATGACCCAAGGGGGAAAGTGTATGTGTAGATGTTGAGTTGTACCTATTGTTGATGTCGTTCTTCAAATGGGATTAATGAGACTACCACTTCGCATAAGGAAGGACATAAGAAAAGAATAATACATACGTAGTCAAATATGTGTATATAGAAAAGTTTCAATCCAAATGTATGAAATGTATGTTAAAAGTGTGAAAATGCTAAAAATAGAAAAAAGCAACGTGTGCACTTGATCTCGTGATAAGTGAAAGAGATAGAAAGGATCCTGAAGATGTTGTAGAAGAACAAGTTTCGTTGGAATTTAGAGGATTCTAATTATTACTTAATTTAATAAATGAATGCATTTAAATATTAACATAAACCATAAAGCATTAAATGTTAAACATTATGTAATGTAATAAATAAAATTACATAACATATTAATTAAGTAATACATACTAAAAGCAAGAACATAGTGACACAATGTTTATAGTGGAAAACCCCAAATAGCATAAAAAAAAAAATGTGTAATAACCATTTACTTTCCAAGAACCAAACTTAAATCCAAGAACTTTCTCCTCCTCCTTTTAACCCTAATTACAAGGGTAAAATAATATTCACCTTTGATATTTCATTCAGACATATCAAATGAGGACCTATAGTCCTTTTTATATTAGGTTATCAGGTATGTCTCCTGACCCACCTTTTCAACCTTATCAGTTGATAGATATACCTAGGTTTATAATATTTAATATTAGAAATATAATCATTTCACAATATTAAATATTTAACCGAAAGTATATACCAGTTAGCATATTTAATAATAGAAATAGAAATATTTTATATTATTAAATATTAACCTCTATATATTAGTTATGGACCCATATACATAAAGGGTTCGCCGTACCACTTAATCATTATGTTCTAACACTCCCCCTTAATGTTAAGTGGGATAACATAACATATGCCAATAGATTACCTGCCCGTGGTACACTACAAGATTTACAATCCTTAAACCATAAAGGTTTTAGGTTAGCATATCGGTTGAAGGAATTATAACACCTTCATCATAATCAAGTTACCTTTTGGTACCAAAAGATTTGGAATCCCAAAGATCATCGCATGATCATTGACTAAGTATGATTTGTGAGTTTTACATATTCTCGAGTTCTCATGAAAGGTTATCGAACCCAAGCATATAAGATCCTATTTTAACCAAGGAGCTCCTTAATAATATGCTTGTATTGGATGTTTACCAATAAACTCAATAGTACTAAAGATTTTACTGAAGACCACCTTTAAAATCTTTCTACACTTCTTTATAAAAATGAATCCGAGGAGGTATACATGCTTTGAAAGGTCTTTTTGCACTTACTTGAAGGTCTTTTTACACTTGCTCGAAGGTATTTCTTGCACTTTCTTGGAGGTTTTTACAAATTCTGAATGCATGTTTACAAAAACCAAGTTCCATTAGTAGGTGAAATTGTCATGCACACTCCCCTCCATGACATCTCAAAAAATCCAAGATTTTCATGAAAGCGACAAAACTTTACAACACTCGAGAGGCTTTGTGAAAATATCAGCAACTTGCTCTTCATTCATTAAAAACTTGAGATCTATCTCACCACTTAACACCTTCTCATGGATGGAGTGTATATGTATTTCAATGTGTTTTTATTCCTAATGTTGTATTGGATTATGTGCAAGTGTTATGGTTCTTTGGTTGTCACAAAATAAAGGAACACTACGTAGATCCTTCATCTTTATCTCATCAAACAACCTCTTTAGCTATAGAGCCTCTTTAGTAGATTCCATTGCACTTCTATACTTAACTTTTGTTGAAGATATAGAAATAATTGGCTACTTTTTTGCACCAAGTAATAACACCTGCATCAAATTTAAACACATAACTAGAAGTATATTTTCTATCCAATACATCACCAACATGATCACAATCACAAAATCCATATAAGTTAGCATTTTCATTATTAGTATAATGCAACACATAATTTATTGTTCCTTTAATATATCTAAGAATCCTTTTGCAAGATTCTAATTATCTCTATAAGGTTCCTGCATAAACCTAGAAGCAATTCCTAATGCATACGAAATATCTGGTCTTGTGATAGTTAGATTAATCAAATTACTAACTATCTATATAAAGTAGGATCAAAATTTTCACATGTAGGTTTAGGATGAATTTTCAATCCAACTTCCATAGGATTAGAAATTGGTTTGCAATCAATCATGTTAAACTTTTTCAGTACATTGGTTGCATAATGATCTTGAGAAACAACAATAGAATGTTTATATTTAAATACAACCACACTAAGAAAATGATGTAAGAGACCAAATCTATCATTTCAAAGTATAGTTACAATTTTCTTTGATTTTATAAATTAGAGCAAGATTATCACTAGTCATAAGAAAATCATCAACATATATACAAATAATGATAATATGTGATCCTTATTTCTTAATGAATAGATCATTTCCAGAAGAACAATTAACAAATCCTAACTATTTAAAGAAAGAATTAATTTTCGCATACCAAGCTCTAGGAGCTTGCTTTAAACCATACAAGGATTTTTTTCAATTTACAAACATAGTTTTCTTTACCAGTTTCTTCAAATCCTTTAGGTTGAGACATGTAAAGTTCTTATTTTAAATCACCATTCAAAAAAATATTTTTCACATCCATTTGGTGGATTTCCCACCGAAATTGAGTGTTTCTAAGTGAAATTGAAAATAAGGTCATAACATTAATACTCATTTTAGCTACGAGGTGAAAAAATGTCTCAACATAATCAATAATCAATTGATTAAATCCCTCCTCAAAGACAGGTGAGGCTGCCTGTTTATTACTAATCTAAAACACAACAAAAATAATATGTACAATATTCACATTAATCTAACCATTGGGGTTGGGATAGAATCCCAAAATCCATATCCACGATAGGTAAAATATGTTGTTTTCTGAAATGGAATGGATTAGAAAAGAATACACAATGGAAAGGAAATGATGGGAACGTATTTTATTTCGAGAAAACACAGATCACGAAATAATCATATGAGTTCTAGATAACAAATGTAATGTAATGTTTGAAATGATTAAAATGATTGAGAATGCTAAACAAAGAATAGCTTAAGATCCTGAACATAAGAACAATATCTTAAGAGAGATGAATCTCACAACACAAAGTTTGCAAAAATAGCATCGATTTCTATTCCTCAAATGATTAAAAGAAAACACAAAGTTTTTCTTCTTCACAATAGTTCTCAATATTCCAAAAATCTCAACCCTTTGGAATGCATAAGCATCCCTTATTTATAATAAAAGGCGTTGAGAGAAAATAGGATAAATCCTAGAAAATAGTCTTTTAAAAGAGAGTCCTATTTTGCTTGACTCTCACGCAGGAGACCAAGTCAAAATTTTCTTCCTATGTGATGAAACAAAAATGAAAAAGACATGTCGATTTCAAGATTGAAATGACATGTCGCATTGTGCTTTATTCGTATCATCATCTTTATCTTCCTCCAACAAAGCCTGCTTGTCTCAAAATTCTTGGAATTTTTGGATTATACCCTACATCTCATTCTCATCAGGCATGGTGGAATGATCACTCAGAACTTCACATGTTTCCTGAGTATCACTAGCATTGCCAGGAATATTTTTCAATCTCTTGTTGAGTTTCCTCAGGGTCTCCAAAGAATGTTCAATTTTCACAAACCTATCAATGATTTCCATGCCGAATCTGTAAGTTGGTTCATGTTGAATTGATTCTTGGATCTATTTGTAAAGATCATCAATAGGTAGGATACCCAAGCTTTCACTCAACACTTTAGCACAGATCTTGACTAGCTCTTCTTCTAATTCATTCTTACCATCGACCAATTGATCTCTTGATTCTCTCAATTTTTCTGCAAGCTTCATTGAGAATCTTTATTCTGAATCTGATGGCTTTAGTTAGTTGAAAATGTTTATCCCCATGTGGAATGATGCCTTCTTCAACCAAGATGTGGGATGGAACCTGTTTTCAGCATTTGGAGAGCTTTGAAAGTCAACTCTAGGTTCCCGATTTCTGCTGAAAACTCATCATCCATTTTCTCTCCATCTTTCTTTATATCCTCTAAGGATTGGTAGACTTCCACAATATCTTTGATGACTTCTTTTCCTTGTAGGAGCAGCCTTTGGGTCCATTCATCGACGTTCTCCCCTTTTCATTAATCTTCTCAATCATGGGTACCGATGAGAAATCAAACCCGATAGGAGTAGAGGATGATGGTGTTGACTCAGGAGGCTTTGAGAGCTTGAGTAGCACTTCTGTTAGCTGTTGTACTTTCTCTTTTAACTCATCTCTATTTTCCTTAGTTTCCCTCAGCTTCTGGCACAACACATTCATGGCATCTTGTGTGTCCTGTTGTGCTCCCTCTGTTGTTACTTTCCCTAGAGCCACCCTTGTGATTTGATAATCTGTGACCATTATGTCATCCTTAGTTTTATCAGCTATGGGAGTAGAAATCTCTACAAATTTATGCCCTGAGGCATCCACTGAAATCCTTGAGACTGTTTTGGGTTTCTTGGCCAACTTAGTGGGAGTGACCTTGAGGGAACTGAAATCAAAGGCTGGTAATGGAACAACTACCTTCCTCTTCCTCGAGTTTGATCTACCAACCATTGAGGTGTATTGGAAGAAGTTGCTTCCATCCATTGCAAGTGTTATGGTCACATCTTCAGGTGGAGGAGGATTATCTCATGGAGTGGTAACCACCATAAGTGTAGCAGCTCCATGGTAGTGGATTCAGGGAATAAAGGTGCAGCAGGAGGAGGCATGTCCATGGTTAACTGGGGTCCAGTGGGAAGAGGTGAGAGGCTAGAGAAGATACTAGCCATGGCTGAGGAACTTGGTGAAGAAATATGAGGCAAGGAAGGTTGAATGGGAGGAGGCAAGGATTTCAGAATTAGAGCTTGAGAAGTGGGAGGAAGACTTACCTCTGATGAACTATCTACCAAAGGAGGAATGGAAGGTTGAATAATTTCTTCTCTTGAAGGAAGATTCCCTTGTTCTAGTTGTGGAGGTGAATCAAGAACCTCAACTATTTATGGAAGAGTGGCCATTGGTGTAGTTACTTGGTCTTCTCCCTTTCTTACAAATTTAACCTTCATTGGCCTTTTGGAAGGGTTCTTATCCTTTTCCTTTTTTCCTTTTGAGGGTCCCTCTTCCAAAGCATCTATCTTTGTAAAACTCCTTCTTTATAACTCATTCCCAAGAAATGAGCCACCTTATTATGGGAAAGAATTTGAGTAGCTCTTCCCGTGATAGAAGCTTTCTCAACAATGGACCAATCAATGGCCGGGAATACATATTGATCTTCATTCAACCCATCATATGAGGCATCAAGGACACTCTCGTTGTCTTTAGTGCCTTTTGGGATGTTAGATAAATCCAGCATCTAGATTTCTTCAATTGTCAACCTGCTATTATCCTTTCTTCGGATGGACAACTTCATCCGAAGATCAACCCAAATATCTTCTATGTTGGGAACATGTAGATATAAAGTCCCATATGACTTAAGGACTCCTCGGAAATCAAATCCATCTCTGTGCTTCATGTGCTTCTTCAACTTGTCCTGAAGCTCATGCACCACATTCTTAGCTTTGACCACCATTGAGCACGTGTACCTTCCAATGGAAATGGGGAAGGATACAACACCTTGTGTTTGCTTTGTTGGAATTTGTGGAAATCCAACAACTTGTCTTACCAACTCCATTAGGATCATCTTATCACCTGGGAATCTGGGCAATCTGAAAGGATCACCTGGATACATGACCACCTAAAGGTATGTGAACTTCTTGAACTGTAAGAAGATGCATCCCCATTTTGATACTTCGGCCCATGCTTCATCAGAGACTCTTCTTTTCCTTAGATCAGGGTTCATCCTGCAGATATTTTCATAAAAGAAAGCATCATTCACTCTTCTAAACTGATCTTCAGAACCTTTCATTATCAGCTGAGGGAGGTACCGATATATGTGTTATGTTACCCTATCTCCTTTTGCATCCAATCCTGGATAATTTCTCATGCTAGCTACTGTTGCATAGGTGACATATGATGACATATAGAATTTTCCCATAGTCAAGACTGTCTTCATCTGGGAATCAATCTCATCACTTATGAGACTACTCCAATCGATCCCTTGTTCATTCTTCTTCATAATAACCATGAATTGATACATCCATCCTTGGAAGTCCCTTGACTCAGGGAGTCCAAATACTGACTTAGCAAGGTGATGATGTCGTTGATTTCAAGGATGAAATCACTCCTAGGGACAAACTTGGGAAACCTTGAGATGGCCGGCTTGGCCTTGATCAAGAATTTTCTATTCACATGCCTGATAGTCTTCTTGATCTTTGTCCTAGGATTTCTATGTGCTGACTTAAGATCTACGTCAACATATTCCTGAAAGTTGGGTAATCTTAAGAGGTCATCAAAATAACCCCATCCAACTTCACTATGACTTCTCTGCTTGATTTTTCACTGAGCGAGAGTCCGAGTCATAATGGGAAGCACATGCCAAAATGAACTCAGGGCATTGAGCAGACATTGGGAATCCTGCTACAAGAGGGAGGCCACTGTTGGTTATTGACTTCATCCAGGGACTCTGAGAAGAATCCTTGGTTCTATTCCAAAATCCTCCATGTCAATGTTACCAAGTTCCGTATCTCAGATGTCATAATTACAATCTATATAGGAGGGGGATTCCATCTTCCGATACTTGTATTTCATCTTCCCTGACCTGTCTGACTTGTCTTTAGATGATCCAGGATCCGACATGAGAAATCCTAAAGAAAGAATGCCTAGACAACTCCTATCTAAGAGCAATCAGACTTGGAAGCTTGCTGAGAAACCCCACAGACCCACCACACTATCGGATTTTAGACTTGTAAAGCACCTGATGAAACCCGACACACTGGAGAGAGTGTCGAACTTAGGTCTTGTCAGACACTTCACAAAACCCGACACACTGGAGAGAGTGTGTCGAACTTAGTAGGTGTTGGACACTCTGCAAGACCCGACACACTACGGGAATCAGAAGATGTTGAGCACCTCACAAGACCCGAACACTTTAGACACTCGATGACATACTTAATAGAAATTGATGTCGGATGATGGATGTCGACACTTGGAAAATCCCAAAACACTGTGGAACTTAGAGATTGTAAAACACCCTGCAAAACCCGAAATAAGGATGGGTTTTTTGAGATGTCAAGACATGCAATATTTCCACCATTTCAATAGTTAGGACTTTGTATTCTTCTCCTTTTCTTTAAAACACAAAAAGGTATATTCCAAGGTATAGAATAGGAAAACACCCTAAGGGTGAACTTTAATCAATAATTTCTATTGGAATACAACCCAAAAAGAAGAAGAAAACCTAAAACCCTAAACCTAGAAGAAAAGTAGGAAAGGAAGGAGAACATCACAAAGAACATCACAAAAACATATTCAACAAACCTCACAAGCAGAGGGTAGAGAAAATACCTTCAACAAATTCAAAAATAATCAAAAATGAATCACGCAATCGAGCACGAAATCAAATCGGGTTCGAAGGTTGAGAGAGCATGCATGAGAAAATCCATGCAACCAAAAGTACAATAGATAAAAATGACGTGTAAATCCAACTATTTATAAAAACCCCTACATTTATTACACTTCACATGACACGTGTGCCAACTACCCAACAACTCAAAGTTAATGCCATGTCATCATGCTTGGAGTGCCCGAAAACCCGATACAAAGGATTAGCTATCAATTCGGGTTTTAGGTTTTGGGAAATAGATGACATGAAACATGAGATGTTTGGGTGTTCCAAGGTTCTAAAACCCGACACAAAGGGACATATCGGGTTTTGGGTTTTGGAAGTCAATCGACATGTAGCATGCTTTTTGCAAGTCATGTTTCGATGCTCATGAGTTTCAAAACCTGAAATACTAGCTAGTTTTCGGGTTTTGGGTTTGGGAAACAATTTGCATATAGCATGTAAAAACATGTTTTCATGTTGTTGAAACCCAAAAACCTAAAAATCTCTTCAAAAGGGAATTTTAGGAGATTTTTCCAAAAAATTTCTATGGTTATCTTAATTTTAGCTGGAATCACTAAAATGAGATAACAACTGGCTCCAGTTGGGGACTTTCTTGGTGACATCAAAGGAAGAGAACTCAAAATCTCTAGTTTTATCCATTGGGCTATGGAGTTTGAAGAAAGAAGAAAACCAAAAACAAACAAAGAAAGAAAGAAAAAAAAAAGCAAACACACATGAAAAAACAAATTATGTACAATGCAAGAGAGCATCTTACATTACTGATGGAACAACTTCAGATGTTGACCACTGAAAGGTAGAGGGAGCAACTCTCCATCAAGGTATGATAGATGAAGCTATTTTCACCATTCAGTTGATGTATTTTGAAAGGTCCTTTCCATAAAGAATCAAACTTTCCATGCATCCCTTTTTGTTCTCTTCTCTTATCCCAGAGGAGTACTAGATCTCCAACTTGGAAATCACGTTGCTTTGATTTCTTGTCAAATATTCTTTTGACTTTGATCTGATGGTCTATGATGTGATCCACCACCTTGCTCCATTCTTCTTCTAGCCTAGCTAGGTACATTATCCTTTTCTCGATAGAACTTTGAAAAGTTTCATCCTCAATTGCTTTAGCCAACTGTAAGGCTGGTAATTCCACATGGAGATAGGTATCTCAACATTAATCCCATACAACACCTGAAATGGAGACATCCCAATAGCTCATTTAGGAGTAATCCGATCAGCCCACAATGCATCATATAATGCTTTGTGCCATGTCCTCTGATTCTCATCAACCAACTTTCTGATTATGGTCACTAGGTTTTTGTTGCTTGATTCAGCTTGACCATTGCCTTGAGGGTAGTAATCAGATGAATGAGCCAACGTGATCCCAAATCCATAAAAAAATTCTATCAACTCATGGGATGAAAAATTGGAGGTGTTTTCAGCAACAATCTTGTGAGGCACGCCAAATTTGACAATTATATTTTCTTTGAGGAAGTTATGACAAACTTCAGAGGTTGCCTACTTGATGGGTGCAGCTTCCACCCACTTGGTGAAATAGTCCATGGTAGTGAGCACGTAGTTGTGTCCCACACTGGAGGTAGGATTCAATACTCAATGAAATCAATTCCCCACTGGTGAAAAGGTTCTTCAATGACCACAGGCTTCAGGGGAAGAGCTGCTAACTTAGGGTGACCAACAAAATGTTGACAAGCTTCACATTTGGACACCCATTCTGCTGAGTCTCAAAAGAGAGTAGGCCAATAGTACCTGGCCCGTAGGATCTTATAAGCTATCATGGAGGAGGAGAAATGTCCTCCGCATGCCAGATTATGGAAGGACTCTAGCAACCTCACCTGCTGTGACTTATCAACACAACGCAGGAATACACCATCAATACCTTTCTAGTACATTCCATTATCCCATAGAATGTATCTTGTGGATCTTAACTTAACTATCCTCTTCTCCTTTTGGCTTAAATGTGGGGGAATTCACCATAAGTTAGAAAGAAAGCAATATCTTGTGTACCATTCATCGTTAGTTGTGCTCACAAAAAGCACCATGGGAAATTCCAAGAGGTATCTTTGGTTTTTTCACATTCTGTCTCAGCATTATTTTCTATAATCAATTGGCACAGGCCCCTTCCTCATACCAACTTGGTAGGTCTGATGTCCAAGTCATACTCTTGGACTTTAGCTATCCAGTTACCCCATTGACTACCCAGCTCTTGTTGAGTCAAAATGGATTTAACTGCAGTATCAGGAATGAGAACGAGGGTATGAGAACTCAACACGTAATACCTGAAATGTTTCACTACTCTCACCACCGCATAAGCATGCTTTTCAATTTGTGACATTTTCAATTCATGTTCTTTCAATGGGAAGCTCATGAAAGTGATGGGAGCTTCAATTCCTTCTTCATTTTCCTGCATCAAGATGGCTGATACTGTATGAGCGGAAGCATAGTTGTACATGATGAAATATTTTTGAAGTCTGGACATACTAGAATGGGGGCATGTGCAATTTCCTTTTTGACTTCTTCAAAAGCAAGCTTCCTTTAGTTGCTCCATCAAAATGGAGTTTTCCCTTTCATCATCCCAAGGATATCCTTGGTTTTATCAGCAAAATCAGGTACAAATCTTCTTAGGAAATTAACCTTCCCAAAAAGGAGTGCACCCTGTTTTTCTTATGGGTAGGTAAGGCTTTGAATGGCCTTCACCTCTCTGGGTCGATCTTGGTTCCTTCTCTAGTCACAATATGACCCAGAAACTTTCCTCTTATCACTCCAAACATGGACTTTTTAGGATTTAATGAAATCCCATGATGCCTGCACCTTAAGAGTACCTGCTCCAAGTGATCATAATGATCACTTCATTTTTTAGAGAAGACCATCAAGTCATCCAAATACACAACTATGACCTTGCCCATTAAATCCTTGAAAGCTAAGTCCATAGCTCTCTGAAATGTGGCCCCGCATTGATCAAACCGAAAGGCATCCTTCTATAAGCAAAGGTTCCCCATGGAGTGGTGAATGTTGTTTTATGTTGATCTTAAAACTACCTCAACCTGATTATATCCTAAAAATCCATCAAGCATGGATAACATTTCTACCCCAGTGATCTCTAGTAATACCTAGTCCATGATGGGCAATGGATAATTGTCCTTTAATGAAGACTGGTTGAGATTTCGAAGTCAACACAAATCCGGATTTCACCATTCTTCTTTCTCACAGGGACAATGTTCGCAACCCAGGTGGAATGATGGATCGGAAAGATAATCCTTGCATCTAACATTTTCTGAATTTCTGCAAGAATAGTCCCTGAGATCTTGGGGTTGTAATGTCTCTGCTTCTACCTGTGGGGTTTAACTTCAGGCTTCAAGGGAATGCTATGTTGCACATCCTTGGGCTTGAAAGACTTTAGATCCATGTATGACCATGCTAGGACATCCATATCTCTTCAAGAGTGAAGAGAATCTTTCTTTTTCCTCGGTGAATAGCATTTACCGATGTTTACCATCCGTGGTTGATCAACTGGAACCCAGGTTAACTTGATCTACCTCTGATGAGGAAGCACCTTCAGCTTGCCTTTTATCCTGAATAAACCGGTCATGCTTGTCAAACAAACCTTCCAGAGAAACCAATCCTTTGGGAATCTTGTTGCCTTTTAGCTGAATGAACTCACCATCAATCTCTTGATATGAACTTGAAATAGATTTTGGAAAGCTGATTCTGATCCTTCAAAATATAGTTCACTAAAATTGTCATCTTTTTCAAGGAAAGACAATACTTGTTGATCATCATTGAATACTTGCCAATGTGCTGAATTATCTGGAACACTGGGATGGTACACAATCTCGATGGTGTACATGTCTTGTTTGAACTGTGGATGAGGAAGGAGAAGAGATGTAGACATGGCCAACAAATCAGCTTTGTCGTTATAATCCCTCAAAACTACCTTGATAGAAAAAGCATCAAAGCATTCTATGTTGTCCCATACTTTGTTCCTGTAATGCTTTAGGTGATCATTTTTCACTTGATAAACCCTTTCACTTGATTTACAATGAGCTCTGCATCTCCCTAAACTTTGAGGTTTTGGATTCCTTTTGTCTTGCCATTTCTAATCCTAATAACAAAGCCTCATATTCAGCTATGTGTTATTAGTATTATCAAACTGCAACTTGAAAGCAAAGGGAAAGATCTCAAAATCTAGAGATATAAGAACTATGCCGGCACCTGATCTAGTAGTTGAATAGCTCCCATCAAACTTGAGGGTCCAAATACCATTAGGATCCTCTTCCTTAACATTTACAGCTGGTATCTTTGATGTCATGAAATAATTCCCTAAGCCAACATCTTTGAAAAGAATTTGAGCCTTGGGGTCATCGACTTAGTGACTAAATACTTCACTTGAGGCTCTGGATGGAGAATACGAGAACTCCATTAACTAGAATTTTAGCCTTGGTCCAGTCCATATTGATCTCCCTTCGACATCTTTACAAAAACCTCTTCCTAAGAGAATACCGTAAGTAGCTGGGATATCAACAACCAGAATGGTCATTTTTACTCTCTTCTCCGGGAAGGCGACAAATGCAAATTGTGCATCTTTGATTTGACCAATCAAAGGAACTTGCTTGGTTTCCATGGAATAACACCATCCATATGATTTAGTTAAAGTAAGTCCAAGGGCATGAGCTACTTTTGTGGGCATCATGTTATCGGAAGCTCCTGAGTCAATTATGTAATTGTTGAGTTTGAACCCGTTTATGAGTAAAGACAAATAAAATGGTTTGATCTTTCCTGAAGAAGAAACAGAGGTCATATTGGTCTGAGGTGAAGGTTGAGTAGGACTTGAAAAATTCCTTTTGAAGATGAAGGACAACAACCTTGCTTCTAATGAATTTGGCAAGCTTTTCAAATTGCTCAGGATTTGACTGAAGATATTCTGCTTCTGACATTTGGATCTTAGTTCTTTTTACATGGTCAATAATGTCAAAAGCAAGTATATGAAGGAATGATGGTAGGCTTAGTTTTGGTTATATTGGTTTGAGCTGAGGTACTGGTCTTGGGAGTAGGAGAAGGAGAATAAGAAGAAGTTGTTACCTTTTTAGTTGTCTCCTTTCAGTTTGTGCTGAGATAGGAGAGCCTCTCTTGGCCATGACCATGGGAGCTTCTTTATTCTTCTCCTTAGAGCCTTCAACTAGTTTTTCTAGGATTCTGAGATTGGGATCGAGTAAAGACCACAAATGACTGACCATCATGTTCACATCCATCTTCCTCGTATTCCAAATACCCAATGCTGGAGTCGCCAGCTGAATCATCATAGGACTCATCAGCGTATCCCAAAGCTTCAAAAGCTTCATGAGAATCTTGTTCTTCTAGTTCTTCCTCTTCTTGACTATCTCTACTATAGCATTAACAGGAGGAGCTTCAATAGCTAGTCTCTGGTTGAGCAGCAGTCAACCGTGGTCTATCTCTTGTGGGAGCACCATTAGTATTATTGAAATTCCATCTAGGAATATCCCGATATGGAACGTTGCTCACCTGTTGAGACATTTATTTTTCAAAGTGATCAAGTCATTAGCCATCTTCTGAATCATGGATCAGTAGTACTTTGAGAAGAACTCTGATTTTTAGGCTTGGATGATTCTTTTCTGATCTTTCCTGCCTAGAATAAGATCATCTTCTATTTTGGTGGCCGTAGCTTGAGTGGTGGCCAAATTGGGGATAACAGATCTTCTTAACAAGAAGCTCACATCCGGAGGTTGAGTGTTGATGAAGAAACATTTTGATTCTCAAGAGTAGGAACATGTGATCGGAATCTTGTGAATCAGCTTGTTGAATTTGGCTATGAAGTCCCACATGGGTTCGTAAGACTCCTTCTTCATGTGGGTAAGTTATGCTAACAAGGTGTGAGAATCTTCAGCTGGTTTGAACCTTGCTTCAAATATAGATCTCATGGTATCCTAGTTGGTAATGCATGCATTTGGGAGATGATAGAACCATTCTACTAGGCTACGCCATGTAATGTTTCAATGAAGAGTCAAACAGAGACATCTTCGTGAGCAACCCCAAGAACACCACATGCAACAAAGAATGAGGCAATGTGTTCATCAGGATGTTGTTTCCCATCACCGTTGAACTTAGGAATATTCTTCCGTGATCCATGAGGTAGGTCATGCAATGGTGGAGTAAGGGAAAGAGGACCAATAGTTGTACCCCAAGGCACAAGTTGTGTTGCCATTCTTCTAAATGAAGTGTGAATAAGAATCTGAATATCTGGCAAGAATAATGCATGACAAGTTATAGAGACTTCTTGTTCTTGAGGAATTTGATTCCTTGGATGGGTGAAGAACTTCTTGCCGGCTAGATGCAACACTATTGGGTGAAAGCCTAAAATTATGTTGTTGAAGTAGATCAAAGAATGGATTAGTTTCACCCTTGGCTCAGCTTAACCGAGTGAAGATCTTCCTAGCCAACTTGAACTGGAAAATGGATCTTCTTGAAAATAAGGAAAATACGGAGTCGCAGACACCAAAAGGATAAGCTTAGTCTTATCAATCTGTATATTCCCCAATGAGAGTCACCAAAAATTGTTGGTTGGATATTTTGTCATGCCAAAATATGAGGTTCAACCATAGTACATGGGATTAAATCCCTCCTCAAAGATAGGTGAGGCTGCCTATTTATTACTAATCTAAAACACAACAAAAATAATATGTACAGTATTCACATTAATCTAACCATTGGGGTTGGGATAGAATCCCAAAATCCATATCCACACTAGGTAAAGATGTTGTTTTTTGAAATGGAATGGATCAGAAAGGAATACACAATGGAAAGGAAATGATGGGAACATATTTTCTTTCGAGAAAACATAGATCATGAAATAATCATATGAGTTCTAGATAACAAATGTAATGTAATGTTTGAAACAATTAAAATGATTGAGAATGCTAAACAAAGAATAGCTTAAGATCCTGAACATAAGAACAATATCTTAAGAGAGATGAATCTCACAACACAAAGTTTGCAAAAATAGCATCGATTTCTATTCCTCAAATGATTAAAAGAAAACACAAAGTTTTTCTTCTTCACAATAGTTCTCAATATTCCAAAAATTTCAACCCTTTGGAATGCATAAGCATCCCTTATTTATAATAAAAGGAGTTGAGAGAAAATAGGATAAATCCTAGAAAATAGTCTTTTAAAAGAGAGTCCTATTTTTCTTGACTCTCACGCAGGAGACCAAGTCAAAATTTGCTTCCTATGTGATGAAACAAAAATGAAAAAGACATGTCGATTTCAAGATTGAAATGACATGTCGCATTGTGCTTATTATGTATCATCATCTTTATCTTCCTCCAACAAAGCCTGCTTGTCCCGAAATTCTTGGAATTTTAGATTATACCCTGCATCTCATTCTCATCAGGTGTGGTGGAATGATCACTCAAAACTTCACATGTTTCCTGAGTATCACTAGTGTTGCCAAGAAGATTTTTCAATCTCTTGTTGAGTTTCCTCAGGGTCTCCAAAGAATGTTCAATTTTCACAAACTTGTCAATGATTTCCATGCCAAATCCATAAGTTGGTTCATGTTGAATTGATTCTTGGATCTATTTGTAAAGATCATCAACAGGTAGGATACCCGAGCTTTCACTCAACACTTTAGCACAGATTTTGACTAGCTCTTCTTCTAAGTCATTCTTACCATCGACCAATTGATCTCTTGATTCTCTCAATTTTCTGCAAGCTTCATTGAGAATCTTTATTCTAAATCTGATGGCTTTAGTTAGCTGAAAATGTTTATCCCCATGTGGAATGATGCCTTCTTTGACCAAGATGCGGGATGGAACTTGTTTCAGCATTTGGAGAGCTTCGAAAGTCAACTCTAGGTTCCCGATTTCTGCTGAAAACTCATCATCCATTTTCTCTCCATCTTTCTTTATATCCTCTAAGGATTGGTAGACTTCACAAGAGTATCTTTGATGACTTATTTTCCTTACAGGAGCAGCCTTTGGGTCCATTCATCGACCGTTCTCCCCTTTTCATTAATCTTCTCGATCATGGGTACCGATGAGAAATCGAACCCGATAGGAGTAGAGGATGATGGTGTTGACTCAAGAGGCTTTGAGAGCTTGAGTAGCACTTCTAGTTAGCTATTGTACTTTCTCTTTTAACTCATCTCTATTTTCCTTAGTTTCCCTCAGCTTCTAGCACAACACATTCATGGCATCTTGTGCATCCTGCTATGCTCCCTTTGTTGTTACTTTCCTAGAGCCACCCTTGTGATTTGATAATCTATGACCATTATGTCATCCTTAGTTTTATCAGCCATGGGAGTAGCAATCTCTACAAATTTATGCCCTGAGGCATCCACTGAAATCCTTGAGACTATTTTGGGTTTCTTGGCCGACTTAGTGGGAGTGACCTTGAGGGAACTGAAATCAAAGGCTGGTAATGGGACAACTACCTTCCTCTTCCTCAGAGTTTGATCTACCAACCATTGAGGTGTATTGGAAGAAGTTTCTTCCATTACAGGTGTTATGGTCACATCTTCAGGTGGAGGAGGATTAGCTTGTGGAGTGGTAACCACCATAAGTGTAGCGCCCATGGTAGTGGATTCAGGGAATAAAGGTGCAGTAGGAGGAGGCATGTCCATGGTTAACTAGGGTCTAGTGGGGAGAGGTGAGAGGCTAGAGAAGATACTAGCCATGGCTGAGGAACTTGGTGAAGAAATCTAAGGCAAGGAAGGTTGAATGGGAGGAGGAAAGGATTCCAAAATTAGAGCTTGAGA
Source organism: Taxus wallichiana var. yunnanensis (assembly GCA_018340775.1). Classification (NCBI taxonomy): domain Eukaryota; kingdom Viridiplantae; phylum Streptophyta; class Pinopsida; order Cupressales; family Taxaceae; genus Taxus; species Taxus wallichiana. The sequence continues at coordinate 845,474,327 of CM031239.1, forward strand.
AGTGGGAGGAAGACTTACCTCTGATGAACTATCTACCAAAGGAGGAATGGAAGGTTGAATAATTTCTTCTCTTGAAGGAAGATTCCTTGTTCTAGTTGTGGAGGTGAATCAAGAACCTCAACTATTTGTGGGAGAGTAGCCACTGGTGTAGTTACTTGATCTTCTCCCTTTCTTACAAATTTAACCTTCATTGGCCTTTTGGAAGGGTTCTTATCCTTTTCCTTTTTTCCTTTTGAGGGTCCCTCTTCCAAAGCATCTAGCTTTGCAAAACTCCCTTCTTTATAACTCATTCCCCAAGAAATGAGCCACGCCTTAGTATGGGAAAGAATTTGAGTAGCTCTTCCCGTGATAGAAGATTTCTCAGCAATGGACCAATCAATGGTCAGGAATACATATTGATCTTCATTCAACCCATCATACGAGGCATCAAGGACACTCTCATTGTCTTTAGTGCCTTTTGGGATGTCAGATAAATCCAGCATCTAGATTTCTTCAATTTCAACCTATTATTATCCTTTCTTTGGATGGCAACTTCATCCCAAAGATCAACCCAAATATCTTCTATGTTGGGAACATGTAGATATAAAGTCCCATATGACTTAAGGACTCCTCAAAATCAAATCCATCTCTTGTGCTTCATGTGCTTCTTCAACTTGTCCTAAAGCTCATGCACCACATTCTTAGCTTTGACCACCATTGAGCACATGTACCTTCCAATGGAAATGGGGAAGGATACAACAGCCTTGTGTTTGCTTTGTTGGAATTTGTGGAAATCCAACAACTGTCTTACCAACTCCATTAGGATCAGCTTATCACCTGGGAATCTGGGCAATCTGAAAGGATCACCTGGATACATGACCACCCGAAGGTATGTGAACTTCTTGAACTGCAAGAAGATGCAACCCCATTTTGATACTTCAGCCCATGCTTCATCAAAGACTCTTCTTTTCCTTAGATCAGGGTTCATCCTGCAGATATTTTCATAAAAGAAAGCATCATTCACTCTTCTGAACTGATCTTGGAACCTTTCATTGTCAGCTGAGGGAGGTACCGATATATGTGTTTTGTTACCCTATCTCCTTTTGCATCCAATCTGGATAATTTCTCATGCTAGCTACTACATAGGTGACATATGATGACATATAGAATTTTCCTGTAGTCAAGACTGTCTTCATCTGGGAATCAATCTCATCACTTATGAGACTGCTCCAATCGATCCCTTGTTCATTCTTCTTCATAATAACCATGAATTGATACATCCATCCTTGGAAGTCCCTTGACTCAGGGAGTCCAAATACTCGACTTAGCAAGGTGATGATGTCACTGATTTCAAGGATGAAATCACTCCTGGGGACAAACTTGGGAAACCTTGAGATGACCGGCTTGGCCTTGATCAAGAATTTTCTATTCACATGCCTGATGCAGTCTTCTTGATCCTTGTCCCAAGACTTTCTGTTTTGACTTAAGATCTACGTCAACATATTCCTGAAAGTTGGGTAATCTTAAGAGGTCATCAAAATAACCCCCATCCAACTTCACTATGACTTCTCCGCTTGATTTTTCACTGAGCGAGAGTCCGAGTCATAATGGGAAGCACAGGCCAAAATGAACTCAAGGCATTGAGTAGACATTGGGAATCCTTGCTGCAAGAGGGAGGCCCATTGTTGGTTATTGACTTCATCCAAGGACTCTGAGAAGAATCCTTGGTTCTGTTCCAAAATCCTCCATGTCAATGTTACCAAGTTCCATATCTCGGATGTCATAATTGTAATCTATATAGGAGGGGGATTCCATCTTCCGATACTTGTATTTCATCTTCCCTGACCTGTCTGACTTGTCTTTAGATGATCCAGGATCCGACATGAGAAATCCTAAAGAAAGAATGCCTAGACAACTCCTATCTGAGCAATCAGACTTGGAAGCTTGCTTGAGCAACCCCATAGACCCGCCACACTATCCAGATTTTAGGACTTGTAAAGCACCTAATGAAACTCGACACACTAGGAGAGAGTGTCAGAACTTAGGTCTTGTCGGACACTTCACAAAACCCGACACACGGAGAGAGAGTGTTGGAACTTAGTATATGTTCGACACTCTGCAAAACCCGACACACTGTGGGAATCGGAAGATGTTGAGCACCTCGCAAGACCTGACACACTATGAAATTGGATGTCGAATGATGTTGGATGTCCGACACTTGGAAAATCCCAAACACTGTGGAACTTGGAGATTGTAAAACACCCTGCAAAACCCAAAATAAGGGATCGGGTTTTTGAGATGTCAAGACATGCAATCTTTCCACCATTTCAATAGTTAGGACTTTGTATTCTTCTCTTTTTTTAAAACACAAAAAGGTATATTCCAAGGTATAGAATAGGAAAACACCCTAAGGGTGAACTCTTAATCAATAATTTCTATTGGAATACAACCCAAAGAAGAAGAAAACCTAAAACCCTAAACCTAGAAGAAAAGTAGGAAAGGAAGGAGAACGTCACAAAGAACATCACAAAAACATATTCAACAAACCTCACAAGTAGAGGGAAGAGAAAATACCTTCAAATAAATCTGAAAAATAATCAAAAATGAATCACGCAATCGAGCATGAAATCAAATCAGGTTCGAAGGTTGAGAGAGCATGCACGAGAAAATCCACGCAACCAAAAGTACAAAAGATAAAATGACGTGTAAATCCAACTATTTATAAAAACCCCTACATTTATTACACTTCACATGACACGTGTGCCAACTACCCGACAACTCAGAGTTAATGCCATGTCATCATGCTTGGAGTGCCCGAAAACCCGATACAAAGGATTAGCTATCAATTTGGGTTTGGGTTTCGGGAAACAGATGACATGAAACATGAGATGTTTGGGTGTTCCAAGGTTTTGAAAACCCGACACAAAGGGACATATCGGGTTTTGGGTTTTGGAAGTCAATCGACATGTAACATGATTTTTGCAAGTCATGTTCCGATGCTCATGAGTTTTGAAAACCTGAAATACTAGCTAGTTTTGGGTTTGGGTTTCATATAGGAAACAATTTGCATATAAAGCATGTAAAAAAACATGTTTTCATGTAACATTGAAGCCCAAAAATCTATAACATCAAAAAATCATGACCATTTCAAAAGGGCATTTAATTTTAGGAGATTTTTCACTATATTATAAAATTTCATATGGTTATCTTAATATAGAAATAAGCTGGACATCATTATTTTCCGACGTTGTAAGACAAAATTAGATACAATGTACAATGTACCAAAAAGTACCACAAACTTAGATACATATTTATCAAAAAAATAAAATACTTTTAATAGAATTAGAACTAAAATTTATAGATCTAAAGAAACTATTTTATCATAACTAATTTTGTCACTACAATGCATACTAATTAACCTCCCATGATCAAAATAATAACTTGTAATATAAAGGTCTCTACATTGTACCCGGACTTATATAAAAAATATTTTCAACCATATAGAAATGAAGAAGAAAACCTCTAAAAATGTAAAACAACTTCAAATTTCTTTTAAAAATTAATGTAGGAAAAGATCTGACAAGCTTAAATTTGATGTCTAAATGACTGTCATTATGAATTATTTTTAGTCTATCGTGACGGTCATTTGATTGTCAATTTTAACACAATGAAATTCTCTTATAATCTATGAGATTAAATTTGACATCTAAATGACCGTCATACTACCTTATGTTTGGTCTATCGTGACGGTCATTTGACCGTCAAATTTAATGGAGCCAAAAATTACTGTGTATTTCCAAAATGTGAAATTCCATAATTTCTTCTTCTGTATAATATTAGGGAGGTTATATTTTAATACATTATAATAACCTATTATAATTTATAATGTAAAAAAATACACTTTAAAAAAGAGGTATATAGTTTATATAATGTAAATAAAAAACAACATATAGTCTATAAAAATTATAAACTATAGTATTATTTAAAAAACATATAACCCTTATTAAAGGGAATTAAAAGACATAGACTCGGTTAGAATAATTTTACCAGGTGCAAGTAGATTTTTTAGAGTACAGATTAAGCTACATATTTTACAGAGGGGACAAGTAATTTCACCCGACCAATGAAATTAATTGAAATCCCTATTTTCATGAATCTTGTCTCCTCCCTTCATTTACTCTTAATTTTACCCTTCACACATTTGAAACTATGGAAATATTAAAAAATATTTCATATAATTCTTGCAACCTAAAAACTTTATAACTTTTATGTGGCTATAATATCGATATTTAATAAATATTTACCACACTTCACATGGGCCACCAATAAACAAGTTTTTTTAAATTCTCCATTTATACCTGAGATATTATCCCATTTTATTCTCCACTCGACGCTTATATAAAATTAAACCTTGAAATAGGTTTATTTATATAGTTTTTATAAACTATAAGATATAAATGAATGGGGTTGCCCCTTATATGGATAATATAAATGGTTAGGGACACATGTTAGGTTTAGGTTTGAATACTTATTTTTAAAAACTATAAAATTATAGTTATTTTGTTATACAAATATATTGTTCCACCGATTCTTAGAAAATTAATGAAACAAATAAGGATAGTAGGCTGAGGAGGAATACCTGTTTGTGATGTCGGTTAAACGTTATACACGCATTTTGATTTCCTGATCCAAGTTAATTGTAAGAGATCCCTTTTGGCTAGGAGGAACTACCTGTAAATGTAAAACAATACCACCAGATAGAATTAAACAAAATAATGAGTGGATTGCCTAGCGGAAGCTAGATCCAGGAAGCGTGATGCTTCCTAAATAGGTTGTCAATCCACTTTTATATAACAATATTAATGTTATTCAAAATATACATGAAATAAAGATCTTATTAAAATTGAAATGATTTAGGTATCTCATACAAAACAATAAGAAAGGTCAAGTAAAAGGTGATTGAGGTCAAAATGGGTCAGGTGATTGGTTGGTGTTAAGTTGTAGGTCTATTACAGGCTCTGGGTAAGGTCTGGTGAAGATTAAAAATGATTTTGAGTTGTTGGGAAATGGGTATGAGCTTGCTGGTCTCAACTATATTGTGAGACATAAGTAACGAATTTTGATTGTGTGATCGATCCCGATTAGGCGCGAATGACCGATGTCGATTGACTAACTAGCGTCGTAGGGGAAATTAGTAAAAATCACTTAGAGTTATTTTTTAGACTCTGTGATTGCACAGAGGTTGGAAATGGTGAGGGTGAGGTTGTAAAATGGTCTTGTAGGCTCAAAGATGATTAGAAGAGGGTGAAGGTAGGTGAAAGGGCTAGGTATGGCAAGGTGATAGGTTGGTAGGAGGAAGGGGGTGTACGGACGTGGAGAAAAATAAATTACTGAGATGAATAATAAATCTTACTAAAATAAAACAGAGATAAATGAAGAGATGTTAGGTACTTACTAAAGAGTAGGTTTAGTGCAGGTGATGAGGACGGTGATGGTAGAGATCCAGAGAGAAGAGACATTGTGTTCGTGCCATGACAGTTCAAACCTCCATGCTTCTCTATGTGAATCCATGATTGTGAAGAAGATGATGAATGCCAATGGTTGTTGGTAGTGCTCTGTATATTTTTCTTTGCTTGAGTGCTTTAGAAATTTCAAGTGCTCCAAGTCTCTATTTGTATGAGATCTGAATCAAATGACCAACCTAGGAAAAGGATTTTGGAAATGTATTTAACCTAACCAGCAATGGTTAGGGGACCGGCGTCGGTCAAGGCGGGAATATCTAGGTTGGCAAAAAATAGCTAGATTGTTGCTATTTTTGGCGTGATCTCCAACCTTCTTCCGAGTCTTGAGTGATGGATCATGGAAATATAAGGAGTCTTTTTAGGTTTGTTAATAGGAGTTAAGTCTAGGTTTATACTAAGTCCTAGTTGGTTAGGATAAGCTTAGACTTGGTCTTAGGTCATTAATGAGGTTTGAGTGGGTCATTTGAGTGAGGTGGCTAGGTGAGTTGGCTAGGGTGAGGTGGTTAAGTGAGGATATTAATTAATTTAATTAAGATAATTAATTTAATTAACATGTGCACTAGGGGATATGAATGGGTAGGATATGGTTAATTTAATTAACGGGGTTTTAATGGAAGTATGACCCAATTTTGGTGTCTACATTTTCCCCTTTTTATCACGTAGCTTGTATTGGTAAGCGATGCTAACAAAACATGAATTGGTTTCCCAAATATAGGTGAGAGTGGGGTTGCCCCAAGTAGTGTTGAAGGTGATCCCCCTCAAACCAGGAGTTGATGAGGTGTGAGACGGAATCGGTGAGTGGTTTGATAAATGGGTAAGTGATGAAAGTGAAGGTAGGTGAGTTGTAGGTAAGGGTATGGGAATTTTAGGTAATGGGTAATAGGAAAGGGTCATATTGGGTAATGGGTAATGATAATCAAATACACACACACATATAGATTGTGACATGGTACCGGGTCAAGCGCTTACAAACTCTACATCGTCCAAGATCGATAGGTTTTTCCAAATAAGGTTAAAGTGATTCAGGTATCTAGGGTACATGATATGGTCTAGAAACACAACTTAGGTTAGGTGTAAGAACATTTAGGTATGATATGGTACACCAAATTTTGGTCGGGATAAACAACATTGCAATAGGCAAGGTAAGGTCATTATGCTAAACAACATGGGTAATGACATCACAAGCTATAACGAGTACACAAGTTCAAAGGTCACAAAAAGGTATCTCAAGGTATTGTATATAAGTCATGACATGGATAGGCCGAGGTATAGGTAAAATAACAAGTCCTTAAACGTAATTAAGGAAATGTATGGGTAATTTAGGCTTATGGGTAGGGTGCAATGGGTGTTGGTAATGTCAAAAGGTATTCAACAGTAATGAGTTTTGTTCAAAATGGGAAAAAGGTAGATGAAATGGTAATGACAGTGATCGATGCCGATTATAAGGTTACCGATGTCGGTTTGGTATGATTGACATCGGTCATATCGGGTTAGGGTTATAAAGCTGAAATTTGTACTTTACGGAATCATTGTTGTCTTTTGACTTTGAGAAAATGAAATAACAGAGTGACTTGTGAATTTTTCTTGAAGGAAATGAAAAGGCATTATACTTTGCTAAGGTGGAGGTTACTAAGTGGTGAGAGGAGCTAGGTAGAAGGGTCCATAAGAGTGGTTAGAGATGTGTGATTGGTGGAGTTATTTGAGCTATATTTTGGCATGGCAGAGGTGGGAGAGGGTTTGGGTAGACCACCAGGTAGCATGAAAAATGTGCCACCACGTAGGTGACACACCGTGATGAGGTAGGGGCATCTTCTAACTTGTTATTTGTTAAAGTTTTGGTGAAAAATGAAGAAATTGGGATGGGGGTTTTCATTTGGAAATGTAGGTTAAATGTGGGTAAAATCAATATGAGGAAGGGAAAATGTACACTAAATGGGATAATAAATGAATATAAGGTAAATTAGGATGGATTGGGGTATGTAGAAGGGTATGTTGTGGTGAATTTTGGGTGAAATGTCTTACAGGGGATGAGTTTTGGTTTTGGGTTTCCATGATAGAGACCGACGTCGAGTCTATGTTTTGTCGACATTGGTTACCTTTGGCGGCATCAGCCAAGTCTTACAAGACCAACACTTGTTTAAAGATAACCAATGATAGTCATGAAAAACATGTAATGGTCAAGGCGACCAATGCCGGCTATCGTTTAAAGAAAAACATGGGTAAGAAGGGTTAGTGTGGAAGGAAAAAGAGGTGGGAAGGGGTAAATGAAGGGTGTATGTAGAGGGATGAGGGTAAAATGTGATTGTGGCAGGATAAGATAGGTAAGTAGGATAAATAATGTTAAGATGATGGGTCATGATTGTAAAGGGTAGTAGGATTGTAGGTGAATTAGGTAAATGGGGTAAGCATGATTGATGTGGTTGGGTATGGTTTTGGGGTTAATAGGTAATTGGAGGTAATCAGGTCTTAACAATGTTGTGGTTTGTTGGATGTAGGCTAGGGACTAGTTGTAGATGTGGGACAAAGTACCACCTTTGTTAGTAGTGATGCGGTCTAGTGTGACTATGGAGGAGTGGGAACATTTGAAATTTTTTGGACTGATTGGCATTCGGTGCTATAGGTGTATATCTCGAGATGCTAGCTCGATGGTCACACTCATAAACAAATGGGATTCGATGACCAACACATTTCATTTTATGACATGAGATGAGATGAGTGTCACCCTATAGGACATGTACATGATCTTATGGCTACCAATTGTTGGGGATCCAATGTATTCTATTTCTTCAGAGGTATTAGTAGAGCTGATAGTGGTTGTATTTGGGGAGGTGATGGGTGAGATGAGGTACCATAGTGTGAGCCTTAGCTATGGAGACATGTATGTAGCCCATCCTCAAGAGATGAGGTTGGTTGTTTTGATGATGGAGGTAATATGTTGTTTCACCTTACCAGATGTTGAGGGTGGGAGATTCCCATGAGAACTGATGGGAGTGCTCTAGGATATGATGGAGGAGTGGATCTATTTTTCCTAAGCACTTGACATTCCTAGTGTAGCTATATAGGGAGCTATGGGCTTATGGTAGATTGTGGTAGTTTAGCTTGTTTTGCAACTTTCTACTACACTGTTGCACATATGAGAATATCATATGTGTGTGGCCAGTTAGTTTTCCCTAACATGATTGGTTTAGGGGTGGTCGAGTCAGAGTTAGATATATACAATGGGTACTATTTGGTGGGCAACACATAGTAGCTAGGGCCACATGTGATGTTTTATATTATAGGTGATTATTGGAGGGGATTTCAGGGTCGATATTGTGTGGAGAGCCTACATTGGCTATCATCCTACAGAGGAATGGTAGAGGAGCTAGAGGAGTTGTAGTTGGAGAGGTGGATATAGGGGTGGCGTGTCAGTGAGTACGAGTTGATACTCATGGATAGGGTTAGAAAATAGTTTGGTATTCCATAAGATGTACACCTTTGTTTTCCATAGTACAGGAGAGATGATGTGGAGAGACCTATGTCTCCACCACGCCGAAGTATTCGACAGGCGAGGGAGGAGAATCTAGTTGATAGGCAGATTGATTATGCTAGAAACACTTATGGTTATAGGTGATGGTGGGTGGCATAGCTACGGGTGGCACCACCAACACTAGAGAATCCCAAGTTAGCCACTATCATAGTGTAAAGAGATACCCTACATGGTCAGGTGGCTAACCTTCAGACACAACTCGAGAGGTGTGCGGGGTCGGTTGACATGAGCAAAAGTGCAGTGATCACCCAATAGGCCAAGGTGATAGCTTAATAAGATAAGATGACATAGGTACAAATGCAGTGCCCACACAAGGCGTTATGGGGAAAAAGTACAAGTAGCCGCCTTATAGGCATAGGTATCACATTTTCATGGCCAAATAACCACTTTACAAGCATAGGTAGTGGCTTTATAGGCCCAAGTTGCAGCAGAGGAGGACCTCTATAGGCTCGGGAAAGGGTTCCATATTACAGAAGCAATGAGACAACATCCCATGGTATAGGGAGGAGGACATGGGTCATAGGGATAGGGATCCAAGCTAGGATTAGTAGGCGAGCTCACAAGTTCTTTGTGAGACCTATAACACCATCACAGATGGTGTTGATGGTAATATTGTCCATTTTTTCCCCTAGGTAAAAATAAACAATGAGGGTCTACAGGATAAAATTTTCAAAGTTGGTATATAAACTTTCTAGAGTTCTTCTATACCTTCATGGTGCCTTTCCATGGATCTTCAGAGCACATAAGAATAAGGAACTTCAAACATAGCTCAGTTGAGCCTAAATCAACATATAAGTGCATTAATACAAATTAAAATCATTTTATTAAGCTTATGTTTGAATTAGTCTCTCGAGCTCGAAGTTGGAACATGGTGTTTGACAAGGTTGGGGAGCTAGCTTGGGCCCTCATAGAGAGCTTGGTCATCAACTCTGTGCATAGCTCCAGGAATAACTCATCGAGCTAAGCCTTAAGGATGAGCTTGATGAATCTCAGCCATAATGACAATTGAACTCGATGTCATCCCGGTTGTGAAATTGTTGGTAGCTCAGATCAGAAGCTCGCTCTAGGGAACATGTCAAATTATAAGTGGAGCTCAGGTGGTTGAGAAAAGAGCTCATAACTCGTTGAAAGAATAAATGGCCTGGGATAACCATCCATGGCTTGGCATAAAATAAAGGAGCTTGGGAATGAGGTAGGTTGAGTTGAGTTGAGATTTGAGTTTTATTTCAGAAAATATTTTCAAACAATTCCGTTTCAGAATTTTGGAGATTTTGGGGTCAAAAATGTTGAACGAGTCAAATATTTGCAAAATCTGAAACTCTAAATTTCAGAGTTTTAGTTTTTTTGGGATTCGAAGATTATGTCTTTCGGGGTTCAAAGATTGTGGTGTTTGGAGTTTAGGGATAGTGGTTTATGAGATCCAAGTTGGATGGTGAGTCATGAGGAGTTTGATTTACCAGGTGAGTTGTTAAGAGCGTGAAAGCACGTATGGAGGATTTTTGGTGACATCGAGAAAACCAGAGGGGATTAAAATATCATCAGGAAAAAATGGAGAGAGGTAATTTTTCTCGAATCCTGAATTGGCTAAGTATAAAGGGGTTAGCGGAAGCCTCCACGTGCCTCATCAAAGACAATTTCAAAGGCATGACCCAAAGTGGAGACTCAAACAAGCGCTGGCCCTCCACGTGGTTAGAGCCCAAAAAGGTGGAACCAGCCATTGAAAAGTCAAGGAAAAGCAACGGACTCACGGAAGGCACCATGTGTCATCTCGGCATGTTTCCAAGAGTGAGAGGGAACAGTGAAACTCAAAACCCCATGAGACTTCCACGTGGAGTCAACAATGAGGGACCCACCAAGGAAGTGCATATAATTTGTTCTCTCGAGGCCCAAATTGGTTAAGTATAAAAGGAACGGTGGAAGCCTCCATGTGTCTCAATGACACAACTTCAAAGTTAAAATCTGGAGTGAGTCCCCAAATGTGTGCTGGCCCTCCATGTGTCTAGGGTCTAAAAAAGCTCTCATCGGTAATTAAAAATTGAAGATCCGTGGAAGCCTCCATGTGCCTCATCGACGCAATTCCAAGGGCAGAATCCAAAGCGAGGACCCCAAATGAGCGTGGGATCACCACGTGGTAGAATTCAAAAAGGGACAGAGCGGTCGTTGAATTTGCTAAGTAAAATTTGGCTAACGGACGACCCTACACGTTATATTAGTGCATCTCAAAGTTCAAGCCCAAAAGGTTATCCCCAACAAGTGCCAGCCCACCACGTAGTCGTGGTCTAAAAGAGGGTCTTATCGGTCGTTGAAAAGTCAATGACCCACGGAGGGTGCCACGTGTCAGCTCGGTGCAACTTCAAAAGTGATACATAAGGGATAGTCCCTAAATGAACATGAATTCTCCATGTGGTCTAAGCCTCAAAGGTAGAACTTGTTAGGAAATATATCTTAGTGCTCCATTTGTATGTACGGGTGAATAATAATTACATGTGTAATTATTATTATGGTAAATTAGTAAGTACATTTACTATGTAAATGTAAATAGTAAATGTAAAATGTGGTTAGTATGTGGTAAGTTAGTAAGTTAGAATAATAAAACAATTAGTATTGTTTTATTATTATATCGGTGAGAGGTTGAAACCATATGGGTGTATGGTTGTATATGAAGACAAATGTTGTTGTAAGGATTGTTATTTTACATCTCCTATATAATGGAGTGTAATAATAATAAAAATATAATATAGAGTTGTTGATTTCAATTATTGTCTGTAGCTATTTCATGGATTCTTTGTATTAGATCAGATTAATTTCTACATTTGGTATCAGAGCAGGTTAAATCTGTCTCGAAGATGATCTTGTAACTTTTGTTTCGTGATCTGGGTTTCTCCAAAATTTTGTGCATGGAACGATCTATTATACAGGAAGCTACAGGAGAAATTTCAGCATAACCCAGTTCGTAGTTTGGGAGAAACGTGCAATTTACTATACAGCACATTGATCACTGTTGTTTTTTGAAGAAATCAGAGAATCAAAGGTAATTCAAATCTACATTCAATTTTTTTTGGATATTTAGATTCAGATAAAATGGATACACCATTAGATAAATTTAATGGGCTGAAATTCCATACATGGAGGGTAAAAATCCAGATGCAGTTAATGAATAAAAATCTATGGAGGATAGTAGATGGAAAAGAAAAAAAACCTACAGATGTAAGCAAAATTGTAGAATGGGAAACTAGAGATGAAAAAATAACAGATAAAATTGACTATAACTATGAAGAATTTCTATACTAAGTGAAGTTCTTGGAGGAAGGAGGCACAGGAGGTTGGAGGTCATTCAGCGACCTCTCGTCAGTCACCAACGACGGGGCCGTATCAGCTATGGTGATTATTTTTTTATACAGTGTGTTCCTGTTGTTTCTTTATATTTCTGGCAGAGTGTTTGGTTGCAATTTTCCTATTGTGGTTTTCAGAATAAAGGAAATTTCACATTGAGGGGGGGACATGATCTCAATGTTCCATTTCTAGTTTTCTACATTTATGGTATTTTCTATATATGCAGCAGATTTGTGAGAATTTCCTATGTTATTCCCTACAGTGAGATGTGATGAGGGCTAAGAATAATACTTGGCATATCATGATGTGGTTGTAGGTAAACCACTTGAAAACCTTCATTTTTGGTTTGTGGTACACCACTTGTAAAACCACCATTTTCGGTTGTTGGTAAACCCTATGCAAAACCATCACCCTTTTGGTTTGTGGTACACCACTTGTAAAACCACCATTTTCGGTTGTTGGTAAACCCTATGCAAAACCATCACCCTTTTTGGTTTATGGTAAACCAATTGCAAAACCATCATTTTTGGTTTATGGTCAACCCTATGAAAAACCATCCATTAGGTTTATGATCATCCTATAAAATCATCAGATCATGAGCAGGTGCAAGTATAAGACAAGTTTTCCCCATGTTCACACTAAGGGGGGGAATGTTAGGAAATATATCTTAGTGCTCCATTTGTATGTACGGGTGAATAATAATTACATGTGTAATTATTATTATGGTAAATTAGTGAAAGTACATTTACTATGTAAATGTAAATAGTAAATGTAAAATGTGGTTAGTATGTGGTAAGTTAGTAAGTTAGAATAATAAAACAATTAGTATTGTTTTATTATTATATTGGTGAGAGGTTGAAACCATATGGGTGTATGGTTGTATATGAAGACAAATGTTGTTGTAAGGATTGTTATTTTACATCTCCTATATAATGGAGTGTAATAATAATAAAAATATAATATAGAGTTGTTGATTTCAATTATTGTCTGTAGCTATTTCATGGATTCTTTGTATTAGATCAGATTAATTTCTACAGAACTAACCGTTGAAAAGTATAAACAGGGTAGAGCTAGCGGAAGGTGCCATGCGTCAGCTCAACACAACTTCAAATATCAACTCTAGAGGCATGTCCTAAAAAATTACAAGCCCTCCACGTGTCTCAGGTCAGGCAGAACATCTCTACCAATAAGAGGGGATAACTTGGGTGGAGTCGAGTTTAGGTTAAGCTATTCAATGAACATGCATTTTCGAATCAGAGATGTCGTAGATGATTCTGTGTTGGTTGTGGTGAGTCTATTAGTGTTTGGAAGAGAGCTCAACATCATGAACAAAAGGAAAATGGCTTGATGGAGGAACTCGGTCAATGCAATGAATGATGGAGCTCAGACCCAACTCGGTGAGTTGGCTTGGTGAGCCAACCACCGAGTTGGACTTATTTTTAGTCTCTTCTTCATGGACCCCTCCCTCCTCACCACAAACTAGTCAACATGGGGCCCACCAGTAATTTAATTAAATTAATATTTTTCTTTAAGTATTTTAAATAATAATATTTATTATTATTATTTAAATTTTTTTTTTTAATATTGGCAAATAGTTTTTTGAAAGGGACTATACCCTTGAATACAAAAGAGGCCTGAGAGCCGGAATAGGAGTGAGAAACAGAGTTAATGGATCAAAATCCAAGTATTACAGTGAAGCTCAACGTAGCTCAGAAACAGCTACACAGACGAGACATAACAGCAAAACAACAGCAGAAAAACAGTAAACCAACCGCCGAGAAACAACAAAAGCGTTACCCAGCAGAAGCGTTACCCTTCAGAGTGGTAGATTTTTTCTTTTTGTTGGCCGTTACCCACCCTGATGGAGTCTTCGCAGTTGGAGAAGAAGACAAAGGAGGAGTATTTTCCTTAGTTGCATATGTCCCATTTGGAACAGCCATGTTGTTCTCCTGAGAGATATATTTTTCATTTTCCATGTGCCTCAAGCAGCCTTGTGTATTTTTCATGTTTCTAACAATCGAGTTTTGGATAAAGGGGTTTTGTTGACTCGGTTCAACTCTGCTTTAGAATCAAGATCCTTTCTATCCACAAAGATCAAGTGCTCGGGAGTGCATCTTTCCACCATTGCGCGCTTCTCATGTTGACGTTTTCCATCCCACAAGCTTGAGTAGAGGTGTGTCCTAATCCAAAACATCTTCAACATCGAAAAGAGACCTTCATAATCAAGAGTTTGTGACCAAGTTCTATTTTGCACTCTAAGGTCAATGGTAACAGGAAGATTTTTATCAGTGTCAAGTTCCACCAAGATCCGGGCATAGGTAGTATGGGTGTAATTAGTTGTTTGAGAATCTATGTGGAGTGTAGTACCCAAGGTATTGCCAATGGTTTTCAGACATTCATGACTCCAAAATTGAAGAGGTAAATGGGGCAGCCTGATCCAAACAGGTTTCCATGAGAATGACTCTGTGTGTGGGTTAAAGGATGGGAACCAAGGTTTCATGATCAAATATTTTGACTCGCAGGTCCAGAGCTTGGAAGCAATGATGTCTTTATCAGCTATTGAAGAGAAAACTATAATGAAAATGCCTTTAGCACATGGATATAAATCTATCTTACCAGTTAAAGATGGAGTCCAATGTTTGGAGATCCACGCGTGAAGAGCAGGAAGGCTGGGCCATAAACCCCCAAATCTACAAATCAGAGCATGCTCTTTATATTATTATTTAAATATTTTATTTAAATATTATTTTAATTTTGAGAAGACTATGTCAACAAGCATTAATGATGCATGATGGAACCTTTTCAAGTGGTTCAACCGACTGTAATAAGTGATACATCATGTGCCTTCCATTTAGGGAGGGAATTTATGACTCCTCTCCTCTCTCTCAATTTCTTCTATAAATGTAAGTTGGAGACTCATTCCAAAGGGTTCCAACTAGTAGGTTCCGACAGGTCATACAAGTTGGACAAGTTAGACACTTTCCAAGCTTCCCCTCTCTTCACAAGCTGAGATGCTGTGATTTGTAGGCTTTCAAGCCTTTCTTCTAAAATTGTAATGGCAGCCTGTGCCTTTTCACTGATGTAATGGTGCACTGTGCAAAGTGCTTGAAGTAATGAGAATTATGCTTTGTGATCATTTGTATGTCCTTTCATGATTTTTATTTCTTCTACTTGCCTCTTTATCATGTTTTCAGGATAAATGTACAACCAGGGATTCTCTTGCAAGTTTTGGAGGTCATTGTGCTTATCAAAGAGTGAAGTACTATATGTAAAAGTGGGTTTGTAATGCATGTCATTCTTCCTCATGATCATCTCTCTTCATTGGCTAGTCCAGAAAGTTGTCTAGCAACACCCTTTCTTGGTGCATCACCACTTCTAGTATAGGTTTTATTTCCTTACAAATCTCTTTCCCTAATCCCATGAAATGTTAGCATAGGACTAGATAGGCCTTTTATCTTTCATTAGAAGTAGTGTTGTATTTAGCTTAGGAAGAGGAATTCGGCCTTCTCTAGAGGTTCACCTCAGGCCCAGGTCCCACATCTTGAGAAGTGATCCCATGTGTCCCGATCACAATGAATGTTGTGATTCATTTTCAGGCCATTTGGGGGTGTAGTTATTTAGAGACAATAGGTGAGGTTGGGGATGCCCTAAATGAGGCTCGGTACTATCAGGATCACCCTGACGACTACTAAGATAGATGTCCCCTCCTATGTTGAGGACTAGATCCCACACTTATAGTTCAAAGAGCATAGAGGGCCAATAAGACCAGACACATGGTCACGGTGAGGCTACGAGTTCACAAAGTCTAGTCCCATGTGAGGGCCAAGCATAGATTAGATCGAGACCTATGAT
This sequence comes from Taxus wallichiana var. yunnanensis, assembly GCA_018340775.1. Lineage (NCBI taxonomy): Eukaryota > Viridiplantae > Streptophyta > Pinopsida > Cupressales > Taxaceae > Taxus > Taxus wallichiana. The sequence goes on from CM031239.1 coordinate 845,490,542, forward strand.
AGGTGGAGAGATGCTGACAAGTCACCTGGAATGGAGGAGAGGAGAAGGAGACAAATGAGACAGTATGAATATACGATGGGGTGACGATTACTCACTAGATATGATCAGTGTATTGATTTTTGGTATATTCCAGCATGTGGGTTGATGATAATGAGGATGTATATGTGAGTTTTGAGATACTAAGTTTTATACCGACTTGTGTGTCGAAGATAGTGAGGATGTATCTGAGTGATTTAAGATACTGGTATGTATTTGTATCGATGTACATTTGTATTGATACACAAAATTTCATTGTTATAGATGATGATATTTATGGTATGGATGATGTACCTGTGTTTTTAATTTTCATTGTTATTGTGTATGTGATGGAAATTAGGTGAATTAGGCATGATTGAGTCGAGGTCATGTAGCACACGGTTGAGTTAGTTTTTTTAGGCATGGTTGATTTGAAGTGATTTAGACATGGTTGAGTCTAGTATAGGCATGATGGAGTTGGGTAAATTAGGCATGGTGGAGTCAAGGTCACATAGGTATGGTTGAGTCAGGTATAGGCATGATTGAGTCATTTTTGTGGGTTTGATTTAATTTCCAAATTGTTGGTAACATGGGAAATAAATAATGATGTATATGTATGTTATGGTGTAAATTTTCTAATATTCGATATGATGGAAATGTGAAATGATGGATGTATGTTATGATGATGTATGAAAATAGGTAAGTATACATGTTTATATACTTATATGTTTGTTTAATTTCCAAGTAGTGTATAAGATGGAAACTAACTAAGGTAAAATGTGAATAAAAAAGTGGGGGAAAATTAGTTAAGGTAAAGAATGGTTGAGCTAACCTCCAAGGAGCCATGCCCTTGGAGTTATACCTACATAGCCCTATCGAAAAGGGTTTTTAGGCCGATGTAGTTCTTTCATAAGCTAGGGAAGAATATGACAAGGTAATGAGATGGGTTGGTAGGTTTTAGGCATGATTGAGTCTAGGTCAGTTAGGTATGGTTGATTCTTTGTCATTTAGGTATGTTTAAGCTGAGGTGTCAAAGAATTTGTCCTATATAGGGTAATCAATGATTAATGAGGAATTTGAAGGGTAAGAGGTGACCAAAAGAGCCACCTATTTGATAAGAACCATGACACGTCTACCATACCAAAGATGGGCTTATGAACGTAAGACCCTAAATGAATTGCATGATTGAATATTCTAAGGGTAAATAAAGTCACATGATCATGAAATTTCACATTTATAGCACATCCCTTGAGTGGGTAGAAAATTAGGGTGAAAAGGCAATAAGGTGACAATGGTTGGTTTTAGCATAACCTAGTGTGAGATAGTCGTCATACTTGGCAAGAGACTTAAGATCAAAATAGGAAATTCCATGACAAAAAAGTAATCATTTTTCTTCTTTTTGTTTTGATAGAATTATCAATGTGGGAAGTCTATGTGGGATAAGTATAATATCTCCTTGAGGTATTTGTGAAGATGATCAATGCGGAAAATTTCTTAATATTTTAATTTACTTTTTGGAAGAATAGTCTTCTTTTAATGAAAGACTAAGTACAATATGGCTAGCTTTGTATAATTTTCCTTCGAGGGAGAAGTCTATTTATAGTAGCAAGATAGAGAGAAAGATGTCCCTTTATAGGGAGTTATACGTGTTCCTAGAAATTTGACTCAAGGTGTTGAATCCCATACTGCTTTTGAAATTTTTTTGCTTGTGAAATTTTAAGTCATGGACAAGACTATAAATAAA